>OY039068.1:10000000-11200000 GCA_955850985.1 Elophila nymphaeata | reverse complement strand
TTAGCGCGTTCAAGCAAACTCTTCAGCTTTATGATATTAGTATAGATTAGACGGTCACGTGACACTTGCTCTAGTGATTAGAAAGAGACGAATAGGAAATAAGAAGTTTCAAGGTCACTTTTTGTGTCTTCAATTTTTGTTCGAGTTGTGGCTTTCAGTTTTACGTATAAATTTCTTCTATTCTTAATTAATGGCGTCGCGATACATAAACGTACGCATTTTGCTAATGTCATGTGAAAATGTAAGTGCAGTAACAAAAATTTTACGGTTGATTAGAGTTAAAAATGGAGTCTCTCAATCTTAGATTAAAGCAAAAATGGGAAGATACGTTACCCGAGTAACGCGCGTGTGCCTACAAAACTGAGTCCAATGAACCTACTACGTTTCAGTCTCCAATAGAAAGGTGAATCGTTTGTACGTGCATGGTACGCGCTATTATTGTGAAAGAAACAATATTAGTAAGAAAAATAGCGTAGAAAATACCTTCTTGTCTATTTATACAGTGCTCAAATCACTCAATGTACATACTCAATTAATAACGTTTTACGCATAAGTACCTACACTAAACAGTAATATTTTCAAGAAGATTCTCATTAGAAAATACATATTATTCGAACATTTTGAGTAAACGAACAAAAAATACGCTGACGCTACTTTGTAATGTGACGTCCCGAGACTCGCTGACTGACTCGCGCTCAAGTAATAAGTATTCACTCTATCGTCGGCACTATTCGGCACGGGTGCGGTACGTAACCTTCATTGACAGAGTGTGAGTGATAGTTTGTTTATGAGGTTTATGCGGTTGACAAGGCCTACTTTTTGATAACTGCGATAAAGAGGTTGCCATGTCTTCCCTTTTTTCTTTAATCTAAGCTCTCAACACGTCATTATGGAATAATTTAATTTTTGCGTTTACAAACGCATAAATATTAATACTAGAATAATGCACTGAAAAAATCGACTTGCCTCAGGCGGGACTCGAACCCGCATCTTCCGCAATCCGGGTGGCTGCGTTGACCAATTACGCCACCGAGACACTGCTTTTCGCTGTCGAAATTTGTCAGTGCTCGGTGCTTATGTTTTTATGGTAAACATTGTTTCATCAAATCTTTGAAATTTGCACTTCTAAGACCCGAACGAAATATTTTTGCAAATATTTGACGCCCAGTTAAGATGAAACTCACTTGACTTTCTTTTTTGTTAATTTTTTAAAGTACCTCTTTTTGATAGGTAGTTATTATTTTGGCACCCATTTGAGACGAAAAAGTTTAAAAGCACCCCCTTTTGCGGGATACAGGTACCCTAAAGTGAATAAAAAAAGCGTGTGCAATTCATACACGGCAGAAGTGACGCTTCAGAAAAGTAGCAAAAATGATTTCAGTAGCAATACTTCACGAATCTATACATTCGTGCAATACTTAGATGTTTATGTTAATGTCAAAATATTGAACTAAAAAAACCGTATTCGTAAATTAATTTTTACACACACATCATTTCTTTATTGCTATTTTTACCCCAGTTTTATTGTGTTCTTATTATTATATTATATTCTCAAAATAACAACATTAAATAATTACGATTACAAAGCTCTAATTGTGACTCGATTTCTTATGTTAATCGTGTAAGTAAATAATCGATTATTTTGGTCACATCAGGTCACATCACCGCGAACGATATTTTGACATGTGTCATGTGTCAAAACAGGCCTAATAAATTACCTATATTTCGACTATTTCGAGTTTTATCTAAAATTAAATTATATTCAGAGATTTCGTGGACTATAGTCTGTCTATCCAAAAAAATTATTAATTTCTTGTCTAAACTTTAATTTAAATTTGTTAATACAATCGACGACGCTGTAGTGATAATGAGTTTTTTTAATGTAAATTTATACAAACAAATTAAAAGTGTGATTACCAATATTCATGAATTATTTGTTTAAAATTAAATGATTACAATACTAATTGAAAAATGCTTTCAGGTCTTTGAAACAACCTTGAAGTTTGATAGCATATAAGTTTTCATGACCACAACCAGAGTATCTATAATAATAACATACGGAACACCACAATGGCTCTAAAAACCGCAATATCGTGGTTAAAACCAACTACTTACTTTAATGTTTATTTGAAAATATCACATACAGAGTTCAGTACGAATAAACTAATTGGGCTACAAAATTCTCTCCTTAGTAAAACTTTTATTTCGCGTTTAGCTACTTTGAAGACCGACTCCAATTCAGAAGAAATATCCAATGGTATCTAAAATTGTTAATTAAGACTTAGAGTTGATTAGACATGCTTATTAAGGGTAACAATAATCTATAAATTAATTTTAGGTGGTGATTCATTAAGGGAAAACATAATATCAAAACTAAATTTTTATGAAAAGGAACATGCCTTGCCTTTCTATAAATTGCCAGTGAAAACTTTACTGCATGTTTATAAAGTAACAAAAAAAGATGAAAACAATGGATACTGTAAGAACAGGTTATATTACATATCATCTAGATTAAAGGTTTAATACCCTATTTTTGTTCTCCATTCTTTATATCTTGAATTATGAATGATTATTTGTAATAATAATATATTGTATTATTGTTGCAGTGTGAACCCTTTACCTTGAGCAAATTTGTTGCACAAAGAACATTTGTATATAGTCTATCGTTCAGTTGGCTTGAAAAGTCATTAAATGTTTTAATAGGTCGGTAATTTATCAATTCAATTGATTTTTTAGTATGTAATGGAATGGAAATATTTAACTTTGTGTTATTTTACAGAAATGAATGTACCAGCCAATCGGATTATTAGAGATCTCTGGGTCCTTAAATATAGTTCTGAGACGATTCGCGAAAGATTAGAAAAAGTGAAAAGTATGGGAATAGACAATTTATTTCCTTGGATGGTTAGATGTTCTGATGTTATTTTAAACAGGTAAGGAAACAAAATTTTATATTGTGTGTACTTTAATTAAAATTAAGTAATAAACATTATTGTAAGAAAGGAAACAATAGCTTGATTTAGCTGTTTTTTTTGCTACTCACAATGTAATATTGATAACCTCACATTATTCCTGTCCTCATTAATTTTTCAATAAAACCACTAACTATTACTAAATAATGTAAAATAAAATAGTTATTTATCTATTCATAACAAATAATTTATTATGCTGTTGTAAATACAATGAAAATAAATCTGCCAGACCGTTTTCTGAAAAATATTTAGTTGTAGTTGTAGACTGTTCTCTGAGCATTTAATCTGGATGTAGTGTACACCCCTCACATGCCCATGAGTTGATATAGAGTGAGAAAGATATTATATTGTTGTTTTTGTCAAATGACATACAGTAGAACTCCAATTATCCGAATTAATGGGGACCGGGACCCATTCAGATAATCAGATATTCGGATAATCGGATTTTTTTTTAAAAAAATTGCCACTGGAGAGTATAAAAGCTACGTTTTGATATTGCACCTTTTTTTTATTGAATTAAATGAAAGAAACATGAAATTTTCACATGTTTTAAATACCGGGTGTAAAAGACATGAACAGTCAAACGAGAACCATGTATTCTATACATCAAAATAAGTAACATTTCAAAAAATAATTGCTGGGAAATGATTTTAATTTTTTGGTGTTAAAAAAAATTGCAAATTGTACCGCGCAATGTAAAGCGCTCAACGCGCACGCATCGCAAGACCGCGATAATATTGCCAGACGGCCACGAAGTTCACAATGTAGGTTAACATAAATGTCAGTAAACATTTTTGTTTCAAAACGCCTAACAATTAATCTAGGTACTTACCTACTGTTCATTAATTTTCATCTACGATAGGCCTTTCGAAAGGGTGAGGTGCGGTTCAAACTGGCGACCTTCGACGTGTAGACACATGCACGCACGATACCTACAGCGTTTCTTCGTGAACTCGCTCCAGGATTCCCTTTCGTAGCGACTGCTGCTTATGTTCCTCGAATACGTCAATGATTTTTTGACGCATCTCAACAGCCGTTTCGCAAGGGCGGTCAAAAACTCTGTCCTTGACGAACCCCTTACAAAAACAATCTAGAGGGGTTATCTGGCGATCGTGCATAGGCCCATACCGCCCAATCCCTTGGTCACCGAACAGCTCCGTCAGCCGCTCCCGAACGGGTATCACAATGTGTGTTTGGGGGGGGGGTCGCCGTCGGTCGTGCTGGTACCATCTATCTCGCAGCTGAGTTAGTGGCATGTTGTCCAGAGCGTCTGAAATGTACCCGTTTAACAGATCCAGGTAAGATCGCCCATCCATTCTTTGCGGCAAGAAAACGGGACCAAGTATAACAGTAAACCATGTTCACATATTCGCGGGCGTTATAAACATGCCCGGGATCTTGTTTCTAACACTCACTAAATCACCACGATCACAACACAAACTGCACTGAAAATTGCGCTGAAGCCTTAGAACCGCTTATTAATCGGACGGCACGATATTATACCATAAAACCGGTTTGATTACGCAACCTCATTTACACGAGTTCGAAAGCATTCGATCATAAGCGCGCTGGTACCGTGGCGTTAAGCAGCGTCCCCACTAGGGCCGCGCGGCTCCATGAGGCCCGGCCGCGCGGCCGAGCCTCGTGAGTGTGTACGTGAGCGAGGCCTGAGCCGCGCGGCCATACGGAGCCGCGCGGCCGGCCTCGCGTGACCCGGCGGTTGTCGGTCTACTTCAAAGAAAGCCGCGCGGCTCTGGGAGGTGAGGACGGGCCGCGCGGCCGATCAGTGCGCTAGTGACAGCCGCTACATCGAGTTGTGTGTCTTTCGCGTCAAAATGGAGTGGACCGACGATAATACTCTTTTATTAATTGATTTATACAGAGAGCGCCTTTATTATGGGACTGTCGGAATTATTTTAATACAAATAAAAACAAAAGAAACGATGCGCTAATCGAGATCGCTACAATCTAAATATGTTAAGCGCCTACCTTGGCTGACTGTATTTCCATAGAAGCGCCTATAATGGGTAATGTGATTTTATGTGATAATTAATGGCTGTGTGATTATGGATCTTCTTATCAACTTGACCTTTGCCTACTTCTAGAATTGTAGCGATCTCGATCAGCGCATCGTTTCTTTTGTTTTTATTTTTATAAAATCTAAGTGGAAATTAAGTATATTTTATTGAAAATGAATAGGCCTACTAAGCGCTCATTAAAACTTAACGGAAACTTTAACTAAAACGTTTTTTTTTGTTATTAATGATTTGTTCAAAAAGAGTCGAATTTATATACTTAGATACAATTTATACGGGCCATCTCTGATCGTGACGTACCTAAAAATAGAATCATTAAAATCGAGTCATAATACTCATAATTGACGGAGTAATCAGGTAACAAACACACAAAAAACAGACGAATAGAGAACTTCCTCTTTTTTTTAAGTCGGTTAACAAATAATATAACGTATCAGCCCCATAGCTCATTACAAATGCCCACATTCATGAATGGTATAGTTTTAATGAACTATGAAGCATTAAAACTTGAAGAGAACCTAGTTATTTAACTTAAGTTCAAAATAATTTGTCATAGATTTTGTGTTGACTATTGGACCTACTAACTGAAATTTCACTATTACATATTAGGTAATAGCAAGTTCAAAAAAAATTGTCATTATTTTTGTGTTCGTGGATGATATCATTATTTAATCCCCAATGAAATTACCATTTCAACAAAAAAATACTCATCCAATTTCAGTATAATGTATACGGGACCACCTCTGAAGTATGACCTTCCTAAGGAAAAAAGAATCACCAAAATCGATTCATAATTGACGGAGTAATCGCGAAACATACATACATACAAAGAAAAAACATTCAGTCGAATAGAGAACCTCCTCTTTTTTTGAAGTCGGTTAAAAATAAAAACAAAAGAAACAATGCGCTGATAGAGATTGCTACAATTCTTGAAGTAGACAAAGGTCAAGTCGATAAGAAGATTCACAATCTTCTAAGTCACGTCTTCTTCTTCGTACATCTCGAAAACAGCTGCGCATGGCGGGCCGCGAGGCTCTTTATAGTGAGGACGCGTTGCAATAAAACAAATAAGCCTCGCGAGGCCGGGCCGCGCGGCCCCATAAAGCCGCGCGGCTCTAGTGGGGACGCTGCTTTACGCTAGCGACTATCGGTAGCGAAGTAGGTAGAGAACTTCCAAATAAATCACGCGGAGTGTTGCCAGCTACTGATATAAAAATTCCGCAACCAAACATACTTATTTTTAGTACTACAATACATTTTAATTATCTGAATTTATCTGAAAAATAAATAGTACCAACCAAAAAAAGGAACTAAAATAAACACACTTGTGGTAGACAATCTTGAAAAACTTTCCAATACTTTAACCACAATGTATGAGCTAATTGTCGTTAAAAATCTACTAATCCCATCGTCATGACGGTGACCTTAGACCATTTAACACGGGACGTGGCATAGCGCAGATTTAGTACAGAAAACATTCTGCTGTTTTTTGCGGGGGGTGAGGCAAACACGCATAGCACACATTTACTCACTAGTGCACACTGTTGCAAAAATTATAATCGCTATTATGAGCGCACACTCGGCGTACCACCATATCGCCTAACGTTGTTATATCGTTGTTTCTGTCGCAAAATTTGTAGATGACAAATCCGTTTTAGGATAACTTTAATGTTTCTGGTGGTCGTTTACAAGAAAACACTCCGCAACCAATAATTTTTACGAGGCCCGCTTAGCGACAGATACGAATTCAATATGGCGGTCGGACGTCGCGGCGAACTATTTTTTATAAACTGACATGAACGTTTATTCATGTACTTTGGCAGTTTTTAATGTAAAAGAAACCAATCTGCTATTACGACCTTTATAACAAAAAATAATTGTCGTAATCGTTTCAGATTTGGCGTAGATACAATAAATAACTCAACTTAGAGCAGATACAATAAATAAATCAATCGCTATCAGAGTGCCAATTTACCAGTGATGGTGTGTGTAGTACACTTGCCATATCTCACCAGTAATTACTGATTTAATAATTATTGATAAACAAATCGTGTTAATTCCTGTTTTAACATTACCGTTTATTCATGCAACGCGAAGTAAAAAGTAATTACTGCTTTGGTGCTCGGTTATGACGTTAAACAGTAAACATTGAATTAAATTATCGCAAACAACACAATGAACAAAAAAAAATTTTACTAGGTTTAGAGCAAACACTAAGTTGGCAACATTGTATGCAAGCGCAGTACGTAGGTAATTCTTTTGAGCTCGCGCCGCCCGCGCCGGCCGCCGGCCAAAGCGCCTGCCGCGACACGAGTTTCCCGCGCGTTGCTAGGTTACGAAGCAATGCTTGATTGAATGTAGGTATTTTATTTTCTGTACCTTTCTTCCTTGTTATTAAATTTTATAACAAGTGTAAAATAAGTAATCATGCCTTAATTCATTTAAAGCTTTCTTCAAAATGTTATCGTCTCTGGAACTTGAAGAAATTGTCAGTCCTTACTAACATACCTACACATCTACGTAGGAACTAAAGTCAAAGCGTAAATTCTTACATTATTATGGAATAAATTTGAAATTGTGGGTCCTATCCTATCTGGATATGTTTTCTCGCTATCCTTAAAGTCATAAGTTTATACCAAATTGAACGTAAAAGAAAACTCATTTTTTTACAGGCACTGTGATTTTAAAAATGTAAAAGAATGAGAAGTAACTTTTTTGATGTGTATGAAATTGAAATCACCTCTTTATGTAGGTAGTTATTCAATACCTATCTGTTACTTGTATGGTAAATCAACAAAGTAGGTAGGTACGTAATTCTTTATCAGTGATAAAAGACTTAATAACCAGGTAATGTAGATGCTTACTAGGTACTTGGCGGTCTGAGCTTGACGGCAGGTTATTGGATGGTTGATCGTTTATTACTTTGTTCAACCAGGTAGTAGGTAGGTAGATCCAATAATTTATTAGTCAGCTGACTGCGGGTCCAATACTTAAATAAATTAAGTTTTAACACGTTGATTAGGTAATTTAATCATTAACTCATCAGCTGATCATTATTTTGCCTACCCTGCTCCAAATTTATAAATTTTCGGTCACCCATCCGAGTGCCGACCGCGCACTTGGTAGCTTAACTTTCGTGATTATTACTAATAATGCACGACTGCGGCGCTATCGATCTCATTCTCCTCATAATCAACTGTTAAAGGGTAATAAATGTTAGTCGCCCGCGTGGTAAATTTTTGCACTCAGGATGCACGCGCACGGAGTTCAATGGCCCCGTTCGTTAGTGTCTGCGCGGATCGAGTGATCTACGTTGAACGCTAACGCTTTGAAGCCATTTTTTATTATGAAATACTAAAAAAAATGATAATGTTTCTTTGGACAAAAATTAAGAAATAATGTTTAGAATATGTTTTCATAAAAAAATGAAAAAAAAAATTATGACTTTGACCTTCAATAAAACCGTAACTATCAATTTCCCAGGTATAGTCTGAAGGAAAAAAAATGTTATGATGGTGAGTAGAATACATGGTTTTCGTTTGACTGCTCATGTCTTTTACACCCGTTATAAATAAAATGTACTTATGTACAAGTTTAGAAATAAAAATCATTGTTTTTTAAACATCTCCGTCAATGTAAGCTGTTTTGCGGTCTTCAACCGTTGTGATTGTGATTCGGATAATCGGCGATTCGGATAGTCGGAGTTCGGATAATTGGAGTTCTACTGTATTGTTTTTAAAATAGGTACAAAAATACTCTTGAATTCCAGCAACCATTTTCAATTCTGATGTTCATCATTTCACTGTCAAATTAAAATAAACCTCTATATAAAAACCTTATGTATATTTATTGTGCACTGACAAAATTGTAACTAAAACTGACTACATGCATGTAGGTATATAATATATGTCGGGGATGTCGTCAGGATTTAGCTCGAATCACGATCTCACATACCAATGCCGAGTCCATTTATCACAAAGAGGAAAACCAGAGTAGTGCCTGGGACTTGTGACCCAGTGTGTAGGTTTACCTAGGGCACATTAAACATTGCACCGGCACTCTCCTTCACTTCTCTCTAACTATTATCACACAACTGTCGGACATAGCTTCCACAAGCATTCATAATACAACCATAGAAACGTCCGCACTCAGCGACGCCTCGAACCAGACGTGTGCTCTGTCGGTCGAGGGCGTAGTCGCACCGCTGCAACAAAGGCACGCCCCACCACTATTACGTCGCATCGTACGATAGCTCGTGCGGCGCTGACGTCACTCGCAATCCCTCGTGGACTATTTCCAATGAAGATAACAAAAACAATTACAATTGAACCTAATAATGTCATAGCGCCGTCATATACATTATATGTATACATTTATGTAACCACTGGTATGGAGCCCTTAATAAGCACCTATAAAAATTCCATGTCTGTTCCTCCGCTCTGTAGCCAACAGGAAACCTGGACCAAATTAGATATGGACATGCGACAATGCTCGCTGTTTATTATCTCGTCATAACAACCTTTATAATTCGACCCACTGCTGGGACAAAAGGCCTCTCTTTGTCATTGAACGAGGTTTAGGCAGTAGTCCACCACTCTTGCCCAATGCGGATTGGTGGACGGAGTGTAAGGTGATCAGTACCCCTTTGATGATCCATTAGTCACCTTCTGCGACACCCATTGGAGAATATGGGGTGATGCTATTCTACTCTGCTGTCATGACATGGCTAGATTATTACCTATTTGCTACTATTTACTACCTATGATGAAATATTTACTTAGACCTTATATTTATTTAGACCACACCGGTCAAATCCAGATTATTACCTATTTGCTACTATTTACTACCTATGATGAAATATTTACTTAGACCTTATATTTATTTAGACCACACCGGTCAAATCCAAGCAATTAAGGTTTTTGGGAACACTATTTAATTTATTTTTCTATTTATTTTTTATTTTATTATATTCGGAAAACCTACAACTATACAAATAAAAACAATTTTATATTATAGCCAATTTTATATTATAGTAGTTAGTAGATATTATAGTAGTATACAAGCAGCTAATTAAATCTCGGACTACCACTGAATAACCACATTATGGGGCCCTACTATGCTACCAGGAAACACCTGATTTTATAACACAACTAGCTTTTGTCCGCGTAGAATAGTTACTTCGGGCAGCCTTTAAATTTTCTTATTATTTCTTCTATCCCAAGCGCCATATACCGATTGTCATGGTTTTTACTTTAAAAAATGACGGATTTCCATACAAACTTCCATCCCTTATTTTACCCCCTTAGGGATTGAATTTTCAAAAATCTTGAAATACGTCATTCCTAATTTCTAACTAAGTAGCTATATACCAATTTTTATCGATTTAGCTTCAAAACTGACGGATTTCCATACAAACTATTCACCCTCTTTTCACCACCTTAGAGGATGAATTTCCAAAATTCCTTTCTTAGTGCACCCCTAGATTTGGAATCTCTAGACCCAACGGTTTGGGCTGTGCGTTGATATGTCAGTCAGTCATTCATTTTTATATATACTAGACTAGCTTTTGCCCGCGACTTCGTTGCGTAGAATGGTTACTTCGGGCAGCATTTAAATTTTCTTCTATCCCAAGCGCCATATACCGATTGTCATGGTTTTTACTTTAAAAAATGACGGATTTCCATATAAACTTCCATCCCTTATTTTACCGCCTTAGGGATTGAATTTTCAAAAATCCTGAAAGACGTCATTCCCAATTTCTAACTAAGTAGCTATATACCAATTTTTATCGATTTAGCTTCAAAACTGACGGATTTCCATACAAACCTTTCACCACCTTAGACGGTGAATTTCCAAAAATCATTTCTTAGTGCACCCCTAGACCTCATAAGGAACCTACGTGCCAAATTTGGAATCTCTAGACCCAACGGTTTGGGCTGTGCGTTGATATGTCAGTCAGTCAGTATTCATTTTTATATATACATATAGATAGATAACCACGGGCTAGAGTGGGAAAACCGAAAACCTTCATGCACTTTGTCACTGACCCGGCTCTCTTGCTAGCTCAAGGCAGACTGACTGGGTGCAGCCGTTCACGCACACGCGCACGCACATTCTAATGGCAGATTGACTGACCTCTTCCACATTCTCCTTAGACGTTCTGATGTTTTTAGCATTTAATTATGCTTCCCATCCTAATTCCAACAAATGTCATTATTTATAATAATAGTACTTAATGTAATGGTAGTCCATACCTAAACATGGACAAATAAAGTAGGTAATACAAAAAATAATAATCAGCATTTCTTAATTTCAGATATGTAGAAATTTTACTTGAAACAAAGGACATACTTGGGGAAAATAAATCGACTCAAATATATCTAGCAAACAGACTCAATATCCCCGTAGAGGCGGTAGAAGATATGTGTGTGCGCATACCTGCATTAAAAACAATAAGGGTAACTAAGGTATGATTTTACAAAATATAACTTGTAGTATATTCTTCGTTACTTACATTTTATGTTATCATTAAATGTTATGGAATGTTGATATGAAAAATCCTGCAAAAAATCCTGCATTGTGATCATGTACTGAGACAGAAATAATGTAAGACTAGAGAAATTCGGTGACAAGTCGTGGCTCCCCTCTCATCAACACTATGGAGGAGTTTCTCCCGAGTTCTTGTTGTGGAAACACGTGTTGAGAGACTGCATTTTTAACTCAATCTACTGTACAATTTGTCTATTACTTTATGTAAATTTTCACTTGACAATGGCGAAATGAGTAGTCTTTATGTGTCGCGATCGCCATTAATTTAAAAGACGAAGAAGAACACTATGGGCCCGGCACCCGCATTGTAAATGTAGTTGTAAGACTAGAGCACATTCAGTGACAAGTCCTGGCTCCCCTCTTGGCAACACTATGGACCCGGCACTCTTGTAAATCCATAGAATGCTGAGTTTTCGTCTCTGTTCTCACAGCTCAGCAGAAGAGATCGACCAACCCGCACTTGGCCAGCGTGGTTGACTAAGGCCTAATCGCCCCTAATGTGGGGTAGGCTCGAGCCCCCTCGGGGTCCACGCCCGGAAGCCTCCTCGTGGCGGACCCTGGTAACGTGGTGGGGATACTTTCTCGGCGGGTGTGTGGCTTTGATGTCAAGTGTGTCTGCTTGGCATTTGAAGTCAGCACATGCCATCGTCGAATCGATTGTTTTTGTTTTCCCACCACGGCTAGTTCCGGACTGCGCCCGAAGTCCCCTGGGTGCGGTCCGATGACTGCTCCCGGTGTCCTCGTCAGGAGGACGCGCCAGGTCGAGCAGCCGTCGCTGAGGAGGCGGCCTATAGGGCCGGCGACAGCCAGCGGCCCACAAGGGCTGGCGTTAGTCAGTAGCCCCTGTGGGCTGCTGGCTACCAATTGATGCACAAGGAGTGCCTAGACGGGTAGCGTTGGGACGGTCTCGGTGTAGTTGCGCTCACGTGCGCAGATCCCGAGCCGTCCCCTAATAGCGCACTGGAGGTCAGGCCGGGTTAGTGGGTATGGAGGGAACGCCTTTACCTCGAGTCCCACATATCCCCTGCGGTTGACATGGCACCACCCCGCAGGGATGTCGTAAATGCATTAGACCTCTTCGTCAACAAAAAAAAATAGGCTCGAGCCCATCGGTGATCTGATGATTTGTTATATGGGCTGTTGATGATGATGAATTTTCGGACAATCCGACTTATTTGTCAAAAAGTATTGCCGCGTTTATTAAATAGGCCCCGCTTTCTTTATGATACGCACTACTTACACTCTAAATTACTCAGCAGACGAGGTATAAAACAAATTATAATAGCTAATTAAAATAAATTTAATCAAAATAAAAATTATGTTATTTATAAGTTATGTTCTGACAATTTGTAAAACACTAAATCTTCCTGGAGATAGGTATATAGATCGTTACATCAACCTGTAACATTCCGGGTGCGCCATTACATGCCGTCCAGTAAAATAAATATAAAAATTAATAAAAATAGAGGTAAGAGGTCCTCTTATTTACCGAGACATAGGAGTATATGTAAAGTTTTCAAATTTATTTATTTATATTAAATGGGGAAACTGGACGGCATCTAAAGGTGCCGTCGTCAGTACGTAAGAGGTACCTACCTATCTTAAAATCTGTTCAATGGTTTTCAAGTTTCGCACTCACCGAAACATTCGACTGGTTTTATAGGTAGGTACTATAGGTACATAATAATGAATAACATTTTTTTGCAGGTAAAACATTTTCTGGACTATCTACTAAATGAAGGCTTTACTGTTGAAGAGATTGCGAATAAGCCAAGAATTTTCTCGTCATCACAAAAAACTGTTAAGCAAAGGATAGATAAATTACGCCAATTGGGATTAGATAAAATAAATTTAAATACTTTGTCCAGAAGTAGAAAACACTTTCAAAAATACTGTGACATGTTAGAGAGTTGTTCTGGAAAATAATTTACAGTATATTATTTTGGAATTTACCAATTATAAATTAAATGATAGTCCTCAGGAAATAACTCTATTTTTTTACTTGAAAACTAAGAAAGACCGGTGTTTTTGTGGTGGATGAACTTAAAAACTCGGAATCACATATTATAGTTCACGGGCAATACAAGAGTAGGTACTTCAATCTGTCGTAAACATGCATTTAGAGGTTTGTTGCAACTAAAAGCCTATAATTTAAGCAATAAAATAAATTTCATTTTTATTATGCAGTTGTTTGTTTAAATCAATAACCTATGTTATTAATAAGACCAACACACATTTTTATTATTTATGTAAGAAGGAGTTGGATGCGCACAAAACACGGAGCACTAAACCACTGGTTTAGTGCTCCGTGGCACAAAAGGACCACGTGGCGGTGACATTCCATTTTCAATAGATTGAAAGTTAGACATTATAGGCCTTCACAGATTTTTCTTTAAATTGGTATTTTTTCAATTTGATATGTTTTAATTTAGTTACAACTAGCGACCCGCCCCGGCTTCGCACGGGTGCAATGCTTATGTAAATATGCATGTATTATACATATAAACCTTCCTTAAGAATCACTCTATCTATTAAAAAAACCGCATCAAAATCCGGTGCGTAGTTTTAAACATCTAAGCATACATAGGGACAGACAGACGGCGGATAGCGACTTTGTTTTATACTATGTAGTGATTTTCAGACGGAAAATTTGCCATGGGAACTCGCCCACAGTAGCAACGAATTTTTATGACAACTTCTGTCAGCTATTTTGTTAGCAAGTTAATTTCCGCTCGTTCCTTTTTACAGCGACAATCGCTTCGCCCGGGATACAGACTGACTTTAATGGTGAGCAACTTTTTGTAGCAACTAGGCGTTTCAGTATTGAACTCTTGATTATTTTATATTCTATAACAAAATTGCTCAGCGATTGTCGCTAGTGGACGAACTCCCTAAACGATTTTGAATTGATGTTATCAGAGATTGATAACTCAAGGTAACAAAATATAACGCAACAGAAATAAAAAAGATCATCAATATTATTTTAAATTGTTTAAACTAGAGGAGATAAATAATATTTTAATTGAGACTCTCAGCAATGTCATAGCAGATGATTGCATTATTGTGAGCAATATATCCTAAAAGAAGAGGAAAAAATGTATGTAGTATTTAATTGCATTGATGATTTAATATACAGAATAATAAAATAAACTAAGCCTATAGTAGAAGTTTCAAACAATTGTAAAGTCAACCTTTCATTTGTAAAAGAAGATACTCAAAAGTTATAATCGGGTAAAGGTGGTCCCTTAATCGTGACTGACAGGTATCCATATCTTATAATTTAGGTAAAATTTACAACTTCTATAAATGTGACTACTCTTAGTAAAACAATAGTAAAAATAATTATATTAAATATCACACCTTCCTGTTCACTGAATAAAACGAAGTAGCATGCAGAAGGTGGTCTCTAGATCGAACGCCATAAGTTCATAGTGAGTGGGAACCACAATAATATTTAAAATACCTAGATTATAAGATATGGATACCTGTCAGACACGATTGAGGGACGACCTTCAACCGATTATAAATTTTGAGTGTCTTCTTTTACAAATGAAAGGTTGAATTTACAATTGTTTGAGAACTTTCACTACTTATAGGTTGACGCATTCAAAAGCTTAAAATTCTAATGTGGACCCTCAACGGGAACGCAAACGACCAACCCACACTTGGCCAGCGTGGTTGACTAAGGTCTAATCGCCCCTAATGTAGGGTAGGCTCGAGACCCTCGGTGGAGACATTATATGAGATGTTGATTTATTCATGACCCATGACATACTAATTCGATTAAATATGCAGCCTTTTATTCAAAAACATGTCTAAGTTGCAATAGAAAATTGCATTTAAATAAGTGAATATTTTCTTTTCGTTGATTGATATTTTAATTAGCATTTAATTTAAGTTTTTTAGCAATTAATTTATATTAATAAATATGATTTGAAGAATTTGGTAAAATTAATACCTTAGATTTAGAGCCCCTGCATTTGTCATATGATAGCTCTGCTTAGTTTACCTTTGTTTACAGGAAGGGAGTTTATGGACCTTTTCCAAAAAAAATACCGAACAGTGAGCAAGCTCCTCGCTTGCCGTATTGCCGATCCTTTGACTCGCGCACAAAAAACCGACACAATAGGGTTTGTGAAAAGAGCTTCACTATGACGAATCTCCGGATTTTTGCACGAGGCCAGTGGCGAACACAGTCCTAAAGTTGCCAACCTGGCAACTCTGGCTTAGATACCATTGAATTCGCGAATATATTATTTAATGTTGGAATTGTGTTGTTTAGATAAAATTGACTACTCTGGATGTTTATGAAGCTTACTGTACACAGGAAATCACACCACATATAAGAAAGATGTGTTACCTATATAAAACAATTTTTATGGATTTAACTCGCGAGACACTTAGATTTTACCTTTTGACGAAACGAGAAACAAGAAGACTAAAGACTCATAAGGCTGGAGCTCACCAACATTTAAACAGGCGATTATTGTTTAACCGACTGTTTTTGACATTTTATCGTATGGAAGAAATTTCAAAAGTTTTAATAGTTTGTTTTCGTGTTGGTGAACTCGAGCCTTAGTCTATTGCTGCGGCCGCACACATCGCGAAGTCGCGAATATTCGCGTTATCGCGATGTGTCTAGCCAAGTATTCGCGAATACTTCGGCACTTCGTGCGAAGTCGCAAGGACATCGCGCCTTTGTCGGTAAACTGGCGCACATCAAAGCGTTTTTATCGCGATGTCCTTCGCTTGCGTGGCCACACTTCGTGGTCTTCAGTCGGCGCACAGACATCGTGCGCATCGGACGTATTTTTTTAAATTAGTTTTCTACCATGGATTGGAATAACGACAGGATTTTAGAACTTATTAGCAATTAGGAGTGTGAGTCAATATTGTTTAGCCTTGCTTTTTTCTTAAACAATAATTCCTGACAGATTAAAAAATAATTGCCCTAAAATATAGGCCGACCGCGGCGTCCATTTTGTTTTTTGCGTAACATCGCGATCACATCGCGACAGACTTTACAGCGCGCAATGTGTGGCCATGCACATTCGCGGTAGGCCGAAGGCGAAGATTATCGCGATGTGTGCGGCCGTAGCATATAAGTCATAGATGTCAGTAATAATAAATCTATGTTATAAGTTAATCTGCAAAAGTTGTTTGATTTATAAAGTGTAGTGCTCTCGCAAATCTAAAGCATTAAGAAATATGTTATTGTGCCACTTCACAAGCTTTGCTTGTTGAAAAAAACCGGCCAAGTACAAGCGGACTCGCCCACCGAAGTGCCGTATTTCCACGCGTTCCCGGGATAAAGGCAAACCTCGATGATTAATTACGTACTATAGACTATATTGTTTATGATTTAATTACAAATGTATAGTTTTCAGAGTTTTATTTATATGTATAGATGGACAACAAAGTAATCCTATTATGGGGTTCCGATTTTTCCTTTTGAGGTACGGAACCATAAAAATCTGTTTTATGTCTTGGGTAGGGATTTTTTTAACTCTTGTCTACGTAGTCAAATCTCAGTATGGTAACAGTTATTTAATTTCATTTATCATCTACTAGTTAAGCCAGAGTATTTATTTATGAAATCTATTTACAAGGAATTAAAATAGGTATTGTCAAATTCAGAACTCCAAACTTATAATCTTTGGATGGAAATGATTATTTGTGTGCCACTGAAATGACCATATTGTGCGACAGAAATGACCATATTGTGTGTGTGTACAGAAATGACCATAAGATGTTCTGTCCTTCAACCTATATTGCCCCAAAAGAGACAGCAAAAATACAGTTTCATATCCAAATTAAGTATATTGCATTGTAGTTAAATAAATGAGAAAACAAGTTAAGAAAATAAAACAAAAACATACTTAAATACCATCAATGATTATTTGCCTCAGCCATAAAACATTTAATTTATTTGTCCCTGGAATGAAAAATACATGAAACAAAATTATCACAAGCATTTTAATCATGGTGCCATGCTCAACAAAAATAATGAATTGCCTAACTTAGTTGTAGTGAAAAAAGACTACATGTAACATTTTTGTGGCCTTTTGAAAAATGAATGACAAGATAGTCAAATAATATAGTCTAAGTATGTAGTTTTTTTTATTAACATTAATGTATGTACCTATTTTATTTTATAAAACCAACCATTTACAAAAAATAGAGGATTGAACTTCAATTAAAAACAACTATAAAAGAGCAAAAATAAAATTATTTGCTTCTTAATTATAGTCAATTATTGTTCTAGTAGCATTATGCAGGGCATTTAATTTTATGTAAATAAATTTGAAGTAAAATAATATAAAACTATTGTTGTCCAGTGATCTATTAAATCACAGTAAATATTGACATAATGTGTTGAATTAGGTAATTTTTTTTAGTTAGAACATTCTAAAAGGTTTGCATCAAATGTGCCTGTGTTCTTTGTAAGGGGTTTATAATTACATATTATACTACCTATAATAAAATTACATAATGTGAGGTTTGAGTGTGATCAACAAGGATAAATTGCACTACTGATGTGCACACTGCATTCCAGGGCCAGCATGCATATGCTCCTCATCATCACTGGCATAAGCTTCCTCCCTGCCTCCTCTACCTCTTTCACTAGCAGTGTACTCCATCAAATTTACTTCCTCCACATCTTCTCCAGTCGGCATCACAAATGCTGGGCGAGGGGGTAAAATACTTTCAATTTTCTTTAATTGCTCTTCTGTGGCAAAATGGTTATCGGGAAATACAACATCAAACTTTATATACAAATTTCCCTTTTCAAATGGATTTTTGTAATGTGGCATACCTTCACCCTGTATCCCTTTAAGGTCTCCGGGTTTAATAATTTCACCTGGTGAGTGTCGAACAAGCAAATCACGACCATCTAAGTGTTTCACAATAAACTCAAAACCACACAGTGCTTCTGTGAGACTGATTTCACGTTTTATAACTAGATCATCACCAGTTCTTTGAAATACTTCATGAGGTTTCTGCTGCAACACAATAACAACATCTCCTGGTTGGGTGTCAGGCTGTTGGTCACCTTCACCCCTGAAGAAAATTTTCTGATTCTCACGCATACCCTTTTCAATATGCACTTCCAAAATTTTGGTCTCATTTAAAACCTTCTTACCTTTACACTTATTACATCTATCCTTCTCATTAAAAATTTCTCCTTGACCAAGGCAAGAGGAACAGCGAGTTTGAAACTGGCGAGTCATATGCGCTGCTATCTGTTGATACGAGATTTTAATTCCTTGCCCATGACATTCTTTGCAAGAAATAACTGAGCCTGGTTTACCACCTATCCCTTTACAGGGTCCACAAATCACATTCTTGCTTAGCTGTAACTTGGCTGTTTTTCCAACATACATATCTTCTAATGATACTTTTAGAGTGTGTATAGTATCTTCACCACGAGTGGGCCCGCGACTTCTACTACCTCCACCCATGCCAAATATGTTCCCGAATAAATGTCCAAATATATCCTCTGGCTGCTGAAATCCTGCTTGTCCTCCGCCTTCTTGAAGACCCTTTAAACCATATTTATCATAAGTTTGCTTTTTCTTTGGATCTGACAATACTTCATAGGCATAGCTTATTTCCTTGAATTTGTCACCAGCAGCTGGATTTTTGTCAGGATGAAATTCCTTAGCCAATTTGTGATAACTCTGAAATAAATTTTATTTGTCTATGAGTTCAAAAATAGCACAAAAAATATAATTGGACTAGAAGAATGCATTCTCATGCATTTGAGCAGCATGTGTTTTAACAAGGCTAATCGACTCACTTCCATAACCCTGCGACTACAAGAAAACAGTAACATTAATTTGCTTACCCTTTTTATTTCAGATTCACTTGCATTCCTAGGAACACCCAATAAATCGTATAATGTATTATCAGCCATTTTTCCTTCAAGATGTAAAAGATAGAAGGAAAGGAATGAGGAAGCACGAAGTGACTGAATGATTGAATAATGATGCGCAACGCAATGCCACAGACTATAAAGGGATTAGTTAGCAAGCTCCTTGGTTAGCACCAAGAAGGTTGTAGGTAAAAATGGAGTACACGGTATCGGAAGGTACTTGAGGATAGTTGGTATGACCTTAAAATGACCCGACGTGTGACTATGATGTTGCCATTTGCAAACAAAATACCCCAAACTTTTAGCATAATAGAAATAATCTTATAAAATCACTTAATTGCTATTAATATTAAGTACTTACATACATAATTATAGTCGGAGACACTGCAAATTGCCCAATAAAGACGCTCCTGATATAAAATGTCAATTTTATGAAAGGGAGGCAGATAAGTTTTGAGAATAGTAAAATATGCATAACGGGGATGTCGTCAGGATTTAGCCGAATGCAGAGTCAGTGGCGGATTTACAAATTTGACGCTAGTAGGCTAATAAATTTTTGCCGCCAGTATGTGGGCTAATCAATTTTGGCGCCCCTAACTTACATCTGAAATTCGATACCCTAGTTCTAGTAACTAGGCATATGCTCGATGATATGCCTAGTTCACAATCAATCAAGAGACAACAAAGTTGCAAATGTTATTATATTAATTACATTTACAACTTTGTTGTGCTCTATCTTCCTCATTACATCAGCTTATTCCCTTTTCCCAAAATTTGGGCAGAGTTTGCCGCACCCGAAAATCTGCCGCCCCAGGCTCTAGCCTACTGGTAAATCCGCCACTGTGCCGAGTCCATTTATCACAAAGGGGAAAACCAGAGTAGTGCCTAGGACTTGTGACCCAGTGTGTATATTTTCCCCTGTAAGTATATTTAACTTTATGGGTTTACCTACACACTCACCTTCAATACCTTTAACTATTATCAAACAATGTCAAAATCTGAACCTCAAATCCATTTATGTATTAATATTTTTTCATCAGATTTAAGTAGGTTTCTATATTTTTATCAATTAATAAAATATGTTATTCAATTCAATCGTTTATTGCTTTCATATTGTTTACATAGGTGGTCACAATAATATGGTATCAAACATGAACCCTATATGGTACCGCAATATACACATAAGTAGGAAAAGATTAAAAATAAAAGTTAAAATAATAATAAAGAATAATCAAGAGGATCCACTACAATATGTTAATATAGTAAAAGTTAGTTTTAATCAAATACAGATAAATTAAAATAAGTCTTTTCTTGGGTCGAATTCTAATGTCAGTTAATATCAATCAATTTCTAGAAAGAGACAGGGCCTCTCTAGAAATATCAAGTGTTGTCAAAATTTTTGCCCTCACTTTGTTAATTTGTCTAATGACTCCATTCTTAATATATCTTCGTGCTCTTTCGTGCTAGTGCGTATGTTAGAGTGAGATAGATAGACGACACCATTTCTCCCGCTCGGTGTCGGTTATTTGGCCCGCTTCAAAGGGTTTCTCGGGCGAGAAAAGAGAACCGTATCACATTCTCGTTCGGCCTCACTGCGATGTAGGAAGTGATTTCCATCGCATGTGTGTGCTTTGCATTTATTATTTTATTAATCTGAACTTTGAACCAGGGCCTGTCTAAATAATAAATTTTATCTACACTCATGCTTTAAATCTTCTATTTAAAAACATTGATTTTGCTTATAATTTTTATTTGGCATTAAGTTATGATCGAAATTTATTGCAATTCGTTCAGGTTTAAGTCCCGTCTCAGCACTTATCCATGACCGGATTTTTTCCCATGTTTTTCGTTTTCTATTTAATTTGGTATTCTCTTTGGTTGCGTGGTTGCGTGAGTGTAGAAGATACCATAGATTTATTATTACTGACGATTATAGATTGGCAATGAATCGACTAGAGTGAGACGTACAACCTTCTTGGGTGAGATCGAAAAAATTTCAGAGGCAGTAAAAAAATACACCGATGTGTGCGTAATGTGCATGTGTGCATGAAAAATAGTACTGCAGTCTGACAGTTGGTGTCTTTTCTACGTGACTGACAGGCCTCCTTAGGCCCCCTGCGAGTACGTGAAATGGTCTCGTCTATCTATCTCGCTCTAATGTATGCGTAAGTATGCTCTTTCTCTTTTACATTGCCGATCTACAATTTCCTCTAACTATGGTAGATACCATCTCGTTTCTCGAGTCAAGTATCGGCGAGAATTCTCGAGTGAGTCTGGAGGGCCTATTAGATAAACAAGTTCCTTTGGCTACCACTTGTGTAGTAGAGACTAAACGTTAAAATAGTATTGTGGACTGAACGTTAAAATAGTATTGTGGACTGAACGTTAAAATAGAAAGATTGAATTTACCGCCAAGCCGTGTCCCCACTAGAGCCGCGCGGCTTTTTGTGGCCGCGAGGCCCGGCCTCGCAAGGCTTATTGGAATTTACTCCTTTAGAATCGATTTGCATATCTAAGGGGCCCGGTATGAGAAAAATGTGAGGAGTAAAATCTATCGATGAATGACCTTGAATGACCTCGTTACGTTTTTTATTTCGCCGCGACGATTCCAGCGTCCGTGGCTGAACGGTCAATATCGCCGGTATTCACGCTGCGGGCCACGGTTCGATCCCCGCGAGAAATTGCTTCAAAATTGAATGTTGTCTTTTCTGTTTTCTTCGATTTGAGGAATCTGGAGAAGATCACGGTAACACAAAAACGATGATAGGGCGAAGCCCCGAGACAATTCACAAATTTAAATATTTTTATTGTAAAGTGTCTCCCCTCTCAGTGCTTTGCCCCATCATATCGGAAGACAGTAATAATTTTATTATAATATTTCACGGTGGGTGGGATTGAACACCGGCTTGTTGGTTTGCCGTTGTTGCCGGTCTGTCCGTAGAACCGCTAGGCCACAGGCACTTATTACAAAATTGACGAAATAGGCGGACTATATCTACACACGACATACACGCATCCAATATTTTTTTTTTTTTTAATTTCATAACCTACTAATAATTGTATAAATTATTAATTAGATAGGCAGTAGTCGATTTAACACAAAATAAATAAAAGTAGATAGAATGTATGTAAACATCAATATTTTTATTTCTTGATTATTGATCTTGATTATTTATTTTAAAATATTTCATAATTATAATGATAATAGAAAAAAATAACATGTGTTAGTTTCTAAAAAATAAGTGAAATAAATAAATAAACATAGCTAGAATTTATGTAATGGTCTAGCCGTGTCCCCACTAGAGCCGCGCGGCTTTTTGTAGCCGCGCGGCCCGGCCTCGCGAGGCTTATTTGTCATATTGTTTTAGGCCTCGCTCACGTACACACTCACGAGGCTTGGTCGCGCGGCTTGGCCTCATGGAGCCGCGCGGCCCTAGTGGGGACGCTGCTTGAAGCAGCGTCCCCACTAGGGCCCAGGCAGCTATACTCAACCTTTTTTTTTATAAGGGCCACAAACACGTTTCAGTCATAGTGTCGAGGGCCGCAAGCAAATAAAAATATATATCTTAATTATCCTCCAATGCACGAGAAACCAGACGAGAAAATCTATTGTTTGGATTAAATATTAAAACACAATTCAAACTCAACGAATTTATTAATGAAAAAAGGGCTACAGAGATGTTTTGTAATCTTGATATTGTGAACACTAGATAATTCCCTTTTATTTTTAGAAGACACTCCTGACATTATATTGAAAATAAAGTATTAATTTGTCACTAAAAATTACAATAAACGACCGGCAAACAAAATGACACTTACTGATTCATGGATAGGAAGGAACGGGATTCCCCTGAAACGCGGCGTTCATTTTGCCTCGCTCATTCAACGCCCGTTCTTTGATGGGCGCGAAATTTAAAATAGTTTGCAATATATTTATAACTTCAGATGGGCCAATGAAAAAGGCTCGGCGGGCCACATGCGGCCCGCGGGCCGCTGGTTGAGTATAGCTGGTCTAAGGTAATCATCAATAAATGTTAAAAGCGCCCTCTGTTGTCATAGAAGAGATAAAATAGTTACTAAATAGTTCGGGGCACACGGATGACAGCAGGTGCGCCATCTCACCTGTCTCGGAGTAAATTCCAGTCGTGCGTCGGAGCTGACCAAGAGCGGACACACACAATTTTTTATTTGTCATATTGTTTTAGGCCTCGCTCACGTACACAAACACGAGGCTTGGCGGCGCGGCTTGGCCTCATGGAGCCGCGCGGCCCTAGTGGGGACACTGCTTTATAGTTTAAGTTCAGTCATCTGTCTCTTTAGTCATGCTTTAGACCTAAGAGCAAATTGGTATATTTGCTCTTAGCTTTAGACATATTCTTTCTAATCTCTGATCTGTCTGGCAGCCGCCGTATCAGGGGTTAAGTGGTGTGGTCGATCAACACTTTTTAACGAGATTATTATTTGCAATACAAAATACAAATTACTTTAAACTAGTCTTTAATTAAACTACACACCACTACCACCATCTTGTCAAAATAAGTTGCCATAATAGATAATATGTTAAAAGCATTATTGTGTTCCGACAATTAGGTAATTATAAGATAACAAGTTGCTCTGTGGTTGAGGGTTCCAGGTGTTGGTGAGTCTCGATTCCAAATGTATAATAGTTTAAAAAAAATTAAAAAACACGCTTTAATATCAAATGCGCAAAAAAGCGTGTTGTTAGTTTTTTTAAAACTATTAATTTATTATCCACTTTTTAGTGCGACACCCAACGCCACCATACCAATGACAACGCCATCTAGTGACGTATAGCTGAACTAACATTCCAAACGTTTCATTTATTAGTCCTGGCTTAGACAATTTATGGTCTAAGAGTCCTGGCGATTCTAATCAGGACAATGGGATATTCTAATTGAATTATTGTAATGTCATAAATCTATAAATTTTGATTGAAATCTGACCGTTTAAAGTCAAAATCGAGCCCAAAGAGTCAGTTACAAACAGGGTTGCCAGGTCTTGTCCAAAAATATACCGAACAGTGAGCAAAAGAGCAAAAAAAAAAAGCTCATTACTTGTCGTATTGCCGAGCGCTGGGCAGCATGACGTGCGGCATAACGAGCGAGTAAGGTTAATTGCCATACTACGTCTTTGCCTCCTTACTCGTCGAACATCGATGCCGATTGTGTAAAATTTGACAGTCAATTCGTTTATTATGGAGAAAAATTAATCAGAAAAAAAATACCGAACCTCCCATTCTGCGGTATTTTTGTCATACCGAACACCGAACACGGTGCTAAAATACCGAACGGTTCGGTAAAATACCGAACACCTGGCAACCCTGGTTACAAACATTACAGGAGTTACAAACATACAGGTGAAACTAAGGCCCTGTCCGCACAACGATATATCGCCGCACGATTTTTTCTCGCAAAATTCTGTGACACATGGGATCTTATAGGACTATCCGCACATGCAGTAAAAAAAACCGCGCGAAAAAAATGTGTGGTTTGATGCAAATTGAACGCGATACGGTGCGTAATTATTTCCGCGCGAATGTTTTATCGCTGTGCGGAGTGTGCGGACAGGCCCTAATATAAGCGTTAAAATAACACACGGTTAGGTATACAGGGTGGAATTTCGTAATGCCACCTGAAGGGAAAGTACTCTTAATACTGTATATAGAAAATTTTACTCAAAGGAAACATGCCTTTATTTTTGAAAAGAAAGAAAACTGCTTTATAAGGTTTTCGAAAATTCGCTTGCCACACCCGGGAGTCGAACCAACTAAAATCTGTAAAAATTCCCTTCAGGTGGCATTACAAAATTCCACCCGGTATATAGCCGATCGGAGCCCTTTTTTTGACGGGGAGGTCAAATGGTTCCTGCGGGGTGGTGCTGCCAACCGCAGGGGATATGTGGGACTCGAGGTAAAGGCGTTCCCTTCATACCCACTAAACATCCTCCCCGCCCTGACCTCGCTGCCCGTCTAGGCGCTCCTTATGCACCGATTGGTGGCCAGCAGCCCACAGGGGGTACCGACTAACGCCAGCCCCTGTGGGCCGCTGACCGACGCCGGACTTATAGGCCGCCTCCTCATCGACGGCTGCTCGACCTGGCGCGTCCTCCTGAAGAGGACACCAGGGAGCAGACCGCACCCGGGGGACTTCGGGCGCGGTCTTGGCCCTGAAAAGGGCCGTCCGGAACTAACCGTGGTGGAAAACAAAAACAACTCGACGATGGCATGTGACTTCGAATGCCAAGGGGACTTGACATCAAAAGCCACACACCCGCCGAGAAAGTTTGCCCACCACGTTACCAGGGTTCGCCACGAGGAGACTTCCGGACGTGGACCCCAGCCGATCGGAGCCCTACGTACGATGCGCGTATTTTAATCAAGTTGGTATTATATATTTACTTTATAAAGAATTTGCCTACTGCCTGCTTAATTTTGTTTTGGAGTTTATGTCAACACTTAATATTATTCGGTATTTATACTTGAAGATTTTCCTCAAGTATTTAGAAGGTTTATTAGATATCATTTAATAGCTGCTCATTTTAAAGACTTACAATATTAGTTTTGCACACAAGGTCTACTACATTCACGGGGTATTTGGTAAACAGCTATTTTTTGCACAGGTGATCAGACATGAAATTAATATTAACAATAATGAATTTATTTATCGACCCTTAATATAGCTTCTCACACCTATACCTATACTACCAGAGGCGGAATTACAAATTTCCCACCATCAGTGGGCTATAAAATTTTTGCCGCTTCAAAACAAACAACTCTTTGTTAAAAGAAAATTAACGAGAAATTGTTGCCAACTAAATTATGGGAATAGAAAAATCTTAACGAAAGTCAGTCAGTTATCAGGAATTGTACTAGTTAGTGCAACGCCATCTAGTGTTAACCAAAAAAAAATATTAAGATGTTTTCAATATAGGGGAGAAGGAGGTAAGAAGGGGTAGCGGGTAAGACGGGGTACTCAGCGAAATTCATAGTTCAAATTGACCAATCACGCTCGTTCATTCATCATTTGACGCGCCACCATGAACTTGTCAGTCGCCCGGTGGTTAGTGGTTCACATGTAGGTACACAGTGTCGAAAACAAATTAAAAAAAAAGAGTTTTACTGCAAATTGCTTATCATATTTTCTTCTGGTTTGACACGTGGCTGTGGTTTGTTAATTATCGTTAGCTGGTGAGGTGTTGCTGTAATTGACGCTTAAACTATCCTTCGATAAGGTAGACATTGTGTGTCCTTAAGATTGTTGGCTGATTTTTTTCTGTTTTTTGTTTTTTATAAAATGGCTCTGCAGGCGAGACGGGGTAACGGGGTACCCCATCTTGCCCGCAATGAGAATAATTTTGTTCTAGTTTGTTTTCCGTAAATATCGACAGTAGCTCTGTTTTGACTTCTCCAAAACAACTCTTTCTACTTCCGCTTGCTAAAAAATCCTCTCGTGTGTCTAAAAGGCGTGGAAAAACAGCAATTATCACGTCGTCTCCTATAAACCAGAATTAGATATCATCGCCCAGAAAAAAAAGATGCTGAACATAAAAAACTAGAAAAAATGAAACAAAAAAGAGAAAAGATGAATTAAAAAAACAGAAGCAAACTACTACAAAAGCTCAAAATAAAAAATCAAAGAAGAATTTAGAATAGAATTCTTTAGAATTCTTCTTTGATTTTTTATTTTGAGCTTTTGATTATGAGACTCTTCGTGGTTTTGTTGTTGCAAAACGACGAAAAGAATGAAAGTGAAGAAGAGGAGGACACACGTGTATGTATTGTGAGGAAGTATATTCCGTTTCCATTGAAGGGTGCGTATCATGCTCATTATGTGGAAGATGTGTTCATAATAGCTGCGCAGCAATAGACGATGATGATGACGAAGCCATCCATGTCTGCGAGTTCTGCCAGCTCAAATAATCATCTTTCTTTGTGATCATTCTCATCACCCCATCTTACCTCAGGGGGGTACCCCATCTTACCAGTACCATGGGGCAAGACGGGGCAAAACACCTTTTTTTATTTTAATTTTTTTCTCTTAATTGTGTTAAAAAAATTTGCTAATAACACCACACATTAAAATAATAATAATTAGTTGTTAATTAAAAAAATAATATGATTGTTTCATCGTGTATTTTTTTTTATATTATTGACCTTTTAAGCTTAAGTACCCCATCTTGCCACCCTCTCCCCTAATATCACGTAAAGATCTTAACTAACAGTGCCATGTAAAATTGGTCAGCTTCAGTTCAGCGCCATCCATTGGCGAAGTTGTGTGCGACTCGCCGTGGCGTCAAGTCCTCGACGCGTCGAGATGACGTCGATAGGCGCTAAACCCTCTCCACAAAAACTCTGCACCTCCTTCGGTACTAAGCACCCAAAGACTAAAACTTTTTTTAGTATTCCGTGTTAGTGTTAGCACCTAATGGTGACAGCATCTCAAATTGTACATAAAATTAAGGCACTTATTTTAAGAACAGTTATAAATACCCATCGACTTATTGTTGTTACCGATAGATCTACGTATAACTTTCATACTACTTTCGATACAGGTACCACAAACACCGCAGCGACCGGTCAGTCAGATAACAGACTTGAAATTTGTAGGTTACGAATTACGAGTATGACGTAAAATCTGTGTGTGTAGAAGATGGCACTTCCTCAACGTCCGGTACGAGTGGTGTGACTGGCGCACATGGCGGCTGCTGGGCCGCGCTCGCTCGGGGCGGACTTTCACAGATGCTGTCATAAATATTCACATAGCCCCGCAAATACGACGACGTCGTAGCCCGTACTGCATTCGACCAAGCAAATGTTTGAACAACTCAGATCCGTGAGCGTAGAAACTTGCAGCAAGGTGTGGCACGTTCGCAGCCCTTATGTAACATGATAACAGTATTTTTTTTGCAATGTCGCAGGCGGATCGTATAACACGTATTACAAAACGGCACGGCGGATTGAAGTGTGTGAGAATTGTTAACCAAATAGAACCGTTGATGATAATTCCGTAGTAGATTCTATCAATATTAGTCTGTATAGGTAATCGAATGGAGGTCACTTATTATTGGTAGGTTCAGGTTATTTTTTTATGACCAAGCGCAGTCGAATTATTGTCACTCATCTCATCACTCTCACACCACACACTACAATCTAAGCGCTGATTTGTAATACAATACGGCATGTTATACGATCCGCCTGCGACACCTATGACGCTTTTTCATATTATTTTCTATTATCTACATTACTAAAGTCAAACCACAAGTTCTGAGTGCAATAATGTTAATATATGTATATACCTATGTCTCAGGTACATAATCTAAGCAGGTATATACACTCACCACAGTTATCGGAAATGATACTACTCTACTCACCAATATACTAGCGCAATATTATGTAGGAATAGAGGAAAGATTCGCATAGATGTACTTCAATACCCTAAGCTGTCACGACACAATTCTACATGAATTGCACTTTAATTTTTTTTATGTTAAATAGGCTGGGCGTTTGACCACAATCACGCCTGATGGAAAGCGATGATGTTGCCTTAGGTGGTACACGCTCACCTAGAAGATGCTTGTTCACTCTGGCCTTAAAGATGTCCAGATTATACTGACAGACCTCAGCAAGGAGTCCCACTCCTTAGCCGTTCGCATAACGAAAGTTGAAGCAAATCGCTTTGTGCGATTGGAGGAATGTCGACAACATAAGGGTGAAAGCCCTCGCCGCGCCTGGTCGTCTGGTGGTGTAAAGGGGCAGGGAGGATGAAATTATGTAAAACTTCCGCACACTCTCCGAAATGTAACCGGTAAAAGACCGAGAGGCTAGCCACACGTCTTCGAAGGTCAAGGCTCTGGACATTTTCTTCAACGGCCGCGTCATTATTTATGAGTCTATTCGCACGGTGCTCCACCGATTCCAATGCATCTAACTGATATCGAGCAGATCCGTCCCAAAGGTGACTAAGCAGGAGCGAACTTGCGCTCGATATAGGCTTAGGAGCTGCTCAGATGTGAAATATCCTTTGACCTTAAAAATTAAGTATGCCAAGTTTTTTGGCAGCGGGTTTAGCAATGGACTCGATGTAGCGACCGAAATTTAGGTTGGCGGAGATATCTATACCCAAAAACTCGAGAAGGTCGTTAATCGGCACGGAAACATTTTGGAAAGTCGGAGTCAGATGGAGTGGAATTCGTTTCCCCGATAAAAGACAAGCCTGTGTTTTGGAGGGATTGAATCCAACCAAGTTAGTCCTCCCTTCATCATTGCCTCCCTCAGTGATCGGACATCTGCACCAGACTTCGCATCAGACAAGTACCTCTCCGAGACTGTGCTGTCGTCTGCGTACCCAAAGATACCGGTAGCTGAGAGCAGGTCATTGATATGCAGCAGGAATAGAGTCGCGGAGAGGACAGAACCCTGGGGGACTCCGACATTAAAGATACGGCATTTAAGATTATAGATTATAATTAGGTATGGTGTTTCGAATTCGAAATCTATGTCTCGACCGCTACCGATCACTCGAAGCAATTCGAGCTTCCCTTCGAGAAAAGTCGAACTCGAGATTTTATGTCAAACGTCAAACGTTTTCAACGTCATGAAAACTCGAAAAAAATCTCGAATTCGAGATTATTTCGAAGGAAACGAGAATTGCGTCCCAAAGGCTTAGCTCCCGGATGAAAAAGAGGCTAATCTAGCTCCAATACGGCCAATGTGGTTAAAGCGGGCCTTACGAAGAACACCTTTGCAGGACTTGGCGGCACTGATATAGGCCTTCAAAATTAAAAATATTTATATGATTTCGTTTATTCAAGTTAGTTAAAATAAGTATAAGTAGGTAGGTAATGAATTAAACATGAATCCGCACCTATGTCATAAAGTAAAAAAAAAAACGCAATTATATTGCAAAAATAAGTTATTTTTTATTTTTTTTATTAGAAAAGCGCGTTTATTAGTTTTTAAACTATTATTTTATTTTCCACTTTTTAGTACGAATTATAACCGCCGATGAAAGTACTTACTTAATGAAAATGCCATCTAGTGACGTATAGCTGAACTAACATTCCAAATGTTTAATTTATTAGTCCTGGCGATTCTAATCAGGATAATGGGATATTATGTAATGTCATCGATTCGGTCTTTGATAAGTCTACAAAGTTTAAATGATATCTGACCGTTTAAAGTGGGTCAAAATCGAGTCCAAACGAGTCAATTACGTAGGTACATACAAACAAACAAACATAGGTACAGATGAAACTAATATAAGCTTGTTAAAAAAGCGATTTTTGAATGTCACTCCACATAGTTGCATCTAATTGATTATCATTCAAGGTTTCTGACTAAATTTGATTTCTATGCTGATTATTATTTTATAGTCTTCACAAAATACATTATTCTTAATTGAGTCTGTGCCGTTCTCCAGATAGAAGGCCTCTTGCGACAGCATAATTACAATTTAGAAGTGCAACAAACAAGCAGCTCAGAGGTCAGCTGCTTGAATAACTTCGCAGTTCGCAGCCACAGCATACACAGAGGGATATCGTCCGTGTTTGTTGAGTAATACGAATGTACGGCGATTGACATGGGTTCAAATGTAAATTTTCATATGTCTATTCATTGTCGTAATTGTTCCATATATCTCGCGAGAGAGCGACCTAGTAGTTCGGTGTTGAGAGCTTACAACACCAAATCGGCATCATTACGAGTCATCCGTTGCAATTCATTCTTGATGATCACTAAACGTGTATTACAATCGAACCTCAAGGCTTCACATATCGGGAACTAGGTTTACGGGTGTCCATTGTTGGGTAGGACCGCAATCAGATAATAACTTCAGTTAAGTCTATTTTCAAAGCTTTTGTATGTGATTGAACAATCGTTCTATATTACGTACGTACATAGGTACATAAAATCTAAATCTTGGGGAAATAATAAGACGATATTAAAATGTAAAAATTGGTTGGTCTGTAAAGTCGGTTTACTGACGATAGTTGAACGTGACAACGTCTTAAGAAAATACTGATGGAATGGTAGCATTTTTCAAAAGAAAAATTTAATTTCATTTGTTTTGCCGGCATTACATGGAACGCCTCAGAGCGAGGTAACGCCGCATGCGTCATATTTTTTCGTGCGTGCAGCCGGCTCTATCGAATTATAAGACGTTGTCACGTCAAAAAAAGAAACTTTCACAATACCTATGAATTTTGATTGGTTGGATAAGTTGGAAAACAGAACACAGAAAGAGTTTGGAACCTGCTTGGAACGTTGAAGATTAATTTTATTGATTTAGTCTCTCTTTCACTCTTTTCTTTTATTTAGTAATTTACCTATAATTTGCACACAGTCCTTTACATTACTGAGTTCGGTCTAAAATAGGGTCTAATTTAGGTAAGTAAGTAATTAGAATAATTTAACTCTTATTTTAGCAGGTAGCCGGATAAATTTATAACTCAACAGTAATAATATTTTAATAATTATGACATAGTAGGTACGTACTTTGTTGTGTAAATTTCAATAAAAGTGCAAAAAATTGCTTTAAAGCTGTCACTACCGCAAATCACCAACATCTCATCAAAGCTGAGGTGTGGAACTGAGCGTGGTTGAGGATTCCGGGTGATCGAAACTCGTTTGCACCTCCGGCTCTACCTCCCCTGAAGGTAAAGGAGAAAAATACCTACCACAATTCCTTACAGACAATATTTGTGGAACTATGGTAGTAGACAGTCAAAAATTAATATTAATTAATTGATTATATAACTTCTTTAGACGCGTTATGAAAAAATGACGAGATTAAATTTTTAAGACTGGAAGTTAAAGTCAAAGTCTCCAAATAAATATTTATGTATATATAATTGTACTCTCAGACCAATGACTTTTTTATTGGTCTGAATTTGTACTTAATACGTATTATTGAGTTTTTTAATTAACTATTGTTGCGTTGCGCTTCTTTTACTAGGGGCGCTAAATCATGTTTCCCAAGCAAAATGAGCTCATAAACGTAGGTCCCTACTAAGGCTAAGGGTAAGTACTGTATACATTTGTGAAAGTTTTTTTTTTTATATAACCGTTACATACTATTTTAGTTGCGTTAATTGTATGACCTCAATTTGTATGTGAAACGTGATACAGGTACCTAGTTACTTTTACACACTAAACAACTTAGGCACCTTCCTCACCGGCTCGTTTCAGTACCGAACCTATTCCCTATTATATATTTAGCGAGTACATGCAATTACCTACTATAGATTCGGTACCGAAATGAAAACGCACCGAGCCGGTCAGGAGGCCTTACCCTTAAGGGTCTTCTCCTGCCAAAAATATTATTTTCAGGTATTGATTCTTAGGTTGTGTGTGAAGTCGACCAACCCGCACTTGGCCAGCGTGGTTGACTAAGGGTCACAGCAGATTATACAATTTAGTTGGACGACTAAATTGCAGTAGAGATAGAAGGCCGCACATCTATACAACTAAATCGCACAACTAAATGATCGCATCCAACTATCGGCCGATAGCATAAAGTACGGGCTTCTATGTAAGGACGATAGCTGCACGATAGTTGTACGATAGTCGGCCAACTAAATTGTGTGGTTTGGACCCCACAGACCAACAATTGAGTTGGCCGACTATTGCAGTAGACATAGAAGGCCGCACATCTATCCAACTGAATCGCACAACTAAACGATCGCATCCAACTATCGGCCGATAGCATAAAGAATGGGTTTCTATTGTAAGGACGATTAAATTGTGGAAGCACGCAATTTAGTTGTACGATAGTTGGCCAACTAAATTGTATGGTCTGCGTTAGCTCTAAGGCCTAATCGCCCTAATGTGGGGTAGGCTCGAGCCCCTCGGTGGGGACATTATATGAGCTGTTGATGTGATGTTATTTATTTGATTAATTATTTATTAAAGTAATATATACATTAATCTTCAATTATAAACTAAACTTCTTAAGTAAACAATATAAAAATAAAAATTAATAGTTAGGTATTTAATATGCCACGCTAAATAAAGGATGATGGAGTGGCGCCCCTTCTCTTATGCGGTTATGGCTTTTAAATTTACATTTGTGAAAACTATTAGGTAGATGTGATGGTTTACTACTCCCAAAACATCGGACAAAATGTTAATTCCTATCACTATGTAAAATGTTAATAACAGTATCTTTCTCCATATTAGAAATTTTATTTTTATGAAGTTAGTTTTTTTATTAAAATCTCAGAATCGAAATTATGGTTAATAAGTTATAAAATTCGTGAATTTCAATTAATAATATCTACTTACGTTTGTTATGTAAAAAAACAGTTAAAAAAAACTAAAAAAAAACACGCTTATAATGCATATATATGTAACCTTATCTCAAAGACAGGATTTTTCAAGTTAAAGAAAACGACGCCACCTCACGTTTCGACCATATTTTGGCTGGGGTGACCCAGGGATCGGTCCTCGGACCGGTGCTATACCCCTCTTTACATCAGACCTTCCAGAAACACCATGAATGAGCGACAACGGCTACTTTTGCAGACGACACAGCTATTTAGCGAGAAAAATTTAATTGAAGCTTCGCGGCTATTGCAGCGTAGTCTCGACAACATAGACGTATGGTTGAAGAAGTGCTTCAAATTGAACCCACATAACTTTATCCTTAGAAGGGAAAACTGTCTTCCTTTAACATTGGGTAGCAACGTGCTTTATTCCAGCGAAATGGTGAAATACCTAGAGATACACTTGGATCGCCCGTCTCACGTGGCGCAAACACATAGAAGCAAAGCGAGATGAACTCAATATAAAATACCGAAACATGCAGTTGCTACTTGGGAGAAATTCTAAGCTGAAAACAGACAACAAACTACTGATCTACAACACAATTCTGAATTAAACCAGTATGGACCTACGGCCTCCAACTCTGGGGATGATACAAACATAACCAAAATTCAAAGGGCACAAAACTATATAGGTACTTAAGCAATGATCCAACTCACCCTGGTTGATTAGAAACTCGGAACTTCACGAAACCTCAAAATCCGAACTGTGAAGTAAGAACTGACGACTATCAGTGAGAAGTACAGAGACAGCGGCTTCTAAATCACCCAAATAAACTAGCCGTACAACCTACACTTATCTGATGCTGTGAACCGTCTTAAAAATTAAGGCACAAAAAAGGTACCTACTACAAGTGATACAACGTGACATAAGACTAGGGGTACCACAAGGGTCGATTCTTAATGGAGAATCAGCTAGAAAAAATACACTGAAAAAAATCGACCTGCCTCAGGCCGGGAATTGAACCCAGCATCTTCCGCAATCCGGGCGGCTGCGTTAACCACTACGCCACCGAGGCTCTGCTTTCGCTGTCGAAATTTGTCAGTGCTTGGTGCTTATGTTTTTAGGGTAAACATTGTTTCATCAAATTTATGAAATTTGCACTTCTAAGATTCGAATGAAATATTTTTGCAAATATTTGACGCCCAGTTAAGATGAAACTACCTTACCTTATGGAATAATTTTGCGTTTACAAACGCGTTAATACTAGAAAAAAAAACCACTGAAAAAAAATCTACCTGGCTCAGGCGTGATATGCATTCCGTGGCAACCTATAATTAGGTCTGCACTTAGAAGGATTGTTAAGTACTTAGTTTTAAGCTGTAATAGTGTAAGATTTGTTGGTTGTCCTAAAATTAATAAATAAATAAATGAAATCTGACCGTTGACATCAGGTGGGCCGCAAGGTTGTTTGCCATCTCTGTAACATAAAAAAAATGTACTATCTACCTATTTACAAATGTAAATATAGTAATGTTGCGTCTTTTCTTAGGTAGGTACCTAATTGTCTTTGTTCACACGTTCTCTAATCTTGATTTTGCTTTCTTGAGAAATAACGGTCTCTTAAAATGGTTATTATAGACACATAGCAGCCAGTTCACACAGATAACCAGTGTCTGTTGACACATGATCTGACTGGCCCTTCATCGTCAAGGACCACAGCCCTGCTTGTAAACCAGCTGTATCCAATGACATTTTAAAAACACATTTTATAAATAGGTCTAACTAGTATGCAAAGCGATGGGCTATCATAAAAAAGCGGTATAAACCATTTCCGGATGGTCGGCTGTTAATTTGTCCCTGGCTAAAGTTATACTCACTTTATAGTCTTCTAGAAAACATCTGCTCAATATTTTCGACAGGTGAATTGGACATATTGGTAATAATATGTCCAATATAAGGCTCAGTTACTCGTGAGCACTCAAAGTGACCATACGTATCTTTTGACCAAAGTTCAGGGATTACCAACCTTTTTTCCGTTGTTAACTACCGTTCTTATTAATCAACCATGTTCAAGTGTCCGACTTGCAATACGTCTTTTAATGACGGTGCCCAATGTGACGGTTGTAAGAGGCGTTTCGATTTTGGATGTGCACAGATTACAGAAGTGGGTTACCGCCGACTGGGCTCTGAACGTCGGACTACTTGGAGATGCCCACAATGCAAGGGGAGTTCTAGCCCACGCATTCGACAATTATCACCAACACCAGAGGCCGACGGCGAAAGTGGTGTGGTCACCCTGACTACAGTGTTCGCCGAAATCCGCGAGTTAAGGAAGCAACTAGCAGTTCTGCCAACCCTACTTGAGGATATCAGGAGCATAAAGAGAGACATTTTGGACCTGAAAGCATCGTGTGAGTTCAACAGTGCCACTCTAACTGATCACAGTGAGAGGTTGACTAATGTGGAGCGCGGGCTTGCCGATTGCCAGAAAATATCTCAGGTCTTAGATGCCACTAAAGCTGAGCTTGTGAACGTTAGGAGGGATTTAGAACTAAAGGAGCAATGGTCCCGACTCAACAATGTTGAAATAAAGGGAGTTCCGGTCAAAAAAACCGAAAACTTGTTCGACATAGTGGATTCGATTGGAAAAGTCATTGGATATAACGTGCCTAAGACTCAGATTAATTATATATCTAGAGTACCTATGCAGACCACAAAAGAAAAATAAATTATTAGCTTTAATAATAGGTACATAAAGGAGGACTTTGTGGCTGCCGCCCGAGTTATCAAGACATTCTATGCCAGTGACATTGCGGGATTTCAAGGGATGAATCAAAGGATCTTCATCAATGATCACCTTACACCAGTCTACAAAAAATTGCTTACCCAAGTCAAGAGTGCAGCGAAGGACAGATTTTATAAATACGTCTGGGTTAAATATGGTAAAATTCATGTAAGAAAGTCTGATACTTCGAACGTCATAGTGATAACGAAGGATAGTGATTTAAACAAAATTATTTAAAATGCTGCCTATTAAAATTTAATCGCTTTAACTTAGGTAGTTATTTTGGCAAACTTAATCAATATATACTCCAATTAAGTTCTACATTATTATCTTTACTATGCTTTGTACTAACATTGAATTGATGTGACCGATAGGTTTGAAAATTACAATAAAACACACATTAAATAAGAGCTATGGTTATGTACATTGCAATAGTTTTTGTTTCATTAAAATCGATGCAGTATTTCCAAAGTTATTAACGCCTAAAGTTACGGTCGCTATTTAATTTTTCAAGTACGCGCACTCTAAGTAGGTGACGTCACACATCGACAGCCGACACGGCAGCCGCTCGCTCGCTATACTAGTCGCAGGTCATTCAAAGTTGCTCTGCGTTTTGTGTCGTACATACGTACTGCGATCTGTGTAACTTGACTTTTATTGTATAATAGCCTTTGAATTACAATAATGGAGAAAGGATTTCAACAAGATCAAACAGATAATAATTTACCAAAAGCAGACACACAGTTTGTCGCTCAATATTTTTCCGAAAATAGTGATTATATAGCAACGGAAATGCGAGGACTCAAAATGAAACAAGTAAAGTAGGTATTCTTTTCATCTAGCATTTTTGCAACATAGATAAGTGAACCTACTTATACTTACTGGGTATAGGCACGGAAGGTATGAAAAGCTCTAGTCGTGTAAGGTACCTACCTACCTAACCTAAATGCAGTAAGAAGTGATGCTGAACATTTATGTTACTGTGTGCATGTTATAAAGGCCGAATTTAGATAAAGGTAAATATTTGTACTTACATAGATAATAAATACCTACCTATGTAGGTAATATTAGGCATGTAGTGCAGTGGCGCAAAATATTTTTGCCAATGAGTGCATTTTTACTTTCTCATATACGTAGTATAGAGGAAGTCTTGTAATCGTAAAAAAATTCGACCCTGAGATTTTGACGGACTTACACGTTTTGGACCTCCCTGACTCCAAAAATATTTTTTTTGTAATTTTAGTCTGTGTGTCTGTATGTCTGTGCGTTAGCACGATAACTCGAGCATGCTTTAACTTATTGCAACCAAATTTAATAAGCGTGTATGACATCAAAATATAAGGTTTCTATCAACTTTTGAACCGTCGATCACGAAAGTTAAGCAACCAAGTGCGCGGTCGGTACTCGGATGGGTGACCAAATTTTTTTAAAATAAACCTTGTAAGTCGCATTTTATAGTAAAAGGAAGTAGGTAGGTACATACATAGGTAGGTAAGTAATTTATTGGTCATGAACTCATCTCGGATTTTTAGGATTTTAGGTATTTTTTCATACTAAAATCTGTGAGAAGGGTATACATATACATACATACATGCCATAATACGGGCTTTTGGTCTGCAAGTCGGTTTTTAAATAGGTACAATCATGGAACTATAAATATATATATGGAAAGTAAGCATCTGGACAAGAAATACATTGAATAGTCCATATTGTAATATTTAGTGCGCTGCTGTGGCGCAATAAAGAAACCAAACACCCAGCGGGTGAAGCCGCGGGCGGCCGCTAGTTTATTTATAAACTTGGGTACCTATTTTCCTACCTTCATTTTACCGTCAAGAAAAGTCAACTTACTTAATCATACATAGGTACCTATGTAGTATAAAGAGTGACAAAATGAAGATATTGCACCAAAAACCTCATAATACAACTTAGTTATTGGGTATTTCCTAGTAGGTAATAGGTACCCCAAAGCTTAGAATATCTAATTACATAATATCTTACTTAGATCTAAATGGTCTTCACAAAAAATCCAACGGCCTTAGGGTCAATTGGATCTGCCCGTTTCATAACATTCATCCACATTTTACGCCTTTTGGCATCCAATGGCACTTGAAAAAATAGTTTTGTAGGCGTTTTAATGGTTGAATTTGTACACATAGGTACTACACAATATTATTATATGGCATAATGTTGATTCACACCTGAGAGCCACATAAAATTAAAGACAAGCGCGCGCACCAGTTGCACAGAGCTAAAGAAGTACGCGGCCGCGAGTACCACTGCCCGTTCTGTCGATGTGTGACGTCATCAACTTTCCGCGACTCGTTTCAAAAATCCGGACGGCGCGGCAACTTTGAACGCTTATATCTCGGTCACTTTTTAAGATATCAAAAAAATAAAAACACTGTCGTATTTGTCTAGTGACCTATATTCTGGGTATATCGTTAACAAAAATCGATGGTCAGATTGATTATAATTTGTTCCTTCACATCGAACTGTTTGCGTCCCCTGACACGCGAAACTGGTTTCGCGGCCGCTACTTAGTGTTTTGTTCACCAAAACTGCTCGCTTGCGCTGGCTTGTTTTGGCTACCCGCGTTTTTCTATGTGCCTAGCCTTAAGATTACTTGTTTAAATTGCAAGTTTTTATTAATTTGTGTTGATGCTCGCTCGCAGGAAATGATATTATGTGCATGGAGACTGTTTAGCGTAGATCGATGCGTAACTATAGTGCTTCTCCTCGTTCGGATAACGTATAGATTCTTAATGTTTAATATGTTTTTGTGGTGTTCTCGTTTATCTGTTTGTAATCAAACGGTATTTGAAGAAATTGTTATTTTGTTTGCGACTCGACTCGTTGTGTGTTTTGTTTGTACTATAGTGCTGCGTTGGTTCTTTGCTTATACTAGACTACAGGAAAACTATGGAAAAAAATATATTTTTAAACTGTATTTATTCTATTTATCGTTAAGTTTTAATGGTGAATAAGTCTAAAAGTAATGCCTTAAGCTTGTACTATCAAAACGTACGAGGACTTCGTTCCAAAACTAGTACTTTTTCTCGGAACCTATGTTTGTCGGACTACAATATTATTTTACTGACTGAGACTTGGTTGCTTGACGGAATTCAAGACACGGAATTATTCGATGATAGGTATGTTGTGTGGCGGCGTGATCGGGACTATAATTTGACTAAGCAGTCGCGTGGCGGTGGGGTACTTATTGCGACGCATAAACATATAAATGTTACCTCTCAACCCACCTACCACTCAACTGCTGAAGATTTATGGGTAACAGTTACATTACAGAATACTCAGTCGAGTTCGACCACTACTTTACACATTGGTGTACTTTATTTATGTAATGAAAACCAAGGCAACTCATTCACAACGCAACTAACAAATTTCTTATCTCAGCTCGAACACTTTATGATGACTAGCCCGCACGACAAATTTTTAGTGGTGGGAGATTTCAATTTGAGTGGAATTAATTGGCATCCTACTTATAATTATTTTACTCCGTTAAATGTTAATACGAATGACGAACATCTGCTGATTGACGAATTGAATGTACTGGGTTTACAACAATTTAATGGTATTCTGAATAAATACGATAAAATTTTAGATTTAGTCCTGTGTAACGATGACGTCATTGTTGCGGAATGCTGTGATCCATTGGTACCCATTGACCCCCATCACGCTGCCTTGCTGATTTCAATTTGCTTTGTATCATTCACACCTCTTAAGTCGGCCCCACGTAGAAAATATTTATTTGGTAAAGCTGACTATACCTCTATTAACACCGCACTGAATGATATAAACTGGGAGAGTGAGTTCTCCTCCAGGTCATTGGACGAAAGTGTTAAATTTTTCTATACAATTTTTCATTCTCTACGTGATAAATATGTTCCTTGTAAATATTTTAATAGCAATACAACCTACCCTGTGTGGTTTTCTGCCGCACTGAAAAAAGTTATTAAAGAGGTTATTAAATATAGACATAAATATAACACATATGGTAATTTAAGAGACTTACAAACATTAAAGTTGCTGCGCTTAAGAATGAAAACTCTTGAACGAAGTTGCTACTTAGATTATATTATATCTGTCGAGAGCTCCATAAGTGATAACCCGAAATATTTTTACAGCTACGTTAAAAACAAACTTAAATCCAATACTATGCCTAATAGCATATATTATAATAATAATATTTTAACCACAGGTGAAGACATAAGCAATGGTTTCTTGGATTATTTTCAGTCGAATTTCAAAACCATCGATCAACCTTTGTCAGATATGGGGAGTTCAATCCCTTCTGCCAGCGATATTTCATCGATACATATAAGTGAAGACTCAGTCTTTAAACTTCTTAAGAGCTTAGACCCTTCTAAATCCGCGGGCCCGGATGACCTACCCGCACTTTTTCTTATTAACTGTTCCACAACTTTAACATCCCCAATAACAATGCTCCTTAAGAAATCATTTATGGAGTGTCGCGTTCCCGACACATGGAAATCCGCATTTTTAACACCAGTGCACAAAAAAGGGCCCAGAAATGATGTAGTAAATTATAGGCCAATATCTAAACTTTGTTTGATTTCCAAAATAATGGAGAAAATAGTACATGTACAGCTATACGCTGCTATCAAACACTCATTAAATGATTTTCAACACGGATTTCTACCAGGCCGATCAACTGTGTCTAATCTTGCCCTTTTCAACGACTTTGTTACTTCCTCTATGGACAATGGTAACCAAGTTGACGTAATCTTCACCGATTACAGCAAAGCTTTCGATCGAATTCAGCATTGTCAGCTTTTGCGCAAGTTGGAAGCGGTGGGTGTTAGTGGTGACTTACTGAGGTGGTTTGAGTCCTATATCCGTAATAGGACTCAGGCAGTGGTTATTAATAATTATATTTCCAGTTGGGTAAAGGTCCCCAGTGGTGTACCTCAGGGATCCCTGCTTGGGCCTCTTCTTTTTGTTATTTACATAAATGACATAAATTCTTCTTGCTTACGTTCCTCTAAATTACTATGTTTCGCGGACGATATGAAGCTATTCAAGACTATTAGATCTATGAGTGACACTTCTGCTCTGCAGGATGATTTGGACCGCCTCCAGTTATATTGCAGGATTAACTCACTCGATTTAAATCCGCTCAAATGCTCCGTCGTTACTTTTAGTAGAAAAACTAATAACATAATGTACAATTATAGGATTGGAAACGTTCTCCCAAAGCGCAACATGTCACGGGACTTGGGAGTATTGCACGACTCCAAGCTAACATTTGAATGTCACGTTGACAATATTATAGCTAGAGCATCTAAGGCGCTAGGATTTGTATTGCGTAGCTCTAGAGACTTCAAAAATATCAAAACTTTAAAAATTTTATATTGCACCTACGTTAGAAGTATCCTGGAGTACGCTTCGCAAATATGGAATCCGCGATATGCCACTTATATAGTACGTATTGAACGTATACAGAAGAAATTCTTGAAACATCTCTGCTATCGTGCTAAGCTCTCATACGATTCTACTCACTACGATGATTTGTGCAGGAAATTTCATTTCTTACCATTGGAACTGCGACGTAAGGTAGCTGATGTGACTTTTCTAATTAAAATAGCAACCGGACAAATTAACAGTCCAGACTTACTTAGTAGACTTGATTTTAATGTACCCCGAAGTAGTCGTCGATTGGTACCCTTTCATGTACCTCTGTGTAGCACTAACTACAGACAAAACAGTTTCGTGTACCGAGCGACCAAAGAATTTAACGAGTTTTCAAAGAGTCTCAACCTGGATATATTCAGTTGTAGTGACCGAACGGCGAGGACGCTAATCAGTGACCAATTCTTTGCTGGCGAGTGAGCTAAGCTAAGCTAAGCTTATACCTACCTAATTCTAGCTTTCCTGTGCTTTATAGGGATAGTATGCTGTATTTTTTATACTTATTATTATTTTTAATTGTTTAGTTGTGCTCATGTTACAATTTTTATTCTAATTTTATATGTGTGAATCTGTTATTGGCTTGCAATTATCCACATTGTATTATATATAAGAATATGTAGCTGTTGATTCACCGAATAAATAAAAATAAAAAAAATAAAAAAATAAAAATAAGTCCGTAACAAAGTTGCACAGAGACAATATTTTAATATGTGAATGCCAATTCATTTTTTCGTCCAGTAAGATGCCCAGATATTTTGTAGTTGTTGATCTGGTTAAGACTAGACAATTGCAGTGTGTATTCATGGAGACAACGGGGACAGAGCATGAGTGAATATGAAGGCGGTTCAAGCTAAGAGGTGCGTTATACCTAAGCACAGAGAACGTCTGTGGTAGGGTTGCTGAGGATTCCTCTTCCGCTTCCTCATAATGCGGAAGTTCCGCAATATTTTGAGTTCCTCAACCGTTACCGCATCCTAATAAATAAAAATAAAAAATCCTTCTCTGCTTTCGCTTCCTCAAAATTTAAGAGGAAATATAAATACTAGCGGACCCGACAGACGTTGTCCTGTAACAGACACTTTTTTTTTCTATTTAAAATCTTAATTTAAACAATTTCATATACAGTCGCACATTAAAACCACAAGGTTTGTGATGGAATGACCTGTGAGGATATAAATTTTGTTAATAATTAAAAGAATGTTTTCCAGTGGACCATATAATTATATTATATGTTTCATATAATCCTCTTCCTCATCAGCTTCCTCATCCGCATCCTCCTCCTCAAAAAATATCCTCATCCTCATCCTCTTAATTTGTGCTTGACACTTCCTCCTTCTCCTCCTGTTCCTCATAATCACTTCCTCAACAACCCTAATCTGTGGTTAAAAGCAAAGGAGAATTGGATGTAGGTAGTTTTGGAGACATTCAGTGTTAGATAATTCTTTCTAAGTCAATGGCATACCTACCTACTACTTACGTGCAACAAAATCGACTCATCTCGTAGGTGTCGATTATATAAAAATAAGATTAGATAAAGCAAACCTGTAAATATAATTTGAATATATATTTCATAAGCTTTATTTATTCTAGGTACTCTTAACATCGATAAACGAAGTATTGGTGACAATAGACATATTTCTTCGAAAACCCTGGTTTCTCGTTTTAACGTCATACGCCATTTCTGGGACTATGCAGAGTGTTCAGAGTTAATTGAATAATTGATTAATCTTACAGATTTATTGACCCTTAAAATTCAGCTGATTTCCCCAAAAATTTTAGCTCTTTTAACTGTATTTGGTTTTTAATTTGTAAAATCAATAAACCAAAATCTATCACAGTAAGTCTAATGTATGTTTAGGTTCTTGTTTAACACAAGGGGTTAAAAATAATTTGATTAAGGAGTTCTGAACCAAAGCGTACCGGTGAGTCGATTTCATTGCACGTAAGTGTATTTTAGACCCTTGTTGACCTGTACGTTGAGCCTCCTCCCAACACCTACCCTTAGACCAATATTGGTCTGTACCCGTAGTGTAAGTATTTAGTATAAAAAAGGCAACTACTTTAGTTGCGTTAAGAGCTCAATTTGTATAGGAAAAGTAAACAGCGCCCCTAGCGGAGAGAAGCGCAAATTATGTTTCCCATACAAATGGGCTCATAACGCAACTGCAATCGTTGAGTTTTGTATACTAAAAAACTTACACTACGGGTACTGAGCGAGCACCTACCATTAAAAACCAATTCAGTATCGTCAGCTAAGCATACGTGAAAATTATGCAATTGGTAATGAAAAAAATTAAAATGAAAAAGATCTTTATTTAAATGGACTAGCAAAGTCCATTTAAACTCCACTTTGTCCACACTGTCCACTTTTTAGTAGGTATCTACTTTTAATTTACAACACAAAAACCTAATTTCATTTGTTTTAAACTTACGTGATTAAATGTGAGAAAACGGGATTTATACCACGTAGCCACGGTAATATTATCTATGCAGTATTTTGACTCGGCCCTGTCCTTGAAATAACTGGCTACGGCCACTACGGCCGAGCGGGGCGTAAACACGCGGAAGGGCTGCCCGCCTACAGTATTTTAATTTGAGAAAAATAAAATAAATTTATTGGCCTTCACAGAGCACGATATTACCTAATTATTAATAAACTATAACAACACATACCTACATAAAGAAAAGAAACGTTAACTAAAACTAACATACACACATTATATACCTACTATTTACTTTACATTTAATTTCTACATTTCTTGTTCTATGATTGTAAATATTTTATTTTACTTATTAAAAAAAATATGTTGTGAATGAAATAGGAAGTGTTAAATAAAATACATGTTTTTTTAGGTAATATTTAATAAAAAAAAAATTATAGATTTGAGACAAAAATATTTACGCCTTGACTGAGACGTAGGTACTATATTGTCACTGAAACACTTTTACTTTCAAGAAATTACATATTATTATCAACAAACAAAATATTGTTTTTTAAACTCCGCACAAATATCCCTATTTTATAATTTTCCATCTATCAATTCCTGTCAACAATCCGTCTCTTTTCCAAATTACCTAACAACCTGCCAGTATACACCAAAAAAATCCGATCACTACAATACCTACCATTTATTACTCTCGTAAATTATTTCATAATGATATTTCATCATATTTAATCATATATGTAGTTAAGTTATATGTTGGTACATAAGTAAGTAGATAGCCTAGTCTAGGAAACTACCTACCTAGGTATTATGTAGTTTTGTTTTTAACGCGAGCGTAGGTAGGTTACTTGTTTGTGTCTTTTTTCACCCTATCCACTTATTTATATATTATTCCAGATTTTGCCCGATGGAAAAATTGAAATACCTAAATATTAAAAACAAATTACGTACTAGTAGATAGGTACATAAAAAATATTGCTCTTTGCCATTTTGAATTATGTAGGTATCTACTTAATTCAATCAAATATTCACAATACAAATCGCACGTTTATGCACTGCTAACTGCTTAAAAAACAATTCACACCGTTCGGTAGTCGCTGCGGCGCATTCGCGACTGGATGCCCACCGGGTGCCCCGCGAACTCGAGGCGCGTAGCATGACGCGCTTTCCGACCGTTTGTATGAAGATAGAATACTGATAGATAATATTACCGTGACGTAGCTCTGTTTTGTGAATTATCCAATATTTCGGCGCTTTAATGGACAAACATGTCTAGGAATAAACATTCAAGGTGCATTTTTGTTTCCTGAGTGATTTATTAGACATCTTCCTTAGCTTACACGTTTTAGGCTCACCTCTCCTAGGTATGTTTTTGTTGATTTATACTATACTGTAGATTTTTGGTTTAGAGTGTTTGCGTACCAGGGCTTAATTAATGTTTCAAGAACTATTTTTTTCCTTCTTGTTTGAATTTTGTATTCCGGCCGTAATTTTGTATAATGTCGCAGGCGGATAGTAAAATACGCTGTTTAACTAAATGGCTAGGCGGATTGTGAACCATATAAATCCATTTGTTGATAAATCCGTAGTAGATTCTATCGTAGGTACGGACTCTACATCGAATGAAGATCGCTTGTTCATTGGTAGGTTCAGTATCCCTGTCGCATTAAAAGACAATAACGTCAGTTCCAGATAACATTTTTTTTTATCCTACTAAATTAATAATTGCCATCTATGTAGGTAAGTACTACACATCACAATTTTTATTTTGAATAAAGTGAGTTGACCATGAAGGTCACTATAACTGATTGACCATTCCACCACGATGGTGTCAATTAGTGGGCACGTCGATCCATGCCCTTGTAGGCGCTTTCGTTCCCCTCAATTAGGTATGCAGTTGCCGATGAGAGCGTGGATGTATAATGTGCCAGAGTCACCGCATGGCACATATTGCACGCCTCAACGACTAGTAGGTATCACAACGGCAACCTCCCCGATGTTTACACCCTACTCGATTATTATTGTCAATCAGGTGACTGCTGCTGGAGAGCGGTGGCCCCGCTAACACTCACAAGCGCATGAAATCGATTTCTACAAAGCCTTCGAAAGAATTTTTTCCTTTTTCCTATCATATTTGCCTTTTGCCCGACAAATTGGTCATGCTCTCCTGTCTCAGCTTCTGTCACTGTTGAGTCCAATACCAGTCTGCTCCATCCGTCAACTACTGGAAGATTCCACGTGATTGTTCTAGAACAGAAAAACTCATCGTCACTAACAACCCCTCCCCTGCTATAATTTTTGATTGGAATATTGGACCAACACCACAACATGCCACCGTAGAAATCCTACTACCGACCCTCGGACTAACACCGTCATATGAAAGTCAAAAGTCAAGTGAGTTCGAAACGAGCGAAACCGGGTTAAACAAATCTAAATCACGCATAAAAATTACATCCGATAGATAGCATAGAACACACCCAGCATCAAATTATTGTCAATATGCATGCTTGCTTACTCAGGCCGAAAGTTGGAAAATAAATTAATTTAGAGAATATATTAACGGTTATAAAGGCTAAAGTGTGCACATAAATAAAACCATAACATGAATTAACGGTAGTCTCTGGTTTAGTACTATGAATCAGCACTTGGTAATGCGAATGCGACATTAAAATAATGCATTATTTAACATATCAATATAAGCTTGAAAAATAAAAAAAATAAAGGTATTGTATAGTATGTATAATATTCCTCTGTACTTTATTTTGAAAAGTGTCAGGAAACAAAGCTCTTTAAAAATAACAGTTTTAGGGTTAGGAATATATTGCACCCCAATCAACAAAACTAAACCAACAACAATACTACTAAGAATACTAATAATGAAACTAAAATCATAATGTCACCCTCCTTATCACTACATATACAATCTCTTTTCTATTACGGTTTGACCCGGTGTGATACTCAGACCAATAAAAAGTTTTTTATTGGTCTGAGGTGTGATATTAGTCAATTAAAAAGGTTTTTTTTTAATTATTTACTGGGAAGATCTTGGCCTTCACACCTGTACCCGTAGTGTAAGTTTTTTTAGTATAAAAAACGTAACTATTGTAGTTGCGTTAAGAGCTCAATTCGTATGGGAAACATGATTGCGCTTCTTTGCGCTAGGGGTGCTTTTCGCGTTTCCTATACAAATTGAGCTCTTAACGCAGGCTTCACCCGGAACCTTCGACAACTGAAGGATTGGTCTTATCATTAATTGCCGGAACACAATGATGCTGTTCAGTTCACACTAATGTTATGACAAACCGTAACCATACCGACCAAACCGAGCACTTTGTCCTCCCCTAGGAACTCGGGACCACTGGATCTAATTCCGGCTGGCGAACCACTACTAGCATAGTATGTATTTATTTGTAAGTACAACTTGTTGGCTTACAGTATAATGGTGTTGGATATGATTACAAAATAATATGATTTGAAACCTATTGATAAAATAAAATTATAATATACGAGCTGTCCCGGTCACGCGTTGCTGTGGTAAATTCATACTTCTGTCCTATAACATTGGAATTGCAGTTTTAAAAAAATGAGGACTACTTATCAAGATAAAAACTGTCCTATCTCTCAAGTTGGATCAAACTGCACACGGTGTACAAATTTGATTAAAATTAGTTAAGTAGTGTAGGAGCCCATCGCGGACAAACAATGTGACACATATTAAAATTATCCTATCCTATCTCTCAAGTTTTCCAAACCAAAACAGACATTTAATAAAAATAAAAAAAGTAAAAATCGTATTGTTTGTTTCGGAGTTCATCCCGAAAGAGATCGCGCGTGGCAGGGGAATTATTTAATAATAGATAGATACGAGTAGGTGCCTTACAGAAGATGATCGCAGTCAAATAACACTAACTTCGTTGTAAGTATTCCAAAAGCTTGGGGTTGGCATTTGCGCATAAGTGACACCTTTCAAGAAACCTGTAATGTAGGTTACCGTAGCCTTGTGCGAAGTGATGCACAATATCCTTGTATTTATAAACTAGGTGGTAGAGACCCACATGTAGGGTAGTCTGGGTAGGTACCACCGCCTTTCTTATTTCTGCCGTGAATAGGGTTACCATCAGTCCGGATTAATCTGGACATGTCCGGACTTCTAGAGTTCTGTCCAGGCTTTGTCCGGCGTTTTAGTTTGTCCGGATTTTTTGTCTCAGATGGAATACGAGTAATAAAACTTACTTATTTAATCTTTTTATAATGTCCCACGCATCTAAAAGCGACTGTTAGCTACCATGTCCATACTACTGTTACGAAGTGCGTACCTGATGTTTGCATTTTGTGCGGATTAAAATGTCCGGACTTTTTGGAACTCAGGCTTTTTGTCCAGACTTTTCAAATTTCTAAATGGTAACCCTAGCCGTGAAGCAGTTCGCTGTGTTTCGGATTGAAGGTTAAGGTACCTAACCAGTGTAATTACTGGTTATGGAAGGCAGATCATCTTAGTCCCCAGTATAGCAACGCACTTGCAGTGTCAAGTGATTTACCTGTAATCAAGGAGTTATATAGTCTTTACCCTTAATATTGCAAGTGTCTTTAGGCGACGGTAACCACTTAACACAAGGTGGGCCGCAAGCTTATTTGCTATCTCGTTGATATAAAAAACCGGACAAGTGCGAGTCGGACTCGCCCACCGAAGGGCCTTGACGACAGACGGAGACAGACGGACAACAAAATGATCCTATGAGGGTTCCGTTTTTTCCTTTTGAGGTACGGAACCCTAAAACGAATTTTTAAATCTTTTGGGTAATATAATTATATTTAATTATTCGTCTTTTTAACGCACATAATTTTACATATTATGTAGGTAATACTACTTACATATTGAAATACGAGTATAAACTATAAACACGATACCGACGTTACTTTCCTCAGCAATTGCTAGTTCGCATTGACGAAGATTTGTAGAAATTTGTGCCTTTATTGTAAGTAGGTATTTCAATTGTAATTTTTGAAAATCATTCTACCCCTATCGACCCCTTACCTCCCTCTTATTAGTTGCACCTTGCATAGCTGTATTGTTTTCTAACTTCATTAGATATTGAAATAGTAGGTAAGTGAATCAACTCTGCTTATTTAAAAAAAAAAAAAATATTTAAGTAACTTACTTATTATTATCCAACTATTTGTGTATCTTCTACCAATAAATATTTATCATAGGTACCTAATTATTAGTGCGCTATCCAATTATTTATGATTAGGGGCAATTCAGATATTTTAATTAGATCTTACGTACCTATTTACAAAAGAAACGATTGAATAACAAACTTTTAGTTACGTAAAATAATAATAACATGGATCCGGTTACACGACCTGCCGAAGGTCTCCCAGTCCTGTGAGATGAAGAGGCACAAGGTACCGAGCTTCTCTTCTGCCGTAAGTATTGGAAGTGAAAGTGAATGAATACCGGAGGCTTAATTAGAGAGGAGCTCTTCGTCTGCGCCAGTCCCTCATTCGTTGCCGCGCCTTTCGCTCGCGCATCGCGTCCTCTGCCGCCGCACGCGCACGCACATCGCATCGCTACCACGAAACTTCGTCGACATCGTCATACTAAACCGCAGAGGTACATAACGATAAACCTCTTAATAAAGTGCCTTTTTTACTAATATTTAATAAATAACGAAAATGTATAAAATAAATAATAAAATGTGCGGATTTAACTTTTTTCATCAGAGTTAAAACGTCAATAAAATAGGGTTTTATGGACTTTAGTAGAGACGTGCTTTGACAAATTGTTATGAATGTGAATTACTAATTAACGCATCATTTATAAAATTTACAACCGGAACATCATAAACGTTAAAATGTTTATAAAGTTAATAAATTGTCTTTAGTGTGAATATTATGTACGTAATGTACCTACTTAGTGTTTATTTATTGTTATTCAAGGAAAGTTTGCTAGTTCCGTAATAATTAATTCCGGTGAGATGAAATTCTCAGACAAACTTGACCTGAGAAAATGCCATGATCTAACGCCTTATTCTACGTGCTTAGATTGTAAGTCGGATTATCTTTAGTGAGTTGCAATTCCTGAAATTAATTATTATTTGCATTTAATATAAAAACTATATTAAAAATATAAATATATATGCTTGCAAATTCCAAAATTTTCATTGTCAATTAATGCGTTTGAAATGTGTAGAGCATTTCATGCAAACGTTTTATTTATACGTTGCAAGGGGGTCAGTGAGGCGTGTTTTGCTTTCACAAATAAATACAACGAAATAAATTCATCTCACGTATCGATTGTCCTCGGGTATTCGAGGTCTGCATAAATAAAAGAAAGCGAAGTCGTAACGCGGGCTGGCCGGGCAACCCGCACCCGCTTTCATGTGCCTGAATGGCCGCGTACTGGTGGCGTCTCCGCAACTTTATTTGCGCAAGGTGTCATTCACAACGTGCAAGCATTCTTCCTACAATACGGCCATTGAACTCACAGAAAGCTTTAGTAAAGCTAGAGCCACTCGATTCTAAAAAATTAAGTGTTATTATAATTTTCACGCAACGTTCTTGCAAACAACTAAGTTTTTGCTATCTTCATCTGGTGAATTAAGATATTCAGTTGTCCTAAAATAACAATAAGTGTTGTTACTTTTAATAAAATTCGTTGTTCTAGTATACTAAAATTCGTTGAAAACAACATGCATTGATAAATAAAATTGTTTATTTTCTTGTAAATAGATGAGCCGGCATATTTGCCTTGCAGCAGCCGTGTTGCTGGCCGTGCTGTACGTGGCTGAAGCTCAGCGCCGCCTTGCCCTGCCTGACCCCAGGAGTTGCGCAAATAGTACGTATCTAAGTATCGAACCGTCTAGATCACCAGCGGTCGGCAACCTTTTTGCTGTCAAGGGTCACACTGCACTGGCGCAAAACGAAAGTATGGGCTCAATTGTTCGCACTAGAGCTACGTATATTATGAATCACTAAATAAGTTTCCAACCCCTATATTAAGGTAGGTAGGTACTATAATTGTGACTTGACAATTGTTTAGTACAGCACTAAAGTATCCATATGTACCAAATAAGGCTTTGGCCATATTAGTAGCTGTACCTAATGTATCTTCCTCAATGTATTTGATTGGTTGAATGCCATCATAATCTAACTTGTTGGGCTAATATATGTAGTTAGCTACCTATGTACTTCCTTGTAAAATTGTAGGTCCTGATACGTCATAATTTGATCTTAATGGCAAAAGAAAACACGACAGAATTTTGATTTTTTTCCTGCTTCTGATGCCTTGTTTTTTAGGGCCCCGTGTGATAATTATGTTTTGATCACACAATAGAATAGACACCGTAGCTATTTCAAAATATTCACATAGAGAAATCAGATTCTTATGTGTTGTATTTTATTGGTCTGAGGATTGTATCAACATAATTTTGAGCATTCTGATGGCTATACGAGATAATTAAATAAGTATAGTATTTGTGGGAAATAGCACAGCTTTCGCAATATAGTGAGCTACCCGTATAGAAGGTGCGGCACCATCGCACCACGCGCCGCATCGCGCCCGCTAGCACGCTATTACCTATGTGGGATTGTGGGTGCGTGCGCGCAGCCACTACGCTAACAATAGCTAGTATCGATACACATTCATCGTGAGCGCTCTCAGAGTTTACAATGCAAACAAAGATCCTTTATGTCAATTGCAAAATACATCCAGCCTCCAAAATAATGTTCTACCATGTTCAACACCCATTCACCAAGTTCTTACTTAATACATCATGTTCTTTATTAGTGTTAACCTCAATTTGATTAATACCTACCATTATATAAAAGTTTTCGACGTTAAAAATTATATAATATGTTATATTATAAAGCGATTAAAGCGGTTGTAATGAAAAGTTGAAACAGGAGATATTCTTCGCTCGCGACTTTCTCCCGAGTGTTTAAGATGTTACAAGTTACGGTGCTACGTCTTACGAACACGCCTACCTATTTTACTTTCTTTCGGCTGGACGTTCATTGACAAAATTATTGAACCGTATTTGCTAGTCGTTACATAATGAAAAACAAGTGCGCTTGCTAACATAACGACCTTTGGTGGTAACCAAAAAAAAAGGCATACGAAAAGTTAGTTAGTTTGTAAATGAATGACAATTTCACTGTGATGCGTTTTCTTTTCACTATCTTTTCAACTTCTTATGCTGTGACGGTGACGGAATGCATGAGATTTGGCCACGCCACGCACGACATTATCAAGTTCCATAAGTACCTTACAATTTATAGTTCGCAATAAAATGTCCCAAATGTAAAACGATATTTTTTGCTGGAAAAAAACAGCCCGATAGTTACAGTAATTTTTTCTTTCATTAGAAACTACCTACTCAAGACCTCCGATTAGGTTATTTCTAAGTATTTCTGTAATAATGGCATCACAACACGTAACGGGTTTTTTAAAGACTTGTGTACATGCGAATATCTGTGTGGTTAATCGTAAATGAATACCTTAGTATATGGTAGTTGTAGAACTCGGTAATGTCTATACTGTGGTAATGTCGTGACCAATGTTTTGTAACCAAAACATTATCTATCTAATCTATCTAGTAGGTCAATAATATCTAAAAATGAGCGATCATTTCAAGACAAAATTAAATAACGGAAATCATTAGTTATATATTATACGCCACGCCAGTAATATGAAAAGGCCAAGGAAATAAAAAATGGGCCATAGAGGGGAAGCACCTTAAATCTTTCAAATAGCTCAATTTACTGAAAGGAAACGTTCCTTAATTTTTAAAAAGAAATATAACTGCATTAACAGAATTCTCAAAAAGCTTTCTCGTACCGAGAATCGAACCAACTTAAAAATAATAAAAATAACCCTTGCCATTTTATTTTACTAATCGATGCAGTTATAATGTTAAAGATAAATTTTCTCTAAGAAACACAGGGTCTTAGAAACAAAAAACGTTATGAAATTTAACATTTATTATATTTTACTTTTACTCTCGAATAATCTCGATCCTTAAGAGAATCTCATTTTATTAGAATTGAAAGACACATAAACTGATATGGAAGAGAAATATCATCTAGCAAGATAATAATTTAACAAATAAATTGTTCGAAATGAAACCCCTCGTTCCAGATACATAAATTTAGTTTTCATTGAAGCTCATAATATGGACCTTCTGCAAATTTTCACGGGACCTATAATGATTGTTACCCCTGTTATACATTCCGTTATTACTAAAGTTTGTTTCATCAGACCATATTCCGCATTTCAAGAAGTTGGGGTTCCGAGATTACTGCCTGTACATTTTGACAGAACTCTAACCTTCTTTGACGGTCTCCGGGATGTAGTTTCTGCACCAATCGTCCATCACGAAAACATTTTTGTATTTGTACTTTTTTAAATCATTAAGTACCTACTCGACTAGGAACATTCTTTTATTTTTCCTTTCAGTAAAATGAGCTCTTTTAAAGATTTAAGGTACCTACTTCCCCTCCAGGGACCATATTTTTTTCCAGCCTGTATAATATATTAAAAATATTTTATATTATTACTTACTTATTTATTTCTAAATGTGATAAAACTTTGATGCACAAAAATTTTTTTGGTGTCACACTTACAGAATTTTGTATTTCAATTAGGACTTTGTTTGCATTGCGCCTTATCAAGGATGTTATTGTTTGTAGTAGTCGAGATACTTATCTATCTGCGTCTTCATAATTTCTCCTTTACCCTTACCCATTTAAGTACTCATATTATATTTGAGTTCGGTGCATAAATTTTGGAATTTGATTTTATGGCCGGCCGCCTGCCCGACGACGACAACCTGGCCGCCTGTCCAACACCAACCTTTCTCCTTGGTAACGCCTACCTAGTTCCTATCTATCTACCTTGTTTTTTGTGCTCTTTCCAGTCCTATCTACTATCTAATACTCTTCTTATAAACGTATTAACTTTTATTGATCTATCTCAAAGAAATATTTTTTTATAGTTCGCAGTAAAACGTCCCAAATGTAAAACGACATTAATTTGTTGCTAGCGTTGTATTGATATCTAACCTGGAAAAACACTGCCCGAAAATTAAAGCTATTTTTTCTTTCATAAGAAACTAGGTACCTACCTATTTAAGACCTCCGATTAGGTTATGCTTAAGTATCTCTGTAATAATGGCATCACAACACGTAACGGCTTTTTTTAAGACTTGTGTATGCGAATATCTGTGTGGTTAATCGTAAACGAGATTAGTTGGATAGTTGGTGAGTGAGAGGCTAAATGGACACTTTCTAGTTACGAAATTGACGCTTCATTGAATGACCTGACAACTGTCTTGTTTTGATTGCATACAATTTCACAGGTGATAATACCTCTAGGTACTCAAAGCAAGAGCTTTATTAGCGTCGTTACTGAACCATTATGTGACCAAGCATTGATTAAATAATTTGTAACTAGCGGCTCATCAAGGCCATTAGAGAAAATAAGTTTTTATTACAATTATTCATATCTATAGTGTTATCAAGTGAACGAATTCTTTTATTTAATTATTGCATAGATACTTCTTCTTACGCTGCCTCTTTGACTAGCGAATGTTTGTCAGTAAGCCCATCTCCTTTCCTTCTGGTGTACCGATTGTTAATACCTATTACAAAGTAGCAATCACAGCGCTTTAATCTAAGATCACAGCATCTATATGTATAAATGTGTTAGTAGTATCAAGATGAGAAAAAACTATTTAAAAAATCGGGAGTTGTCTCCCCTTGACTTTCTCGTATACCGGAAACAACTCAAAGGTTGAGAGAAACCTTATATTTTGCTGTCCTACATGCATGTGTTAAATTTTGGTCATCCATCCGAGTACCGACCTCGCACTTGGTTGCTTAACTTTCGTGATCGACGGCTCAAAAGTTGATAGAAACCTTATATTTTGATGTCATACACGCATGTTAAATTTGGTTGGAATAAGTTAAAGCATGCTCGAGTTATCTTGCTAACGCACAGACACACACACAGACATGATTCCAAAAAAAAATATTTTTATGGACACAGGGAGGTCCAAAACGTGTAAATCCGTCAAAATCTCGAGGTCATATTTTTTGACGATTACAAGACTTCCTTCTATACTACGTACGAGAAAGTGAAAAATATGAAATAGGTAGGATTAATGAAAAATAGGTCGGAAAGTTATAAATGTACCTTACAACACGGTTGCCGGTTGTGCAAACTCATGAACGACAGGACGTTAAAGATAAACACTGTTTCGAAACGAAACTAAGTATTACCTCTGTTGGACTGTCGTTAACAACGACACATTACATGTTTCAATACGTGGGCTTTTGTGCTAAAAGCACTTTAGTAATCTGTACGTACATAGGTTACAAAAACATTTACAAATTACCTAACTTTGTTTCTAAAAACCTATTTACAAAATTTTCAAATATAGTCACGACACAGTTACGAATATGCCACTGTCTACACATTTGCAGTTAGATGCCTGCATTAATTTGTTCGCATCTTTATCGCTTAGCAATTAATATCACTGTATATTTTGTTCTAAGCATTGACAGTATAAAATATTACCTACGCATAATGTAGAGTCAATATTAGTTTTAAACACATTTTTGGTCTGATAAGAAAGCCCATAATTATATATTTGTTAGAGATAATATTATATTACTTGTGTAAAACAAATAGGTACCTAGATATATTTACAATTAGCTCCAGTTTACTAACAGGATTAACGAAGAGTCTCTACTAAAATAATATTGGACTGGACGAGCTTAAAGTTAGAAGTAAAGGATATTGATCTTACCCGTAGTTAGGGTTACCATTTAGAAATTTGAAAAGTCCTGACAAAATGCCTGACAGTTCAAAAAAGTCCGGACATTTTAATCACAAAATGCAAACATCAGGTACGCACTTCGTAAAAGTAGTATGGACATGGATGGTAGCTAGCAGACGCTTTTAGATGAGTGGGACATTAATAAAGATTAAATAACTTACTTATGTAAGTTTTATTACTCGTATTCCATCTAAAACAAAAAATCCGGACAAACTAGAAGCCGGATAGAGTCCGGACTAATCGGGACGGATGGTAACCCTACCCGTAGTGTAATTTTTTTAGAATAAAGTACGAACTATTGTAGTTGCGATAAGAGCTCCATTTGTATGGGAAACACGATTTACGCTTCTTTCCGCTAGGGGCGCTATTCATGTTTCCTATACAAATCGAGCTCTTAACGCAACTACAATAGTACGAAAAAAATTACACTACGGGTACAAGTCTGAACCCGTAGTGTAAGTTTTTTAAATACGTCACTATTGTAGTTGCGTTAATAGCTCGATTTGTATAGGAAACGTGAATAGCGCCCCTAGCGGAAAGAAGCGTAAATCGTCTTTCTCTCTTATCGCAACACTTTAGGTAGGTACCTATCTAATTTCATATTGCTTTTTAACAGTTCCTATAAGAAGTCTAGAATATCTATTGCTGATTTGAATGATGATCAGCAGTCATAGTGGCCTACATGCACGACTACCAGTTTCATGCGCGAGATACCAAATCAGACACATAATCTCCTAACCGGAACCCGGAACTTAAGAAAAATGAGGGTTTTCTAAATTAGTGTTCGCCAGATGGCAGCACTGTTTCATAAGGTCCAACTGTCAAGATTTCATTCATAAATCCTCATTTGACACTCAATTATTACATACCTACGTTTTTACAGCGGTAATTCTACACAAGAAGCTTAAAGGTAAATTCTAGGTACATCAGACAAAGGATCCATTGTCTAAGATCCAATTCCAATGTCTATGTCTCTATCTACATCAAGTTCGTGTGTTGACACCTCAGGTTGACACCAAGACCTCTTGTCTCTGTGGTGCCATCTGGTTCAAAAACCCACATTGTTGTCTACCTGTTAGTAGCTAATAGGTATTTAAGATTTAGGTTTCGCCCAAAGTAAAACAAAGTATTTGTACCCTTAGTGTAAGTTTTTTGTTGTAAAAACGTAACTAGGTACCTATCTACTTAAATATTTTCCTTGCGTGCATTATGAGCTCTATTTTTATGATAAACGTGATTTGCGCTTCTTGCCGCTAGGGGCGTTAATCGCAATTCAATTCCCGTACAAATTGAGCTCTTGTACGGGAATCGCGATTAGCGCCCCTCCCGGTAAGAAGCGCTAATCAATTTTATCGTACAAATAAAAAAAATAGCTACGTTTCTTACACTATTTATTTTTGTGGAAGCACTATATCTAGGTATGATAAACTAAAGCCTATCTAAAATTTGTTCAATAAATTATGATTAAACCTACATTAATGATTATAATTTCTGGTATAAGTTATAATAATCTTTGTCCTAACCTCAGACCAATAAAAAAGCTGAGGTCCTAACGCTCCATGTTTAATTTGACCAGAATTTTATTATTGTTTACAAATCTATTTTATGTTATTAACGATTATTGTTGTCCTCTATAGGAGTTAGTCACTCAGCTTACCGGGATGCACGCGGCGTTTTACACTCGTACTTCTTCAGTTGGGAGCACGCACCCACACGCAGCCTGGAGGTAGACTGGCTCGACGCCAGGAACATTTGCCGTCGCCATTGCATGGACGCCGTGTCATTAGAAACTCCTCAGGTAAATACCAATATTTGCTATTTATTTACTCAATAAGTACATTATTGACGCCGTCGTGGTGGAGTGGTCAGTATAGCTGGCTTCACATCAAGCGGTCCGGGTTCGAATCTTGGTAGCGGCAAATGTTTGTGTGACGAACACGAATGTTTGTTTGCGAGTCATGGTTGTTTATACATTTATTTAAGTTTATTTATAAAAATATCAAAAATTATTATATATATTAAAAAAAAAAAATGTCCGTTATCTAGTATCCGTAACACAAGTTCTTAATGATACTTACTTCGGGCTAGATAATTGGTGTGAGCGTGGAAATATATATTATTATTATTATTATATTATTATTATTAAAAACTGCAGAAACCTAGTGAGGCATATAGGTACCTAAACCTACTGTAGATATATTTTGTACCATTTAGTAGGACCGAGTAGGTAGGTACCCATAGGTTGGCACTGCTTGTGACTGTTTAATAGGTAGGTAAGTACGGCATTTAAAATTCAGTAGGTTAAGGTAGCCGTAGTGTAGGTTTTTTAGTATAAAATATGTAACACTGTAGTTGCGTTAAGAACTCAATTTGTATGGGAAACACGATTTACGCTTCTTTCCGCTAAGGGCGCTATCCACGTTTCCTATAGAAATCGAGCTTAAATCGCAACTACCTACAATATAAAACGATGAAACCTACACTACGAGTACTGAAAGTTTTTACTTTTTAACTAACAATGTCTAACTGTTCTAAGACCAGTGTTTAAATTGTCTAAGAATAATGCAGTGAAAATAAATAGTACCCACCTAATTTTCCAAACTTTGGTGTTTTACATCTGTGCGATTGCTATGTCATGAATTCCCAGCAAAGGCCTTTTTTTTACATCTCCACTGTTGCCGAAGACTACGCAAAACACTATCTTTCGCACAAGAATTAGGTAGGTACAATCGTTACTCCATCGCCATCTCCTCGAAAAACGAGGTCTGGGAAAATATTGCAATGCCTCACTCATTTTGTGTTTTAGGTCCTATTTACCAATCCCCGTACATTTAGCTAATGTATCTACTCTCACAACTGGGCAAAACTCCCAAACAATTATTAAGATAATACCCTATTCCCGATATCTGTGCTTATCTATATTACATTGCTTCGCCTAATCACAAACACAAATAAAATGGGCACTTAAATAAACTATACAAGACATCTATTTGGTAAGTATTTTCTTGTTAAATAATGTTGCGAAAATTGCAAACGCAATTGCCAAAAATTTACATAACAAGTAGACAACGTTTATTTATTCAAATAAATTGTACAAACTTATACCTGCATACCTAGGTACTCCAAAATAGCTGCAGATCTCCATAACCTTGTGTAGCAATGTTATGTTAACTGTTCTCTCGATTTAATCAATTATGTTCCGACGATAAGTTGGTTTTATTTATCCGTGGCTCTACAATCACTTTGTAGGATCACGACGACGCAGGGTCAGTCGTGATGTCGCTTTCCAAATTAGCACGGTAGGTAGGTACTTACCTAATTTGATGAAGCAATTGATGTGGGTTGTGGGGTGTGTAAAGGAATGTGCCTACTATTTTCTATAAACCACAGTATCAACAATTTTCAATAACAATAATATCGAATAATTTTTAGAGCACCAATAAAATGACGTCAGTAATTATAAATTATATGAGTTGGCCAAACTTGGTGGTCGATGGCGACCGACGCGGCGCGATCTTATGAGTTCTTGTATCTTAACGATCGCAAAAAGTTAGCATCTAGATCAATGATATTATACCTAATATATCATTGACCTAGAATAGAAAGTAATTTATTCTTAGATATTATTTTGGATATCTAAATAATTCTACGATGCGCGATGTTTGGGTTGTGTTTGGGTGACGCCAATCCTCACCTAATGCTCGGCACGGTGCTCTAAATTGTATGAATACATATAATTGCCTAAACAAAGAAAAACCCCTAAATATAGACCCAACAAATAATATTTATTATAAGGTTTATATTTTTTTAATATCTACGCATACAGTAGGTACCCTAGAAATTAATGCTTTTGGCTAGCCTTTGTTATAAATCAAGGCATTTCATCTTAGAATTCATGATGACAACGCACTTGCAATAGGTACAAACTCAGACCAATAAATTGGTCTGAGGGTACAAAGTGATTTTTTCCTTGTTAATGCAGGTGTTTCATATTAATAGGCGACGGTGTCCACACGTATCCACTTACTAAAAAAGTTCTCAATATTAGGGTAGGTATATTTTTCGTCATGGCCTCACATTTACGTTCATCATCCCCCATCGTAGACAGAGGTTTCTCTGTCTACGTCCCCCATGATACAGTGGCCGTTATTTCAGCGGCTAGTTCATTATTGTTTAAGTTTTGCATTTTTCAAGATATCTAAGTACCTACCTATTATGGTCCTATTACCTTTTGTAACGTCGTTAGATAAAAGAATCTGTTCGTCAATTATTCTTCTTAAGCTTGTATTCTTTATGTTAAATAATGGTAGGATATTAACAGTGTCCCACCACGTTTTTATAACACGGAAAACTAACAATGAGTGTCTACTTACAAGTTAATTATGTAACAAACATCTAAGTTAATATTCTCACTTTTTTGTGGTATGTAAGCCGGCTCGATCTGCCTATTGAATTAATGAACAAGTCAATAAAAAACCAACCTACAATCTAGGTACATAGAATAGAGCAAACGCACGACATTGACGACCACGTAACTCGTTTGCATGCCTAATAAAATCCCAGAATACCTTATTGTGTTAACATACAAGTCAACAGGTATTTGCGGAATATACACATTTTCTCTAAACACTTCCTGCCGCAGTTGCGAGATGTCAACGAACGTTTGCTGTGCCATTCGTACCTATACATTGCTTTATTCGTGTTCACAGTCGCCAGATAGGAAGATGGGTACCCACTGAATAAACTAACATCCGGAATTGCGTGACGATCGATGCGAATCGTATTCTGTAAGCTATTATGATTGCGACAAAGTACCTACGTAAAGTATTATTCATTAGTTTACACGATTATATTGATCCGATTTGTAGAGCGTTGAAGACGTCGCGTGAAAGGGGTGCAACGGCCGAGTGCGTTACGATCGCGGCGGAGGCGTCGAGGCCGGATAAGTGGCACATGGCATACATTCCTGCTGCAGCCGTGTTGCCCACTTCTAGTGCCGGACGTATATTTCCTGGGTCTATGTCGGTATCTACCTATATGGGCCGTTTAAACCTACATACTTACTACGAAACTGTACAACAGGAAACACTGCATGGCATGACCTACATCATTTGAACTATAACTATGTATTTACCTTCTTGGTAGGTTACTAACGAGTTACAAAATGGAACATCCTCCAAGTATAAAATAAGTACCTACTGATGTTTTGATTTGTTAGAAGACCTCATCACATCACTCATCGTTGATGCGCGTCGTGATGTGAATACCAACATCTACCTAGATGTAGAGATACCTATCTATCCGGCGTCTTTTCTCCGCGTTTGTGATGTTGTAGTCAAACAACAATTATGATCATTATCTCATTCATGCATCATGTTGTTATTACCGTAATAATTTTTAGTTAGATAGGTATGCTTAGGTCTTTGAACTTGAATGAGCAGGTTCAGAGTAAGAAAGGAATTGTTATATTCCTACGGTATGGTATTTTTTTAATTTCTTATTTGGCGTGTTGACATTTTTGTTCTTTGCAAGTTGGCATACGGCGAGGTTAAAACTTTAAAATCAATCTCTACCACCAGTGTAGTTGCTAGTGTAATTGGTTTGAAGCTTATAATAAATATCTCTGCATCACTAGGTTTAATGTCTGGAGGAAAATGGTACTTATTAAACTATCTACGCAAAAGTATGATGATTATGATGCTAGACACTTTAGTATAAACTTCTATTTGACCCAGAACTGATATTTTATTTGTATCTACTTATTTTCAGGAAAATGAATTTATCAAGCAAAGAATAGCTCGTGGCAACATTCGCTACATTTGGACATCTGGTCGCAAGTGCAACTTCGCGGGTTGCGACCGCCCCGACCTGCAGCCCCCCAATGTGAACGGCTGGTTCTGGTCCGGCTCCGGCGCAAAGATAGGGCCCACCACGCAGAGGAACACCGGTGACTGGTCCTACACCGGAGGATACAACCAGCCACAACCCGACAACAGAGAAGCTGCACAGGTCAGTGCTGCCTCGAACACCACACACATCTTACCCTTCACGTAAACAGTTCGTCTAAGTAGCTAAATGAAAGAATTAGAAAATTCGAAATCTATTTAAATGGAAAGCAGCAGCTAGTCAATTAGTGATAATAAAATTTTCTCTTTTTAGGAGTTTGCAGTCTAGTCTAATAGGTAGATATTTGCTGCATTACAAAATAGATTTTAAATATGAATGAATGGACCAAATTAAAATAACACCATTGACCCTCTTTGCGTACCTGATTATGTAGGTGAAGAAAGTGAAACGTCATGGCGTATTTTCAATTCGTTTTACTTAAAAGTTTGCGTCACAGACAACGTCGTCGAAAGTTGTTCGTGGAAACCTTCGTCGTGTTTCTTTGAAATTTCAACCGATTAGTAAGCCTTTCACAATTGATTCACAGGAAGGAAGTAGTTAGGCAAAGCAGGTGCACGACATCGGATAATTCATCTACAATAATAGAGATACTGTACCTAGTAATTTAGATAAGTAGGTAAATAAACAAAACTGCATGGAGCCATTAAAGGAGAATGGTAAACTTTCTAAGGACTCTGGGCCTAAGCGTTACACTGATGATTTTTAGACTGTTTTATAGAGCGAGAAATACACATTCTTTTAGTATTAATATTGTAATGCTTTTCTATGGGTGTTCGCGTCACTAGGTGTTTATGTTTATAACTTTAGTTCAAACAATTGTCAATAGATGGCGTTGGGTGTAATTTGCATCGCGCTATCGTTTTGTGTCTTCGTTTTACTTAGCTAAAGTGTACGTAATTTTAAAATATATACTTTATACAGTCCATTGTGGTTTTACTACATTATTGCTAGTTCAATGGGGTTAGCAAGATATGTAGATATTAAAAGATACGATACCAAAAATGTAAACAGGCACAATCACCTTATTTATAGGCTTTTATTTATTAAATCTCGATAGGGATATTGCGAGAAAATGACCCACAACCTCCTCCTCCTTCCTTATTTGTGAAAAATGTATTTTTAAATAAAATACTAACAGATAATGGAATGGTAAAGATACTATACCTACCTCCAAATGAATCAAACCATACAATCATAAAGGGCTCATAAAGTATAAAAGTAGCGAGAATCGTCGAAGATAGTAATTAGGAATCAAAATAAAATCACGTAAAAGCGTAAAACTCACAAATAAACAACCCGGAAAGCGGACCAAATGTCATACTTATATCATAAATAAATGACAAAATGACGCTTCCGCTTGTTTTATTGTTGCCAGCTTAAAAAGTAGTTTATGAAGATTATCGATTAAGTATTCGATACTTTCGAATTATTTTTAATTTTTTGCTAAGATTATTAACTTCAGTTTTTTTTTTATTCAGGAATAATAAAAGACTTTATGTCGTAATACATTATTCTTATTTCAATAATTCAATAATATATCAGCTAATATTTTTAATTAAAAAAAAAACTAAAAATATAATAGAGTAATCGATTAAAAATGATATAATTTACTGTTGGCAATATTTTTCCTTGTTCCTTGATGGCGGAAGTAGAATAAATATCGTTCAAACACTTACTGTTTGTTACATTAATCTCCCATAGAAAGAAATGTTGATATTTTACAGTAAATTCTAAAAAAATACATAATAATTTTTGATCACTATCCCGTTCTTGTAACGGTTAGGCCCATTTTTACCAATCTCCTTTGTTTTATAATTAGGTACCTACCTCTATAATTTGAATGTTTAAATTACTTTTGTTACCAAATTAAATATAAAACCAAAACACGAAAATTCAAAAGATTTCATAGATAATTTAATACATTCAAGGAATTATTATTATTTATCAATAATCATTATATAATGTGTATTTCTGTTTGCAGGGTAACGACGAATCCTGCTTATCCATTCTGAACAACTTCTACAACGACGGCATCAAGTGGCACGATGTGGCCTGCCACCACAAGAAACCGTTCGTTTGCGAAGACAGCGATGAGCTGCTCAACTTCGTGCGTTCCCGCAACCCCGGCCTCCGCCTATGAGGATAGCAACTCTACTTCTCGCCTTCTAGTGTTTTAGGTGGCTGACATTGTACAAAATCAAGTGGCTATCTCTATTTAAGTTATTTATTAATTTAACAAAATATCATGACTCACTTCAGTGCTAGTACTTTCCTTTAGAGCTAATTTATGGCCTCCTAGAGTCATCTAAGTTGCAACAGTTTAGAGAACAGTACCTGCCTAATTGTTTGTTAATCTTCGTAAAGGTATAAAATATTTGAGACCGTTATTGTTGCAGTTTAAGGTCAGTCATCGTCTCTTGGTGCGTTGTATTTTATCGCTGCATTGTATAGTCTTGATTTGCACAAAATAGGGTTAACTTATAAGTATTAGATTTAAATAAAAATAATACCACAAAATGTCTTTTCATTTATTTTTATTAAAAAGCCTGTCCAGGTAACTAGCGAAGATAACACTCAATTGGTAAAAATATATCTTTAGTGTACCTGCAGATGGCTGCACGTCAAGCTACCACAAACTGTCAATATTATGTCGATAGACTTCTCTTATAGAACTCTATGACATTGGATACTCTAACCTGCAGCCGTCTGTATGTACTCGTATGATGTAGTCGATGATAACAAAACCTATCAGTAACACAATCAAACAATAAATCAAACAAAACCAATATTATAAAATGACATTATAATAACAGTAGTCAGGCCGAATCGGCTAAGTTTGGACAAAAATGCACGAGATTTATCATAAACATGATTTGTAAAAGTGCTAAATAAGTTAATTTATTTCAATTCAACAAGTCCATGCAATTTGACATTAAACCAATAGTGTTATGTCTCGGCCATTAGTAAATTTTTTTGGTAAGTACTATACAAATTATTTAATAATAATAATAATATTCGAGTGGGTTCACGTCGGTAGGCTAACTATGGGCTGAATCAGGCACACTCACGCCCAGCAGTACCCGTAGTGTAAGTTTTTTCGTATAAAAACTTAACTATTGTAGTTGCGTTAAGAGCTCAATTTGCACAGGAAACGTGAATAGCGCCCCTAGCGGAAAGAAACGCAAATCATGTTTCCCATACAAATTAAGCTATTTACGCAACTACAATAGTTACGTTTTTTATATCAAAAAGCTTACACTACGGGTACAGATCACGCACAGTTTGGCTACCGACCGCAAAATCAAATTGTGTAGGTACCTGATACTTATTGCAAAAGCGTAACATTACAGACTTTTACTTAGTGCAGTTTATGTCAAAAAGAATGTTGAATTTTTTAATATAATCCAATCAAGTACCTACATACCTACCACAAAATTAACAAATACCATATTTTAATACGAGTAAACTTAATGCATTGACAATGTCCGAAAACATAAAACAAATATCAAAAAAATTAAAACAGTTTTAGATATTAAATACCTACCTACTAAGTATGTCTAAACAAAGCCTACATGATTTCAGTCATTCACAATTTAAAATAAAATTTACGTAAAAGTATTCAATAGGCATTTTGATGCCTTTTACCAAATCACCATAACCTTCATCTTCACTCATGTCACTATTCATAAATTAACTATCTATATTTTGTACAATTCCTTGAATGTTCTTAAGCTTATTAAACGTAGAACATCGTTTTGAAGAAACTAACGAAATTTTATCTCAACGTAGGCGCCCTTAGATAATATTTAATGTTAATTTTTGTTTTACATGTATGTGTTTAAAACACTATTATTAGAATAGCATTTATCTGATCTTATTCTTACTTATTGGTTTCGAATTACTCTTTTAGCCAACAAGTGAACATAGTACCAACCTAATGATAAAATAGCATTGTAAGGTAGATTGATACAAAAATGGAGTCTCACAACACCGTGTTTTTACAACAACAACCAAATGGAATTGTCGGCCACTTCAAATTTAACTATCAAACAATAATTCGCAATTTTTTTTTATAATATTTAAAATTTAACTATGTGTGAGTATAGAATTATTGATTTCCGATTTTAGTGTGTTAATGATGCAACTCTAATGTTTTATTTTTATAAGGCATCACATTAAGGAGGTCAGCCGACAGCAAGGAACTCATAATTCATAAAGCGAAAAATCACTGACATACGATGAAAATTTGTTTACGTAATAAACCTCCAAATATTACGATCGTGTATTTAGCACGTAATTGTCAATTCTTACACAACATGTAAGAAAGTTACAGAAAGTGTGAATTACTGATGACTATTTAAACACAGAAAGCTTAACGACTACGAACCGTTCATAACACGTGGTGTGAAGTAGATAAATAAACATTTCAATAGTAAACGACATTGTGGTGTTCTTACGTCATCAGTGGAGATGGTGAATGCCATCTACTGTAGACACACTATAGCAGTCAAACACAGAAGTAGGCACACGATTAAAATTCGAATGACTGAATATTATAAACAAAAAACTGCATAATATCAATATTATAACAACAAAACTGTAGTTCTAGCATATTACCCTATTATATGCATAATATTCTAATCACATATCATCTTAGTATGAGTTTTTGCAACACCAAACGAGTGATCGTCTTCGTCAATACTATGAAACTATAGGTTTACTTAATACGTCGTAGTATAAGATTTAAATTTGGCACATAGTCTTCACGATATCGCCTACTCGATCACTCGATTATACGAACTTCACATTGTTTAGTTTTGTCTCTTTCATTTCTTATTAACAAGAAAGAGACAACATGTTCATTCGTTCCATTCACTCCCATTCATAGTATCTCTAACTAGTCTGTGCTCGATGAAAACAAACAAAATGTCTGCGTCACAGTGAGAGTCGTATTGATATTATTTATAAATTATTACTAAAATAGATAATAAGTAATAGGTTTTGATACATAAAATTTGATTTGATCTATACCCAAATGTACTAAGGTGTTTTAACGGAAAAATAAAATGAAAATGTGCAAAACAAGTGCGTCGCAGTTTGAACAAATAGTAAATTTCATTGATTGGTGTGTTTAAAAGGATATTATACAGAAAAATACTAATGTGCAATGCTTTTGGGAAAAATAATGATCTCGTGTCTGACGGCAAACGAGATTTAGAGCTGCAACAAAGGGACATTGAACTCAAGCGAGCTTGCCTAGTGACACTCTATTCGCCGTATTTATTTAGAAAATAAAATAAAATAATGTTATGTATTAATTAAACAATGTGTTTTATTTCCTTATTATACTACACTGTGATAGTGTCCTATTGTTTAAATTCTAGCCAAGACTACTAAAGCGTAGATAATTATTAAAGCGTCGGTCGTCTCTGTGACGAGTGAATATCCACACGGTAATGTTATCGCCCGTCACGACAATACCTACGCCGTGTGGAGACACTCACATAATTCGCATATAGGTAGGTAAATAAACACAGACATTATTGCTTGAGACTTATAAAGTAGAAGCTATATGCCTATAATTTATCAAGGCGCCACTGCTGCATAACCTCCCGACGTTCCTGTGTACGTTGGTGGGCTTCATTAACCTCATCAGCGACCATAATAAATGAAAATTATGGCGATAACATTGTAATAATTGTGAAAAAATTCATTCGTTTACCTACTCACGGAATTTCTTTCATCGAGTGACGACACGATCATACGTAATAGTATACTTACGACGACTTGTCAAAGTAACGACTCGTACTGCCAAAATGTATTCGTGAGGCGAAAACTATCAAAGTTTTCGTGTTACGTCAACTCGATACAACTTATACTGCCGATTTTTGTTTTTGATAGTTTACGCTAGAGGCGCTAGTGGGCAATGTATGAAAAGAGACGATACGTTTGATCGAGCTCGAAAACTATCAAAACTCATACTAAGGGTACATCACCTGCTTTCATTGTTGGAAAATGTCCCCATGATCAAACATCATCTACTTTTTCGGTAGCTTAATACTAAATTTTCTTTTCATGTCATTAAAAATCGTAACTGGTAAAATGATTCATTTATACACATGCACACAAAAAAACACTAGCATGAATACATGTCCTCTTGAAGCAGGATCATTCTCACAATTATAAAGACATTTAATACCTCAGAAATACTTATTACAAAAAAGCGATATTATTATACCTAGTTGTCTACACCGTCTTCCTTCTTACTATCTTGGACATAATTCTTTGGCTTAAGTAAGACAAGGTACTACACACATGTCTGCTTCTAATGGTGGGGCTTAATGAAGCCCCTTACAAAATTTGGATCATCATTGACACATACCATTTTATGGTCATCCTGCATTTACTATAAAGAATATCATCATCATTTACCTACCCTGGTCGCAATTTATTTGGGGTCGGTGCCTTGATATCGAGATTAAGGGTTTGGCATTAGATTTTTACGGCCGGATTTTTTTTAATATTAAAGAAAATCAAAATGTAATAATTTAATGACAAATAGATGAAAATTGTTTAAGAATAGTTGGCCTGCTTCAAATGCTAAGACCTTTCTAAGGAGCTCTACGCATCTAACGCAGTGCGGCGCGCTGCACCGCGTTCGGTGTGCGGACACTGTAAGAGATCTTTTTAATTTTGTTAATAACAATTGCCTACTTATTTAATTTATTTATCCTATCTTCGAACAATATCGAAATAGCCTATAACGTAACTCCACTACTGACACAAATAGTAATGGATTTTTTTTATATAAAATTGCATGTAACAAAAAAGTTTACAGTAAAACAGCAACATTATGCTATAAACTTCGAGTAAAATTACGTTATTAATGGGTGTATCCGTAATTTCAATAGCATTACAAAATTGTTATAATATAAAATAATACACCGAAAATTAATAAAACCTATTAAAAACTAAATTTAGCTTAGACCACTTCTTGATCAGCTCTATCTGCCGGTACATATTCTTTACGGAGTGCATATTACTAAATGAGAGTTTTGCAGATTCGGTCCGAAACGAAAACGCACCGAGATCACAGTATACCAAGAATACTGTGCCGAGATGGTCAAGATTATAGTAGATGTATTAGCTGTCAATATGCATGATGGTAAAATATAGCTCGGTTCCTATGACTATGACAAATCCTATACATTTATTTTAGTTTAAGTACAGACAACAGCACTTCAAGATACTAGAAACTGACAAATTAAATATTGCACTTTATATTTAATGCATTTAGGTTGAAAATCAATTGGAAAAAATTGTCATTTGTGGTAACCTGACCTGCTATTTACTGTACAGTGCTAGCTAGCTATGTACAAAATTGTACTTATGAACGTCAAATTATACGATAAAAAGTCACTAAAATTAAAACAGACATGACAGATATTGCGTATCACGCACAGATCAAGAGAGAGAGCAAGCGACTATTTTTGATTTAACAGTTTCTTCGTCGAAATTCGTTGATTATTATAGGTGGTCATAATGTGCTTGATTTGCAATTCATATATTTATAAGGAGGATGAGAGGCTATGATATAGCACTTTTATGTGATAGTCAGTCTGTCTTACATTCTCGTAGTCGAACTCAGACTACGTCTAAACTGATAAAACAACTGCCACGAGGCCGGTAACGGAAACAAACAACCCTAGATTGGGACACAGCAGCGGCGTAAGAGGCAATGACGCAGCTGACTAAAAGGATTCGAACTAACTGCGTGCACTCGATTTACGTCAAAATTGTCACATTTTGTGGAATTTTCAAACCTAATTTTGAAGAGATGTGAACAAACTTTGCAAAGAAATTATAAAGATTAATTCTTAATTAAACCGCTATAGAAAGATATTTTAATTTACACTTATAGTTTTGTAAAGAAAGGAGAATCTTATGGCGCAGTTTTACGAAAATGCAGTTCGGAGCTATCTTTCAGATAAAATATAAGCATTATATGGGCAAACTATACTTTGCGAAAATGGTTTTTCTAATAGAAAATATACTATCATAAACCGCTATAGAGGCTAAATAAATAAAAAAATTGAGATAACATATTAAAATGGGATACCAAAAATATATTTAAATTGTTAAATTTTATCAGGATTAACGGGTGTACAAAGACCTCTGACAAAGCCGAGAACTACGTATTCCGCTCATCATTAGGACCATTTTTTTCTTCGAGACTATAACTGGGAAATTAATAGTTATGAAGTTATTGAAGGTCAAAAAAAAAAGATTATTATGAAAACAAATTGAAAACGTCATTTCTTCATTTTTGTCCAAAGAAAATTATCAAAATCTTAATATTTCATGCTAAAAAATGGCTTTAAAACGTAAGCGCGGAATGAAACCTCTCGATATCAGAGCCATTCAAAGCTAAATAGATGCTTGGTCACAGGCGCCATCTCTTATAGCAACTTTAAGAAACGCCTTTTTAATATAGGGTGTCACGGATGTCCGTGCACTATACAGAGTTTGGATGGACGAGGAAGAAACAGCTGCTCACGTTCTGCTGGAGTGCAGAGGAGTGGCAGAGTACCGAGCGATTCCTCGGGTCGCCGGGGAGTGAGGAGTTGCTTGGCAATGGCAACATCTAGGCGCTGGACGACTTCCTGGTGGAGCTGAGATGGCTGGAGTAACCTGACCCACACCCTATGAAGCCTTTAAAAGCTGTTGAAAATAATAACTGATTCATGGTGCTCAAATAAGTGTTTCGTCACAAAATGAAAATGTGCATTAGAATCTTATTTTTTTTACAATACACTAGCAATTTCGTTTTATACGAATTCGTGCACTCAAGCCCGTCATTTTGATACCTGTCATAGAACCGAGTTATATTTTACAAACTATAGTAACTAATATAAATTATTAAAGATATTTAAAAAAATATTCCCAAGTCAAATAGTACGTCACAACTTTAAGGAATCAAGACAAAATATCCCATGAAACAATGTGATAGTAACATTTCGTCAATTTGGTGACACTAGGCGACGAGGATAGCAGTATCTCTACGTTATACCACGGTACAGTGTCACAAACTTATCTGTCCTGGCGGCAAAAATTAGAACTACAATTTACCCTAGATTTTGACATCTGTCAGTTCACAACTAGCGACACCACCAATGAGTCAGATAAGTTTGCGGCACTGTAAGTTGCACTGCCATAGGCGGCGAAGATATCAGCTCATTCGACGCCACCCCGCTACAGGAGACACTACGCGGCGAAGACAGCAGTTACCTTAGCATCATTCCGCCGCAGAACACTAGGCGGCGAAGATTGCGGCTTCCTCAGCAGCATCCCGCCGCCGAAGACACTAGGCAGCTGGGATAATAAGTATCCCGGCATCCTCACGCACAAGGGACACTGTACAGTGTGTCCCGGAAAGTTGTAAACAAACTATAAAAGCGTGTTCTATGGGCAATTTTATCGGTAAAAATACCTCGGGGTCTAGCCCTCACCCTAGCCGAAATTCAAAAACTTTTTTTTTTCAATTTTGAACCTTGACACGTAACAATTAGGCATCGTTTAATAGCTAACAAGATTAACTATCAGTAGAAGTGGCAAACATATACAAGTCTCAAACATTCTGAGAGAGTTAAGATTGATTTAATTAAAAAAAAATACAATATTTTAAGTTTTATTTCGGTTACTTTAAAATTTGTCCATAACGTCCAAACACGCCCTTAAAGTTTGATTACTTTCCCGGACCAGTGTATAGGCAGCTACCCCGCGCAGGAGACACTAAACGTTTGCTATCTATGCGGCTAGGATGGCGGCCAGCAGCGGCTTGTCCCTCAAGGCGGCCTCGAGCTCAGCCTCGTCCCACTGCAGCCGCAGCCGCCTCCCCCGCCCCGCCCCGCCCCCCACGCGTACTGCCCCGCGCGCCTCTAACAGCGAGCACGCGCCCGCCAGCTCGCCCATGTCCAGTGGACCGATGTTGCGGGTCACCGCCACCCTGCACGAGTTCCTCAGTTAGCATAAGCACACCAATCTGGCGTCGGGCAACGACGCGGCGCGGACATCATTCAAATACCGTACTAAATACACGGCAATAAGGTCATTAATTGAACAAATTCAACGGGCCTCATCGGACGCCCTATAGCACGCCATTTTGCCACACCTTATTTGAATGAAACAGAATGATATCCGCGCCCGACGCCCGATCGGTGTGCTTCGCGCCTAAAAGTTTTCATTCTATCTATATCTTAATGACAACATTTTAAAAAAAAAGATTGTAGCTTTGGAACTGTTTGTCTAGAACACTTTTTTTTACTTGCTAAATTTTGAGATATAAAAAAAATACTATGCATACCAAAAATGAGCAGCGAAGGAGTACTAAAAAAAATGTCTTTGCCATCCATCTTTTCTTATTTAAGGCCTACTTATCTAAACAAACCAAACAAACTTATCGTCAATGATTTGACAGTTGTGTATTTTTTTTTATTTTGTAAAACCTGGACAATAAGACATTAACCTACAAAAATCCTACAGTTACACTTACGTCGTTTTAGAATGAGTGAATTTAGAAATTTTAAATAAAAATACTTAGTCATTATTAAAGAGAAAAAAAAACGTTTTGAGTCTTTTAATGTCTATTTTCTACCTATTACAATAAAAAATACTATTAAAAAAATGTAATGTTGTAAATTAATTGAATTCGCGACACTTAAAGATTACGCATACGCCAATGACGAGTGAAAAAATATATCTAAATAAAATAACAACAGACAGTTGACTGAGTTAAAAATGGAGTCACTCACACGCGTTATTACAACAAGAACTCGGGAGAAAATCCCCAAAGTTTTCATTGATAGCAACACTAATGATTGTCACTGTACTGTGAAAAAGTATAGAAACATCCTGCCTCTATTATCTGTGCTCTCTGCTCTCGTTCTCGATGTGTCGATTAAACTAACCAGAAAAGTAATTCATTTATTTATACTATAGCTAATTAAACATGATTGCCGCCTGAAATGGCGTGCTACAGCGCGGCCAATGAGGGCCGTTGAATTTGTTTAATTCATGACCTTATTGCCGTGTGTTTAGTACGGTATTTGAATGATGTCCGCGCTGCGTCCTTGCCCGACGCCAGATTTATGGCTTCACGCCTTACACAATCCAGTTTATAGATCGGTAATTAATCGACTAGGGCGAGATCAAAAAATGCACCAATGTGTGCGTAATGCGGATGTGTGCGTAATGCGGATGTGTGCGTGAAAAATAGTACTGCAGTCTGACAGTTGCTGTCTTTTCTAGGTGACTGACAGGCCGACTTAGGCCGCCTGCGTGTACGTGAAATGGTCTCGGCTATCTATCTCGTTCTAATATACGTGTTAGTATGCTCTTTCTCTTTCACATTGCCCATCTACAGTTTCCTATATCTATGATCTATACCGACCGACTCTATAGCCATTAAAATACAACAACAACAAAATTATGAAAAATAAGTTTTGTTATGAACTTACTTCTTGTAGACGTCGTGTAGTTTTCCCATCACTATGTCCTTATTCTTTCCTTTAGTCAACATCAACATCAAGCTACACAAAATCAGTTTTTGTTGCATCGGGAAGCCCTCGTCAACGTCATTCTCGATCTTCTTCGATCCACCATACACGTCATTGAGAACTTCTAGCACTTGTTTCAATTCTACCGTCACCTGAGAGTCTTTCATCATGGTATCAACAGATTTGTTTTCATGAAACTTATTCCTTCTTGCTAACTCTATAACTCTTCTTCCTATATCTAAAGCTCTCCTCATGTCACCAGAAACAGCCGCAATTTTAGCTGAAAAATAATCATGACTTAAAAGAAAAGTTAACAGGACAAAGTAATTTCGCTTTTATTAATGTTTTTACGACTTTAGATACGTTCATCAATCAATCAATAGTTTATTGCAGAACTATAATATGTACATAAGAAGTTAAATAACATAATGGGATAGGCCCTAAATTAATAACATTCTTACCTGCAAGCATCTGCAAAGCCACCGGAGAAAATATGTTGCTCCTATCCTCTTTTTCAAGCACCGTAGTAAATATTTTGATTATCTGTTCTTTTGTGTAAGGCGCAAAATGCAAAGTTCGAGGTCTCAAAGAACACCGTGCTTGTAATCGTGGGAGAGTCCTCTCAGTTAAGTCTAGAGCATTCGCAATACCAATCAAGACGATACGGGAGTCAACAACAGCGGGCCATTCAAATATTGTGTATAATACAGATTGGCGCTTACTGTCCAATTGGTCAATCTCGTCCAAAACTAATAGACTGCAAATAATATTTAACCTTTTGTTGAATTAAGAAGTATGACACAAAAATAAATAAATAAATTCGAACGCTATTTCTATTTATTGAAACTTAGTCAAACCATAACTCACATCATTTTATGCTTTTTCTTCAAGTGTTTTTCGATTGCACTTAGACAAGCCTTTTCACTTGTTCCAGATGTAGTTAACTGCAATTCTTTGCAAATCCTATTGTATATACTAGTAGCCGACTTCATCATAGTACAGTTAATATAGACTTGTCTGTAGCCTTCGACAACCTAAAACAGAGTTAATATGATACAGTTAAAATATAAAGTTCCGCCTTCTAATACTTTTACAGGTAGAAACGTAGATATAGAAGTTATTGGTTTTAGAATCTGAGTAGGTATATCCTGATTACTACATTAAATTCACTGTGATCATTTAACACTACAACTTCATGGAGCGTTTCCACATTATCCGACTCTATATCGATAGGAACCCGATATGATATAGGAGAAATCAAAATGTATGAAATTTGGCCATCCGATATCGGATCGGATAATGTGGAAACGCTCTATCTTTCTTCAAACCTCCGTATGTCATGCATGGATGATCTACCAATGCCACATTGTTTAACGTATATATTTTTTAGTGACAAAAGTTCACCGATGCAATAGTCCAACCGAGCACTAACTTTGACATTCAATAAATCTTAATTTGTTCAGGTCTTACAATTACCATCATAAGACTCCTTCACTAATAAAACACATGAGTGCATATTAGTTTTACGCATCTGATTTGTTGTAAAACAAAATTATACTCAGTTCGGTTGGTATGGTAGTAAGGCTTGCATTATGTCTTTTTGACGTGACAACGTCTTATAATTCGATAGAGCCGGCTGCACGCACGAAAAAACATGACGTCATGCGGCGTTACCTCGCTCTGAATCTAATTCTCTAATTTGAATTTGGAATTATGTTCTTTAAAATTTAAACTTTCAATGATACCAAAACCAGCCAGATACAAATAGTATAGCCAAAGAGATTTTATTACAAGTTTATTCATACTATAATGCGAAATCTATTAAACAAATGAAATTAAATTTTTCTTTTGAAAAATACTACCATTCCATCAGTATTTTCTTAAGACGTTGTCACGTTCAACTATCGTCAGTAAACCGACTTTACAGACAACCAATTTTTTTTTGTCGGGGAGGTCAAATGAATTTACGCATCGGCATCGTCCCTGCGGGGTGGAGCCAACCGCAGGGGATATGTGGGACTCGAGGTAAAGGCGTTCCCTCCATACCCACTAAACATCCTCCCCGGCCTGACCTCCAGTGCGCTATTACGGGACGGCTCGGGATGTGCGCACGTGAGCGCAACTACACCGAGACCGTCCCAATTGATGCCTGTCTAGGCACTCCTTGTGCACCAATTGGTGGCCAGCAGTCCACAGGGGCTACCGACAAACGCCAGCCCCTGTGGGCCGCTGGGCCTAGGGCTAGGCCGCCTCCTCATCGACGGCTGCTCGACCTGGCGCGTCCTCCGCAACGAGGACACCGGGAGCAGCAATCGGACCGCACCCGGGGGACCCAAGGCGCGGTCGTGGCCCTGTAAAGGGCCGTCCGGAACTAGCCGTGGTGGGAAAACAAAAACAACTTGACGATGGCATGTGACTTCGAATGCCAAGGCGACACACTTGACATCAAAAGCCACACACCCGCCGAGAAAGTTTCTCCACTACGCTATCAGGGTCCGCCACGAGGAGGCTTCCGGACGTGGACCCCTGCATTATGTCGTCCTGGCAGTTAATGTTAACTGCATCATTGGGTACCAAAAGACAAGTAACGATGAGATAATCAGTCCCTCGTGCTTGAAGGTTCCGGGTGAATCTTGTTCCACCTCGGCATTATCATCTTTTATCATCAGGGGACATGAAGGTTAAAAGTCTCGCGTCAAGTATAAAAAATGCATTAGATACCTACTTGTTTAACACATACAAACTTTATCATCCGATAATTCACCGGCTGAGGAGACCGACAGTCATAGATAACTCAATTAATCAGTATCGAATGACGTGTGCTTGTGCTCTTATTATATGAAATTCAAAGTACGCATGCCAAATTATATTTTTATGTATTACCTTTGGTAACTGTAGTATGTAAGATAAACTAGCAGTTTTTCCGGTACCTGGTTGCCCCGAAATGTATATAGAAGCAGATTCCTCATTATCTATCTGCTCGGTTAGAAAATTTTCCAAAAATTCTATCTCGTGCTCTCTACTTGTAAGAGGTGTCGCTGTATCGGGTATACTGTAATATAAACGTAGGTATTTAATATTTTTAAACAACTGGGCGACAGCTAGGTATACGGCTCGGGTTGCTCGGCGTCTCGCTGGATTTGACCGAAATGTTTAAGTTTGTTATTATTACTAACATGGTTCTTAAAGCAATTGTTTGCAATTTGTATTAGCACACTAAGATTTATATTTTGTTTTATTATTATTTTTATTAACCGTTTGACAGAAACGAGTTTCGCGCTCCAACCTGCCGGCCTATTAGCTGTTTTTTAACAGATGAAAGTGATAGCCTTAAAAACTTATAGTACAGCCCCTATACTACAGTAGTAACTATTGAAGTTGCGTTAAGAGCTCGATTTCTATAGGAAACGTGGATAGCTACCCTAGCGGAAAGAAGCGTAAATTGTGTTTCCCTTACAAATTGAGCTCTATTAGGTAACGCAATTACAATAGTTACGTGTTTTATACTAAAATACTTACACTACGGCCGTACTGTAAGTATTTTAGTATAATACGGGTACTGACTGATCCACTACTATTTTACTATAACGCTATTATGACACTTGTCGTGTAAAACTAGGTAGGTACTTAAGTATATCCACTATTATGTAGCATACCATTTTCTCGGAGTTTCTTCGTTTAATGAAGTGTTGTTTACTGGATTTAATACTTTTTTGCTCTTTTTGGCGGCGTCGTGTCCTAAATAAAACAAACCACAATTAGTATCACATTAAGGACCGGCGCCCACCGAAGGTGCGGGACAGCACGGTGCGGCACGGAACGCTTCGGGATCACCGAGGGATTATTTTTTTTAAATCTAAAAATTTATCTAATATAAAATGTATGTGTTGCAGGCGGATCGTATAACACGCCGTATTACAAAACGGATTGGTGTGTGAGAATTGTTAACCAAATAAAACCGTTTGTTGATAAATCTGTAGTAGATTCTATCAATATTAGTCTGTGTAATCGAATGGAGATCGCTCACATAGGCACCGAGTGCCTTCCGGCGAGCGCCGAGCGTCGGAATTTTTCTGTAGAAACTTTTAATGTACGGCCGCGCTTTAAGGTCGGTGTCAAACTTACCTAGTGCATCTACATTATCGTCCTTGATGTGTCTTTTTAGTGAACCTGCGTTCTTCTTTGGCTTCAACGTGTCTAATGAGTCTTCATTCTCGGCATTTGATTTATTTTTTTTATGAGTTATAACTCTTTTGCGAGGTTTGAACGGTATAGTTACTTGCAGAGTCGACATCTGAAAAACGAATAGTACGACTTATTTAAACTTTGGGTCTTGTGAACTGTTAGTTTTCTAAGCAACTGACATTCTGAAGTGTTGAGATTATGAATCATTGGTTTTACATTATATTGACGTTTTATTGTTGATAGATTATTTTAATCGCTCATCCAAAGTACGCGTCCCCAAGGATAGGATGCTTTCGGTGAAACGGACACTCGCACTAATGGCTAGTCGAAATTATAGTTCCCATATAGTGTATGAATTAAATTAAATATAGGACCTATCTACCTAATACCTATCGCTATCGGTTGCTATACAATTATCAGCAATTTGGCCGTTCCAGCTAATGATTTCGTGTAATTAGCCATCGATCATTGGTGACCGTGGTCACTTAAAACTTTTCTTTTTAAGATTATTAAAATCATACCTAAGTCCTGTTAAGCATCTCCATAGAAAACTGTCATTTTTTATAGACAAAGACTGAAAAGTGTAGTTCTTTAACCCTTCCAACTAAAATACTGATAAGAGTAGGTTCACGTCTATTATAACAAGGGTTTGATCCCCGGTTACATGAAAAAAAAAACTCATTTTGCTACACACGAGTGAGCGCCGCCACTTTTAGGCGTGATACAGAGACGGCGCGGCGCAGCGTAAATGAAGGCGCACCATTGACATGAAGCTGCTTTAAAACGTTTTACATACAAAATGAACGAATGCGGTGACGTGTCGTGCGTGAGTGAATTGCCTACGCCGCGCCTTTACCTTACGCCGCGCCGCCGGCCTAAAGTGGGAAACTCACGACCGCTCCAAGCCACATCACGCCAAGCACGTTCGGAATCTCACGTGGTTTGAATGGAGTGACGAAAAATGTTGGATATCCAAATCTATCACTCCATGGCTGTTTTATAAATTTTTGGATGTCATCCACATAGCGCCAACTGAAGGAAATGGAGTGATCATGAATTCCCCACGTTTAGTTACCCACCACACTACGGTCAGTAGATCAGTGTAGTGGGAAAGGGCAAGACATTCCTAGGACACTACCGGTAGTACCTATAGGTTAGTAGTGTATTGATAAGGACGACCTTATTTAGGTCATAATCAGGGATGGGCAATGGGCTAGGGCTAGCTAGGTTAACCCATTCAGTGCCGCGGACGCCCATGGGCGCTCTTTGCGAGTATACGCACATGCCGAAGACGCCCATCGGCGCCCTACTTTTTCGGTCGAATTTTTCAGTCAAATGTGATTTGTAAAATGAAATAATACTACCAAAAAATCCTTTCAATCATTAGTATACAATTCCCTCATTTGGCCTCTGGATATCTTAGAAATAACAAAATACGTATTCTTAGTTAACATGCCGCCGGCGCCCATAGGCGTCCTGCTTCAAAGTTCAGAGATACTTAACTTTTTTATCAAATTATAATTTTATGATTTTTAGCAATTGAGTCCGAATACCATAAATATAACTAATTTTGTATATTAATATTTTATTAATAAAATTATAAAACATCATGATATTTTCGAGATCCAATAATGGCGGACGCTAGACGTGACTTTTCAATATAACCAATATGGGTATATCTATCATCTTCGTATTTTTCGAGGGTCGAGATTCCAAATACAAAACCCCTATTTCGAGATTCAAGATGGCCGCGACTTTCTAATATAATATCAACAAATAAATAATATTTATTCTATTGAAGGTAGGTACACCTATCTTTTTCGTGCTTTTCGGGGGTATTACGAATACAACATATATTTCGAGATTTATTATGACGAACGTGAATTTTAAATATAATATCAATATAGGTATCATTTTCATGGTTTTTGGGGGGTTCCAATTCCGAATAGCTGGGTTCACACCGGACGATCGGTGATCCCGCGATCCAGGGGTTAACATTCTACAATAGAATGCGTGTCCTTGGATCGCGCGCAGCACGTCCATGCTTGGCGCCAAAAGCGCGCGATCGCGCTTGTGCTGCGCGCGATCGGAGTGCGTTGGATCGTCCGGTGTGTGGATAATATCAATATGGGTATGATTTTCAGGGTCCCTATTCCAAATACAACATCTATTTCGACATCCAATGTGGCAGACGCGACTTCTTAATATAAAATAATATCAATATAGGTATCATTTTCGTGGTTATCGAGGGTCCCCGTTCCAAATACAACATTTATTTCGACATCCAATATGGCGGACGCGACTGCTTAATATAATATCAATATGGGTATAATTTTCGTGGTTTTTGGGGGTCCCGGTTCCGAATACATCTATTTCGAGTGCCAATGTGGTGGACGCGACTTCTAAATACTTATAATATCAATATGGATATCATTTTCGCTGTTTTTGGGTGTTTCAATTCCGATTACAACGTCTATTTTGGAGATCCAAGATGGCGGACCGGACTTCTAAATATAATATCGATATGGGTATCATTTTCATGGTTTTCGGGGGTCCCGGTTCCGAATACAACATCTATTTCAAGATCCAATATGATGGACGCTACTTCTAAATATAACATCAATATGGGTATCATTTTCGTGGTTTTTGGCGGTTCCTATTCCGAATACAACATCTATTTTGGAGATCCAATATGGCGGACGTGATTTTTTAATATTATGGATATCATTTTCTGTGATTCCAATTCCGGATATAACGCCTATTTCGAAGTTCAATCTTACGGACGCAACTTACGGATTTAGAATGATATCACATTATTTTTCGAGTTACTCTCAACAAGCCCTTTCATTTGATACCCATATTGCAGAAATGCATTAAAAATAACTATTCCGCCATTTTGGATGGTCCGCCATATTGGATTTAGAATGACGTCGCACACAGCTTATCGTATATTGTCATCCAAACTAAACGTGTACACAATATTTCAGCTCAATCGGTTGAAGATATCTGCTTCAAAATCGAGTAGCAAGATTCCACCCGAACAAACATACATTGCAAATTAAATAAAAGCTTTTAATGAGTCAGTTTTTCCCTCTAATTGGTGTTCTCAGGAACAACTATCATACTTGTTATGTATAGAAATCGATTCACAGAATTTACAAAAAAAAGATATGTTTATGAAAGTGTAACAAAAAATATTTTTTTTATTATTTGGAAAAAGGTTTAGGACTTCTGGGTTTCACATAACGCTTTATAATTTACAATTAAACTTTTGTTTTATCGTGTTTTATCTTTCTTTTAATTAAAAATTACTAAATAATGTTCCATAACAATCTAAATCGCAAAAAAAAACTTAGTAACGCACCTTTATTCTTCATCGTTGTTTTGAAATGTAATACCTAAAATCGCAGTATTTAACTATAATAACACAATTACACATTAAAGCAATTTTATAACCCACTAACAAACACCAATAAGAGAAAAAAACTGATTGACGTGGTAGTGTTCTAAGGCCTCATGCCGAAAGCGCCGATGGGCGGCAATAAATCCGTAACTAAGATGCCGTGGCCGCCGATGGGCGCTCGTTGACAAATGTATGGCGGCACCTAGGTTAAGACACAATTTTAGAGGTGGCAATGAATGGGTTAAGAAAATCGACAATGCTTGTTTCCAAAGAATAAAGAAACGGCAATTTATGCAACAATGTGTTTGATTTGAAGTTTTAGAACGCACTCAAAAAAGTTTAGGTAAGTAAAATAAATTAAAAAATATTTTTGGTACTAATTTTATTTTAAATATACACTCCCATAAACAATTAGCAAGGTATTAAAGTAGGTACTTACATAGATGCATCGTATAATTATTATTAACTTAGGTACATACAGACTTAAATGATACTTTAATCATATTTAGTTATTTATTATATTCGGAGTGCTTAAAGTTTGTCCACTACAAAAATGTCATATAAAATCCTAAAAGGATGTTGGTATTACAAAATATTTGGTCCATAGCCAGTCAAAGCTAACTGAGAAAGATTAATAATAGAATATAAAGATATTAACTTCAAGAAATGTTTTGTAGTGGAACAACAATCTCAAAACAAGAGGGAATATGCATGATTTTTTAAAACATTTTTATTTGGTAGTTATTAAAGAATAAAATTATTCAATGTAAAAAAAAAATTAAAATCGCCACCCTGCACGGGCATTTGAAAAACTCGTGACGTCATAGTTTATAATGGTACATATATATCAACAAAACAAATAATATTATTGTTTTAGATTATGTTGCTTTTATATGTGAGTTTTTCAGATATTTTGAATTTGTAAAATTAAATGGTAAGAGAATTTATATAATTATAAATTTATATAAAATCATAGGTGTGAAAGCTTTACTACTGTAAAACATTAGCTAAAAGCTTTCACACCTATGATTTTAATGCTGGGGCCGCACTTGCGCCTATCGTCCCGAAGTAATGCGTGGCGATACTTCGTACGATACACGCAAGTGCGGCCCGAACAAAGTTATCGCGATAAAGCATGTGGCATTTCTTTATTTGCACGAACTATCGTGCAATAATCCAAGATGGCCGAAATCATTTCCAGACGTGTAAATTGAGTAGTATTATTATCCTTCTTTGCGTTTAACTATGGATAATCACTTTCTTTACTTCAAAATTGTGTGCTAATAATTATGTAATGCATTTATTATAAAAAATAACTCAGCTGTATCGTATGCTTAGTCACCCGTACGCGTCTGAACTAATGGAGAACAACCTTCGAAATGAACAACGCATGTCTGACCACGCAGCGCGATAGGTTAGCGCGCTAAAACCCTGACGTACCGCCTCCCGGCCGATAACGCATAAGCAACCCGAATATTCGTGACGATAGCCGATAATGGCCGGTCACATCTGCGTGTATCGTGTTCTAGCACGAAGCTTCGTGACGATAGGCGCAAGTGCGGCCCCAGCATAACAGATATATAATCGGGATTTGATGTTGCAAAAAGTAGTCATCACGACATTGTCATAATATCCTGTTTATTAGATTTTTACGTCACAACCGCTCTCATGACGTTTCAAATATTTGAAGTTTCCACAAATTTCCGCTCTATTACAATAATTAATTTTTTGCTCAAAAGAAATTTTATTAATAATATTGATGGGGGACAATTCTAATGTAATAGAGTTTATATAAAAAAAAAACATTGGAACATAATATGAAGTACATGAATATTCCCTATTGGAAATTTATTTGACTAAAGTAGGTAAATTAGTGATCTCTTTCAAAAATATTTAAAAACAAATGAGGTATTATTCTGAAAACCTACAAAATGCATATCAACCAGGTTAATATTATGATAAATTAATTAAAATTATTCCAAAAATCAGTATTTTATACCTTAACCTCTAAAATATAGATAAAATAAAAATAAATAATTTCATAGCTTGCTAAGTAAATAATAAGACATTCGAGAGTGGACAAAATCTGACAGAAAACGGTCAATTATTCACACATTGATATGCTTTCGTTGCGAAAACTCATATCTATTTCAGTTCACTTCATTTACAGTAATGATGTGACACTAGAGTACTCGGTTTAAGGCTCGGCGCAAACGGACCACCGACCACAGCCACCGGTGGTTCGCCACGCACGAACACGAGCGGTGCACACGCTTTTTCATACATTTTGTAGTGACCGCTCGCCGCCGCCGCTACGCTACCGGCTACTTGTGTGCAACGAATCTACACAAACTGTATGAAAAAGCGTGTACACTGCTCGTGGCGAGCCACCGGTGGCCCGTTTACCCGGCCTGAGCCTAAACATAACAAAAAGACATTTATGAATTCTCCATTAGCGATAAACCTATGTAACTATACAGCAATTTTGTATAAAAATATTAGATTTAATTCATATTGACTTTGTAAACTCGGCAGGTAATGAATTAATCATATAGGTACTCCATATATTAAGAATTCAATTTGTAAGAATTTTATTAAACAACTTTGCTTATCGAATCGAAAATCATAACAATAATCCATACATACCAAAAAAATAACATACATTGTAGTACATACTCTACCTAAACATAATTTTAACAACGAATCTCTTTAAAAGAAGATCTACAAAACAATTCTTTTACACAACTTAATTAAAATTATAAATAATAAAAATTCACATGTTTTACAATGAAATATATTATGTCGCAGGCGGATCGTATACCACGCCGTATTACAAAAAGGCGCGCCGGATTGTAAAACGCCGCCGTTGTTATGCGACTAACTCACGTTCAGCCGGATTGTGATAGCGATCGATGCGTTCTACAAAGCGGCGTCCAACGTTTCGCCATGTCTGCAAGAAACTACTAAAAAATATTTCTAAAAAAAGCTTTTATTTTAAATTAAATGCACTAAAATGATAAAAATAAACTTTAAATAGCAATAAAAGCTTGTCGCGAGATTTACTTGTGACTAAGATAAACGATAGATCGAAGTCAATCTCGCGACAAGCTTTATTGCTATTTTAAGTTTATTTTTATCATTTTAGTGCTTGTTTAGTGCATATAATTTGAAATAGCATTTTTAATAAATATTTTTTTCTATTTGGGCGCCACCTTAGTACGCCACTGTGACGAACGCGAAGTGTTCATACAATACGGCGTAGGTACTTTATTTCAGCCAAATTGTAATCCGGCTGAAATTGAGGTAGCCGCATTACATAAAGGCGACGTTTTACAATCCAGCGCGCCTTTTTGTAATACGGCGTGTTATACGTCCAATCAGATTGGTTTAATTACCAATATTATTGTAGCCAGGTAAGGCAGGAAGGAAGTCAAGCTATAAATAGATATTTCTTTAAATAAAGTTCTTTTTTTACACACTTTTTGAAATGTTATTAATGTTTATGAATTCAATTACAAACAAGCATTTAAATCCTTAAAATCCTATACATTACATAGGCTTTATGTCATCAAACATTTTCCGTAGAACAGATGAGAAGTAATATCACAATTTTACATTCTATTAAAAGTATAATAAAAGATTGTAATTTGTGGATGTGAGTACCCAAATAACCTATAAATATTTTATCAGAAGCAACACAAACATTAATAAGGAAGTAACTAAAAAAAATTACTGTTATTGTTGTTTATCTTTGTTATTAAAGTCATTTTGTGCTTGGTGGGCCATGCTCGACATTGATTTAATTAGATCATATTGTCTTTGTATTTTTAGCCAAGCATTGATATCCATTTGTCTTAACAAATGATGTTGTTGGGGTGACATAAGTTGGGGCCTTGAAAGATAATCTACTGGTGTATTCATTGCTGGATTCAGAGGCATAGGAGGGCGTGTGCCAGGCACTTTCACAGAAGGTGACATGGTTTTGACAGGTTTCTGTACAGACTTTGAAGGCCCTGGGGATGCTTTTGGGGACTCACTTTTAGATACACTTGTGTTAGGTAATGAGCTATTCATAACCGTATTAGATTGGTTTACATTGTGCTCTAAGGAAACATTGGCTTGTTTATCTTCAGCAATAACTAATTTAGGAGAACAACTAGGAGAACGAGTTTGTGATCTTGGAGATTGTTGGGCTGTGCTGGGAGAGGTATGAGATGACAGTTGATAATTTGATGAAGAAATAGAAGTACCAATGTTATTTGATTGTTTAAGAGACACATTTTTAGATATATCTTGCCTCTGATTATTGGAATGAGTTACATTTGGTTTGTCAAGTTTAATTTGATTTATATTATTTGCTGAAGGCACTTTCAAAGAACTTATACCAGGATTTATTGGTCTGTTAGACATAGCAGAACTTGTACTACTTTGGGATAGACTTAGAGGTAAGCTCTTTGAAGGCAAATTCTGTTTTTTTGCTAAATTTGCTATTGATTGCATTGTCTCTAAGGCTTTGTCAAAGGTTTGTTGAACTCCAGCTTGAATTGGAATACTGTGTGCTGTAGACAGGTCTAATGCAGAGCCAGATTTTGGCTCTGTAGTTGTAGTATTGCTACTAATAGGTTTGTTACTGTGACTAGTAGACTTACTCACAACATTAAACACTTTTGGTGCAGGGACAAGCTTTGGAACCTGTGTTTTAGCTTTAGGTAATTTGGGTTTCTTTTCTGTTTGCAGAGATTGTAGTTGTTGTTCAAAAGTCTGTTGAAAAGTTATAGGTGCTGCAAAATTCCCAGTTTGTTTACCCAGTTTTGTATCAGAGATAGGTTTCAAATTTGGTATTGGCCCCTTGGCTGATGTTTCAGATGATTTATTTACATTTTTATTCAACGTAGTATTAGTGTCAGATTTACTGGCAGTATTTAATTTTCCATCTAAATTACTGTCTGGTTTATTCTGCTTTTTAGAATCTATATCAGGCAACTTTAAAATTTCAATATAGTTATGAACTGGAGGGCTTGGAACTTTATGTGAAGGATTAGTGCTAGCACCTACTAAATTCTTATTAACTAGGTTTTTCTTTTGGTCTGCAGAAACCATTTCGGTAGCATTACGAGGGTCTAACTTCTGATCGGTTAATGTTATTGACAATGATGATGGTATGTTTATGTTGCATGAGTCAAAAATAGATTTCAAAGGATCTCCAGAATTTTGTCCACTATTTTGAGAACTTAGAGATGTTTTAACTTGTGACAAAATTTTACTCCTATCAATGGTAGGATCACTATTATTGGCCAAAAGATCCATTCTTACTTTGTTTAAAGACTGAACTTTACTTTGAGAACTATGAGAAGTTAAAGAACTTGGTTTTAAGTCAGGCATTTTCTTAACTGGTGCTTTTTGCAATTCAGTAGGCTTTGTGTTTGGTGATTGTGATTCTAACTTTGGAATATGTAATTTAAGTGGAGATACTGTCTTTTGTGTTGGCACAGTAGATGTAGCTTGCCCAGGAATTAGTGCATCATTAGTTGGTTTTCGTTTGGGAGAAGATATATTATTTTGTGAAGTTCCAACATTTCTCTTTACACCACCATTATCAGAAATTTGTTGTTTATTATTTAAGGCTGTTGGTTTCGTATCCTTTGGAGGTAATGAAGAAGGCATGGGGGATGCTGTAGAAACTTGATTATTTCGTGAAATTATATCATTCTTCGGTTTTTGTGTACTGTCCAGAGATTTTACAGTTTGATGTAAGGTTGCAGACGCAGAAGTAGAGCTACTAACTGGCAAATTAGGCACTTTAGTTTTGTCCAACTCAATCTTTAATTTCTTCAATTCAGGACTGCTTAGAGAAGGTTGGTGTTTGCGTTTCAATGTGTCTTCAGTTTTAGGTGAAGTTGTACTAGTTTTGTCACTCTTGCAACTGTTTTCAGTACTAATAGGCACTTTTGATGGGGATGATTTTGATTGTAAACTATTATTTTTTGCAGTAAGCTCAAATGAATTCAGAAACTGTGATTTTTGGACATCTTCGTCATCCTTTTTAATGGATGAAGTTACATTAGCATTTTTGATAATACTATTGCTTTCTTGAGCACTTAAATCTTTACTGCCAGGTTGCAAGTTTTTATCACATTTCTTTGTCATGTCACTGCAGTGTTTATGAGAATTATCATCTGGCATCGGACTATCAGCTCCTGATGAGCCTTCAGAACCATGATCATTCAAATTTGGAGCTGGACTGCTAACATTTGTATCTTCAGTAGATGTAGGGCTTGATTTTCTATCACGAAAATGTGAACCATTTCTATTGATATCAAAAAACCTATTTCTTATAGCAACATAATCAATTATTTGGTAAAAGAACCGCATTGGTTCATTTCTCTTCCAATTGTATATATATGCTATGTCCATTAGAGTGTAATAGTCTGGTAATGGAACTCTCTTATAAAGTATATCAATTGCAAATTGACTGCTGTCTATATCAAATTTCATACTAAGGAATTTCTTTAAATGACTTATGTTTACAACTGCAGGGCATTGCAAATATCTCCTAGTAACAGCTGTTGTTGGCTGAGGTTCATTGCTGTCAGATGACTTACTGGATATACTATCAGTATCTGTAGCATCTGCATATTCTAATGAAAAGGATATAACATCCTCAGGGCTAAAAATAATCCGTTCTGTGTCTTCGCCCCTTTGCTCGGGTGTAGCAGATGCGGCAGGACCAGGTCTTGAAGAATAAAATTGTTGTCTTCTTTCCATCTCTTTTTGAAAGAGTCCTGGTACCAATTTGTATACAATATCTTGTAGTGCTTTATCTAATTTAATATTTGGTTTCGCAGAATTTATCATCATTTCACAAACAGGGCAATAACTCTTGGCTTGTAAATGTTTAATAATACAACTACGACAAAATGAATGCAAGCATTCTACAATCGTAGTGGCGTCAATGTAGTAGCCCCGACATAAAGGGCACATAATATGCTCATTCACTTCTCCTAACAAAGTCCTCTGAGGAACTACTGGATTATTATTCTGTCCGGCCATTTTCACAACTCTTTTCTCAGGAATTTTATTAGAAGTAACCATTTTTACAATAGAAGCGTCACTGATCACAGAAAAGTAATGTCACCATATTTGTACACTAGGATTTCTACAAAATTTCAACACTAATGACTGCATTTGATAATCACAAGCATGCTCGAATTAGTAATAGTGGTATTGTGATTCGTTATTTGGTCAAAAATCAATAAATAAAAGATATTTGGTTGTTTTCTACAATTCGCTGTTCTTGCAATGAAAAGAACGTGAAAAAATCCCTAGCGTTGTTATGTTGGTAACACTGAATAAACAATCTATCAATTCAAGTACCATTTAGAAATCTATAAATTTTAATGAAATAGCAATTGTCAGTGTTGGAATTGCGGCAAATAATTAACTAATAGATAAAACTTACCTCAAGTAACAAAAAATCCAATAAAAATAAAGAATTAACACAGTTTATGTTATTTCATCTGCGTTACACTTCACGTCTTTTGGCGCGAACAACCCGGACAAATACCCACAGATTACAAAGAATATTGACAGTTGACAAGAGCATTGATAGTTTTTTTTTTTTTTTTTTTTTTGGTAAAATTTTCCCTGTTACGGGACGGCAAAGGGATCTAGCCCATACAGCCAAGTCTTTAGTTTCATCTTCTTTCTTGATTTTTGCATTAAAATGTGGGTGCCACACTTTTTAATGCATCTAGGGAGTGCTTGGCGGGAAATGCATAGTACAGACCTCATGATGGTGACTGATGAGAATTGTATAGTGGGATTTCCAACCACTATACAATTCTCAACGCCACATACACAAAACCTTTATTTCAATGATTCCTTATAACTGTTCGTCAACACAGATGCTTATGCAACAAAACGACACCACTTTCACTGCACAAAATCCACTCCGAAGCAATTTTGAATTATCGAAATAAAGATAGACATCTAGACGCCATGATTACCCGCCAAACACCCCTTTTTTTTTTCTAATTTTAGGGTGCGTTCCAAACCAATTTCAATTTACTCGGGGTAGAGTGAATATTACTCTAAGCCCTTAGACCATTGTCTAATCAAGGAGCTTATATTTGTCTAATGCTAAGCCGTTCCAAAACAAACCCGAGTGAAACCGAAGGTAAACGAACATTTACTCTGACAGTTGCTCGGGTATTTTGGAACGACTTTGCGGAGAGTATATATATTTTTATCGGTGTCTGGAGACCGGTAAAATTTACCTGATGATAATAATTATAAAAAATCGTGGAATAGTTTTCTGTAAAATAAAATTCGATATAAAAAAATCTGTATTTTGTTATACCCATGCATGATTTATGCTTGTTTGCAAGCTTCCTACGGGGAAATGAAAACTACATGTAAACAATCACTGTTTTACTGAGTGATAATACAAATGGTACTACCTTTCTTCTCCTAAAATTGTTTGTCCGAAAATCAATCATGTATAATTTAAAAACGTATAACACGTTTATTTTAAAAAATAGACGTGTGGCACTCGGGGTCTGCCGCGGTGAAGCTATTGCATAGCATTTTGTTTCAACTTATGCAATTATAATTTTATTTATTTATTTTATTCATGCAGTATTTCTTTTTCCTTGATATTGATTTTATAATTGAAATAATTAACTGAAATAATTAACATTTATATTCAAAACACTTTATACACAAATTTTACAAGTACAGCTATTCACTGTTGTACAGACAACAGCACGTTGGGCTACAAACTGTCAAATTTTCCCAATCGATTATGGACTTTATATTGAATAGCCTTAGGTTGAAAATAGTTTGGAGAAATTTGACAGTTTTGTATAGCCTGACGTGCTGTTGACTGTACACAAATACCTATACACCTATATACTTTCTCATAAACAGCTGCTTATGTATTCGTCCGATTTCGGAGCAGCTCGTCTCGATTCGTGCGAGTTTCGTAGAGTCGTACAATACGTCTAATCGCACGCACACAACGCCGTGTCGAAGACTGCCGAACTGAAACGACGTTAGACGATGCACGGCCTTCAAGCCACACCTCTTTGCCCATCGGAGTGGGGAGGTTTTTTCCCCGCGCTCAAGGCCCGCGATAGAAGCTATGCAATAGCTTAAAACATTATTAGGATAAATGAGCATTATATAATTTGAATTTAGGACTTATAACTTTTATTAAAATTAAAAAAAGAACGCGATACGGTGCGGAATTATTTCCGCACGAATGTTTTATCGCTGTGCGGACAGGCCCTAAATGATAATAAACAAATTAAAATGGCGACATGTATAGCGTTCTAAAACAATGTTTTTTTTCTTTCGAGCTTCATGCTCTGACTCTTTCTTATTCACGAAGTAAGTTTTACCCTGGAGTCACTGGTTTTGGAACGCAGCCTAAAGGAAAACCGTGGCCACACTAGGAATAAAAAAGTAATGTAAAAGATTTAATCGCTTACTTATGCTGCGTGGTCAGCAGCGAGCCAACAACCTACATTCCGCGGATCTGCAGCTACGTGCACCGTCGTCGGCATGTTACACCTATGAGAGACATGCATAAACCTTTCTATGTGTACAATACATCACTTTAGTATATAACCTTATGCAAAACTATCAATAAACAGATTCCAACCGTCCGTGTTGGGTCTCACTACCTCCCCGCTGCTGCCTGCCAGGGCTACTCCCTGGGGCAGTTCCTATTATCATCATGCTGCCTGCCAGGGCTACTCCCTGGGACAGCTCCTTCCTTCAACATTATCCTGGCTGGCTAGCCATACAACCTGGCCTAGCATCCTCTCCATGTACTTGTGGGAAGCGGCGCCTTACAACCGCCGTGACCTGCTCGTACACTTACTTTCTATTTGTCTCTTTCTAACCACTAGAGCCCATGTCACGTGACCATCTAATACGTCATACGTACGTATGTCATCATATGACTTGTTGTGATATGAGTTCTAAGATTTGCTCTTAGTATGAGTTAGACAGAGATAGGTAGGGAGTTTCTCCCGAGTTCTTACTGTAAAAACACGTATTGAAAGACTCCATTTTTAACCTCAATCTACTATAAAGTATGTACATTTTTACTTGATATTGGCGAAATGTGTTAAATATCTCGAACGCCATTTATCTAAAGAAGAAGAAGAAATAGGTAGGAAAAGAATGGACCAATTTAGATGCGGATTTTTCTGTTTGAAAGCTGAAGTGATCGAGATGGTTCATGGCTATAAATTTATGCCAGGGGTTACATGAAATTTTAAATTTTGTAGTTTTTAATCGGTACCCCTAGGCCAAACTTTTTTGACAGATGAAAGTGATAATCACCGGGTTTAATACAAATCCATTGCTGTTTTTACACGAAAAGTGCCGTAAAAACAGCAATGGATATGTGATTTACAGATTTACACGATGACAATCATTTTCATCTGTCAAAAAAGTTTGAGAATAGGTCGTGCCCTCCGTGCCGGAAGAATGATGCAGTCAAAGTGAACGGCAATGGAGTTGGCTGCAATTTAATCTTTTTGCAGTTGCAATAGCTAAGAATGTGTTTACTTAAATAGGAAAAAAAATGTTGCTAATCAAAGTAAATTTTTCGTCTCGCTTACAATTTGGATCTTATATTTACTTGGGCGGAGCAACTACATTTCAATACAATTTTTTCTCCCTAAGCCCCGTCTGTTTCTCTCTCGTTTCTTTCCCCCACAGGGAGGAACGAAATTAAGCTGAGAAGACTTACTGGACCCCGAGGGAAATCCATCATGGATATCCGATGGGTGGCCCTAGGGTTATGTCGGACTCCTACCGACTAAGCAAGCATCCCCTTGCCTAGTAACAAAGTGGCTATAAAACTAGAATCATACTTTTAAACAAGCATTATAAGTATATAAAATATTACAATTGAATAGTCAAATTGAAAATCAATTTAAATCAGCACATGCCTCGAATGTAAGTTCACTCACTCATTCACTGACTGTGTCTATCTCTAACTAGTCTGTGATATCTGCTGTCATCATGAAGCTTTAAGCGAAAAAGCGCGGGAACCTCTGAAAAGAATAGGCGGTCTTTTTTGAGCTCGTAAAATTTAATGTAAAATTTGTATAGGTTTTGTCTACATTATTATTATTTTTTAATTCTTTTTTGTCTAGTATTTTTTAGGATTCGTAAGTGTGTAAATATCTTTGGCATTGTATATAAATTAGCTGTAACTAGGTAAGTCCATTTTGTCCTTGTTTAAAATGGCGAAGAAAAGAAAAAAAGCAGGTGATAGTCAGCCTTCTATAATTATGGAGTCTGATACCAGCAGTGATTCCGAGTATTCCACCAACCTTGAGGACGACGCCAATAAATATGCGCCATACAGGGTTACCGATTATAGCAGACGCTACCCCGAAGACAGCGCTGCTGGACATGAACTGATTGTTTTTGTAGAGAGCACAAATGATACCCCGATCGGCTCAAGGGACTTAATGTACATTAGCAGCTGCTTTACGCGGGTTGTTAAGGGTACTAAGTTTCTTAAAAAAATAAATAAATTCAAAATTGGTGTTGTCTTTGACAAACCAAATTTCGCTAATGCATTCTTAGATAATGTAACTTTTTTACGAGAGCAAAATTTAAAAGCATCTATACCTGCCGGTAGCACAGAACTAACTGGCGTTATAAATTCTGTTCCCACGGATATGTCGAATAAAAACATATTCAAAGCAATCTCCAGTTCAAAGAAAATTATTTGTGTTCGTCGCATTATGCGGAAAGCCAAAATCGAAGACTCTTATCAACTGGTACCGACGCAGACGGTTGCCATCACGTTTGCATCGTCCACCGCTCTTCCCGATCATGTATTCATTAAAATGTGGCGTATACCAGTTGTACCATATATTCCTCCTGTGAAGCAGTGCTTCAAGTGCTTAAGGTTTGGGCATCTAGCCAAGTTTTGCCACAATAGCCAAAGGTGTTCAATCTGTACAGAAGCTCATAATTTTAAGGAATGCTCTATTTCTGCTGATAAAGCTGTTTGCGTCCACTGCAACGGTAATCATTTATCTATATCCGGTCAATGTCCCATTAAAAAAAAGAAAATTGAAGAAAATAAAAATAAATTCACACGCACTTCTTTCTCAGAGGCGCTTAAAAATGATCATTTTCCCAAATTAAATAAAGAAAAAGACAGCCAGCAATTAATAAACATGGTATTATCAAATGAAAAAGCACTAAATTTACTTACAGAATCTATAATTAAAATTATTACATTAAACAAAACTGACAACATTAAAATTAACTGTGATACCATCACAAACTTCATAAAAGAAACCGCACAGAATAAAAATAAAACACCTCTAAATTCACAGAATACTTAAGTATATTACAGTGGAACGCACAGAGTTTGCTAAGGAATCGACTTGAGTTACAAAAGTTTCTATATGATAATTATATACATATTGCAATAATTTCAGAAACTTGGTTAAAACCTAACAATAAATTCACAATAAAAGGGTACAACATTGTTCGAAATGATTGTGGCAATATTCACAATGGAGTAGCTATAATAATTCATAACACACTCAGTTTTCGTAATATAAATACATATTTTGATGATTCTTTACAAAATGTTGTAATTCAGATTGAGATAAATAAAAAAATGCTATCAATAATAAGTTTTTACAGTCCAGGTAATTGTTCTCCTAGGTTTAACAAAACTAAATTAAATAATTTAATAAACAATGTTCCTCAACCTTTTATAATGGCTGGTGACTTCAATGCTCATCACACCTCTTGGGGTTGTCATACTACAGATGCTCGGGGCAGTTATTATGGACTTTTTGGATGAGAATAATCTGGTATTGTTAAACGATGGTAAGCCCACTACAGTGGGTTCTCATATTTGGAGATCTAATGCTCTCGATCTAACAATTGTTTCTGCTTCTTTGGCTCTAAACTGCGAATGGCAAGTTTTTTCGGATCCTCTGGGAAGTTATCATCTTCCAACACTCACTAAATATAAATTGTCCTCTGGTAGTAACAGCACCTCTTCATCATCAAATGTTCCTGCACATGCTAATCTGAAATTAATAAATTGGAAATTGTATGAAAAAAATGTAAATGAAATGTTAATTAATTTTGAAATCAATAAAACTAATTTAATAACCAGCTATAACGACTTTTGCAGTATTATAATTACTGCAGTAAATAATTCGGTTCAAACAAAAACTAACTCTTATAGACATAATTCATCATTTCAAAACAACCAGTCTCACAAAAAAAAATCCGCCATGGTTTGGTGGAACAATATATGTTCCAAAGCTGTGGCAAATTGTAAAGAAGCATATTTAAATTTTAAATTAAATCCAAGTGTCGAAAACTATATAAATTTCAAACATAATCAGGCAAAAAAAAAGAGAATTTTAAAATATGAACAAAGGAAATCATGGGAAAGTTTCTGTTCCTCGGTTTCAAGGTTAACTCCAATGAGTTTGATTTGGTCTAAAATGCGAAAATTTAATAAAACATTTACATCCCAAAATATATTTTCTGACTACGAGTGGATACAAAATTTTTTAAACAAGTACACTCCAGATGCAGTTCAAAATTTAATACCTAGCTTACAATATCAAAACAACTATCAAAATGGTTTTTTAATTGAAAGTTTCTCTTTCACTGAATTAAAAGCTGCCTTGAATTCAAGAAAGGATACTGCTACTGGTTTAGATTGGTTATCATATAAAATGTTCAAATTATTAAATTCATCTAATCTTCTATTGCTTTTAAATTTATTAAATTATCTATGGTGGAAGTCTGAAATTCCCGTTGAGTGGAAAACCGATTGCTTAGTTCCAATTTTAAAACCTGGTAAAGATTCTAATTTGTATGATTCTTATCGACCTATTGCTTTGACTTCTTGTGTCAGCAAAATTTTTGAGCAGATGATTAAACAGCGTCTTGAGTTTTTTATTGAGAGTAACAATATTTTACCTTCTAATCAATTTGGCTTCCGACGAGGACGTTCAGCAAGGGAAAGTTTAAGTCATTTTTATCTCGATGTCCATAATGCTCTGTCTCAAAACCAATTGTTGGTTTCAGTTTTTTTGATGTTGTGGGTGCCTTTAATAATGTTAATCTTGATGTTCTTTCTTCCATCTTGTTAAAATTGCAATTGCCTGGAAAATTAGTTAATTGGATTTATATGTTCTTGAATGGTCGCAAATTGTTTGTAAAATATGATAATCAACTGTTTGGTCCTAGGTATTCATATAAAGGAGTGGCTCAAGGTGGTATCTTAAGTCCTTTACTGTTTGTCTTATATATTTTCCAACTTAATATTGTCCCGAGGTCAGAAGTGCAGAATCTGCAATTTGCTGATGACTTGGCAGTATATTGTTATGGCAATAATTTAACACATGTATTAGATAAAATCAATACTTCCTTAAGAAAACTGGAAACCTATTATAATGATTTAGGCTTGGAAATTAGTACTGACAAAACTAGAGTGGTGGTTTTTTCCAAAAAGTCAGTCAGAGCTTCTAATGTTACTGTATACTATGGGGGAAAATTATTGTCAGTTGAGAGTAGCATCCGGTTTTTAGGTGTGGTTTTTCATAGCTCTTTCAAATTTAATATGTATGTCGATTGCTTGGCAAATCGTGCATTAAAAGCCTGTAATATACTTAAGGCACTAACCGGGGTTTATTGGGGAGCTGATCCCAAAATTCTATTAATTTTATACAAATCACTAGTTAGAAGCCACTTTGAATATGCTTTTTTTTGTTATTCTAATTCACAAAGGTTAGTTGATAAATTAGATAAAATTCAAAACAGATGCTTACGTATTGTCACAGGAGCCATGTGCTCTACTCCTATTATTTCAATGCAAGTGGAGTGTAATATACCTCCATTAACATTACGCTTCAAATATTTGTTATTTAGTTTTATGTTGAGAGTTTCCTCTATAAATAACAATCCTCTAGTCCAAAAGATTAAGCATTTCTCCTCAATAGGCAGTTTACAGTCTATTTTTCATCTTCAATATTTTCCTGAAATACTGAACATACAAAATGTTAATAATATGTTTGTTTCTTCCGTTTGGCCATGTTATCAAAATGAATATTCTTCAAAGTTTTTTCCATTGAAAATTGAAATAGTTAATTCTTTAAAATCTAAAGAAGAGTTGTACTGTTTGTTACATGAATGGCAAGGTTATCGTCAAATTTATACAGATGGTGCCAAAAACAGTAACTGTGTTTCTGCTGCTTTTTATGATGCAGTTTTGAAAAGAGGTCATGGCTATAGACTTCCTGGCATTGCTAGTATTTTCACCGCAGAGTGCTTTGCTATTTTTATGGCCCTCAAATTTATTGAGAAACAGAAAGGTGTCAAAAAGTGGGTACTTGTCTCAGATAGTATGAGTGTCCTTATGGCTTTAAATAATCCTAAGTTTAATACCTCAAGTAATTATCTTGTGTGGTCAATTCGTGAATTATATTATAACCTTTATTTAAGTAAATATGACATTATCTTACTATGGACACCTTCCCACATAGGTGTATTTGGTAATGAGCAAGCTGATCATCTTGCAAAGGTCATAACAAACAGTCCCTTACAAAATTCAATAAAAGCAATTTCTTTACCAGACTCTGATATTTTAGTTACAGTTAAGAAAACAATGAGAGACGAATTTGTGGTCACTTGGCGTCAAGTTGCTTTAACAAAGGGGAAATGGTATGCAGAGATCAATCAGAAAACTGTCAAGCCATGGTTTACAAAAGGTTCTACATACTATAGTAGGAAATATTATTCTGTAATATGTCGTCTTAGATTTGGCCACTGTCGGTTTAATGCTCATCTCAATAGAATTAGGATTTTAACTACCCCAATTTGTAACTATTGTAATTCGTCTGATCAAACACTTGATCATCTCTTTTTTGTCTGTCATTCCTTTGCTATTCCCAGGATTGTTTTAGTCGATAAACTTTTGGACATTTACGGCACTGACGAGGACATACCGCGCTCTGTTCAGCATCTATTAAAAAATGAAGACTGTTTTAGACCTATTTATGAGTTTATTGTATCGTCTATTGGCGATATTTGAATAAAGGAATATACAAATTTCGCAATGACGTAGAATTCCTACGTCATTGAAATTTCGTTATTTTTGACATCTGTACATTTGTAAATACATAAACAAAACGGATTAGTACATACTCTTACTGAATAAGTTTCAGTGTTGATTTCTGTTATAGTTTAAGAGTAATTCTTTAAAATATTAAGTTGTAGATATTGTTTTAAGCTATATTTTGATAGGTATTCATTTAATGTAGGTAGTAGATATTTAGTTCTCTCTTGGCTTTGGCCTTTTTACTCTAAACCAATTTTGACTTATCTTACAACAGACCTGGCTACGGCCTTAACCCATTCATTGCCACCTCTAAAATTGTGTCTTAACCTAGGTGCCGCCATACATTTGTCAACGAGCGCCCATCGGCGGCCACGGCATCTTAGTTACGGATTTATTGCCGCCCATCGGCGCTTTCGGCATGAGGCCTTATGGCCCCTCTTCACATTCGGCCAAGACGGCCGAAGACAGGCAAGCACGATAGTGTGGACGGTGTATTTGTCTATGAGTCACCATATTCGCCTGTACTCGTGAGTAATCCGCCGTTTGTCGGTACATCAAAGGAAATCGTGCCGATGTTCGTGCTCGCGTCCACACCATCGCCCGTCATTCAGTCGCTCGGAAGAGGTCGAGGATGATACATGTGTGTGGAACAAAGTGTTGTATGACTTATATGGCGGTACTTGTGTTACTTTTTCGTGTGCTTAATTATGTTCTTTTATATTCTATTGTTTACGTTGCGATGAACGCAAAAAAATGGCCCAGTGGATGCACAGAAACTTTTAAGCTCTATCAAAATGAGCCATGTAATTTTGAACCCAAAAAATAAAAATCACAAAGATTTTCCTCCATCTATTATTTTAACCCCCGATGCAAAAAGAGAGGTGTTATAAGTTTGACGTGCCTGTGAGTCAGTGTGTCTTTCTGTGGCACCGTAGCTCCTAAATGAATGGTCCGATTTTGATGCGATTTTTTTATTCGAAAGGTGACGTGATCGAGATTGTTCTTAGCTACAGTTCATGAAAATCTGTTCAGGTGTCTCAAAGTTATCAGCTCTTTATTGAACAATACTCAAGAAAATTTAATTTAGGTACCTAGCTAGATAGCTAGGTACTAAATTAAATTTTCTTGAGCTAGGTATCGGAATTAGGGTCCACAAGTAATTTAAAAAGATGGAAATAAAAATAAGAAAATTAAGGAATCTCCGACACATAAAAAATTGGTTTGATGTTAAAAGGCCGAGAGAAAAATATATATATATTTTATTTTTCCACGCTCACACCAATTATCTAGCCCGAAGTATGTATCATTAAGAACTTGTGTTACGGATACCAGATAAAGGACAATTTATTTTTAATATACATAATAATTCTAGATATTTTTATAAATAAATATATAAACAACCATGAATCGCAAAAAAATATTCGTGTTCGTCACACAAACACTTGCCGCTACCAGGATTCGAACCCGGACTGCTTGATGTGTAGCCAGCTATACTGACCACTCCACCACGACGGCGTCAAGTATTTTTTTTTGTGTCGGGGTTAAGTAATTAAATTTTTTAATTTTACATTTTTACAACTATTTTTTTATGCACATTCTTATAATGATTAAATATAAGTACTGAGCAAATTGATAGCAGCAGCCGCTACGACTTCGACGTCCATCTTGAACGGACGACAGTGACGGGAATGAACACTCACGATTGTGTGGAGAGTAAGCCAAGATCGGGGCGAATATGCCCGAACATTTATTGGCCCGTCCTGGCCGAATGTGAAGAGGGGCTGTAGGACCCTCAATCTTACCTCAATGGATAATTCACTGGCTCACCATTACACCCAGTCACAGTGCAGGCGCACGTCCAATCTCGACCCAGTTCGCAACTCAACTGTCAGATTGACAGCTAACCCCACCACTGGTGTACGTGAGACAATGTACATATCTATTTTATAGATACAAACACTACATCCCTTTCTTATTATTAATTTTGAGGTCCCTTGGTACTAGGAATCTTTAGCTGGTAAATCTTCTTCTAAAGACTTCTATATTTTACTTTTTTTTTTAAATATTACTTTGTCTTGTCTGTTCGTTACTGTGATATCACCACCTACAACTCTTACCTACAATATGTGGCGTCGGATTTAATGTCGACGCCAGTTTGCTTGTCTTTTCAACTGCCTTTACATAAAGTTTCCATATTTTTATTTCAGGACTTCCAGCTCTCCTCTTTCGGTCTGCTTATTGTTTTCTATTTTTTTTTCTGTAACCTATGTCTTATTTCCGAATCATCCTTTTCATATAATTTTTTTTTATCGTAATCTTTCTCCCTTTTTTCATCATTAAATATTCATAAAATGATTCCTTCATATCTTTCTCCTTGTTCTGGCTTATTCTCAGTCGTTTAAGTATATCCCGATTTTCCGTCCCACTTCGCCATTGATTTAAGACCAATATGGAACTGTATTTAAAAAAATATATATGTTACTTTGTCAACAGACTTCAAACTCCTCTGATTTTTTTTAAATCTTTAAATGCCTAATCTTGTTTCTCTGTCCTGTAATAATTTATATTAGATTTTTCCTAACTAATTTCTAAGTAGGTACTTCTTTTAAACGTTCTGTCTTTGTGGCCATATTAGGAATCCATTTATTAATATAATTTACTAATCAGAAAAAACTTTACAACCCTTCAATAATTTTTCGGAAATTTGAATTCAGATATACTCTCCAAAGATGTGATAAATACAGTCAGGTTATACACGAACATAATTGTATTTTAAAGTGGCGTAAGTAGTCGTATACTCGTATGTACGTACTGTTATTTATTTAAATCGCGAAACAAAAGTGACAAATGATTACGCAAACCTGAGATCAATATACCGTATATACCAATAGTTACGTATCGATTGATGCTTAGCACTCATCGGCGCAGGGCATTTTCGCGCGCTTTTTGCCAACAGTCAAATTGAATAACTATGAAATTAAAATTGTTTTGATAAAAATTGTACTTTCGTATGAAATGACACGTGTTTCTCGTCTCTAACATTTACAATGTAATTTGTAAAACACAGGAAGACATTTTTTCGAGCGGTAACTTAAAGCGTTGCAATGAAGTCAAGTCGGCCAGGTGAAACGCCCGCCAGAGCGTTTCCGACTGAATACAAATCCGGCAATTGCCTGACTTTTTTGTTGCCATTCTCGAGCGTGTGCGATGCGACGTATCTACACTTTTTAAACATCTTAGGCACTCCCAATATTTTCAGGGAACGGTTTCATACCTGCAGGGTTTTATTTTATTCTAATTCCTATCTTCAACACTCCAAGCCGTAACGCAATATAAATTAAGTTAGTTTTGCATGCGCGTATATTTTGGGTAGTTATTACTCCCACGCATTTGGATTATTTATCTCGTGGGAAGCTTTTATATATAATTCAATTAATCATATTAATGAACTAAGTCATTTAAATATTGATTGGATCTGGATCCTTTTTTTTATAACATAAATAGTAGTACAATCTTCTTTCCCACGTATCTTAATTATTGCCTTAAAATGATCCTTTAACGTCGAGGGGTATTTTGCTACCATAAGGTAATTATATCTGGTTAGGTATTTTAATTTGTTTATCACATTTAACTTTCTTTTTCTTCATATATTCCCAAGTATCTATTATCAAATATAACATTCAATTTGCATCCTGAATCTGTCAAAATATCTATAGTTACTTCTCCTATTTCACATTTTGCAGTTCCGTCGTCATTCATATTAAATACTACCGGTGGTATATAGGTGGAATCTCCAAAAATCCCTTCTCAGCGGACGCCCACGTCACAACATCCACGTACATGCCAAATTCAGCCCAATCCGTCCAGTGGTTTGGCTGTGCGTTGATAGATCACTATGTCAGCCAGTCAGTCACCCTTGAGTCATATATATTTAGAAGTGAGTGGTATTGTAGCTTTATATTAAAGAACAGTTTCATAATTTACATTGTCTTTTTCATGCATGTGGTGTATGCCTGTAAGTGACTGTGCACTTAGTTTTAGTTTAATATATAGTAATCAAAATTGTACTAGTGTATAAGTTGTTGGTGAACCAATAAAGTAAAAATAAAAAATATATAAAATTGTATATAAAATTGTCAATTGAAGGTTCTCTCCAAGTGCTTATGTAATTGATTTTTTTTCTATTTTGAATGTGTTCTTTTTTTGTGTTTTAGTTGTTATGATCTAGTTCTACAATATCTTTGATAATGCTCTAAGTTTTCACAACCGTAACACTTCTTTGCCTCCGCTAGACAATTTATATCTTGAGACTTGTGCATATCACCGCCGCATTGTTTACCTACATTTTCTCTTTCCTTCAGACATTCTGTACTATAGCCATAAGTTTGTTTCTGTATCTTCTTTTCTTAAATATTCTTTACTTTTGTTCTGTATTGCATATAATTCAGTATCTCTACTCTTGTCTTTTTAGTCTCTCTACTCTTGTTTTTTCTAGCCTGTAAAGTCCAATGACTTCAACTTCCAAGATCTATTTTTCAAATATAATGATCCTTTCAATTTAATGAAAGACTTCAAATCCAAATACTTATCCTTGTTGAATGTAAGACTGAAAACGAACATATTCTTCCAATTTAATGGAAGACACGAGAACGACTTACTCTTCCAATTTAATGGAAGACAGGAGAACGACTTATTCTTCTAATTAAATGGAAGACACCGGAACGACTTATTCTTCCAATTTAATGGAAGACACCGGAACGACTTATTCTTCCAATTTAATGGAAGACACCGGAACGACTAATTCTTCCAATTTAATGAAAGACACCAGGACGACTCTCTTCCAATTTAATGGAAGACACCAGAACGACTTATTCTTCCAATTTAATGGAAGACACCAGGACGACTCTCTTCCAATTTAATGGAAGACACCAGAACGACTTATTCTTTCAATTTAATGGAAGACACCAGGACGACTCTCTTCCAATTTAATGGAAGACACCAGGACGACTCTCTTCCAATTTAATGGAAGACACCAGAACGACTCTCTTCCAATTTAATGGAAGACACCAGAACTACTCTCTTCCAATTTAATGGAAGACACCAGACCGACTTATTCTTCCAATTTAATGGAAGACACCAGACCGACTTATTCTTCCAATTTAATGGAAGATTGAAAAACAAATTTATTCTTCCAATTTAATGGAAGACTGGAAAACAATGTATTCTTCCAATTTAATGGAAGACTGAGAAATAAATTCTTCTTCCAATTTAATGGAAGACTGGAAAACAATGTATTCTTCCAATTTAATGGAAGACTGAGAAATAAATTCTTCTTCCAATTTAATGGAAGACTGAAAAACAACATATTCTTCCAATTTAATGGAAGACTGAAAAACAACTTATTCTTCCAATTTAATGGAAGACTGGAAAACAACTTATTCTTCCAATTTAATGGAAGACTAGAAAACAACTTATTCTTCCAATTTAATGGAAGACTAGAAAACAACATATTCTTCCAATTTAATGGAAGACTAGAAAACAACTTATTCTTCCAATTTAATGGAAGACTAGAAAACAACTTATTCTTCCAATTTAATGGAAGACTAGAAAACAACTTATTCTTCCAATTTAATGGAAGACTAGAAAGCAACATATTCTTCCAATTTAATGGAAGACTGGAAAACAACTTATTCTTCCAATTTAATGGATGACTAGAAAACAACTTATTCTTCCAATTTAATGGAAGACTAGAAAACAACATATTCTTCCAATTTAATGGAAGACTGGAAAACAACTTATTCTTCCAATTTAATGGAAGACTAGAAAACAATTTATTCTTCCAATTTAATGGAAGACTGAATACTAACATATACTCCTATTCCTATATATATATTTTTTTATTCCACGCTCACACCAACCATCCAGCGCAAACTAAGCATCACCAAGATTCCGTGGCACATAATAATCCTGACATTCTATAAACAAACCCAAACAAACACACATTAACAACCATGACTCGAACAAACGTCTGCGTTCATCACACAAACGCCCGCCAGCACCATGACTCGAACCCGGACCGCCTGATGCGTAAGCAGCGCCAACGACCACTCCACCACTACGGTGTCTTTATTCATATATTCAGCATCTATAATATAAGGAGATTTAATTTCACGATTGTTTTTCAATACATTAATATAATATCTTTCAATTGTGTGCATAATTAAACTTTTATTCATATACTGTAGATAATAAACATAGCAAATATTTAACCTATGTAAGTAGGTATATAGCTAGATAAAACAAACACTACAACATAGAAATGTGATCACATTTTATTCCTATTCTATCATGTTTTAACTAAGAATCCTATTTTATACCTACTTACTTAAATTATAAATCCATTTAATATGTAGGTTAGGTACCTATGAATGTTACTCCTAAGAAGATAACATGAAACAAAATTAATGGTCCATTCGTCTAATAAACTGTCAAAGTACCAACATTACTTAAATTAAGTATAATTTTCGTATTGTGTAGGTATCTATAGTATTATTTCACATACGAATTTCTAGTTCAGTCAAAGCAAAAGGTATATTTTCATCAAAAATATTCCATTTTTGTACACAGTTAAATTTTAGTTCAATAATATATTTTTTTTAAAGTATAGCCAATAAAATTGTATTAGGTATACATCAATAGTAGCAATAAATACCTACCTACATTAATTTTACTCGTTTTTTGGTTTTCTAAAGCATAGATAATAAAAGAGGTCGTATAACATTTCAATAATTAATACAATTATATCGCAATTACCTACCTCTTTTATAAATTGAGAATACTGTCTATGACACTATAGTCTATTATTTATGGTTTCGTGTGTGTGTTGAAAATTAATGTTCGAAACTTAAACTATTAAAATAAAAACAACAACCAATAAAATGGAAATTTTATAATAATACTACGTAATGCATAAAATAGTTATACGCTAAGAAAGACCTAAGGAAATAAAGAATATTTAAATATTGTTATCTATCTGGATATAATTTACTTATACCTAATGTTTTGTAACATGGCATTAATTGAAGTAAAACTTTCTGTGCAAAACTAACTGAACCTTTACGGCGCTGTTATTATCTTTGTTGAATTACTTATTATATTTTTCTTTTATTTGGTTACCTACTTAAACTTCTATTTTGGTAAAATAGTATTTATTTATTTTATTTCACACCTTTAACTATACACACAAAACACATACATTCTCTCCTTTCCTTAATATTTTTTATATATATTTACATTATACCTACTTACATAAATGACATATTTTAACTAACCTTTGTTTTTTTTTTCCTCGTCGCCACATGTAGGACCCTCAATCTTACCTCAATGGATAATTCACTGGCTCACCATTACACCCAGTCACAGTGCAGGCGCACGTCCAATCTCGACCCAGTTCGCAACTCAACTGTCAGATTGACAGCTAACCCCACCACTGGTGTACGTGAGACAATGTACATATCTATTTTATAGATACAAACACTACAGGGGCCATTAGAACACTACCACGTCAATCAGTTTTTTTCTCTTATTGGTGTTTGTTACTGGGTTATAAAACTGCTTTAATGTGTAATTGTGTTATTATAGTTAAATACTGCAATTTTAACGGGTATTATATTTCAAAACAACGATGAAGAATAAAGGTGCGTTACTAAGTTTTTTTTGGGATTTAGATTGTTATGGAACATTATTTAGTAATTTTTAATTAAAAGAAAGATAAAACACGATAAAACAAAAGTTTAATTGTAAATTATTAAGCGTTATGTGAAACCAAGAAGTCCTCAACCTTTTTCCAAATAATAATAAAAAATATTTTTTGTTACACTTTCATAAAATATCTTTTTTTTTTGTAGATTCGGTACATCAATTTCTATACATAACAAGTATGATAGTTGTTCCGGAGAACACCAATTGGAGGGAGAAACTGACTCATTAAAAGCTTTTATTTAATTTGCAATGTATATTTGTTCGGGTGGAATCTTGCTACTCGATTTTGAAGCAGATATCTTCAACCGATTGACCTGAAATATTGTGTACACGTTTAGTATGGATGAAAATATATGATAAGCTGTGTGCGACGTCGTTCTAAATCCAATATGGCGGACCATCCAAAATGGCGGAATAGCTATTTTTAATGCATTTCTGCAATATGGGTATCAAATGAAAGGGCTTGTTGAGAGTAACTCGAAAAATAATGTGATGTCATTCTAAATCCAATATGGCGGATCATCCAAGATGGCGGAATTGTTTTTTTTATGCAGTTCTACAATATGGGTATTAAATGAAAAGGCTTGCCGAGAATAATTAGAAAAATATTCTGACATCACTCTTAATCTAATATGGCGGACTTTTAAAGATTTTTATGCTTTCTTATAGTATGTGTATTAAATGAAAGGGTTCGCTGAGAATAAAAAGGCAGGTAAAAAAAAGATGATGATTATAAGCTCTGTTGCTCTAATCCATCTGAAATTTGATGTAGAGACCTCAATTATTCTTGAGGTAGAATTTTATTTAAATGCTCTAAAAAGAAGAAAATAACATTTTCCGTAAAAATTTTAGCTATGAACTTATAACCTTATAATAGGTTACAGTGTAGGGGAAAAGCAGGAAACTTTTTCCTGCTGACTTCTTGTAATTGAGGACCCCAAGATAAGTGTGTATGAAACAGTACACCAAGGTTTTTAACAGTCTGGCTGTATGGTATGCAATTTCCATCGAATATAATCTGTGGCACCTCTGGCCATTTAATTTTCGACATCATCCTTTCTCATATTGATATTATATTAAAAAGTCACTTCCGCCATGTTGGATCTTCAACTTAGATGTTGCATTCGGAATTGGAACCCCGAAAACCCACGATAATGATACCCATATTGATATTATATTTAGAAGTCGCGTCCACCGTATGGGGTCTCGAAATAGATGTTGTATTCGCAACCGGGACCCCCGAAAACTACGAAAATGAAACCCATATTGATATTATATTAAGAAGTTGCGTCCGTAAGATTGAACTTAGAAAAAGGCGTTATATCCGGAATTGGGATCACAGAAAATGATATCCATAATATTAATAAATCACGTCCGCCATATTGGATCTCCAAAATAGATGTTGTATTCCGCCAAAAACCGCGAAAATTATACCCATATTGATATAATATTTAGAAGTCGCGTCCATCATATTGGATCTCGAAATAGATGTTGTATTCGGAACCGGGACCCCCGAAAGCCATGAAAATGATACCCATATCGATATTATATTTAGAAGTCGAGTCCGCCATCTTGGATCTCCAAAATAGACGTTGTATTCGAAATTGGAACACCCAAAAACAGCGAAAATAATATCCATATTGATATTATATTTAGAAGTCGCGTCCACCACATTGGATCTCGAAATAGATGTTGTATTCGGAACCGGGACCCACAAAAACCACGAAAAATATACCCATATTGATATTATATTAAGCAGTCGCGTCCGCCATATTGGATGTCGAAATAAATGTTGTATTTGGAACGGGGACCCCCGAAAACCACGAAAATGATACCCATATTGATATTATTTTATATTAAGAAGTCGCGTCCACCATATTGGATGTCGAAATAGATGTTGTATTTGGAATAGGGACCCCGAAAATCATACCCATATTGATATTATCCAACGCGCTCCGATCGCGCGAAGCACAAACGCGGTCGCGCGCTTTTGGCGCGAAGCGTGGACGTGCTGCGCGCGATCCAAGGACACACATTCTATTGTAGTATGTTAACGATCCAGTTCCATGACCCTGGATCGCGGGATCGCCGATCGTCCGGCGTGGACCCAGCTATTCGGAATTGGAACCCCCCAAAAACCATGAAAATGATACCTATATTGATATTATATTTAAAATTCACGTTCGTCATAATAAATCTCGAAATAGATGTTGTATTCGTAATACCCCCGAAAAGCACGAAAAAGATAGGTGTACCTACAATAGAATAAATATATTTTTTTTGTTGATATTATATTAGAAAGTCGCGGCCATCTTGAATCTCGAAATAGGTGTTGTATTTGGAATCTCGACCCTCGATAAAAACGAAGATGATAGATATACCCGTATTGGTTATATTGAAAAGTCACGTCTCGCGTCCGCCATTATTGGATCTCGAAAATATCATGATGTTTTATAATTTTATTAATAAAATATTACTTAATATACAAAATTAGTTATATTTATAGTATTCGGACTCATTTGCTAAAAATCATAAAAATTATAATTTGATAAAAAAGTTAAGTATCTCTGAACTTTGAAGCAGGACGCCTATGGGCGCCGGCGGCATGTTAACTAAGAATGCGTATTTTGTTATTTCTAAGATATCCAGAGGCCAAATGAGGGAATTGTATACTAATGATTGAAAGAATTTTTTGGTAGTATTATTTCATTTTACAAATCACATTTGACTGAAAAAGTCGACCGAAAAAGTAGGGCGCCGATGGGCGTCTTCGGCATGTGCGTATACTCGCAAAGAGCGCCCATGGGCGTCCGCGGCACTGAATGGGTTAATAACTAGAAACATGACAACAGACTAGGCTGTACGGACTTAGTTTCCTTTGCCTTTCCCTAAGTAAGGGATAAAACTGGACCAAAAAAAAAAATGAAGCTTTAAGCTGTCAGGTCATCACGTATTGGCATGTCAATGTCACATTCATTCTTTCTTTCAATTGTCGTTCTGTGCTGAGTACGCAAGAACAATTTTGTATCGTATTTTATTTTAGTGATCATACGACATAAAAATTATTTTCTGACTGAATTTATAAAAGCTTAAATCCACAAATATGAGAGCTAAGGTATTTTATGTTTTTTAATTGTAATTTATTTGATATTGATTGTCTGAAAATGTCTTTCTATAAAAATGTGTTCATAATTACAGTGGCGCAAGAAGCGTATGCGAAGGCTAAAGCGTAAAAGGAGGAAGATGCGTGCGAGGTCCAAATAAACGGTGAGTTAAAATTATCATAGTTACTATTAATTTTAGCTTAGTAGGTAGGTACCTCGTGTTTTACCGGTACGAGTATTATCAAATTTAGTTTACTTACTTGCATTTGAAAGTAATGCGGTCCCTAGACGATCAAAATTGCTTGACAAGAATGCTTGATGAGGCTTGAAGCAACATCAAGCATGCTTGTTAAGCATTCACATTTATTTCGTCGTTGTCGCCATAGTGACCCATGTTGAACTTGTGCTCAGAAACATTCCTGTATACAAAATTAAAGAATGTCTCTAAATGCAGATATGTATGGCGTTTCTTGCTCTCACAATTGCTTTGTTGAAGAAATAAAAATAGAAACTAACAAGGCGAGGGTCTAAGCAGTGATAGGTATTTGTTAAGAGACAGATTTACTCATGAACATTTGCAAAAGATTCTGCCATGTGACATAGCTCAATGATATCAAAATTTTTTGAGGGTTTTATTCTATTCTTAATTAAATGGCTTTCGCAAATCATAAAGATTATGCATTTTGCCAATGTCAAGTGAAAACTTAATTATAGTTTTAAAAAATTGTACTGTAGGTTTTGGTTAAAATTGGAGTCTCTCATTTCATTTCTATCGTGTCGTGTGTACTCGCCATGACGTTCCATGGCACACTGAATTTATGCTTGACAAATTCATGACAAGCCAACTTCTAGACGATCAAGCATACTTGACAAGCATTACAAATTTTTAATCAAACATTGTCAAGCACTTAGGTAGTTTCCTTGTCAAGCGCATCAAGCTTCATTCTAAACGGTCAAAATTGATGTGCATTCAAAATTTACGTGCTTGTCAAGCAATTTTGACTGTCTAGGGACCCCATAATAATAACCCTTCGAGGCAGTCGTTTTCCCATGCATGGGATTAATGTTAAGAATCGAAGGGAAAAATATACTTACTGCCTACTCCACCTTTTTGATGGTTACATTGCATCTAAAAGACTATACTAAGGCAAACATGTAAATTTATTTATTTATAATCTCAGACTTATGATGACCTTTTAAAATATTCTGATGACCTTTTTAAAGATATTTTTTAACACAATAATTTTTCTTTTTGGTTCCTAATTGTTATTTATATTATTTTTGCTAAAAGATGTGTGGGTGTGTTCCAAAACGATTTCAATTTACTCTGGGTTGAGTTGTTATAGCTCATTATAGGTCGTTGTTAAGAAGCACTTTCACCATTGGTTAGTTTTGTTAAACATGAGTTATTATACACAAATTAGAAGAAAAAAACTTGCTTTTGTCTACTTGGCTTCACCTGGTTTTGGAACGCACCCTTATATGGTTAGGTTTTTCTACAGAGGGTAATGATTAAAAGTAATATATTCTTTTTGGTTTATACAAACTACAGAAGAGAAAATTTCACACCATGTTTGCTGTTCCAAGTAGGGTTACTATTTAGAAATTTGAAAAGTCCAGACAAAAATCTGGACAGTTCAAAAAATGTCTAGACATTTTATTCACAAAGTACGAACATTGGGTACACACTTCGTAACAGTTGTATGGTATGGCCATGGTAGTGAAAAATTGCTTGGATCTGGAGGTTGGGATCACGTGCCTCACTCCTGTACAGCCCGTTCGTCGTCGCCCGTTCTTACTTATTTGATATTACTTTATGTAAGCCTTATTACTCATATTCCATCTAAAGACAAAAAGCTGGACAAAGGTCAAAAAGTCTGGACTAATCTGGAAGGATAGTAACCCTAGTTGTAAGCAGGGATGTAACGGAGGTAGTTTTATTGGAACCGAAGTCGGAGTCAGAGTTTTTAAATTTGATTTATCTGAGTCGGAGGCAGGGTCAGAAGTGGTGGCATGAGAAAGAATTTTTATTTACAGACAAATACAACATTCTTAATAATTTTTTTAAAAATTATAAAATAAAACAATGAAAAAAAACCTTTCATAACAGTCGACACAGGCCGCCGTCGCCGCTATGTTATGCTTCGACCTCCGATTAAAACCTCCGATTTAAAAGTGTCGGAGCCGAAGCGGAGCCGAAGTCGGAACCGAAGGTGTAATAATAATTGGAAGTTCCGACTTAACGGAACCGGAGTCGAAGCTCCGTAACATCCCTGGTTGTCGCCCAAGCCCATTTTCTTGTAGAACTGAACATGGAATTTCTAAACAATACCTATCCATTATTGAGTAATTAGACTGATTTAGCCCTTTGGCCTCCCCTCAGTAGATATCTTCCCCAAGACAATTAATAATTTTTATGAATGATACTCAGATTAAGTAAAAATTATCCAAATTTATAAAAAAACAACTTTTTCCTAAAATTTATGCATTTTAAAAATGGTCTTCAATATAACTACTGGGTTTGGATCATACGGTTTTTCCTCTATTGTTAACATAGTTAGTCTTTGACATGTAAAATAAAATATACCTTCTTTTCTCTGAGTCAATAACTTGAAATTTTAGAGGTTGTGAATTGGATCATTTTATGCATAAATCGGTCCAGTTTTCACAATAGCACCCCCTCCACTAGCATTTAGTCCTGCAAGAATGGCCAATCTAAGGATTGATGGGCAAAGTGCGAAAGACTGACAGTATGAAAATGATTTTGTAGCTTCCATCATGCTTGCATGACGCGGCAACCTTGACTTTATTTACATAGAAAGCATGTAGATATGAGATTTGTTAGTGGCATCAGCTGTTTTGTTTATCCCTATGATGTTTCTCGATTGACAGGACATCTGACAAGAGAGAGCAAGGCTTAATGGTCAAAAATCCTTACAGAATGGTAACCAAGGGATGAAAAAAGAAAACGAGGGAGACAGGTTAAAAGATGGGAGGATGATATAACAAAAGCAGCAGGTGCCTTATGGCCAAGAATGGCAAAATATAGGGAGAAGTGGAGGAAACTGGAAGAGGCATCTTGGCTTTTTTGTCAATATCAGGGCATACTGCACCGACCCCAAATAAATTAGGAGCAGGGTAGGGAAATGATGATGATTCTTTACAGTTTATCCATGAAGACATTTTATATGGTCTATACGAAATAAATGCTAGTGGCTGGGGGGGCTATTTACTACTTTCATGTATTGTGTTTATGTAAGGAACTCTTATGCCCGCTCCTCACTCGCAGTCGCGAATCCGTGAAAACTATACATTGCGACTTCATAATTTACATAACTTCCTTTTTTGTTCAAAATTAGTAAAGAAAGACGGCGATGTAGATCGTTTTCGCAATGTGGAGCAGGCATAAAAAGAACTGAAAAACATTCTAAACACTTTTTCTTGTTACAGGTACATTTGTGGGAAAGGAGCATCTTCTACTACTACTTATGTATCAAATAAAAATTAAAAAATCTGTTTTTGTTTTATTAATATTATTTGGATAGATTTGGATTCAAATTGGAAGTATTTTAATTGACAACTGTTTCTGTAGGCTATAAGCTTAGACAATTGGTCAATTAACACGTTAACAGTCCCCATACAAAATCATCTGACCACCCAATAAGTCCAAAGCAATTAATAAGTAATTATAGTTTTTTTAATCATTTTACCAGAAAAATAACTTTTTGTCATAATATTTTCCTATATATGACCCCAATCTGGGGTCACGGACTTGTGAGTATAAATTTTCGTCTTTACGACCTGCTCAACCCCGTTTCTTCCGCTTGTTCCCAACGAGTGTCGCTAATCTGTAACACTGACTCGTTGGTACAACTTTGTAAAAATAATTCCCTAAAGGAATGATTTAAGAAAGGTGTCCGAGTTTCTCCCAGTTCTTGCTGTGAAAAACACGTGTTTGAGAGACTCCATTTTTAACCTCAATCTACTTTGAAGTCTTGACACATTGGTGTGATAGGTTGGGAATTATTTAAGAAAGATGTCCCAACGTGTTAGTGTGACTGGTTGGGAATTATTTTACAAAGTTGTCCCAACGAGTCACAGTGTTACAGGTTACAGTCGTCAAGACTAACCTGTTACACTGACTCGTTAGGAACAAGCGATTTTTTGGTCTCACCTGACCTGAGGTCTCACGTCTCACCCTAGTCGATGCATTTTGCCAATCTATAAACGTCAGTGATAATGATAAGAATACTCTTTAGCTTATTCCTAAGGCTTATTCTAATGCGCCCTCCACACTCTCGCCGAGAAGTGAGAGTGTGATTAGTTTCTCGCGTTCTCGTTCTCGGCTCGGTGTCGGTTTTTTGGCCCGCTTCAAAGGGTTTCTCGGGCGAGAAAAGAGAACCGTATCACACTCTCGTAGGTATGTTCTCGTTCGGCCTCACTGCGACGTAGGAAGTGATTTCCATCACCTGTCTGTGCTTTGCATTTATTATTTTATTAATATGAGCTTTGAAACGGGGCCTGTCTAAATAATTAATTTTATCTACACTCATGCTTTAAATCTTCTTTTTAAAACATTGATTTTGCTTCTAATTTTTTTTTTTAGTATTTAGTTAAGAACCAAATTCATAGCAATTCGTTCAGGTTTAAGTCCCGTCTCAGCACTTATTCATTCCATCCCAGGTTTTTTTTCTATTCTATTTAATTTGGTATCCTCTATAAAATATTCTAAAACAGCTCATTGCTAACATTAAAACAACCAATATCCTAGTAAAAACGGATGATTGGTTGTACTAATTTTTATAATATCACTCCTTCGCTTTTTCGATCCTACAAACTGCTGTCGTTTTACTGTAAATACCAAAGCCGCTGCACTGTCAGTCGTCCATTTCGCATGACGGTCGAGAACGCAAGTGAGAAGGTCGCGCAATGACGTAGGAAAGGTCGCGTGAGTGGCGTGAGTGTGGATACCTTCTCTTTAGTGTCTATTAATTAAATGAAAACAATCGTATGTCATCAATGACATAGATTATGTCATGCACTCAGACCAAATAAAATAATAAAATCGATACCTAACCTCAGACCAATAAAAAAGTACCTAACTTAGACAAAGAATCCTGATACCTAATAATAAAGTGCATGCGTAAATTGACAAACTATTGACAACTTCCTCATTGAAAATCTCGGTCAAACAATAATAAATTATTTAATCAGTTAAGAAAATTTAGTAGGTACATAAATCTACTACATAAAATTATAGATTAATCAACAAGAAGTCGTATTTAGACAAGTATTTAGGTACCTACCTAAAGAAGGGACGTAAACATAATATGGTTAGAATGGGTGGAATTAAGTGGGAAAAAACCACGTCTTGTAGACCCGTCCATAACATTATCTCATCAGATTTTCCGAAGTACAATCCTCAGCCCTGGAAATTTATGGTCAGTAAGTGTTTTTGTAATCTATGTGGTTATTAATCTTACACTACAGTTACAGTTATTAATGTACACGCCAGCATAGTCACTAAATAGGTAGGTACCAAGCAAAACCAGAGTTCCAGCTTTGTACGTAGGGCGTAGGTAGGTACCTACCTAGGTATAGTAACCATCTAGCAATTTTTGTATTGTCTATAAGCTTATTTTTTACAGGAGGGAAAGTCTCGTGTTGGGTGGCTGTTATCATATGAGTACCAGCGAATGTGGCTAGAAGAGCGGGAAGCGTGGAAAAAGCGAATGTACCCTGAAAATACAACTGTTAATGTTGATATTGTTAAGAAATATGTTTTAACATTCAAGAATAATCACCAGCCACCGAAAACAGAAAAGAAGAAACCTTTTAAAATAAAAAAGTAATATAGTTTTGTCTTCCTTCTAGTTAACGAATCACGATCTATTAGTTATAGATAGCACAGTTTAAAACGCCTTTGAAGTTGAGGAAAATGCCGCTTTTGTCGTGCAGTATGTCTTCTAAGACATTGGGTATACAGTGGACTAGCGTGTACCAAACGAGTATAGGTCAGTTTTGTGGCACCACCACGCCACCTCGTCCCGAGTCTAGAATGTGATTATATATAACATGTATCAGCAGTACCTAATTAATACAAAAAACATCTCTGACCGCCCTAGGGTATACCTACTTAGACCACTCCCGCCACGATCAGAATTTTTCAAATTCAAATAAGTATTATATTAGATACTTATCCTGGGGACAGTTAAGGGTAGGAATATGCCAGAGATGCCTCACTGCAATACCTCGCGGTCGCTGTTTTTCATGCACACATGCGCATTTTTCGTTAAACACGCACCCATGCTGAAGAATACCTCACCGCGATACATCGCAGTCAGCTTCGCGGTTTAGCTCGAGGCCTACGTGCAAACAAAATATTTTTTTACATCGCGGTCGACGGCCGGCATCGATGTGATGGCCAACGAATTAGGAATATCATTCCTAATTCGTTGGATCTGGCTTGTGATTGTGATTGGTCAAATCGGTTCGTCTCAGGTTGTAGGTGTGTACTTCACTCGCGTGCCGCTTCTATCGTCTCGAGAATTGACCGGCTAGCTGTTCGATTGTTGTTTGTGTGAATTGAATTATGGATAAGGTGCTGATTGATTTAATTTTTAATATTCCTGCTTTGTGGGCTGGCTGGCTGATATGAAATCATCGTCACTGTCAATATCAAGAGACAACATGTTGAGTAGGTAAAGTTCGGCACAAATACAAAACTGAGCAACTGAGCTGTGACTGAATCGGCATGTTGGCACCGCCATCCATGTAGAAACAGCGAGTATCGACATCGACATCGAGATATCGACCGCGACCGCAAGCTGCTTCGACATGTCCCTATACCCTTTAGACTTGCACACCCTTTCTTTATTACCTAGGCAATTAAGTAATAATATCGGTCCGGCTGTACGAAATTGTACTTTAACATACCTTAATTCTACCTATGTCAATAGATAGGTAATCTGGCGATGACTTTATCTATACCGGTATTTCCTACCTAAGTAGATTTTGTTGTGCCAAGTTCACACCCATATACATAATTTGAAAATCTTATCTTTTAGATACCAACTAAATGTCGGTCATCATTAAAGCCGCTGCTCCACTACGGCGCGGCGTGCACTGTGCACGATTTCCACACCCACGTAATTTTATTAAAATGAAGTATTAGTAAGTAGTCACACACAACGTCAACCCACGTGGGCTGTTGACACATGCAGCTAAACATGGGCGTGGAAATCGTGCACAACGTGCGCCGTAATGGAGCCAGCGGTTGGGAAAACAAATAAGATCGTTTTTTTTATAAAATATTTTATAATTTTATTGCAATGACAACGGTAGGTATGACGTGTGCTGTGTCTGCGTAACTTGGTCGCAGCTTGCAGAGACGGCCATAAAAAATTAAAATGAATGAGTGCTGTGTTGCTTGCGTCTCAGCATAGGTACGCTCCTAAAGTCAACGTCAGTTCATAGGAATGGGTCATTCCATTTTTATGATAATTTTTTACGAACTTGTTGTATAAATGTATAACTTGGTGCAATCCGGCCGTTAAGGTAGATACTGTTCACACGTCGTGCAAATTAAATACACGACATAATTATAGTCGTGTGTTTACCTAATATTAAGCTCTTTCTACATTCCTAATTCTTGCCTAATTGTTTCTAGATTTGAAAGCGCGAAGAGTAAGACTGAAACTAAACGGGCTCCTGACGATAAAGCCATGACTTTTTACAAAAATCTAAAAAAAACTTGATTATAATGGTAAGACCTATTACTGGAAAGTAATAGAAATATCAATATCCTGGTTTATTATTATTTTACCTACCTACGTTTTTTTACACATGACCAACTATTTTGAGTTGTTTATTTAATTAAATGTTTACATTATATAAAAATTATATTTCATTAAGTTACAACAATTAATAAAGTAGTAATTGTTTATTGTTATGCAAGGCTAGCTTTTTACCTACTAGCTGTGCTCTTGCGTTTATTACTTTTCTTTTTCGTAAAACAAATAGGTAGATATCAATATTGGAAAGTAAAAAAATTGGTGTATGGATTTATTATCTCACAAATCAACAATAACACTTCAAATAAGTAACAAACTATTTTCATCTATTACCAAAGTTGAGACGTTGGTGCCGTCAAACCAAACGTGAACAAAAGAAATTATATAACTTCATATCTAGATTATAAAGTTAACACGCTAAACCAACAATACAAACATAACCAACAATACCATTCTAGTAGGTAGTAAATAGCGCAAATTCATCCAACCGGTGCCGCCGCGCTGCGCCGGCCGGCCGCAGCTCCAAGACGTCCATTCCAATATATTTATTCAACTGTGTTCAATCAGTTGAACATATTGGATATCTTTCCTTCAATTTAAAAATATGTAGTTGAACTACTTGGACTGAAAATTACAATTAGTTCAATCACAATATTTACCATAAAACTACAAAATTTTAAATTTTATATAACCCCGACATAATTTATAGCTAAGAACCATCTCGATCACATCAGCTTTAAAAAAAGCGCATGAAAGTCCATTCGTTTAGGAGCGCTACTACGCTAGAGGCGCTAGTGGGCAATGTATGAAAGATACGATACGTTTGATGGAACTTGAAAACTAATAAAACTCATACTAGGGGTACTGAAAATGAAGGTATAGTATAGCTTCATGGTACTGAACTGAACTGAATCACTGTCGAAAGTAGCGCGAAAACTTGAGTCGCGTAGTTGATGTCATAGTACGAATTAACGATTCTATTCAGTTTATGTCTTAAATTAGATCGCGATAAAAGATGGTGGTAAGGTAGCTCATGGCGTTTCGAGTGTGGCGAACTTTCCGTAAACGTGGACTAGGTATACTTAGGCCAGCCGAATATTGGATGCGTTTATGCACGAACACGCATGAACGATCTCAGTACATACAACGGTGCCTCGCAAACTTTGTGAACTAGTTTCGCGTGCGTCTTCAAGTCGGGATCGTTTGTGCGTGTTTCGGAGTGAATCAAATCGAATGTGTGGCTGGCCTTAAAAAAAACTTACAAAAAATTTTGAAACTGCAATATTTATTAATTTCGAACAAAACTCTTTGTTAATTAAGTACAAAAATAGACAAGTAAATTCATTTGGTAAACTATAACAAAATCGGAGTTTACAAGGTGTACCTACTTATTTATATTTTTGGTAATTTCGAATCCTAGTACAATAGGATCAATGTTTCGCTACTAGACTTTAATTTTTATTTAATTAAATCGTTATCTATTTAAAATCCCCTAACTGAATAATATGATAACATACCTATGTGTATAAACATAGTGGCAGCGGGGCGGTATCGAAAACATCGGTTGCAACGTTTGATAACTATTTGAAATGCGCTGTAAATTAGAAGCGAGTTGTGTTAACAGCCCAGCTGCCGCTATCCGCCCCGCTGCCACTCTGTTGCACACTGTCTTATAAATATTACTTCTACTGACAGGAGTGGTACACCAAAGCCGGCGGCCCGGCATAAATCAGCGTTTGAGCAATTAGCTTTTTTTTATTATATTCCCACACATTGTACAGTCAACAGCACGTCGGGCTATACAAAACTGTCAAATTTCTCCAAACGATTTTCAACCTAAGGCTCTTCAATATAAAGTACATAATCGATTGGGAAAATCTGACAGTTTGTGGTAACCCAACGTGCCGTTGTCTGTACCTATATGCACAAAAAGCAGTTCGGAACTTTGGGCTGACACTTTAGTATGCCGTAGTCGTGCTAACCTCCTTATCCTCGCACTAACCTACTGGGCTATACAACTGGTCTGGCGGTTTTAGTGTGTAGACGCCTTAACAGTTTCACTGTCCACGGACCATTATGGTCTGTAGACGGAAAGCACTACCTGCTCTGCTCACAGACTATATTATTATGTGGTCTGTTCGTCCATACAAATTTCAGCGTGTTTAGAACAGAGTACGTTGGGAGAATGGCATTTATTGGATGTGCACGAACCGTGCGGTTCGCGTGCCGCTTGAGAACTATTCGCGTGCAAGAAAATGTGGCGCACCCGGGGGCAGTAACCGAACCCCTTCAGGGGCGCCGCCGCTCCTCGCATGGTTCGTGCAGGTCTGGACCGAGCTTTAATATCATATAGACACGGTCATGCGATCTATGCAGTATTGTGACTAGGCCCTAACTCGGTTACAAATCGCATGCTTATATACTGCATAAAAAACAATCGCACCTTTCATTCGTCGCTCCGGTGCATTCGCGACTGGATGTGTACCGAGTGTATACCGAACTCGAGGCGCGTAGGTGTGACGCGCATTCCGACAGTTTGTATGAAGATATAACTCTGAAATATTACATTACCGTGATATAGATACATTCATGTGCATGTCAAGCTTCAAATTGCTATTTGACTTTAAATTCTGAAACTTGTTATATTATATAGCCTGCATATGACCGTACGTACTTAGGTAATTAGAATAACACCATTCTTTGGTTAAATGGATTTAAGTTGACATGAAATTATTGTCCATTAGGTACCATATTATTCATTTATGACGTTATATAAGTAACAAGTATATTAACGTTTCTAAGCTTCAGTAATTTATTTTTTTATGTAGCAAGTGCAGAAAACGGATGACTCAATGTGTTTTTGTAGTTTTAAGTGTGAGGAAAATATTACTTAATAAGTACCACAATTAATCTTTGTACGATGATGTATGTAATTAGCTTCATTCCCACTAATACTTATATGCAAAAGATTTTTTTCTACGATTGTACTCTTACATCTTTATAATTTCAGCAGTTCAGTAATGGCGGGGTAAGAGGCTGGCACAAGCTAACTCGCGTCACCAATATACTATAAATAATTTTATTACTTCTTAATCATATCAAAAAAAAAATCTAAAACGGCTGCAATCACATAGAACTCCGGTACTGTGTCTTGATGGACTGTTCAGGCATTTTGGTTCTTTCAATAAGTTTACCTACGCAGAAAGTGGCCACATATGGCTAAAGCCCATACTAATTATTTTATTAAATAATTAAAACTTCTTGTTCTTCTTCTTTGAGTGGTTAACCTGATGTCAGACTTTCAATAGTCATGTATTGTATTTAAAAAATGTGAGTGGTTAACCTGATGTCAGACTTTCAATAGTCATGTAGGTATTGTATTTAAAAAATGCGGTAGGTATCTGAATATTGAACGACGCATACTGATGACGGTACATAATGCGGCGCGTACGACACGTGCTGATACTCAAAACACTATAAAGCTATAGGTACTAAGGATTTGCTTACAGCGCGTACGAACATAAGAGATGTCATTAGTAAATGCGGTTCGTATGAGTTGTACAGCGCGTACGATGCTGACAAATGTGCGTTCACCTTAACGCGATAGTGGCAGTTTTAAATTTTTGTTTTTAATTGATCCGATATAAGGTGGACGCACATTTAGCCGAGCCGAACGAGCGGAACGAAACGAATTTTAGAATTTTTTATGCTCCGGAAATTAAGATGACGTCAACAGGTGAGGCGCGGATGATGCGAAAGACTCAGCCGATGCGCTCGCATTCATTTTATTCACATACATATGATTACAGTGCAACGATTTCTTCGCGTCGTTCAGCTAAATGTGCGTTCACCTTAAGAAGTTATAAAATTAAACGTATTGTGGCGCTAGTTAGCTCGTGTCATGCCCATGTGTTTTTCTGACCCGATGTGCCTTTGCGGCGAGTCGACTAATTAGTCGTAGGTACATAGCTCAATTAGTTGGATTCAAAATGAAGCGCTAGTTCGACAGTTGACTTATCGGTAGTAAGTACTTGGGGAAAAAGGATAAAGGAAAGCTATATATTATTCATAATCCTGCACTTGCTATTTTTTAAAACATATAGCTATAACCTCCTTATACAAAATAACATGTAGGCAACAGGAGTTTTGAGACGGTCAAGTCAATTGGTATTTTCACAATAAGGTTTATTTTGCACGACTGTCACTGACCTGTTGTATAAAAAAATAACGTTTATGAGAATGTCTAATAAAATAATTAATAAGCTTTTAACACACAGCAATGTATTACAAAATTATAGCTAAGATTATTATGAACTGTACTTGTCTACTTGTCAATATTAAGTATTATTGAACACCAAGCATTATCCAATCCATAACTTTCGTAAAAATAAATATTGATATTACTGTTTTGGTTTGATCACCAAAGGGATACACTAATGATGTATATATGATGATTCTTCCGCCAATAGTCGGTAGTGTATACAAAATGTCTTGTTGTTTTGTATATACTCTACAAATATAGGAGTCGACTTTGTTGTCCTGCCGCCTGACGTAGAACAACGCGATCCAGTTAAATTATATTAATGGTTATGGTTAGATAAGGTTGTATCAGCTGATGTTTTAGTTAGACTACATAAAAACTGACAATTAACTATTTCAGCTTCCAGTCGCGCGCAGAGCGGTGTTGTGAGCGCACGCGTCACGCGTCATTAATCCCGTCGGTAGTTTTTTCAAAGATACCCACGTTACATTAATGTAAAAATGGATGAAGTAACTATTGACGAAACGGACAATAATCTATCCGCGAGTGATAAGAGTGACACGGAAGTGATAAGAGAGTGCGAAAAGGAGCTCGAAAGTATGTTAGAATGGGATAATTTAGGTACCGAGTCTTACGTGGGAAGCCGCGCTAAGAGACCACGCGAGGAAAGTGAAGAGAGTAAAGAAGATGAGTTTACTACAGTTATTAGAAGAAAACCAAAGCGGCTGATTAGAAGTAATTCAGCGAACAATCAGAATTTTACTGTAATGGAAATTGAAACGAAAAATAGTGAAGAATTTGTAGAAGTTGGTGTTATGTCGCTTCAACCGTTATTGAAACAAATGGCATTAGCAAAGCTGTTGAAATCAGAAAAAATCGAAAAAGTGCTAAATATCAAATATAAAAGTCCATATAAAGTGAATATACGCTTAGAAAACAAAATTGAAGCCGAAAAATTGATTAATTGTTCAAAATTACAAGAATTAGGGTACAAGTGTCAATTAACATGGGAGTCACGTATATCTTACGGAGTTATAAAAGGCATAGATATTGAAATGAATAATCAGGAGATATTAGATAGTTTGCAGTGCTCTGAAGAGATTACATCCATTACCAGATTGAAGAGATTGAACGGTGAAGGAAAATGGGTTGACTGTGAAACAGTGCGCGTAGTGTTTAACAGCCCGGTCCTACCTCAGTATGTGTATGGCTATGGTTGCAGAATAAGAGTGGAACCTTATGTGTTTCCTGTTACACAGTGCTCTGGGTGTTGGCGATTTGGACACAGCATTAAATTTTGCCCTACTAAAAAAGTTTTGTGCCCCAAATGTGGACAAAATCACGAAAATTGTGAAATGAAAGACGTTCAATGCCTTAATTGTAAAGGGCCTCACATCGTGCTAGATAGGTCATGCCCCATATTTCTCAAAGAAAAGTATATTCGTAAATTAATGTGCGAGCACAATGTCACTTACAAACGCGCTATGCAAATATATCTACTAGAACAACAAACAAAATTAAAAAATAAAAATGAACATAAGCGACACACAGAAAGCAATGACTTAACAACACAAGGCCTACAGGACACATCGTCGAATCCTCAACGATCATACAGCGAGGTGGTTGTAACGAAGCCTATCACTCACACAAAGATAACACCGTTAAACTTTTCTGAAGATGAGAGCTCACTTTCAAGTGAAAATACAATTAATACGAAGACGAATATAACCAAAAAGAAAAAGAAGAAGGCGAAAGTTGAACGCGTAAATTGTGATACGGAATCTACGAAAAATAGTGTGAATATAAAACAAAAAGCAGAGAAACGTAGTGATGAAAAAAAAAGTGAAAAATTCGATTTTAAAATGTTTTGTGGTAGAATTAGTGAAATTATTGTGTCTGATAATGAATTTCAAAAAAAATGCTTTTTAATCATGAAGGAAGTTTACGAAGGAGTGAAGGTTTTTTTTCTAAATGTTGTAACCAAGAGTAGTTTAATAGACTTTTTTATTGGTTTATATAATGGGTAGTAACAACAGAACTGTCAATTTAGATGTAAATATATTGCAATGGAATGCGCAAAGTTTAACACCAAAAATAAGTAGTTTTGGCACACTTATTATACAGGAGAAGATACACGTTGCGGTAGTTAGCGAAACTTGGTTAGATTCAGAAACTATATTGAGATTGAGTGGTTTTAATATTTTTAGAAAAGATAGATTAGATGCTTATGGTGGTGTTGCTATAATTACTCACAAGTCGATTCAATGCCGAGTCTGTCCGGTTGTCCTCACCAATACAGGTATAGAAGTAATTGGTGTTCAAATACTCAATTGCACAGATTTAAAATACATTTTCTCAATTTATTGCCCTTCATCAATTAGAACGACGGCGTCTGACTGGAATGAGGTATTTTCACTAGTTAGTTGTAGTAAGTCTTTAATTGCAGGAGACTTCAACGGCCATCATTCGAATTGGTCTTACAAAACGGACACAAGAGGGAGTCAAATTTTCGACGCAGCTCTTGATAATGGGTTTATATCCCTTAATGATGGTCGACCTACAAGAGTAAAAATGGTGGATGGCATTCTGAGAGAATCATCACCGGATATCACGTTTGTGTCATCAGATATTGCTACTAACTTTAACTGGTATATAACTAACGAGTGTCTAGGTAGTGACCACCTTGTTATCCAATATTCAATAAAATACACACAGTCATATAAAAATATAAGAAAAAGAAATTTTAAACTAGCCGATTGGAAAAATTACAAAATGTTAACTAAGTCCGCATTCACTTCATGTAATTCGGACGACAATATACAAGAAATGTACAACTATTTTTATGAACAAATAATTACTTCAGCAGATAAAAGTATTCCATTCAAAATATATAATTTAAACCCAGATACTAAATTCAAGCCGAAAGAATATTGGAATCCGACTTTGTCTCATATTGTTGCTCAACGCAGGCTGGCACTTAAGACGTTTAGGAAAAATCCCACGCCTGAGAACTTAAATAGATTTCAAAATAAGGTATCTGAAGCTCAAAGACTTATTAAAAAAGCTAAAGCTGTCTCATGGCAAAAGTTTTGTACAAGTTTTGAAGAGACTACCTCGGTGTCGGATATGTGGCGCCGTATGAAGTGGATAAAGGGTGGTCAGCAGCCTAGACACTACCCATCTGATGAGAAACTTAACGAATTGTTATGTTCCTTGTCTCCCTATTCCGTACTAAGTCCCTGTCCAATGTTTAACTCTAAAAATGAGTTATTGGAATCAGATTTTACGTTACAAGAATTACATAATTGCATTAAAACTAAAGACACTTCTCCTGGAGAAGATGATATTACATATTCCATGATTTTCAATCTCGCTGACGAGGGGAAACAGTATCTTCTAACATTGTATAACAGGATTTTCCACTCTAGCTGTATACCAAAACAATGGCGAGATGTTACAATCATACCTATACCTAAACTTAATTCTGATAAATTGAGACCTATTTCGCTTATTTCTTGTCTTTGTAAAATACTCCATTCCATGATAGCTAAGCGCATCGAATGGTATGTTGAAAAACATAAAGTGTTGGCACCATTTACCACAGGCTTTAGAAGATGTCATTCATCTTTAGATAGTCTTGTACGTTTTGTTACTGAAATACAGTTGGGATACACTAAAAATGTACCCACATTAGCCTGCTTTCTGGACGTTGAAAATGCATACAATAATATCTCTATTAACAGTGTTACAGTGGCCTTAGATGAACTGCAAATTGGAAGATCTATTTGTAAATATTTATGGCTTTATCTAAGTGAAAGACATCTCAAGATAAAAACCTTGGATGACAAAAGCTTTATGAGGTGGACACATAAGGGTTTAGCTCAGGGGGACCCGATTTCCCCTCTTCTTTTTAATATTGCAACATATAAAATATGCCATCAAATTGCAGATACTATTGTATACCAATACGCGGATGACTTTGTAATGTTCATAAGCAATAAAAATATTAATACCTGCGCACTTAATATGCAAAGATCGATAAATATCATAACAGACTTATTGAAGGAACTCGGCTTAGATCTGGCGCCTACCAAGTCAAAAATTTGTTTATTCAGTAGAGGTTTCAAAAGGCATAATATTAACCTGACTATAGACAACTGTCCAATACCACTATCAGATAATGTTCGCTATCTCGGTATGTGGATTGATAGATGCCTCCGTTGGAAAAAACACATCAATGAAATTGCAGAGAGATGTCAAAAATATCTTAATTTGTTAAACGTTTTGGCTGGATCTGCGTGGGGAGTCCACCCTAAGCATCTAAGAACCCTGTACATCTCACTAATTAGAAGTCGACTAGATTACGGCTGTTTCTTGTATGATAATTGTGCCAAAACTACATTATACAAAGTAGAAAAAATTCAAAATCAAGCTCTGAGAATCATTGGAGGTTTTATTAGAAGTTCGCCAATTCATGTTATGCAGAGTGAACTTGGAATTCCACCTTTACATATTAGAAGAAAACACCTGGCATATAAGTATTGTCTCAAAGCGCAGTCGTTTCACAACAACGTGACGGTTGAACTTCTAACAAAACTAAATACAACTTTCCAGAATTCTTACTGGAGAAACAAAAACAAGCCACTGTTGCCAGTACTAGTTAGCGAAACAGCAGAAAGTAATGTTTCTTCAGATTATCCCTTGAATATGTACACATTAGCTGTGTGGATCAGTAGAATAAACTTACATGATATTGTTAAATCAGATTTAGAATGTGTTAAAGAGGCTAAAAACAATTATGAAATAAATTCATTAAAGCAAAACATAGTAATAGAATTAAATAAAAATTATAATGATTGTACTAAAATTTACACAGACGGATCCAAATCTGTTACTGGTCTGGGAGCAGCATATGTATGTCCAAGCAGAGGGGTTAAGGCTTGTTTTAAGGTGGTTACAAATGTATCAATTATGTCGCTAGAATTGTTTGCCATACATGAAGCCATTGTATACTCTATAAATGAAGGTCTATGCAAAATTGTTATTATTTCAGACAGCAAAAGTGCTATCCAACATTTAAATCGATGTGTGTCTGGTAAAAGATGTGTACCGATTGCTTATAAAATACTTGAGAAACTTCACGATCTCAATTCTAGTGGCAAAGTTATTAGATTGCAATGGGTCCCTTCACATATTGGTATTAGCGGTAACGAAGAGGCTGACCGCTTAGCAAAAATGGCATGTACTGAAGGTGAAAATATATCAGTTAAACCCTTTTATTCCGAAGTATTGACTAATTATATAAATATTTGTTACCTTAATTGGAAAGAATATTTCGATGAAAGGTCAAAAGAAAAAGGAATATGGTATAAAACCATACAGTGTCAGCCTCTACGAATACCGTGGTTTATTAATTTTACATTAAGTAGACACTTTGTAGTGACCTTAAATAGACTTCGTTCTGGACATTATCCATGCAACAAGTTTGGATATCTTATGAAGAAAATTGAGTCTCCCAACTGTGAAGTATGCGGTGTAGTGGAAGATCTCCAACACTTGTTGATGGATTGTGTCCGGCACCAGGAAGAAAGACGGGAGTTTGTGAGCAAATTTAAAATTAACATGTCAGACATAGGTGTGTTTCACAGCATTCTGGCCCAACCAGTGTCGGAAGAGGCTAGACTGCTATATCGCTTTATATGTCTGCCGCGACTTTCTTCCAATAATAACATTATTGTATTTTAATTGGTCAGTTGATTGGTGAATTATTACATAAGTTCACGATAGGACTGACATGTCTGTAAAGATAAAAGTCCTTTTAAAATAAAGAGAAAAAAAAAAAAAAAAAAAACTATTTCAGCTTCAAAACTTAAATTTCCAGTATTATAAATTATAATGTACTCTTTGCTAAGTTCTTAAGTCTTACTTAAATCAGATTTAAACCTTGAATCATCAGGTTTAGAGCTCAAACACACGAGCAGCCACTCTGATATCGACAGAGACATCTGCAGCTTCGGCGTTGGTCCCTTAGCTACTATGACCGAAAAAAAGATGCATCTATTCAAGTTTCCAGGAACGAATTTTTTATTACGATACTAATAAAACTTTACGAGATACACAATTTCAATCTTTACTAGCATAATTTTAGAATAACAGTGAAATACAAAACAAATAACTAAATTAAATTAAAAGAAAAGAATGTAAGCTTTTATTGAACTAGATCAGAAAAGGAAAATACAAAAGAAAAACATTTACGATGACTACAGTACCCACTTTGACTAATCGATTGTAATTTACATATTGCAATTCCATGCATATGCTATTAAAAGTATATTATGTAAGTTAAGAAATGGATGCGAACAATTAAATCAGCAATCTTAAAACCGAGGAAAAGTAATTACAGGTCATTGAATACTTAAAACGTGCGTTGTCTTTTTTACTTTTTAAATACTTATTAGATAACGTAATAGCAGGACAGTTAGAATATAGAGAGCACAAAAGGGTTTACCTATTACGATTACGTGTTTAATTTATTCTCCTTTAACGGTAGTATCCATTTGCATTGTCTGAAAACCATCTGGGAGATGAATTTACTAATCATATTTAGTTGAAAAGGCACTGTATTTTTAAAGCGTGGAGCTAGCTTCATTTAGATTGATTGATTCTTTCCTTGCTCCATTTCTTGAGTATGATAGTGGTAAGAGATAAAAGACAACAAAGCGAAGGTTTGGTAGTGCACTCTCGCTCTTATGCTGCGGCCGCACTCATCGCGAAGTCGCGAATATTCGCGTTATCGCGATGTGTCTAGCCAAGTATTCGCGAATACTTGGGCACTTCGTGCGAAGTCGCAAGGACATCGCGCCGTTGTCGGTAAACTGGCGCACATCAAAGCGTTTTTATCGCGATGTCCTTCGCTTGCGTGGCCACACTTCGTGGTCTTCACGGCTTCGTCGGCGCACAGACATCGTGCGCATCGGACGTATCCAAGGTAGAAAACTAATTTAAAGCAAAATTAGTTTTCTACCTTGGATTGGAATAACGACAGGATTTTAGAACTTATTGGCAATTAGGAGTACGAGTCAATATTGTTTAGCCTTGCTTTTTTCTTAAACAATAATTCCTGACAGAATAAAAAATAATTGCCCTAAAATATAGGCCGACCGCGGCGTCCATTTTGTTTTTTGCGTAACATCGCGATCACATCGCGACAGACTTTACAGCGCGCAATATGTGGCCATGCACATTCGCGGTAGGCCGAAGGCGAAGATTATCGCACGAATGTTATCGCGATGTGTGCGGCCGTAGCATTAGTAAGTACTGTTTTGAAAGGTAGTCTGAGTCTCTCTTACCTTAACTTCTGCGCTCTCTACATTCTAAAGTTTGTAACAGTTTAAATAATAAAACGATGACAGCTACAAATTACTATAAACGGTTACAATACAAAATGACCATATTCTTGTAACCAGCTATTTTTCACAAAATTAGACACACTTAGAAGTAGATCGATTTATTTTCTTTATAAAAAGTTAAACTATTACGTATCCATTATTTATGTTCTCAGTATTTGTTATTGAACTCAACCACACATAAACATTCTTTATTGTGAATATAATGATTTAGTAAAAGTACATACTTTTTATACATAACTAATTCACACAAGTCAAAAGAGAAAGAAATAATGTACTTAAACAAATCAGTCGATATTATAATAACTACTACATAAGTTTATTATGCTCATTACCAGAATATTTTAGTCTACAATAAGGCGGCCATACGAATGGCCAATGTAATATAATTCCCCAATCCTAAATCCATTCACACGTGTTTCTTACTTTTATTAATATTTTTTAAACTCTTTTTCTCCTTATCATTGCTTGCACCATTTCATACATAATCATAGAGGTTGGCAGTCGGCAGAGACGCATTCATGGATGACGAGCACAAACAGTGTCCCGTCATTTAGAGATACGCCGAATTGGTTCAACCGAATACAAATTACCGGTCCACATCGTACCAAACCGAATATTCATCGCTCGGTTTCTGTTTGCAGTTTCATATTTCATGTTTTAAACAGCCTTATATACAACATGGTAATTTAAATAACCAACATCCTGAATAGAGGTGGGTTGGGATCGGCTCCCGAGTTGATTTAAAAAAAAATCAAGGTGTAAAAGTGCCAGCCAATACAAACAACTCTTGCTATCAACATTTCGGTTGCGTACCTAGGTGTTGGACTTTTGTATGAAACAGCGGATTTTTTTTTCGCGATTTCGATGATGGACCCATATAGCAAGAAGTTTAAGACGGTAAAAAAAGCACGGTGTATAAGCAAAATCACTATGTTATGTACAGTACTATTTTTTTTTATTAGTTCGTTTGACCATACATAAATTTTTTAAACATTGTATTTTTTCAAATATTTGTACCGCGAACTTAACGTAGCTCTCTGCGAGTTTAAAATTTGTTGATTTTTTAGGGTTGCGTACTTCAAAAGGAAAAATCGGAACCCTTATAGGATCGCTTTGTTGTCCGTCCGTCTATATATCAAGACCCTTAATATCAGGAACGTGTGAAGGTACCGAATTTAAATTATAACCATATACTGAGGTCTACCAGTCCTTTAAGCTGTGAAAATATAAAACATCTAACTTAACGTAAAAAAAGATACGACCGTTTATTATTACATATGTAAATTTGGCAAGCAATATCGTCTTATACCAATCCAAAATCTAAACTATACATTTGTAATTAAATCATAAAAAATATAGTATTTTTAATTAAAGTTTTTAATATGTACCTTTATTTTTACAAAACCCTCGGTGGGCGACTCCAATTCGCACTTGTCCGGTCTTTTATGACCAAACAATAGTTACAAAAGTAGTTTTTGTTTCATTTACAATTACTATTTAGATACAGTTCACAAAATAATGCCCTTTGAAGATAAATAAATGTTTAAATATTATAATTTAAATATTCGGTATTTTTACTGCATTTTTTCTGATTATTTGGCCTAATACCACAGTATACCAACAACAGTAGTCTGCGGGCTGTCGGAGAGTTATTAGCCTGCTCTGCGTTGACGCGAGGGCTATCGTAAACGAGCGGCGAGCGAATGTGCAATGTCATAAAAACGCGCGATCACAACGAGACGGCGAGACCACTTATGCCCCCATATTTTTGTCAATGTGTGCGTCACAGTGCGTAAGTACACGGCGCCGAGTACGCACGCACACATTCTAATGTATAGCGGCCAGTTTGTATGAAGACATACTACTGTTCTTGGTATACTGTGCTAATACAAACAAAATAATTACCGGCTTATAGAATTTTCAGCTGAACATTCGGCGCATCTCTACCCGTTATCATTATTAAATTACATTTATGTTAAAATGTGGAATGATCATTATATTAATTGGGAGTTTTACCAATAAAAAACATAGCTTTTATATTAATTAAAACTTGCCAACGGATGTATGATGATTGAACAGATTAGTTTATCCAAACTTCCAAAAGCCTGGGTTGAAACCACCCTCAGCTTGGAAGCTGAAGTTTTGAGGTCGGTTGAAGAACGACTGGAATACAACATTGGGGTCGATATCTGAAACGCAACAATTGCATATGTATTAGAATGTATTTGTGCAAGACTTTCAAATGTTTACCTACTTATTAAGTGAGCATAAAAGTTGCCAACAGAGTTAGCACTTTATAGCATTTGAGATAAGTTAGAAAGTGAACTTATTTTAATTTCTCGTCAGTTTAGAATTCTGATAGCTTGCGTTTTTATAATTTTACAGTGACTTGTGTATAAAAATACATATTTAATACATAAAGTCCCTAGAGAAGAAAAGCGTTACTTTATGGGTAAAAACATTAATCTCTGTCTACTTACCCCATGGTAGGTAGGCAGAGATATTTTCTTAAAAATTAACAAACCTACATCAAAAGTGTTTCAGACAACCAAATTAAATAACAGTTAAATTAAACGTAATCGACACCACAGATCTAGAAAAATCAAAAAAGCATATAACAATGTTATGATAATTTTATGGAATAGAAAATTGAAAACATTGCTGTCTTTTGCTTTATTTGAATGTATACAGGGCGTCCCACGGCCATGCCACACGGAGGGAAAGTATATTAAATATTGAACGTAGGATATTTTACTAAAAGAAGACATCGTTTTATTTTTAATAATAAGTAGAACTGCATTCACAGATTTTTTAAAAATCGCCTACCTCAACCGGGAATCGAACCCGCCAAATGTGATAGAAAAATTACATGTATTTTATAATAGCGTTTGAAAGGGCTACTCATAAGCATTATTTTTTCCTAAATAACCAAGCATATTAAATTGAAATTAAGATCATAAAATTTTTCATTTTATTTAAAATTTTGTTCAGGGAAATTTCCTCTGACTTGGCCATGCTTCCAACAATTAACATTATCATTTCAAAGACCTACCCACTTGAGATACGAGATTTCCGTGGTGTAAGTACATGATAGTAATAAAGCGATACATGAAGTGTAGTAGGTACTTGTATGCATTTCTTCATGAGCTCACAATTACCATGCAACTGGCTGATATTAGTAAAAATAAATAATACTAGAAAAATGCACTGAAAAAATCTACTTGCCTCAGGCGGGACTCGAACCCGCACCTTCCACAATCCGGGTGGACGCGTTGACCAATTTCGCCACCGAGGCACTGCTTTTCGCTGTCGAAATTTGTCAGTGCTTGGTGCTTATGTTTTTATGGTAAACATCGTTTCATCAAATCTTTGAAATTTGCACTTCCAAGACCCGAACGAAATATTTTTGCAAATATTTGACGCCCAGCTAAGATGAAACTACCTTACATTATGGAATAATTTTATTTTTGCGTTTACAAACGCGTAAATATAATACTAGAAAAATGCACTGAAAAAAATCGACTTGCCTCAGGCGGGACTCGAACCCGCACCTTCCACAATCCGGGTGGACGCGTTGACTATTGTGAGTTTCATTTTCGTTTATTAGCGTCACATTGTTACAGGTTACAGTGTGACTCGTTGGGAACAAGCGGGCTTGTGTATGACGTAATCATATGAATTTATAGTCCATATTACCGACTTTACAGACAACTAATTTTTTTACCATTATTTAATAAGAAAACGTTAGATAAAGGTTAGATTTCTCGCATACACTTTTTAAAATTACTGAAATGCGGTGGACTTTTCGAGCATAAGCTTTCGTTTAATATATAATTTATCGTAGGGAGTTTTCGAATACCAATATGGAACATCTCCTTTGTATTCCCCTGGAAATCGAACCCGGAATTTTTGGGTCCATAACGTTTAATCTAGCGGACAAAATACCTGGGATCTCCGGGTAGCCTCCGGGAGGCATTTGGTGACGTCAAGGATCCCATACGTCTCGATCACGTTTCTCATTGTCAGATGCTCCGGCGTGATGGTCTGGGTGGTGGACTAGAGTGTAACGTACCTGACACCTCATGTCGCAAAGGGCTCTCACGATCAAACGAAATAATTCACCTTACCAATTTTTCTCATTCACCGCCCATGATGGATTAAAAACGAGGCTGGTATTCAAACGCATCGGAATATTTGATTTCGCATTCTGTGTCAGAATTCCGGTTGGTCGTCACATACGATTATACGCTGACGTTGTTTTTGGGGAATCGGTACTGAAATGAGCGCTCTAACCTGCCATGCCGGAGCCATCCTCGTCGAGGTCCTGGCCGTGGTCGTACCGCGCCCTCTTCTTGGGGTCGCTGAGGATCCCGTACGCCTCGCCCACCTCCTTGAAGCGGCGCTCCTGTTCACGTTTCTCGTTGTCAGTCGCCCCAGCGTGACGGTCGGGGTGGTGAACTAAAGCACGCTTCCTACAACGCAATATTTTTTGGCTAATTATTTTCGAGAACTTAAAGGGCGACTATTTTATTTTCTTATAATAAATTGAATATTTTAGTAGATGAGCTTGAAAATGCAAGGATTTATAAAAACTAATAATGGCTGCTACTTTAACGTAACAAACATATTAAACTGGACCATTGAAATCATAGGCGAGGTAGGTACTATAAATAATGACATGAAGGCTAATATTAACAGTGAGTTAAAAAACATTGTTGTATTGGTAACCACAACCACAGAGTACAGTTTTTGTTGGTAACTATTAAGTAAGGGCGCGGCATGGCAAGGGATTTTTTCGTGGACAAATAATTCTTCGTGTAGTTAAACGAAAGTGACTGCAAAGTAATTAAATTAAGGTTGAATCTAGCCCCACAGTCAACATAATTCTTACATTCTACAAGAGAAGGCATGGCGCTGGTGTGAAGGGGCTCTTAGTAGGGATGTTTTTACTTTCTGGTATACGTAGTATAGAGGAAGTCTTGTAATCGTCAAAAAATTCGCCCTCGAGATTTTGACAGACTTACGCGTTTTGGACCTGCCTGAGTCCAAAAATACCCCTTTTGGAATTATGTCTGTGTATGTGTCTGTGCGTTAGCAGGATAACTCGAGTATGCTTTAACTTATTGCAACCAAATTTAACATGCATGTATAACATAAAAATATAAGGTTTCTATTAACTTTTAAGACGTCGATCACGAAATTTAAGCAACCAAGTCGGTACTCGGATGGGTGACCGAAAATTTAACATGCATGTATAACATCAAAATATAAGGTTTCTATCAACTTTTGAGTCGTTTCCGGTATACGAGAAAGTCAAGGGGAGACCACACCCGATTTTTTAAAAATAATTACGAGATGGCAAAGAAGCTTGCGGCTTACCTGGTGTTAAGTGGTTACCGTCGCCTATAGACACTTGCATTAAGGGTAAATCACTTAACACTGCAAGTGCGTTGCCATTCTGGGGACTTCCATGCCCAGTAATTACACTGGCTACTTTTCCCTTCAATCCGAAACACAGCAAACCTACTCTCTACCACCTAGTCCTATCCTGGTAGATGTCCTAAGATATAGTAAAAATTATTACCTGATCATCAGAGAAGACAAATGCTTTGTAACTTATTTCTTTTTGTTGACCTGGAATATGCTGGTGTTGCGAAATTGCGAAAATAGATTTAAATATTAAAGTTACTACAAACCTGTAAGCTTTTTTAATGTCGTCTTCTGATGCAGTCTTCTCCACTCCAAGTATTTTGTAGTAGTCCTTACGTTTAGACTTCTTGAGAGCCATTTTAGCTTCATGTAACAACTGTTTGTTTTCTTTACTTTTATCATTTTTGTAAAGCTTCTCATAGTCTTTCACTGCTTCTTCATACTGACCAAGGTCCATATAACACTTGGCGCGTCTGAGAAGAGCTTTTATGTACTTCTCATCCAATTCAAGAGCAGCACAAAAAGCCTCCACAGCTTCTTTAGTTTGGTTCAATTTAGAACAAACTGTTCCTTTGTTAAAATACAATTTTGCATTTACAGTTTTGTTGTTTTTATCTATGGTAAGTGCTTCATTGTACAGATTAAGAGCTTGCTGTAATCTACCCATTTTAAATGCCTCATTACCTGCAAATGTATTAAAAAATTTAATGCTCCCATCCAGATCCTTCAGTCCCAATAACTCCAGTAGATAAGCATCTCAAAACTTAGGCACTTATGAGATGGCTTTGCAGTGTAGTAAGGAGTACTAAAAAAAGAGTTGATGAAAATGAACAGTAAAACCATTACCTTCTTCTTTCTTTTGCTTGAGAAGTTTAGCTCTTTTGTATGTCTCCATGGCTTTTTTGTGATCAGGGGCTAAACGTAATACTTGTTGGAAATGTTTAAAAGCTTGCTCATCCTTGTCCTTAAAAATTAGATAGTACTTTCATACAATAGTATACAATTATTTCTGTGATATAATTTATATACCCCAAAACAACTAACCTCAAAATAAAGGCAGAGTCCACGAACATAAATAGCATCAGCATCAAGACTATCAAAACGTAAGGAATCATTAGCAATCTCTTGTGCTTCTTGACAACGTCCAAGTAATGCTAAACATTCAGCTTTTTTTAGTTTTGCTCTGAAATATTATATGTAATTAAAACATTATGATACTAAACAATAGCTAATAATTGAAAGTGACAAAGCTTAGGTGACAAAGCCTAATTTAGATTGAATACAAAAAACATTTTCAAGTAGTACATTAATTATGATTTTTTAGATATTAAATACTCACTTCGCACATGAGGGGCTGTAATCCAGGCAGCGGTCCATACAAAACACAACTCTACGATAATCAGCAGCTTCTATAGCACGCTGGCCCTCCTCATGTAGTTTGCGAAGTGCTTCCAGTGCCCGGCGCTCACTAGTTGCACACTCTACACCTCCCAGTTCACTTGCACGGTTCACAGCTTGTTCCCCACCAGAGAGGTCACCTAGAATTTATCCATAAATATATTTCATGACATTGTTAAATATTTTTTATTTAACAATTTGAAAACACATTCAAAGGAGGAAGAAATTGTGATGTATTTATAAGACAATGTATTCCACACATAAGCAGATTGGTTTCAAATGCTACATCATGTTATTTAGTAGGTTATCCATTTGTGACTGATAAACAATTTGTATTATTGCAAATCTAATTTAATCCGTTAATCATTAGTATAATCCAGACACAACTGTATTTAATTGTCTTGCAAGATATCTACTGAGCGAATGAATAAATAAATTTTGACTTTGACTTGGGGACCAAAGTCAAAGTCAAAATTTATTTATTCATTTAGATACAATTTGTACACTTAATAAAGTCAATTTTGATGCCATCGGTCCAGGAGACTAAAAGCTTAACCAAACTTTAATGAGATAACATTAATTAACACAGTTGTATTTTGAGGGCAATAAATTTCACATGCAATACACATTGAGTATATTTGTCTATTACATTGAGTAATAGACAAATATTACTGATCAAAACCACTGTTAGCAATCAAGCTTTAATTTTTTAAGTTGTACATAATAATAAGTTGGATATTAGCAGCATTCTGTAGGTCCAATCATAACATTCTAAAACTAATGTTCTTTATAAGCAAATTAATAGAAAATTCTGCTTGTCAATTACCTGTTTCATGTCAGACTGACTAAGAACTATTGTAACAGCTGATGAGACCAAAATATTTTATGTATTTATATACACACCATGCTTTTTTAAAGTGCCAGTTAATACAAAAAACTCTTGCTATGGGACCATCATCGAATTCGCAAAACAATATCAGCTGCATACATTTTGGTTGTATAGGTGTGCACTTTTGTACGGCAACAGCTGATTTTTTTTTTGGCTATTTCAAGGATGGTTCCCATAGCAAGAGTTGTTTGTATTGACTGGCACTCTCACACCATTTGATTTATATTTGATGTTTATCTATTTTAAAATAAACATTAAATATCAACCTGATAATCTTACTACAATAAGAGGTTTCATATTAATGTGATATGTGAATAAGTCAAAGTAAATTGAGTATCCTGATAGTTTTAGAGTAGACATCTTAATATGCATAATATAATCATTACCTAAAGCAATACAACATTTAGCAATTCTTATATATCCTTTAGTAAATGTAGGATCCAGTGAAACTGCCTTCTGGGCATCGTCAAGCGCCTTCTTATACATTCCCAACATCATATAGCAAGCTGCTCTATTCCCATAATATGCAGCATTATCTGGACATAGTTTAATAGCTTCTTCGTACATTGCTAGGGCACCCTTGTAGTTTTTGAACTTATATAAATGGTTACCACTTTCTTTTTTTTCTTCTGCTATTCTGAAGTGTAATAAGGTATCAATTAAATGGAAGAATTTATTTAGGACAAAAATTTTACAACATTTTATGGAATTATAAAAGTTTCTTTTATAAAAGTTTTTTTTATAAAATACAATATGTCAAATATTAGTGTAAATTACCATGTCTTTACTTTTCAGGTAAGTAGATTTTACCATATATTTATAAGAATAAATACACCGAAAGGTACATTAATTTGAGAGTCAAAATTATTAATATTTATTATAGAACACAGATTAAAATCAATATATACATAGAATCACACTCATAATCCCAAAAGGGGGATGAGCAGATCCTTAGGCAACATTTGGTTTCTCATAAAGCCACTTTTGGTAGTATAGGCCATGCATAGCCCAAAAATAGTGACAGGTTGCCAGACTGTCGCCTACATAAAAAGGGGTATAAAATCCAAAGTCACAAAACCTACAGTAAACTAACAAACAATAGCCAACAACCAGGACAGGATGGATACTAAACTCAAAATTACCTCGGAAATCTGGGTAAATAAATACATGCTATATATTTGTATCAACTTCGGCTAAGAATATAAAGATCATTGCTCTATGAATCCAACCTACACAAAGCAAAATAGTCCTCGTACTGCATGTAGGTCAAATGTCAAGGCACTGGCTATATTAAATGGTAGGTATACGTAACAGTAATCTAAATCTCTCTAAGTTAACGCTGTTACATTAATTGATAACTGAATTTATTGATAAATGAAAAATAAATAATGTTGTTTGTGCGATATGCGACGTGATTTGAATAATGATTACATATACCTTTCCGGACTTTTGGGAACTAAATCGTCAATTATGAGGTCCAAATCCACTACATCCGACTCTGCCATCTCGATAATTTTGTTGTAAGAATGTATTTTATTAGGTAAGTTTATAAATAAAATGCTCCCTTTATTTTGAAGACTGATTCGCAAATGAACGAAAAGAAAGAGAACTGTTGGATTGGACGTGAAAGTGGAGAATGAATGAATGAATAGAGCACAGACTATATTGGATTATAGCTTATGCGCCGTAGACAGCCCCCCTAGCACGGGACGTGGACAAATTCTCCTCGGGGAAAACAAAATATTTTCCTTTCGCTCTAACTCTCACTAAATCCTGAGAAGAAATAGTGTCAAGTGGTGGAGAGAGATTTTGTCCACGTCCCGTGCTACGGGGGCAGAGGCGCCCTCCACACTCTCGCCGAGAACCCCCGAGAACACCCGAGAAGCGTGAATGTGATTAGTTTGTCGCGTTCTCGTTCTCGGACTCGCCTGTTCTCGGCTCGGTGTCGGTTTTTTGGACCGCTTCAAAGGGTTTCTCGGTCGAGAAAAGAGAACCGTATCACATTCTCGTTTGTTCTCGTTCGGCCTCACTGCGATGTAGGAAGTGATTTCCATCACATGTGTGTGCTTTGCATTTATTATTTTATTAATCTGAGCTTTGAAACAGGGCCTGTCTAAATAATTATTTTATCTACACTCATGCTTTAAATCTTCTTTTTAAAACATTGATTTTGCTTCTAATTTTTTTTTGGTATTTAGTTAAGATCGAAATTCATAGCAATTCGTTCAGGTTTAAGTCCCGTCTCAGCACTTATCCATTCCATCCCAGGTTTTTTTCTATTCTATTTAATTTGGTATCCTCTATAAAATATTCTAAAACAGCTCATTGCTAACATTAAAACAACCAATATCCTAGTAAAAACGGATGATATAATTATAATGTTAGGTTGTACTAATTTTTATAATATCACTCCTTCGCTTTTTCGATCCTACAAACTGCTGTGGTTTACTGTAAATACCTTGTAAATACCAAAGCCGCTGCACTGTCAGTCGTCCATGTCGCATGACGGTCGAGAACGCAAGTGAGAAGGTCGCGTGAGTGTGGATACCTTCTCGTTTCTCGGGTCAAGTCTCGGCGAGACTTCTCGCCGAGACTTCTCGCGTGAGTCTGGAGGGCCCTGAGGGAGTGCCTATTAGACTTTAACAAAACTATAGAGATAGAGATAATGAGGGAATGAGACCATGAAGCTATAGGTAAAACTGAGGCTTTAGACAACATGCATTTCGACAATCGCTCTCGCTATCGCTAAGTAAAAAAATGTATGGGATTGACATAAGCAATCGAAAAGTGATCGATTGCTTATGTCAATCCCATACATTTTTTTACTTAGCGATAGCGAGAGCGATTGTCGAAATGCATGTTGTCTAAAGCCTCTGGAGGCCACGCTCGTAAATACCTACATGAAGCTGACCTTGACGAATGCTATCTCTTTCACTTAGGGCAGGGCCTCTCTTTCTAATTAGGTGTCCACACAACTACAAAGTGAAGGACAAGATAAAAATATGTTTTTTTCAATCTCTTTGCTACTTGCTTATTTATATGCCAGGGATGCACATACGTATGTAGTACGAGATAGTAAAATAATGGGTGTAAAATAGCATTACTAAGAAGAATTTTGAAAATAATCACTTACCGACTGTAATTGACATTAAGTTTTATCACAATCACAAAGGAATACTAGAAAAATGCACTGAAAAAAATCGACTTGCCTCAGGCGGGACTCGAACCCGCACCTTCCACAATCCGGGTGGACGCGTTGACCAATTTCGCCACCGAGGCACTGCTTTTCGCTGTCGAAATTGGTCAACGCGTCCACCCGGATTGTGGAAGGTGCGGGTTCGAGTCCCGCCTGAGGCAAGTCGATTTTTTTCAGTGCATTTTTCTAGTATTATATTTACGCGTTTGTAAACGCAAAAATAAAATTATTCCATAATCACAAAGCACTTAAATTTGAAGTAAATATTTTAAACTAAAGATCATTCATTAGATTAATAGGCACAGATAATAATTATATTTATTGATTACTTTTAATAAATATAAGCTCCTTGCTTTTAATAATGGGGGGTGTTTCATTTCAATAATTTTTGACAGTTCAACGCGATAAATGGCTATATCATATCGTGTTTCGGTGGTCATGCTAGGCGGGCTGGTATAATCCTTAGATCAATATAATTTAAGGTATAATCTAAGTTGCAATGTTAATGGGTATTCGTTACTGATTGATATTTTGGCGCGAAAAAATGCCATCAGGAGGATTTATGTTTCGATAATTCAAAATTCGGAGTGGGTTTTGTTCAGTAAAAGCCATTGAGATGTAATTACTATGAAAATGGTGCTATTTTGATGGACAAGCATCCATGTTGACGAGAGGTTATGAGGAATCAATGAAATAAATGTTTTATGGTGTGTATTGTATGACGTTGAGAATTTTGCCATCATGAGGTCTGTTGCCATACATTTTTTTCACCAAGCACTCGCTAGATTCATTAAAATGTGTGTCACTCACATTTCAACAAGGAAGGAGAAAACACCAAGATAATAGGTAAAATTGGAAGCTACACTCCCAATGAAAAATCTTTTAATGTTTCAGTTTCCTACCCGTCTATTTCTAACTCCCGCACAAGTAATATGATGACGTACTTACGTATGACTTCACATGACGTGTCACATGACCGTATAAAACGTGTGCTCTAGTGCTTAGAAAGAGACAAATAGGATATAAGAAATTTCAAGGATATTTTTTTGTCTCCGCATTTTTATTGATAGTGTGGTTTCCAGTTTTACCTATTACCCCGTTTATATTATTATAGGTACCCATGCCGCTGCTACTCGCGCTACCGGCAATATTTCCCAAATTACTAAAAGTATGATCAAGAGAAGTGTGTGTTTACATACTGCCCTGTCCTCACTCCACTTTTAGTTTTCGGCAATGACAGACGTTGGGAGCTTCAGCGCCGCGCTATTGCCCAACAATACAGGAACGAATAAAATGATTATTCGTAAATAAAAATTAATGCAAACAAAGTTATATTTGATCATATTTAACAATTTTACAAATATAACTGGATTTTGGTGTATAGGTTTGAGCACTTACTCAAGTATTATACGGAATTCTTTAATGACCTATTAATCAGACCCATTCTATTATATTGTGACCGATTATAAAACAAGGCGTCACGCACGACCATTCGATTCAAGCGCGCGGTGTGAAGTGAGTGTCTTAGCTGAATGTAAACACACGTTGCCACTCGCGCTATCCTTTGAATTCCGCAGAAAAACCGCTCCTTTCGGCCACCTCGGGGCAGCGCGGGAGGTAGTGGCAGTGGCATGGAAGTATCACGTTTACATATTCCTCATGCCCACTTTGGCTGAGTGTAAACGGGGTATTTAAAATTCTTGCAAGTAATATAATGAGACGCGTATTAGACGGTCACGTGACACGTGCTCTTGTGGTTAGAAAGAGACAAATTGATAGTAAGAAGTTTCAAGTTAATTTTTTTACTTCACTTTTTGTTCGAGTTGTGGCTTCCAAAAAAATTATAAGAATCATGAAAATAAAGGTTTTATGGAGTGTAAAACGTTGAGTTTTTTAAAGTGGATTTCCACCTCATCAGTCATTCCATCAAGAGATGATGATTTTAATGCGAAATTCAAGAAAGAAAATAGAAAACTGAAGACATGGCTGTGTGGGCTATTTCTTTGCCGTCCAGTAATAGGAAAAATTTAAAAAGCTGTCAATGTCAACAAATCAAAAATTTCTCTAAAATTTACATGAAATTTGTTGCTGTTGATACCTAACTTTTTAGTTCTTAAATTAAATAAGGTTCACGTTTAATACAATCAAGTTTTTAATATGTTAAGCTTGTTTTGAATATTAAAAATTGAAATGGAGGGTAAAGTATTGTCTGTAAATGATGTTTTACACAATGGTGATATCGAGTGGCAACCACTAGCTCTTACTTTAGTTGAATATCCGAAAGGTATGTGGTTTATCAAGTCAAAGTCTCTACTTTCTCGACTCCATTGAAACTAATAATAATTATGTATATCGGTTTACAGGCGATTTCATAGGGAAATTTTTAGCATTTCTAAGTTTATCTCCATTCGGAATAGGCGCTGGATTTATCGCCCTAATATTATTCAGAAGGGATCTACATACGGTAAGTTTAAAGGATAGTTTATATAGAGTACTAGGGGTTGCCCGCTGCTTCGCTCGCGTCAATGTTAAAGTATAGCCTATATGTTATTCTGATGTTTATGCTGTATAAGCTATATTATTGTAGTTTCATCAAAATCTGTTCAGTAGTTTTTGCGTGAAAGAGTAACAAACACATTAATACATCCAAACATCCATACAAACTTTCGTAGTTGGATGCAGTCTTTAAATAAATTATTCATAACATTACTCAATTTACATTAATAGTTAAATGTAACAAATGATTGAATTTATTATTGTCTTGGTTTAATAATCTTTGCAAGTGAAATCTATAACTTAAACATTTCTGTAATTTCAGATAGCATTCTTCTGTGGAGTTTTACTAAATGAAATCCTTAATATAGTCTTGAAGCACATTATATGTGAAGCTAGGCCACTTGCCAGAGGTCACTTGTATAATGAATATGGAATGCCGTCATCCCATGCACAATTTGTATGGTTTTTCAGTATTTATGTTTTATATTTTGTTGTAATTAGGTGAGTGGAAATAAATAATCATTGTATTTAGCCTTAAATAATGGGGTTTTCAACAGAAAAGTGGAGTGATGACAATGACATGAATGTAATTAAAAATAATAACAACAGCAAAATACCACATTTGTGACATTTCACTGGACCAAACTGTGTGGCTTTTATTACAGGGCTTGTTACAATAGCACACTTGACTTTGAAGCAAATGTAGGCACAGTTAGAACAAAATACTGTGAATGGTGCCTATATTTATCCTCTAGCAAATAGTTTCAAGTTGCAACATTATTTTGTGTGCTCTCTTACTGCTTGGTACCACGCAATATATATATTTCACTTTGACTACAAATGTTTCAGAAGTTTAGGGTGGATTTCACCAATACCATATATTGTGATTTTCATTGGTGTGACAAATATTGTCCACACTAGGTACCTAAGATATGTCACAAATTTGGACCCACCTTTAGTGATTTGTTTGGTACTGATACATGAAAAGCCTTAAAAAAATTATCATGTCTATCTACTCCTTCACTATCCATGCAGTCAGGCTGTGGATCTCATTACCATGCTTGATTCACAACTCTTAAACAATAGAGCAGTTTAAGACGCGAGTAAGAGCATATTATTTTTCATTAAATTCTTCTTGAATATGTTTATTTATTTTTTATAATAGCCTATTTTACTATACTATATGTATTTGTATCTTGATATTATATTGTTTCTTTATAAAATGTAATTATTTTTATTTAACCTCTCGAGTGTCGCGCGGCAAAATGCATCGATACCGTGTAGTGTCGATGCCTTAACTTCTTGACCTCAGATGACCTGATGTATTTTACTATTTTGCTTATATAACCAATAATTTACATCCGTTTTTTATGATTTATACATTTTTAGAAACCTAGAAACATTGTCTAACCATTAAAATAAAGTAATCACAAATACATACCCTTTTTACAGCATTTTATAGCATTTAATTTCACCAACGGTCAAAAAATACCCAAACAAATAATACACAAACTTTGACGATTCAGAAATCATGTAAAACTTGCTCAAAATCACATTCTTTTTAGTTACACACCAAGTATATACACTTATCGACATAAAACATTCAACACAATACATAATACGCATTTGTAAACAAAACTATAGAATTAAATACACCTCAACACACCCCGGCTGACAACATGCCAAATGCGTCACCATTTTTTTTCAACGACCAATACTCACACTTTTTCTATGAACACGATAACCAATCATAATTTAGTATTTGAGAGCATTGAACACAGATTCTATTGATGTCAAACACTCCTATCGGTTAAAATAAGTTGAAGTAGTAAAAAAACAAACTATAGACCATGACTATCTGCGGGACGCCCGGTCTTCCCGCCGACGCTCAACGGTACTTTTTTTCGTGGGAATGCGGGGCTTCCCGCCGACGCTCGAGAGGTTAAATATATGTTGTACCTATTATATGTGATGATGTATTATATTAAATGGTACACACTCGTCTACCAATCAAAATCTCTCCCATATATGGGGCTGCTGGAAGAGATTTCTTTTAGAAATAAGCAGTACCTTAGTACATTCAATGTGTGTTATGTATGTGTCCTTTTGTAATTGTAAAGACAATTAGTAGTATTCATTAATTGTTAAATAAATAAAATAGCCATGTAGGTACTGCTAGGATATGTTTTGAACATGGTTAAGAGCGTTTACGCCGTACGGCAGACTCCAAGTTTAGGTATTTACACGCTGTGCGGTCATTCCCTCTCGCATTACTCGCGCTGCCGTCCAGGTACAGAGCACAAAAACAAATTCGATACTTTTTCACAAAATGAAATTAAATATACAATACAAGTTATTTAAATTGAATACTATGGAAAATTAACGGTTACACATTTAACATGAATTAAATTTTGAATATATATGTAAGTAATAATAACATCTGGTGGCCACCGGCCACCCTTGTCGCACCTATCATATAGTACATGGGTATAGTAGTTCATGTTACTGTCACGTAATAGGGTTTATTAAAACACGAGCGGGGTTTTAAAAAACAAGCCTTGGCGAGTTTTTAATAATACCCCGCAAGTGTTTTAATACCTAATTATGTGCAGTACATAAACTAGCGTCCCTTTGACTCCCTTTGCCGTCCCGTTTTGCTCTAAGTTTTTGATTTTTGAGAAAAATAACTGTAACGTATTGAGCCGAACATGTTGCATAATGTTCATTAATTATGCAACAGGTAAATGACCTTTATTTTCATTTTGATTATCTTTGTTAAAAAGAATGTCATTTGAGGTTTTTCATTGAGATAATAATTTTAATGTTATGTCATGAGTGTAGATATTTTTTTGTGTTGGCTATTCCATTTATCGAGGAAGGCTCTAGGCTATTTTATAACCGACATTAACGCGAGCGAAGCCGCTGGAGGCCACTAGTATGATATAAATACTTGTTGCGAGATTTACTTGTGTATATCAGCGATTGAATAAATAAAGAAATATGAATAATAGAAGCAAATCTTGCCACAAGCATATATACCATATAACTACCGCTCAGCCCGTGGCTTCTTTCGCGTATTGTTGGTTATTATATACATAGTTAGCCTTTCTAGATGCATGGTCTACCTCACACAAAAACAATTTTCAAAATTGGTTCAGTAGATCCAGCAATTTTTTTTTATTTATTTATTTATTTAGGATAATAAACAGTTACACATTACATGTTACTAATTACTGCTATCATGCAAAGAATATTGTAAATGTGTGACCAATACCATTATCCACAAATTACTTCACTTTATATTAGTACCTACCTGAATGGCAACTAAATTTATGAATATTAATGGTTACACTTTATGTAATTCGAAATTGTGGTTCGAACTGTAACCTAGAAGGCTTGTGTTCGAACCACAGCCCCGAAGTTCCTGAAAACGTATCTATTAAGTACATCGAAATTTTTTCACCACACCACTTTTTAAAACAAATTGATACAACCTACCTGCATGTTACTACACAAACACTTCTATATTTTACAATTACCTCCTACAACGTCACAAAAAAACAATTCACAAACTTTTATCATCACAGCCTTTATAATTCATTTCACTACTGGAAGACAAGACCTCTCCTTTTCAATGAAGGAGGTATAGGCAGTAGTCCACCACGCTTGCATAATGTGGATTGGTAGTCAATACCCCTTTGCTGGCCTATTAGTCGCCGTCTACGACACCCATTGGAGCATATGGGGTGATGCTATTCTACTCTGCCGGTATCACGTATGGCTATTTACAAACTTACATAAACTATTTACAAACTTTAACTCTATCATATTAGTACATACTTACCTATAATTTTTTTTAAAATGCAATTTAAGTTTACTTTCTTGTTTTTAGAGCAATTAAGTAAAATCTTTGTTTTTAATGTTTTTTATCAGTAATTTATTGTATAGTTATTTTGACACGGTTCATTCGCATTTTCTCTACAGAGCCTTTCATTTGATACCCATATTATGGTAGTGCTAAAAGTAACAAATCTTGGGTAGTCGACAATTCTGCATTTAAAGTAATTTTATTTATTATAAAAGTATTTAGCAAAAACCATTGACTTTGCTAAGTAAAAAACACATAGATTGGAACATAGAACCTCCTTTTGAAGTTAAAGAATACATAAGGACAAACAAACATTGGGACAAGAACGAACAGTACAACAAAATTGTACAGAATCAAGGTGTGGAGGGAAAGCCAAAGCAAGGACCACGGGTTTATCGTTCTGTACATACCTATGATATTTTAAAGAATTATTCTCCATCTCTTAACCGTTAATAAAAACCTGATAGAATAGAAATAAAAAGAAAAAAACTTAATTTAACTGTCGATCTATACGAAGGTACACATAATATTTAAGGAATTATCATCCAACTCCTAACTATTAGGAGTTTTTTTTTCATCGTCAGCTCACCTGAATAACATAAAATGATACAACTATCGGTTTATAAATACATATATCACTTCAAGAATTATCATTCAACTCCTAATCATGGAGGAGTTTTACCTGCCATCACCAGCTCATTAACATGATATGATGACTACCAGACGCAAATACTTCAATAGCTTCAGGAAATAAAATATGAAGCATATAATACCTGCATATAAAATTTGAGAGTTGCTCTCGATTTCCTCGGAATCTCATCATCAGATCCTGACTTGGTGACAATAGCACCATATCAGAAGTATTTAGAAAATAGGTCCACAATTAATAGAGATATCCGTGAACATTCATAAAATAATACATAGAGTGCAACATAGAACTTTATATGAAGTCGGTTATCAATACTAAAAGTATCAACACCATCGTTCGTTCTGTAGTAGCATTACGAATATTTACGCGTGATCACGGAGCTAGCACCGAGCGACGTGACCTCTCTCCGACAAGCCTCATGGGCGACTGATTTGAAAGCGATTACGCGGACTGTTTTATACTGATTTTTAAATAATTGTTATAAATATATTATAGTTTGTTCAGATATCATTTTTATACCAAAATTTAGAGTATATATTCTTCTTTTAAATTACATCATTTGTTTTTTCAAATAAGGGATATTAATTGTTAGAAATAGCAATTTTCCAAATCGTATTTTCGTAATACTTGCAGTGTGATTTGATTTTTCTTTAATTAGTAATTCTATGAAATTTTATTTTTTTTCTTTACAACTATTTTGTTCGGGATATTGTCAGTTACACAGTATTTTTTATTTCATTGTAATATTAGCCTTTTCGGATATTAAGGGCTTCGAAATTGCATCTAAACGTAAAATTTTAAAAATGCTGTTAAGATATTTTGTTATAATTTATGAATAAAGAATTAAATGAAATATTTTCCTTTACAACTTTTTGCGAAAGAATATTATCTAGTAGTTTTTATAACATTTATATTGGTAGAATAAGAATTCATGGAAATTAAGAAGCTCAAAAAGTGCCGATTTTCGCAAAATACGCGTAAACGCTCTTAATATTCATCCAGATTTATGATAGTAAAGTTATATGAAACTTTATTATCATAAATGTGATAGTCTTTTAATTTATGCTAATATGAAACACAGTATTGAACTAGTTCCATACATCACACATTAAAATTTTAGCTTTTCTTAGAACATGTGATTTCCATAAAGAAGATAACTTAATAACAGATTTTCAATAAAAGTCACAAATTAAATGAGCAATTCTTGCTCTTAAAAATTTAAGTAATGTTTATATTTACCATAATTGCAGGTTGCACCATATTAATAATAACAGTATAATATCAGCATTGTGGAGGATGATAATTGTTGGAGGTTGCACAACATTAGCTTTACTTGTGAGCTATGGAAGAGTTTACTTACATTACCATACCTCTAACCAGGTGGTAGTTGGGGGAATTGTGGGCTCTATATTTGCGACCATATGGTTTACAATTGTGCACAGGATATTTACACCACTGTTTCCTCAATTAGTATCTTTGTAAGTATTCATAATGCCAAAGAAGCTTTCCAGGTGTTTTCAAAGGCTAGGTTCGATATTGGTACTTGATTTATGCTAATACGATATAGCGATAAATTAATGCTCAAAGGACCTTGAATATACCTTTTTTTTAACTTTAAGCCACCGCACTTTTGAGTAATTTAAAAAAGTGTGTCCAACAAATCTAACTTTTAATTATAATGTTCTATGATTGTCACCAAACCAAGGGATAATCGGTGGAGCTACGAAATCATCTCTCTCAAATGCTCTCCCCCCTAGGTTGAGTGCCTTGAACCTCCTCTCAATCTTCGAAGACAGTACCTCGCGGATCGATTTTTTTTTAAAGTTTTTCCACAAGCATGCTATCCCTTTTTGTCTATCCTAAATTCCCTATTGGATCAAGTGTCTTCCTCACCTTACTGGACTCACAAAGTCCACCCTCTTCTTATTAATAGTCTTAAAAAATAAAAGATCTCTCCGCGTTTCTCAACTCTCCTTCCTCCCATTATTTGTAAACTCATTTGAATCACTGATTCACTCCCCTTCAGTTATTCTCAATTTCGGCATTAGTAAATCATGCCTTGAATATAAATAAAAATGCATTTAGGCATCTTCCCTGCGGGGTGTTGCCAACCGCAGGGGATATGTGGGACTCGAGGTAAAGGCGTTCCCTCCACTAAACATCCTCCGGCCTGACCTCCAGTGCGCTATTACGGGACGGCTCGGGATCTGCGCACGTGAGCGCAACTACACCGAGACCGTCCCAACGCTGCCCGTCTAGGCACTCCTTCTGCACCAATTGGTGGCCAGCAACCCACAGGGGCTACCGACTAACGCCAGCCCCTATGGGCCTAAGAGTTTGGAGATAAGTTAATTCTTAAATCATCATTTATTAATATTTTATATTTTGTAAAAAAATATAATTGATAAATTATAAAGTAATAATAAGATAAATTGAAAAAATATAATTGAGAAAACCATAATATGAAAACAGATTATTATTTTGTAAACCCCCTTGCAATTTTTGTCTTTATATTTTGGATTGGTTATTGATATTTTCTTCCATCTCCATTGGCTAGTTAATTAAAAACAATTACGTTATTGTGATTTGCTTAAGCTAACGTAATACTTGTATTCCAGGAAACTATTTGAGATGCTGATGATAAGAGATACTACGCTTATACCAAATGTGTTGTGGTTTGAGTACACAACGTCGCGGCAAGAGGCGAGGGCTCGCGGCCGCAAGATGGCGGCCCTGAAGCCGACGCAATGACGGTACGCATGCACGCGCGTGCCCCGCGTGCCGCTCAAGCCGCGCACGTGACGACTAGTCGCCACCACGCTCCTCGCGCTGCTTGGTGGCTTGCTACTAATAAAATCAGACTGTCTATGGTCTCTACTACCATAAGAAAATAGAAAATCAACTTATTACTCAAAAAATGTTGTGTAAAGACTTAAAAATTGATATTTTCTATTTTGTTATATTTAATGCAATAATAGAAGTTGTAAAATATTATCTTGACATAGTGATGTATTTAGTATCTATTTGATATTGATTGATTGTAAATACAAATAGTTTAACTTGCTAGAAGAAGTCGGAATATACAAACACCTCTCACAGTTGGCACAGTTTGAAGGTTGTGTAATTTTATATAAATAGAATAAACATTTATAGCTAAGAAACACCAAATATAGAACATTAATAAAATTTAATAATTATTACAGAAAACCATGCTTGATATAGTGTCTGTCAGTTGTGTGCATGTAGAAAGTAGAGGCTATATAATTACTAGTAAGTATTAAAAAAGGAACACATTTTTTAACGTTTTTTACCAAATGGGTATATCATGTCATTAGTAAATGAATTGTATGTATTAAATAGAGCAGCGTTCAATTTTGAACTTTATAATATTAAAAATAAATGTAATATAACAATACAACTCTAAAGATGACAGGCATTGTATCTGTACCGAATTAATTCATGACGACTTGAAATAATAATGTTATATAGGTTAAAATACTTTTGTGATGTGATTCGTTCTTTGAATAATATAGACAACTTTGATTTCCATAAATAATATTTCATAATTTTATATGCTTAAATCTATAACAAGCTAACTACCAATGATTAAAAACAAAAATTTATACTACACCTGATCGGAACAGTAGCTATTATTCCCTCAAATTGAAAAGAGAAAGTTGATCTTTTCTTCGACCTCAATATCAGGGAGGAAAAGTTGTATGAAATTCCATTTTTAAGTGTTTAGCGGGAGGAAAAGTTGTATGAAAATCTATTTCTAACGCGAGGCGGGCGCGGTGCGCGGCAGCAGGACGCGCGCTGCGACATAACTACAGGGCATTGGTTCGCCATTGGTTGGCCGGTGTTTCGCAGAACATCTGCAACTAGTGTTGCATTATCATAATCTCTTTATAATTTTATTATAGGTACTGCTTATTTCAATTTAACAAGTCTGAATGTTCCTCACAGGTGTAGTATAAAGCACTATGTAACACTTGGGAGAAAGTTCGATTCCCAACTCAGTAGTATTGTGGCCCTCGGCTCCGTCTTCGGGCCACAAACTGCTCCCTCGTTGGTAATCTGTCACTTTCGTCCCGCGGTGAACAATGTACTATTTTCTCATGTTGGATTGTATTTAATATTTCTTAAGTGTAACTACATAATTATATGTTAGGTGAGAATACGGAAATGCTAGATTGATTTAAAAATGTATATGATGAGACACGTATCTTTGACAATCCCTAGGCCCACTATTGGGGTAAGGCAGTTGTGGGTGACATTATGGAAAAGATTTTGTATCAAGTGAAAATACTTAATTAGTGTAGAATTTTATATAAATCTTGTACGTATGTATATATAGATTTTTTATTAGTGTCATGTCATGATCCCTTCTATTTTATAATGTAGTTTCTATAGAATCTTTGAGTGTCTTATATAGTTTTATTTTAATAAATAGCATAATATGTAATAATTTAATTTCATGACAGGAGTCTTCCTAAATCCTTACTTGCATAGATTGTGTAGTCGAGAAAGAGAACTTAATCGAAACATTTATTAAATTTTTGGTATTTCAATCCTAATTCAATGCAAAAGTTGTTATTACTCTATCAATATAGATTATATTTCTAACTACACCTCATAATCTATGTTCTAACTTAAATATTGTTGTTATTTATATAGATCGCTCAATTTTGCTAAATCGATGTATTACGATTTTATCATAATAACCCGATAATAATTTTAAACTTTTTTTTTGCTAAGACTAGATAAGCAGCTGAATTTATGCTTATAAATATTGCGATTTCGCCGGACTTCGGCTGTGATAATCTAGAATTAGATTTGGCAGCAATTTTCTTTCAAGTATGTGTAACATGTTTTCTAATAAAATCTTATATTTATAATCGATGTGTATTTATAGTTAAATTATATTTCTATTATATTAGTTGATAATTACCTACTTTAAAGTGATTTAAGCTTATTTGAGAGTAAAAAAAGACAATATAAATTATTAACATTGATAAATATGAATACAATGTCTATTGTTTTTAAAACACTTGTTATTCAGCCATACCATATGAATTCAATTAAGGAAATGTTAAAATCAATTTATGCAAGTCTCGTGAGAAATAATAATGGCATACTTATCAGTACAGGTTTATTTGTAAAGCCTATACATAGTACAACCTACAAACCATTTGAAGATATCATCAATGCAAATAACTTTTTGTATTGAAGCAAAACTGGAACCGCACAGAAAAAATCTACCATTCCATACATTTCAGAAGAGTTTGTTTGTATAACTGTACCTATATATGGAATTGTATAGGTATATCGATTCTAATATTAAAAAAGAGGAAAGATTTGTATGTTTGTAACGAATAAACTCGCAAACTACGACCGATTTTGATGAAATTTGGTACAAATATAGATTAGACACTGACAAGCGTGTCTTGCCGCTTACTAGGACGTAGTCCGCAAGCAGCCCGCCTAGCATGACCACCGAAACACGAACCCCAACAATATGTTACTTATACGTATTACGTATACTTTTGCAGGGTGTTCAACTAGTTTACGATATAGCCATTTATCGCTTTGAACTGTCAAAAATCATTAGATATAACAACCAAATTGAAATTTTATCGATAAGTAGAATAGAATAGAAATAATCTTATTGCACATCGACATAAATATAAAAGATTACAGTAAACATTTACAGTACAATGCACAATGGGCGGCCTTATCGCTAGGCGCGATCTCTTCCAGGCAACCTTTGGATGGACAGGATTATAAAAGTACTGCAAACAACAACCAAATTGAAATTTTATCGATAAGTATTGCAAACATGTAATAAGCCTTATAAAAGTTCGCAGTTTCGATAAAATTTTAATTTAATTTAAAGCTATATCCATTTTTTTTACAGTTCAAAGCGATTAACGGCTTTATCATGTTTGGTGGTCATGCTAGGCAGGCAGGAGATGTCATTGGTTTGATCTTGCTCGTCACTCTTGTCGTGTCGCGTTTGTCGGACGTAGGACACCGCGTAACCCGATGCGCGACACGTCAATAGCGTTGCCTCATCGCGTAGAGTAGCGTTTTGCATCCAACGCAGGCCACCGCGTTATCCAGGTATGACCGGCGGTCTTTAGAATAGCCCCCCATCCACTAGCGTTTATTCCTGCCGTAATGCCCAATTTATAAGGAATGAATTCTAGTGGATGGGCAAATCGTGAAAGGGTGAGGGTGATAAAACCTTTGTTCCTTTCGTCGCGCCTACACGACGACGAATCTTCCTAGTTAGATAGAAAGTCGCAGGAAACCATGTAGAGAACACATTTAATAGTGGCCTCGACGGTTTTATTTATCCCTATGATTCTCTACAGTTTGTCCATGAGGACATGTCATACGGAATAAACGCTAGTGGATGGGAAGCTGACCTTGGGGCTGACTCATTGTGCTGGCGGACTCTTGACACTTTTTTGTGTGTGTAGGTATTATTTGGACGACGACAGTTATGAAAGCTGCGATGAAAACCATAACTTTTAACGTAAGTATCTGGGTACTTTATATGAGCATCTGTCATTTTTATAATTGGAATTTGTATGTTTGTAACGAACGCTATGAGCTATGGAGCTATGACTGTTTGTGTAGATATAGGCATATAGTACGAGAGCCCACGACCAAAACCATGTCTCATAGCAATACGGCAAAAACCCTATAAAATCGTTAGATTGTATGATTCTGAACCCGACTAGGTGTGTAGTAACGGTCGAAAGTGTAGCAACTGCGTGGGATGCCATTTCTGCTGTGTCAAAAAAAAAAGACAGTCGGTATTATAGCAATACGTACGTAATTATATAAATTCGAAAAGGAGGCATAGAGGTCCACGTGGGGTAACCAGGGACGGTGAGATGATACCTGCAAACCAGTGTGCTACAGAATTCGCGAGGTATTTTCACTCTGTATATAGCCCAAAAAAGGCGAACCTGGACGTCAGTGAGAGCATAACGCAAGCGGCTGGAATTAACGAGGGTGCACGCGTGAGTTTAGATTGTTTGTTGCTGGAAGACGTTAAGGAGGCACTGCGAAGGCTTAAACCTAAAACCTCAGCTGGGCCTGACGGAATTCCTCCTTTTATTTTTAGGGATTGTAGAGAGGTGTTAGCCGAACCGCTACTTCACATATTTAATCTGTGCTTACGCTCGGCAGTGTTCCCTAGAAGGTGGAAGATAACTCGGGTTGTTCCGGTACCTAAAGGGGGTCCTTCATCTAAACTGGAAGACCACAGACCTGTGGCTGTCTTGTCGACTGCGGCGAAAGTTTTGGAGTCTGCAATCCATAAAAGGTTGTACTCGCAGGTTGATGAGCAGTTGTCTGAAGCTCAGCATGGTTTCAGGCCGTCTCGGAGTACCACTAGTAACCTACTTACATACATGACTGATTTGGTGCCGGTGGTTGACGGAGGAGCACAGGTAGACGTTGTCTACTTTGATTTCAGAAAGGCGTTCGATGTTGTTGATAACGACGTTCTATTAAAAAAGTTGGCAAGCGTCGGATTCACTCCACATCTGTTGAACCTCTTTGCCAGCTACATGCGAGACAGGCAGCAGTATGTTGAACATGGGGGGTACATCTCCGAGCCTTACTATACCTTGTCAGGCGTGAGTCAAGGCAGTAATCTTGGCCCTTTTGAATTTATTCTCATGGTAAATGATCTGCCGAGTGTGATAGAAAATGCTAAGTGCTTATTGTTCGCAGATGACCTGAAGCTGTACCTTACAGTTAGGGAACAAAGGGACAGTGAAATGCTGCAAAATGACATAAATAGAGTGGTATTGTGGAGTGAGGCAAATAAGTTACAGTTCAACACTTCCAAGTGTGTGACAATAACTTTTGCACGTGCACATCATCCTGTATTAAACATCTATACTGTCAATGGAGTGGCAGTGGCTAGGACCAAGGTAATTAGGGATTTGGGCGTACGACTCACTTCAGACCTTAGGTTTCGGGACCATATTACGACCGTTTGCAAAAAAGCATATCGCAGTTTGGGTTTCATCCTACGCGCAGCATACCGGTTCACTAACATAAATGCAATAATGGCATTGTACAATGCCTTAGTTAGGAGTCAGCTTGAGTATAACGCGGTTATCTGGGCACCACATGAAATTAAGTATAGTCTCATGTTGGAGAGGGTACAAAATAAATTTATAAGATATTTATATTTGAAATATTATGGTGTTTATCCATTCTTTCCACTACAATATCCTACCTTATTCATATTAGGTATGGTGGGATATAACGAGCTTCGTGTTAGAAGGGACTACGCACTGGCGTCCTATTTAATAAAATTATTAAGAGGATACATTACAAATTGTAAGCTATTAGGCGCCCTAAATCTGAGTGTGCCGGATAGGTATGTTGAGCGAAGGAGGCGGCCACCATTGCTGGCGGTGCCGCGCGCGCGCACTAAGCTGCTTCAGGAGGCGCCGCTCACTCGCGCCACACGGCTCCTCAATAACATCCACAAACATATAGACTTGTTTATGTGTACTAAGAGTGAATTCGCAAGGGTTACACTTTATTTAATTTGCTATGGATATAATCCTTGATGCTGTCAGGGGGAAGTGGTCAGTAACGCCGACTGCGCTTAAAGCGGTTCGGGCTTGAGTCCTGATGGTGTTAGTGTGGGGGTGATGAATATATGAACGCTTGTACGCGAGTTAGTTGTAGTTATCTGTCTGAATTGTTGTGTGTATAAAATAGTTAAGTTAGTAGATAAGTTATTATGATTTCTGTGTTAGTACTATCGCCTTGGAATTATCTGTAATGGTAGTATTAAGTTGGTTAAATAAATAAATAAATAAATAAATAAAACGTCTGATAGTGAAAATGTACATAGATTTTATAATTGTATTACGAAAAAGTTTGTTTTCAGACATTTTGCGCGTAGCATATAGCCTGAGCGCATTTTTGAAAATGTCAACAAATTTAGCCGACCTGTATCATAGCAATACCGATAATTTTTTTTTTCAACTTTTCGTATTGCTGCCATGATTACCAAAAACCTGTTTTCAGACACTTTAAGTGTAGCATATACTCCCAAAACCCTACTTCATCCCAGTTTCCTTTTGTGCGATTTATTTCAGTCCTTCAACTTCAATGTTACGGTTTCGGGTAAATTCTTTGTTAATTATCATCTAATAAATTCAGGGTCGCAACGTTTTCATTGGTTTGTAACAGAAAATTCAAGATGCCTCAATACGATTTTTAAATGATATCTGAGTATCGAAAAGTTGTCTGATAGAGAAGGTGCTACACTTAATTTGTCTGATATAAATTTTTTGCACATGTGGACAACTTATTTTATCATGTCCAACAATTTTCAGACATATTGCTATGATACCGATCGGTAAAATTTGTTAACATTTTCAAAGCGGTCTCAAAATTTAATGCGTTCACATTTCCGTCTGAAAATTGTTTTGTTCGCATCAAATAACCAAAATTTACTAATAAAAAAGATTTTCAGACGTATTGCTATGAGACATTTTTTTTGTCTCATTTTTAATTTTTTTAAGTGATTTTACGGGTTTGCGCTACACCACTAACGTCTGAAAAATATGTTTCCGGTATCTCAGAACTATCATTCAACTACAGTCTGCAAATCAGACATATTGCTATGATGCAGTTCGGTAAAATTCTTTGACAATTTTGAAAATTCGGTCAGATCAAACGCTACGCGGAAAATGTCTGATATTGGTATTTTCGAGTTCAGGATAATCGTATCTATCGATTTGATGCGGTTTTGGCCGTATTGCTATGAGACAAAAATTTTGGTCGTGGGCTCTCATACTAATAGGTATATTGATACACTAGCACACGACCGCTTATTCCTGCCGGAAAGTCCAATTTATAAAGAATGAATTTTATTCTAGTGGATGGGCAAAGCGAAAGAAATTGTTGGGCAGAGCAGTTGCGTAGTGATCCACGTGTCAGAGGTTGAAAATAAATATACTGAGAAGTGCAATCAATAGTCATTATATTTGTCACTAAGTAATCACAATTATTGTTTACTACAATGAGAAGTACGATAACTTAGGATTAAGTCTATAATTATGTAAAAACTATATAGGACGGACATGAACACCCAAGCTCTATTCTATTCTTAATTCAAGTGCAAATTAAGTCAAGTGCAAATGTAACTAAAGTAACAAAAATTGTACGGTTGATTGAGGTGTAGCCGATCCCTACCCTGCTGTATTCAGGGTGTTGGTTCTTAAAATTACAAGTTGTATAAAAACTCCGTTGTTTATAAAACTAGAAAACACACTGAAAAAAATCGACCTGCCCCAAGCGGGAATCGAACGCAGCATCCTCCGCGATCCGGGCGTCTGCGTTAACCACTACGCTACCGCGGCGCTGCTTTCGCTGTCGAAATTTGTCAGTGCTTGGTGCTTAGGTTTTTATGGTAAACATTATTTCATCAAATCTATACTTATGTTTTGCCCAACTAATTAGCAAATTAAAAACATTGGTAAACCACTTACAAGGTTACTTTGAAAATATAATAAAATATAATTGTATTTGCATTAAAAATGTATTTCTAACCTTTTGTAACAAAGTTATATTATTAACTAAGTATTTATGTTGTAGGTAATGTAAATCTTGCGTCGTTTATCCATTTCAGTTTCTTTCTTTTTACTAGGTACTTTAGTTGGTTATCGTCACCTTATTCTTTTTTCTTTTGCAATAAGCTTTTATCGCCAGGTTGCAGAGTTTCCTATAGTTAGTTGACAAGTTTTCGGTGTCTTATTCTATTTCTCCATTTTTTTTTATAATAACGATGCTTTGAATATTTTCTTGGGGCGCGTTCAACCGCTCAGCCTATCCAACATAAAAAGTGGCGCCAGGTCCTTGAGAATGTTGGCTTGAAAATCGGTACAACCAAAATATTCTGCCATTTCGGTGGTCTCACTACAACCCTAATTTTCTCGACGGAGTGCTGGATGGATGAAAATCTACTATACGTGGTTGAGATGAGAATGCTACATTAGATGTGTGAAGTAACAAGAATGAACACCAGTGACAGAAAGACAGGTAAGAAATTGGCATGGTATGGGCATTAATGAGAAGAGATGATGAGCATGTAACAAAGTAATGACAATGAATGTGTATTTATTTATAGGGAGAGGAAGACCGAAGAAAAGATGGATAAACTGTGCGAAAGGTGCTAAGGCAAAGAAGGGTGTTAATCTTGAGATGACGGCTGATCGAGGAGAGTGGAAGAATAAAACATAGACCCCAAATATTCTACAAGTTAGGTACCTATCGCTTTCCTTAAATATTTAAATATACCATAAACTATTCACCTACATGATAGTCAAGTATTTTTTGTATTTATTTATTTTTAGGCAATTTATGCAGAATGTGTTTGTGTCACAAAGTAAAAAAATCGAAAAAACCGGATTTATGATTAGGGAAAACCCAGTTCCAATTTTGGAACTCGGTTTTGGTATCGGTTGTCCGGTTTTTTCGGTTATGCGGTTAACCGGTGTCATTCCCTACTACATGGTATACAAGATTTAATCAAAAGATTACTCCCTCAAGCTCGCAAGACCTCTTTACATTATTTATGGCCTATTTACTTCTTATTTACGCCTATTGACTTTACATTAAAAATAAATAATCAATACATGGTGTACCAACTTACAGTTCTTTGGCATCTTTGCATTATTTCTGTTATTATTTGTTTGATACTTGAGAAAACATCATCAGAATATGTTTTTTGATCATTTGGTTGATCGCCATCCCGTATGCTTTTTAGCTCGATCTTACCGATATTGTTCCAAACCGTAATTTCATTGTCTGCATCGTAACCACTGGAAAAACCTTTTCAAATTACATAATGTCATTGAAATACCTACCTAATATTAAGATTTAGGATTCTTGTTGTGCTGAATACAAAATGCCCATGCAACCCCGAAAGAACAGGCAGAATTGTTGGACGCGGTTTAAAGAAGAGTAGGTACCTATGCCCACAAATTCACAATCACAACTACCAGTGAATCCAGGTGAGATTTATGCCTCCTTAGTGTTTTCTATCGGTTGTATGACCGAGTGTGTTCTGCGAAACATAGAGACTACCACCGCACCGCTTGCCATCAATAGGATGGTCTATCCCTTACAGTTATTAGGTTTATGAAATGAGGGAGGGTCACATTCACATTCATTGGAACCGAGTTGATCGCGTAGGTAGGTACTGTACTTAGAATAAGGTGTCAGAGGAAATTTGCTTCCGTACCTATATCGCCGGTTTAATGCAAATACCAACTAACCCATGGAATTGTAGTTTTGAGTTATTGCGATTTTAAAGTTTGGGAATCTTAAACTTCTGCTAGATAGAAGATTTTGTAATTTTTGTAATGATCATCTGCATTCTCATATATTTATGTTTTTAATTATGTAGAATAAAGGCAGATAAATTCATCGTAAATCCGAAAAATAACAGTGACAGTTAGTTGGTTTTTGCACTAACCCGGCGATATGTTATGCAACGAACCAGTTGAGGTTTTCTCAAAGGACGTGGGCTTTTCTTCAAGGCATAAAAAAAATTCGTCAAGTTCGATAACGCATGTGCGATACCTCGTAATACCTTTAATGACCCTTCAGTGACCGCTTACCATCAGGCGGACCATGTTTTGCCAGCAGTTTGGTATGAAAAAAAATTACTCTCATAATCGGAAAAAAGATGACTTTCACAAGTGGGTGTGCGTCAAAGAGAGTTGTCTGATATAAAAGGTAAGATACATTGACAACTCCGAATTTTCCGTTTGCGAGCGAGTGTATAATTTGCACTGAATATTTTTTTGTATCAATGGGTACCTATTGTAATTTTCACATAGTTACTTACCTAGGTCACGGTAATATTATCTATACAGTATTCTATCTTCATACAAACGGTCGGAAAGCGCGTCATGCTACGCGCCTCGAGTTCGCGGGGCACCCGGTGGGCATCCAGTCGCGAATGCGCCGCAGCGACTACCGAACGTGAACGTGAATTGTTTTTTAAGCAGTTAGCCGTGCTTAAACGTGCGATTTGTATTGTGAATATTTGATTGAATTAAGTAGATACCTACATAATTCAAAATGGCAAAGAGCAATATTTTTTATGTACCTATCTACTAGTACGTAATTTGTTTTTAATATTTAGGTATTTCAATTTTTCCATCGGGCATAATCTGGAATAATATATAAATAAGTGGATAGGGTGAAAAAAGACATAAACAAGTAACCTACCTACGCTCGCGTTAAAAACAAAACTACATAATACGTAGGTAGGTAGTTTCCTAGACTAGGCTATCTACTTACTTATGTACCAACATATAACTTAACTACATATATTATTAAATATGATGAAATATCATTATGAAATAATTTACGAGAGTAATAAATGGTAGGTATTGTATTGATCGGATTTTTTTGGTGTATACTGGCAGGTTGTTAGGTAATTTGGAAAAGAGACGGATTGTTGACAGGAATTGATAGATGGAAAATTATAAAATAGGGATATTTGTGCGGAGTTTAAAAAACAATATTTTGTTTGTTGATAATAATATGTAATTTCTTGAAAATAAAAGTGTTTCAGTGACAATATAGTACCTACCTACGTCTCAGTCAAGGCGTAAATATTTTTGTCTCAAATCTATAACTTTTTTTTATTAAATATTACCTAAAAAAACATGTATTTTATTGAACACTTCCTATTTCATTCACAACATATTTTTTTTTACATATAAGTAAAATAAAATATTTACAATCATAGAACAAGAAATGTAGAAATTAAATATAAAGTAAATAGTAGGTATATAATGTGTGTATGTTAGTTTTTGTTAACGTCTCTTTTCTTTATGTATGTGTTGTTATAGTTTATTAATAATTAGGTAATATCGTGCTCTGTGAAGGCCAATAAATTTATTTTCTTTCTTTCAAATTAAAATACTGTAGGCGGGCAGCCCTTCCGCGTGTTTACGCCCCGCTCGGTCGTAGCACTCGTAGCCAGTTATTTCAAGGACAGGGCCGAGTCACAATACTGCATAGATAATATTACCGTGCCTAGGTCACGGTAATATTATCTATATTACCGTGCCTAGGTATAGATGAATGACAATTTTGGAATACACTTACTGCTATTATAAACACTTGATGTCATAGAAGCGAAAGAGTTACTGCTTTCTGTCAATCTTTCCAACCATTGCTTGAAAATATGAAATAAATAGATGTTAATTTTGTTTATAAAAACGTTTGTAAGTTGGTATACCTACATAATAGGTAACTGTTGCTATAATATAAAACAACGAAATTTTTACTTAAAAATGAGATGGTATTTGTTTTACCTACTCGTTCGAATAATTTGTGAATTTAACTTTCACATGATTGTGGGGAATAAGGATTATTCCCACTCGTTACCACACTGGCATTGTTCCCACTAATAACGAATTGGAAAAAAAAAAGATTGACTGGGAATGACACAGATTGCCAGTGGGCTAACCATTACATTACTATTACGCAACTGTATAGGTAGGTAGATAGATCAAAGGTAGATATAAGTACTTAAAGATACGTGGCATGTAGCAATAACAACAAGGCAATAATCAATGTCCTGTGACTCAACTACTGAAATTTTGTATACGGTCTGGGTCTGGGATTGCCTATGTCGTATCCATCTTTCGTTACGTGCATTCATAGATTAAGGAGGTAGGTACCTACCTACCTAATCTATGCGTGCATTACGTAAGTATATTAAAATTTGTGTTTACCTTCTCCTTCGGTATTAAACGGCCAGCTGTTTTCATGAAAGTAAAGTTTGCTTTTTGACCAAGCTCAACCAAGTGCCGGGTTACTTCAGTCGTTGACATAGCCTTATTTAACATGCCTTGCAACGTAACTGGATCCTGTTGTAATAAACCAGGAAACATTATAGCTAATGGCTTCTGTTGTGGATTATCTTCACAGTCAACCTAAAGGAAAATTAATATGAAGACAATTCAAATCACAATGCTTAGTAGATACCTACCCAATGCCGAAGTTTGCATGTAGGTAGGTATTTGTAGTAGGTGTGAGTATTTGTGCAGTTCTTTTTTCTATTGACTTGCTGTTTGCTACAGATGGCCGTTACAGTTACAGCGTCACTTACATTTTTAAGAAGCTTATTGGCTCAAACTTCCCGTAGGTATCGCAGTTTTCGTTTCTATTCGACAATATCCACTGCGTGTCTCTCACTATCGTCAATAATCATAGAGCTAGAGTCGAAGAGAGCGGCACTGAGGGTCCGTCTAGGGCCAATCCCAGTGCGGTGTGATGTAGAGGGAGCGTGAAGAACCGCCCACCACCCAGCCACATATCCGGGATAGTGTGAACCGTGTCTTTGCAACCGTCCGTCTGGGGGTTGCAATATAGGATGTGGCTAATATGTGTAATCTTTATATAGGGTGAGTGGCGAAATTGTGAATATGGAATCTCAAGTCGAGTAAAGAAAACTTAGTTTTGCACCGAAATAAATTAACACAATTTATCTACATAAACATTATCTACGCTCACCACTAATTGACTCGCATAGTTTTGATCGAAAGTAATTGCTGTGTGGTGTATGTATACATAAAATTTACAAGTTGCAGTACATACTTCCTGCTCGTCATTTACAACGTCCATTGACTTTTCCGAGTCTGTGGCAGAAGTTTGCAAGATATCAACCCATTCCGAATCTTTAGCTGCCAAAGGAGACGGACATATAATATCTTGGGACTCTTTATTTGAATCAAGTTTAATTCTTGGCTTCTGAAACCATACAGGTTAATATGAACCTAATAGATAGATTTACCACACGCAACTGTTACATAGGTACTTAACGCTTCACGCACTTAACGGCCACGACTCCAGCCAGTGGTCGCAACGACCAGCCGAGTGAATTATATATCCATTGCTGTTTTACACGACACGCTATTGCGGTACTTGTCGTGTAAAAGCAGCAACGGTTAAGTAATTCACTCGGTAATGATCACTTTCGTCTGTCAAAAAACAGGAAAGAACGTATGCTAAATATATACTTACAGTGATGTCCGGATTTGTAGTAGACTGGGTCTTCTCTTGGGTAGGTTTTTTGTATTTTTTGTTAGTGTTGTTCATATTTTAGAATATCATACCAGCACTAAATTAGGAAACATTAAACCTGTAATTTTTAATACTTACTTTTATACAATCAATTTAAGTAAATTTATGGAATTTTATGAACTAAGTAAATACAATAAGTACAGTTCTCAAAAAAAGGTTTTTTTTGTCATTTTCTAAAAGGGTAGTCTGTCAAAAATACAAAAAAAAACTAAGCAAAAAAGGTCAGGTCTTTAATGAGATTAGTTTTGTCTTTAATAAAAAGCAATGTAACTTTTTTTATTATGCCTGAATTGCCTGATGCTTAAAAAGCTAATCTAAGTCAAAAAGTTATTAAGCTCAGGGGCTTTAGACAACATGCACTTCGACAATCGCTCTCGCTATCGCTAAGTCAAAAAATGTATGGGATTGACATAAGCAATCGAAAAGTGACGTCATCAAAATAATCGAGTCGAAAATTGCTAGCCAAATGTCAGTTTTCGTTTCTATTGAACCGAAACGCAAGCAATAGAAGGCGTCGCTCGCTAACTTCCCATACAATGCGTAGCCAACATGCAGCTATGAGACTCGAAACCGACAAACTAGCGTTTCGATCGATCGCTTGGCTTTCGATCGCCGAGACCATGTAGAAAACGCTTGTGAAACACGTTATTGATTAAAATATCAGCAAAAAAAATAGTTTTTATTATTTCATACGCTACGTAGGCGTAATATAGTGTTATTAAAGTTTGTAGAGGTGCATTCTGGGATATACTTTTATGGAAGGAAGGACAGAAAGTCAAAGCAATAGCCCTTAACACAGCTGGAGGATACAGTGGAAAAGATAAAGAAATTAAAGTGGAAATGGACGGAGCCCATACTTAGAAATAACATACAGAAGTGGACAAGAGATGTTACTGAATGGGGGACCCATTCAGGTATCAATGTAAGAGGAAAAAGGGCAGACAGAAGAGGAGATGGTCAGATGACATTAAGAGGGTAGCAGAGCCTTTGTGGTTACGGTTGGCCAAGAACAGATTAGATTAGTACCTATGGAAAAGGCTGGATGAGGCCTACATGTCAGGAGGACACACCGAAAAATAAAAACAATAATCAAAATAGTGTTAATACTGTAATAAATTTAGATTATAATGTAAAACATTTTCGGTATTAAATGGGTTTGAAATTGAATAGCTCAGACCAATAAAAACTTTTTTATTGGTCTGAGTTGAATAGTTGTATTTTTTAGTAAGAATATACATTATTTGTACACAGTGGTTGTATATTAAAGTATATATGTAATAGTTATTCTCATGACCGTGTCATGCTGGCAGAGTAGAATAGCACCACCAACCCTATATCTATAAATAGGCGTCGTAGAAGGAAGCTAATGGATCAGATAAGGGGTATTGATCACCTTATATGCTGTCCACCAATCTGCATTGGGCAAGTGTGGTGAACTACTGCCTAAACCTTCTCAGATAACAAGGAGAGGCCTGTGTCCAGTGAGTGTAATTAAAAAGGCTGTTATGTTATGATGATGAATTGTTTGCTTAGGTTATCATTTAAAAATACATTATCTTAATTTGTTGTGTGCTGCCTGTAACAATGAGTGTATCTCATGCACCCAAAACATATTTGAGACTAAAAACTATAGACTCTCTAATCTGTGAAACTAATAGAAAACTTTAATAAAATGCCTGATTGATTTATTATTTGGAGATAGATTTACATATTCCACATTTTGAACACTGGTGACAAAAGAAATGCCTATGGAACTTAACAACAATTTCACATTATTTTACAATCAAAACTATTTGTGTGCTTGTGAAAGTTTTCATGTTAGGGATTTATTTGTATGAAACAGGAGATCATTCACCCCCTAAAAGAACAGACCTAAGGTATTTGTATGTATGTACATACAACTATTTGTTGATGTTTTTGTATGAACATTGTGAATGCGTGGTGTATAGCGTGAATCTATATCTTCTGGATGTAGATTTTTTGACTCGATAGTAAAAATTGTTTCGGAATGGATTTTGTGCAGTGAAACTGATGTTATATTGATGCACAAACATCCATGACGACGAGCTGTTAAGAAGAATCATTAAATAAAAGTTTTATAATGTTAATTTATTTAATTTTATGTAACTTTTAATTTTGAGCAACAGGAAACATTAATTAGATTTTCTGTTCCTCATTATTCAAAGTTTTATTCCTCCAGGATTGAAGATTCCTAGTTTTGATAAAATAAAACAATTACATTAATCTTTTATTTATTTTTTACATAAAGCTAACATGGTCAGCAACGTTACTCGATTTTTCATTTAAGTCTACAAATCCAACAATGTCATCCTTGCTTGTTGTATATGTCAGTTTCCAGGGCCATTTCAAAGAATAATACTGCTTACATATTTTTCCTGACCCAGTATTTCACCTGATGCAACTGTAGGTGTTACAGTAACTCATTAAATAATTATAATGGTAATTTGTCAATTGGTTTGCTGATGATCATCTGAAAAATAAAATAAGCATTTTTACTTTAGGTTGAAAATTACAGGATTTATTTTCCTAATAATTTATATACTAATTCTACACTAATTCACAGAAAACTGATTAAACCTTTTTATCTAGAGAGAAAAAGATAATCACTCAGAAATTCTGTATAACTAGACGTTAATTTGATGCTGTTGTGGTGGAGTGGTTAATTTAGATTGCTTACAGATTGCTTAGATTAATTAGGTAATGGCTTAGAATATTGGGTAACTTGATAAACCTAATAGAAAGTGCTGTGTGGAGCTTTCTGATTCAAGATGTAGGTACATACTGATTTTAAACTGCGATCAAGACCACATACAGAATGAAATAATCATAATTATTCCTGTCTTTTGAGAAATCTCATAAAATATTAAAAACACATAATACAAATACCAGAAACTTCTAGACAGGCTATCTTATGTGGTTTTCGCTCATAAGGTACACAAGAATGATCATGACGCTTTCTCGAGTAACTCTTATCACGGAATTGATCTGAAAATGAAATAAAAATATATCATTAAGAGAAGTAGTCATCAAAGTCATCTTGGCTTAACTTTTGCAATGTACAAATTTAATTAAATTTGTAACTACACATGCAAAATAATGGTTAATAAGAATATATGTATTGTTAGATAGATAAATGTTAATAAAATATTACCTATTTCTGTGGGAACAGTTGATGGTATTCCTCAGTATTCAACAGTTCATGGTAAGATATCTCGAGTTTCAAAAATAAAGATGGACAAGCACCAATCTTCAATTTATCTCCATGACAATTTTTTTCTCAAAATGTTTATATAGGGCACGTAGGTAGATGCATGTTTTATGGTTTTCTCACTAGGAACTATAACCTAGGTATGTCTTTTCATAGAAAATAGAAATGATTCTATGAAATTGATGAAACTTATAGGTCCTGTTGTAAATTACTTCGGTCGGTACGCAACACTTGTGGTTTGGTACATTATCGTAAACCACTAAACCACCGATGGGACTCATAAGTAGATTCAAAGTGGCGAAAACGCCGAAAACGTGCAAACGAGCATGTTGTCTAAATACAACATGCTCACGCTTACAAGCGAGTCGGTTTGTCTAATCGCTAACGCTTCAGCGATAGCGATTATCGTTTGGTAGCCAAAGTGACAGTAACGTAGCGATCGCTTAATCGAGGCGTCGTATCGATAACTCAAAATTTTTGTCTATAGTTAGCGAGAGAAGAAATGTCAAAAATTGAAAATGACAAACTAACATAACCTAAATAAATTAAATTTATTTCATGAAGAGTTTTCGGCGTTTTCGCCACTTTGAATCTACTTATGAGTCCCATCGGTGGTTTAGTGGTTTATGATAATGTACCAAACCACAAGTGTTGCGTACCGACCGAAGTAATTTACAACAGGACCTATAAGTTTCATCAATTTCATAGAATCATTTCTATTTTCTATGAAAAGACATACCTAGGTTAGGTTATAGTTCCTAGTGAGAAAACCATAAAACATGCATCTACCTACGTGCCCTATATAAACATTTTGAGAAAAAAATTGTCATGGAGATAAATTGAAGATTGGTGCTTGTCCATCTTTATTTTTGAAACTCGAGATATCTTACCATGAACTGTTGAATACTGAGGAATACCATCAACTGTTCCCACAGAAATAGGTAATATTTTATTAACATTTATCTATCTAACAATACATATATTCTTATTAACCATTATTTTGCATGTGTAGTTACAAATTTAATTAAATTTGTACATTGCAAAAGTTAAGCCAAGATGACTTTGATGACTACTTCTCTTAATGATATATTTTTATTTCATTTTCAGATCAATTCCGTGATAAGAGTTACTCGAGAAAGCGTCATGATCATTCTTGTGTACCTTATGAGCGAAAACCACATAAGATAGCCTGTCTAGAAGTTTCTGGTATTTGTATTATGTGTTTTTAATATTTTATGAGATTTCTCAAAAGACAGGAATAATTATGATTATTTCATTCTGTATGTGGTCTTGATCGCAGTTTAAAATCAGTATGTACCTACATCTTGAATCAGAAAGCTCCACACAGCACTTTCTATTAGGTTTATCAAGTTACCCAATATTCTAAGCCATTACCTAATTAATCTAAGCAATCTGTAAGCAATCTAAATTAACCACTCCACCACAACAGCATCAAATTAACGTCTAGTTATACAGAATTTCTGAGTGATTATCTTTTTCTCTCTAGATAAAAAGGTTTAATCAGTTTTCTGTGAATTAGTGTAGAATTAGTATATAAATTATTAGGAAAATAAATCCTGTAATTTTCAACCTAAAGTAAAAATGCTTATTTTATTTTTCAGATGATCATCAGCAAACCAATTGACAAATTACCATTATAATTATTTAATGAGTTACTGTAACACCTACAGTTGCATCAGGTGAAATACTGGGTCAGGAAAAATATGTAAGCAGTATTATTCTTTGAAATGGCCCTGGAAACTGACATATACAACAAGCAAGGATGACATTGTTGGATTTGTAGACTTAAATGAAAAATCGAGTAACTTTGCTGACCATGTTAGCTTTATGTAAAAAATAAATAAAAGATTAATGTAATTGTTTTATTTTATCAAAACTAGGAATCTTCAATCCTGGAGGAATAAAACTTTGAATAATGAGGAACAGAAAATCTAATTAATGTTTCCTGTTGCTCAAAATTAAAAGTTACATAAAATTAAATAAATTAACATTATAAAACTTTTATTTAATGATTCTTCTTAACAGCTCGTCGTCATGGATGTTTGTGCATCAATATAACATCAGTTTCACTGCACAAAATCCATTCCGAAACAATTTTTACTATCGAGTCAAAAAATCTACATCCAGAAGATATAGATTCACGCTATACACCACGCATTCACAATGTTCATACAAAAACATCAACAAATAGTTGTATGTACATACATACAAATACCTTAGGTCTGTTCTTTTAGGGGGTGAATGATCTCCTGTTTCATACAAATAAATCCCTAACATGAAAACTTTCACAAGCACACAAATAGTTTTGATTGTAAAATAATGTGAAATTGTTGTTAAGTTCCATAGGCATTTCTTTTGTCACCAGTGTTCAAAATGTGGAATATGTAAATCTATCTCCAAATAATAAATCAATCAGGCATTTTATTAAAGTTTTCTATTAGTTTCACAGATTAGAGAGTCTATAGTTTTTAGTCTCAAATATGTTTTGGGTGCATGAGATACACTCATTGTTACAGGCAGCACACAACAAATTAAGATAATGTATTTTTAAATGATAACCTAAGCAAACAATTCATCATCATAACATAACAGCCTTTTTAATTACACTCACTGGACACAGGCCTCTCCTTGTTATCTGAGAAGGTTTAGGCAGTAGTTCACCACACTTGCCCAATGCAGATTGGTGGACAGCATATAAGGTGATCAATACCCCTTATCTGATCCATTAGCTTCCTTCTACGACGCCTATTTATAGATATAGGGTTGGTGGTGCTATTCTACTCTGCCAGCATGACACGGTCATGAGAATAACTATTACATATATACTTTAATATACAACCACTGTGTACAAATAATGTATATTCTTACTAAAAAATACAACTATTCAATTTCAAACCCATTTAATACCGAAAATGTTTTACATTATAATCTAAATTTATTACAGTATTAACACTATTTTGATTATTGTTTTTATTTTTCGGTGTGTCCTCCTGACATGTAGGCCTCATCCAGCCTTTTCCATAGGTACTAATCTAATCTGTTCTTGGCCAACCGTAACCACAAAGGCTCTGCTACCCTCTTAATGTCATCTGACCATCTCCTCTTCTGTCTGCCCTTTTTCCTCTTACATTGATACCTGAATGGGTCCCCCATTCAGTAACATCTCTTGTCCACTTCTGTATGTTATTTCTAAGTATGGGCTCCGTCCATTTCCACTTTAATTTCTTTATCTTTTCCACTGTATCCTCCAGCTGTGTTAAGGGCTATTGCTTTGACTTTCTGTCCTTCCTTCCATAAAAGTATATCCCAGAATGCACCTCTACAAACTTTAATAACACTATATTACGCCTACGTAGCGTATGAAATAATAAAAACTATTTTTTTTGCTGATATTTTAATCAATAACGTGTTTCACAAGCGTTTTCTACATGGTCTCGGCGATCGAAAGCCAAGCGATCGATCGAAACGCTAGTTTGTCGGTTTCGAGTCTCATAGCTGCATGTTGGCTACGCATTGTATTGTATGGGAAGTTAGCGAGCGACGCCTTCTATTGCTTGCGTTTCGGTTCAATAGAAACGAAAACTGACATTTGGCTAGCAATTTTCGACTCGATTATTTTGATGACGTCACTTTTCGATTGCTTATGTCAATCCCATACATTTTTTGACTTAGCGATAGCGAGAGCGATTGTCGAAGTGCATGTTGTCTAAAGCCCCTGTCCAGCCAGAGGGCCTAGACAACATGAATTTCGACCCAGTAATAATAAATCTAGGTATGATTTCGACACTCGCTCTCGCTAAATCAAAAAAATTATGAGATTGACATATTCAATCGAAAATTCACTTCCATTGCTTAATGTCAATCCTAATACATTTTTGATTTAGCGAGAGCGAGTGTCGAAATGCATGTTGTCTAGACCCTCTGACCTACGCGTGTGCACGACATAGTTTGGACCATATATTCTCAAATTAATTAAAACTCTTCGACCTTATTTTTATTATGTAATTTCTTTACTCGTCACATTACATCAAAAAAAGCTCATAATATAATGTCCCCGCCGAGGGGCTCGAGCCTACCCCAACCCCACATTAGGGGCGATTAGGCCTTAGTCAACAATGCTGGATTGCTGGCCAAGTGCGGGTTGGTCGACTTCACTCACAACCTAAGAATTTCTTCATAGGTGTGAGCAGGTTTCACGATGTTTTCCTTCACCATAAAAGCGTACGAATAAACGATAATTCAAAATTTGAAAACACATAGCATGGTACGTAGCGGGGTTCGATCCAGTGCCTCCCGCGTGAAAGACAACGCTCTTACGCACTACGCTACCGACACCATTCTTTACTCAGCATTAATTAATTATTATTTCCTATATCACTATATTTTTGTAAATTACTTAGATATTAACTGTTTTCTAGACATGTTTTATAAATCTATGGATTGGACCATATAGTGGAATAGATATAGGGAACTATCTTAGATAGATCATCAATATGAAAGAGAAAGAGCATAGTAACGCATATATTAGAGCTATATAGATAGACGAGACCATTCACCTACACGTAGTCGTGCCTAAGTGAACAAAAGAACTGTCAAGACTGCAGTAGCACAATATAGAGAACGAACAGTAGCCCAATTCACGTATTAAAACCGTTGGGATATCGCAGCGATTTAGTCGTTTAAACACTTTTTCGTATTCACGTACGTCAAATGAACCGATTTTGAAGTAGCTCGATCGCAATGTCGTTGAACCATCGTCTACCCGTATTCAGCTAATAAATCGTTTTAAAATCGCACCGAAATGTCAACTGAGAGGTATTCAGCTAAAATATTTTCGTATCACGTTCTATGTTAAATATTATCGATATTGATTGATTTAATTTGATTAACTTATCGTAAATAGCTGTATTTGAAGTATAAAGTATATTTGAACCTTTTAGTAGAAAATCAAATCATTTTACGGGTATCTTTTTTGTTTCCTTGACAAGTCGTTCAGATGTGCTTTAGTTCCGATCTTATTGAGTTGTCGTCCTATCGAGATGTAGCTGAGTAACATGTGAATACCAAAATTGGATAGGACTACGATCGAACGATTTCTAAACTACAACGATTTTTAGATCGAATGTATTTACGTGAATTGGGCCACAGTAGCCCGACTCAGGCGTGTCCTTGAAATTTATACCTAAAACTGAACTGGGCGCCAGGGTTGGTACCTACAAAATGTAAAATTATTACTTATTTTAGGCACAGAATTTTTATTATTGTGTTCCTTTAGGATGAAGAATAAAACATTATGTTAATTTAATGATCATTTATTTATGGAATAATTTTATTTTTGCGTTTACAAACGCGTAAATATTTACTAGAAAAATGCACTAAAAAAACTCGACTCCCGCCTGAGGCAAGTCGATTTTTTTCAGTGCATTTTTCTAGATCATTTATTTATTACAAATCTAAACATATTATAAAAACACAAAAAGCTAGTCTATACTAATACTTATTATAAAGAGGAAAGATTTGTTTGTTTGTATTGAATAGGCTCCGAAACTTCTAGATGTGCCAACATGTTTTTTAAGATCAATAAGAGATTAAGTTTTGAAAAGTAACGTAGACGACTATAAATATTCTTATTTTATAACAATTTTAACATGACATAGCAATCAGGACTATTTTCATTTTTCTCGAATAGTATGAGATTTTTTTTACATTTTAGAAACTACTGAAGCTATTTTCATAATTAATCTTGTCCGCGGCGGCGTCAATTCCCAATTGTGCCGCCCTTACTTCTCAATTTTGGAAAGGGACACTGTAACGTAAAACATTACTTTCAAATTTTAAATACGTTTTAAAAATTATAATTAATATTATTTCCTTTAAAAATTATCACAAGCAATGCGCGCGGGCTGTGTTAAGGAACCAGTTTGGAGTTCCTTGTCCCGCTCGCCCTCTGCATCAGCTGCCTGAGGCAGCGGCCGCTGGTCGTCACACACGCAATTTGTTCGACTGGGAGACGCAAGCTTGCTCATCTTCAGCTACCTCAAACGTAGTCTCCACAAACTGATCAATAATTTTAAGTTACACGACTATCGCCTTCTTGATTGCGACTATAGTATTAGAAATTTTTTCGTGGGTAGTTGGAAAGAAAGGTCAACAAAATTTTGCTCGTCACTATTATTTTATTTAATTTAAAATTATAATACATTTAACGCTTTTTATGACAAAAAGTAAATGGTGATATAATCAGCTCACCCCCAGTGTTATCTCCTTTCGCTCACAAACTATCACAGAGTTATATTTAACAAACATTATCACTATGAAGGACATGCAGGAATCCCTTTCCAACTTAAGTGCACAGTTCAATACACGAATGGCGAAATTTGAAGAGGAATTGAAGACCCGTGGCCGTGTGGAATCCACTTCCACCTCAACAGGATTACTGGATGATTTCACTGCTTTCAAGAGCTTCATTTTGGAGTCTCTAAACAGTTTTCAGCGTCAACTGGAAATCCTCGCTGCTGAAGTAGACAGGATGGAATCTCATAGCCGACGGAAGATTCTACTGCTGCATGGTGTACCAGAGAACAAATCCGAAGATACTTCTAAAGTGGTTGCAGGGGTCATCACAGGTCAGCTCGACATCTCGGACTTCACCTCGGGTGACATAAAACGGTGCCACAGAATGGGGCGTACAGCAGGCGCTGATAAACCACGACCCATTCTTATCAAATTTTATGATGCTGCTGTACGTAATAAGACATGGTTTTCTAAAACCAAATTTAAGGGTACTGGCATAACATTGTCGGAGTTCTTAACTCGATCTCGACACGAAGCTTTCATGGCCGCTCGCGAGAAGTTCGGTATTAATAAATGTTGGACAAAGGACGGCTATGTTCACATACTGGGTCCTGATGGTACACGTCATCGTATTGTGAAGGTCACTGAGCTGAACAAGATCGAGTGCGAGACAGTGAAGAAGGCGCCAACGACCAAAATTACGAAGGCAAAACGTCCAGTAGCAAATAAAAAGTAAGATCTCTTCCAGGGTTATTTTTCCACATAACATAACTTTGTTTGTAAGTAGTTCCAATTTAGTTTGTATATGTAAGCAATCACCTTAATCTTTGATCAATTCTACTTTAAATATTTAGTAAATTTAGATTCTGTTTACGAAATACCCTTTTAATTTTAAATTGTAAATTCCATTGTAAATTCCTAGATTGTTATTTGACTTTGATTGACTCCACAGAGAAGGTAATCACTACGATTGACTCCACAGACTAGTTAGAACAATAGAATGATTGACTCTTATTGACATAACGGTTTTTAATATGCAAAGGGATTATTGTTCATACAGCCATGTTATTTTCTTTTAATTTTTATTGTTTTTGTCGTTTTCTTATTGTTATTACCCATTTCTTTTTTTTTTCTAAGTGATTGCTTACCTTTGTGAATTCACCAGTGTAATAAGTTTTTTTTTTTTTTTTCTTTCCTTTTTACATTTTGTATAACACAACTGGTGGGTGGACATCTGTTTTACAGCTTTAATTTATTGTATTACTTTAGTATTTTATTTTATTGTAATATATATTTTTATTTTATTTTAATATATAATATACTATATTATTATATTTATTGTTATCATGGATGATCATAGTAGTGATGAAGATTTTTTATCAGCTAGTGGAAGTAGTTCTTTTAACGATAGTTTTGTTAGTATTCCAACATTAAGGGACACACTAGAGACTCATTTTTCCGACGTTCCAAAACACTTCAACATAGTGCATATTAATGCACAAAGCATTCCGGCACACTTTCCTGATTTGTTGTCTACTTTTGACTGTAAGAATAACCATGCCATTCTCATATCCGAATCCTGGCTTAAGCCTGTCCTTCCATCAACTTCCTACTCCTTACCTGGTTTTATCCTAATCAGAAATGACCGTTCCGTTGGCGGCGGTGGTGGTGTAGCTATGTACCTTCGTGCTCATATTCCATTCTCCGTTATAAGTGTATCACCACAGCCACCTCCGTCAAACGCTGGCGAGCATATCTTCTTGGAAGTCATCATGCACAATACCAAAATTCTACTTGGTGTATATTACTCTCCATCTTGCCGTGTCGATTTCTTCTCCTCTTTCGAAACAATCCTTGAAAACCTTATCCCTTCTTACAGTCATACTATTGTCATGGGGGACTTTAACACCTGCCTCCTCAAAAACGATTCCCGTTCCTTATCCCTGCATGCTGTCTTACGGTCGACAAACTTATTTATTCCGTCATTAAATGCTACCCATCATTTCCCAAACTGTTCTCCTTCTCTTCTAGACTTAATTCTTGTCTCTTCTCTTGACCATGTTGTCAGTCATGGTCAATGTCCTGCCGATTCCTTTTCTTATCATGATGCGATATACCTTTCTTACAAAATCCGTCCACCTAAGACCAAGCCCAAGATCCTACAGCTTCGCAATTTTAGTGGTATGAACGTCGATAAACTTCACGAAGACGCCAGTACCATCGATTGGTCGTCGTTGTATACTTGTGAGTTAGTTGACGAAAAGATTGATCTGTTTGCTGTCAAAATTACGAATTTATATAACGTTCATGCTCCAGTTCGTAATGTTAAATTAAAACACTCACCTTCACCCTGGCTCACACAAGAAATAAAGCTACTGATTGATAAGAAAGCTGCTATTAAAACTAAGTACAAACATCGTCCTACTGTCACAAATTGGGAGAACTACGTCAGTATCCGTAATCAGTGCAATAAGGTGTGTAGGAACGCTCAGCGCCACTACTTTCATAGTTCTGTTGAAAATGGAGATCCAGCAAAGGTCTGGAAATTTCTTCGATCGATGGGTATTGGGAAGTCACGCCAGACGACAACAGCTGGTGGTCTTGACTTAAATTCTTTGAATATTTATTTTTCTTCTACTTCCTATTTTGATGGGCCAATTAAAGCCTCTACGTTAAGCTATTTATCTTCTCTTCCCATACCAAATTATCCTGCATTTTCCTTTAGTCAATTCTCGGATTGTGGTGTTAAAAAGAGCATATTATCTATTACATCGTCTGCAGTGGGCTGTGACTCGCTAAGTCGTAAAATGATCATTCCTATCCTAGACGATATCCTTTCTGTCATTTCTCACATCCTTAATTATTCCGTACAAAGTGGTGTCTTTCCTACTGCATGGAAAGATGCCCAAATCACCCCGCTACCGAAGAAACCTAATCCTTCGTCCTTTTCCGACTACCGCCCTATTTCTATACTTCCATTTCTCTCTAAAGTGTTAGAGCGGTTAGTCCATGACCAACTTACCATATTCCTTTGTCATAATCACCTCCTCAATCCATTCCAGTCCGGTTTCCGATCGGGTCACAGTACCACCACTGCACTTGTTAAAATCACAGACGACATCAGATGGGGCATGGAGAATGGCTTGCTAACTATACTATCACTCCTTGATTTTAGTAATGCCTTCAATAACGTAGATTTTGATGTGCTCCTGGGTATTCTAAGCTCTATTAACATATCTCCAACGGCAATTGACTGGTTTCGTAGTTACCTGTTTGGTCGCCGGCAGAGAATTTGCATCGACGATTCTACATCTTCGTGGTGCGGCACATCTGCTGGTGTTCCACAGGGTGGCGTTTTATCTCCTCTACTATTCGCAATCTTCATAAATTCTATTTCCAAACAGCTTTCTTCATCCTACCACCTATACGCTGATGATTTGCAAATTTATTGCCAAACCTCACCAGATCGCCTGGCAGAGGGTGTTAGAATGGTTAACTCTGATCTGGTACAAATTTGTGAGTGGAGTAGCTGTTACGGTCTCAAAGTTAACCCAGCTAAAACACAAGTAATTATTATTGGTAGCTCTCGATTGACTTCAAAAATTGACTGGTCTGTGGTTCCTAATGTGATATTCGATGGATCTATCATTCCTTTCAGTCAGACTGTTAAAAACTTAGGTCTTCACTTTGACACTAATATATCTTGGAGTTATCATCTGCAGGAACTCAGTAGAAAAATGTTTGCTTCGGCAGGATCACTCAGAAGGCTGCGAAACTTCCTACCAACTACTACTAAAATTGCGCTTGCTCAATCTCTCCTTCTCCCAATCCTTGATTATGCTGACTCTAGTTTCCCAAATTTGACCGAAGAACAACTAAATAAACTTGAGCGACTCCAAAACTTTTGCATACGGTTTATATTTGGTTTACGCAAATATGACCACGTTTCAGAATTTCGTGTTAAACTCAAGTGGTTGCCCATTCGCCTTCGCCGGAATGCACATATTTTATCCCTCCTTTACACTATCTTATTCCATCCTAACACTCCATTTTATTTAAAAAATTGCTTTAAGTTTCTACATGATACCCATTCCCGAGTTTTAAGGTCGTCAGAGAACTTGAGGTTAGAAACACCATCTCATTTCACCAAATTTTACAACAAATCCTACTCGGTACAAGCTGTATTGTTGTGGAACGCGTTACCTGTTCACATAAGGCAAGCACAAACCCTCAACACTTTTAAAAATCAGGTTGAAAAGCACTATTTGTCGCTATGATTATTTGTTCATGATTATATATCTATATGTATACCCTATATATTTTTATATATTTTATATATATTCTTATATTCTATTATTATCTTTCTTATATATATTCTTTTATACATTTATTTATACCTGTATATATTTAGTTTATACCTATGTATATTTATATGTATTATAGTATGTAGTTATTGCATGTACATACATATTTGTCATAATAAGTATTATTATTACTATTTTTTTTTAATTAGACATCGCCATCTTCCCTCGAACTCTTTAATTCTAAATCCTGTCCATCCTAAGGTTACCTGGAAGAGATCGCTTTTAGCGATAAGGTCGCCCTTTGTACAGTATATTTTAAGGTTACAATGTTTGTATTTTTCATTTGGTCGATGTACAATAAAGATATATTCTATTCTATTCTATTCTATAGTAGTGCAGTGAACAGTAATCGCTACATAAATTGTTTAACCCACGTATTGGTAAGTGTTTGAACAAGTAATCTTCGTAATCAGTCATTATCAGGTAGATTAATTTATTTTCAAACCCTCAAAATTTATTATGTTTGTTCACACATTAAGTAATGTAGTGTTGTATTTTGCTATTTAAAAGTTCATTTTCTCTTTTATTAACGTTAATTAAGTAATTTTGAAACTCCGTCTGCCATTAATCACGCAGGATTGCATAATTATTTGGTACCTCCATAATGCTCATATTGATGATGAGGAACCCCTGAGCATCATTAAACATGCCTGTATTCTATTTGAATATATTGTGGCATTCCAGGGTCCAAAGTCGTCGGACGGTACAATTTGACCAAGCCATATCACCAGGCACCTCTGCTCTTCGACCACCAGAACAGGACACGCAGGAGAATACTAGCTATTCGGATTGGGAGAGTGCATATTAATTACTAGTAGATTTTTTTGTAACCGGCTTCTGGACCACGCCCTAATAAATTTTTGTTTTACTGAAGGGTAAGGGTAGTAGATTTTTACTCTATACACCCTAATGCGCCCTCCACACTCTCGCCGAGAACCCCCGAGAACACCCGAGAAGCGAGAGTGTGATTAGTTTCTCGCGTTCTCGTTCTCGGGCTCGCCTGTTCTCGGCTCGGTGTCGGTTTTTTGGCCCGCTTCAAAGGGTTTCTCGGGCGAGAAAAGAGAACCGTATCACACTCTCGTTTGTTCTCGTTCGACCTCACTGCGATGTAGGAAGTGATTTCCGAAGTGACTTAGTAAAAACGAATGATATAATTATAATGTTAGGTTGTACTAATTTTTATAATATCACTCCTTCGCTTTTTCGATCCTACAAACTGCTGTGGTTTACTGTAAATACCAAATCCGCTGCACTGTCAGTCATCTATTTCGCATGACGGCCGAGAACGCAAGTGAGAAGGTCGCGTAAGTATGGATACCTTCTCGTTTCTCGGGTCAAGTCTCGGCGAGACTTCTCGCGTGAGTCTGGAGGGCCTATAAAACGTAATAACACAGCACGAGGCGCGCTTGGGCGGCGCGGCGCGTGTACGTGGAGCACAACTCAGCCGCCGATGCGCCCGAGCCGAGGTCCGAGCCTTTAGAGGCACCCTCGGGCGTGTCGCTCCCTTCCGATCCGGTCGACCTAGGGACGCTAGGCGGTCGAGAGACTCCCCATGGGGGAGATGCTCGGTCGCCCAGTAATCCCCTAGGAACGTCCGCCCTACAGGCTTGAGGACCCCCCAAGGTTTTCGCCTTCTCAAAAAATCCGGTGGAGCAGTGAATGCCATCAGCGGCAAACTGCAGTAGTCAAACAAAAAAAAAAAAAAAAAAAAAACTCAGCCGACGCGCGGCGTGACACTGCGTTGCTTTGTCGTTCAGTCAGAGCATGCTTAGCGGCAAGGAGCTTATATTATTGCTTAGCGGTCATGTAAACAACGTTTATGTGTGCGTGCGCTGATTCACCCTTTTATATGGAGTCAAAGTACTGATCGTTCTCTATATTGTGACAGTAGGCAGAGGCGGATTATCCTAAAGGCAAACTAGGCATGTGCCTAGGGGCGCGAGGATAAAAAGGGGCGCGCGGGCGGAATTGTAAAAAAAAAATATAAAATAGTATACAATTAATTGCGCCAGTTAAAAAGCCAGCTATTTACACAATAAAAACTCTAATTTTGCTTACAACCTCAATTTGACATATAATATAAAAATATAACAAAAGATGACTGACTAATGCCCGTTTTCACCAACCAGTCCCTAACGGATCCCTAAGTAGGCGTCTAAGTAACACCTAAATCGAATACTTTCTTAAATTCATTTTCACAGTGCTAAGTGTTACCTAATAAGGGGACTCTTTACTAAGTGACAGCTATGACATTTTTTAAGTGGATAAAAGTGTAAATATTCATATATATCTTGAAAATTTAACACTTACTAAAAAATAAAGACGAATAAGGTCCAGATATTGTTAAGTTACAATATTTTAGGCCCTAAATATACCTACTACTTTTATTTACTACTACTTTGATCCCTAACCTATGATGACGGTCATAATATGACCGAAGACGTCAAGTAGTAAAACGGCGGCATGCGGCCACGATTTGACAAATATTTTTTTATAAACTTATTAGTTATTATAAAAAAAAATCAATAAGTCCAATGCTTAATTTTTTTTTGTATTTTTGGCAGTTGACTCGAAATCATTTTCACGGTTTCTGACGCTTGTAATTTGTAAAATCTCAAAAAATTGATGCAAATCACTGCTTATTGAAGATAAATTCACATATTTTCTTTACCAAAATAACTCACGAATGGTAAACGAGGTTAGGGAACCGATAGGGAGAGCAAAATCGGGGCCTTAAATATTAAGAGTTCCTTAAGCTTTTAGGTGATACCTAAGCGTTGGTGAAAACGAATTTCACTGTAAGAGTTCCTTAAATTTCGCTTAAGGGACCCCTAAGCATAACAGACTGTTGGTGAAAACGGGCATAAAACTTACGCCTACAAAGAACTTTTTTGTGGGAAATCCATTTATGGACCATATCACACGCTGGCTGTACGGCGCGGCGTGTGCGGGACTCACCGGCGCGGAATAGCACCGGTCCTACTCCGCTAAAACCCACCGCGGTATTATGGGGACGTTTTGGGATCGTCGCACATAGTGTGCCATTACACCATAACACGCCTACAAAGAACCTTGCCTATGGTACATGATCTCTGATTGAAGTTGGAAAGATACGACTGCAATGCTCGTCGCGTCGGCCGCGAGTGAGTATCGACTATCGGACGTTCCTGCTTCTAAAATTGCGGGGATGAGGGTGCTGCGCTTGATTTTTTTAATTTACCGAGTATTAATAAATTCTTAAAATAAAAGCGCCAGACAGTTCACGACGGCGTTCGTTTCTCATATTTGCCCGATCGAGAAAGAAATCCGGTACCTTCCGCGCTTACGGCAGTAGCCTAGGCCACTATTTACACTATCGAGGTCGAATTAAGTAAGTAACTATAATATACTAAAGTTAGTTAATTATCTAAATTAAATATAACATACACTGATTTTTTTTATCCTGTTCAATAATTTAACTCATATCACGCCTGTAAAGCCAGAAATTATTATATGTATAGGGGATTTCATAATTTTGGGGTTTACATGCCAGTCGTACAAAAAAAGCTTTAAAATATTGTAAACCGAAATCGTGAGATCTGTCCGACAACATTGATCTCATGTAAACTCATGCGCATTATCCCTTGGCCTCCATCTCACCAATTTTTTGTAAGGCGCGGTACAGCGGTTTCTGTCATACTATAGTAAGATTTATCCCTACTAATATTATAAATGCGAAAGTAACTCTGTCCGTTTGTCTGTTAAGCTTTCACGTCTAAACCACTGAACCGATTTTGATGAAATTTGGTAGGTATACTTGAGCTCGGGGAAGGACATAGGGTACTTTTTATTGCGAAAAATAGGCATGAAGGGGTTGAAATAGGGGATGAAAGTTTGTATAGAAATTCGTCATTGTTAAAGATAAAACTATGAAATTTTAAATTTAGGCACTTGATCGATACGAAATAAATAATTATTTGTTCTAGCGTTTTTGAAATATTTACCCATGTGGGGATAAAATGGGGGATGAAAGGTCGGTCGTAAGGAAGTCCAAAAAAAGTCACGCTTTTTCAAAAGTCACGCTCAAACATCAAAATCAGTAGAGGTGTTAGGCGCGAAAGCGCTCAACTGATTTTGATGAAATTTGTTACATAAATAAACTAGACCTTGAGATCCTTGAGATAGGACATAAACTACCTTTTTTTGGGCATAAAGGGGTTGAAATAAGGGATGAAAGTTTGTAAGCGATTCTTCAATATCGAAGATAAAACCATGAAACTTTGCATATAGGCACTTAATAAGAAGAAAATAAATATCTAATCTAGCGTTTTTGAAATTTTGACGCGTGTGGGAATATAATAGGGCATGAAAGCACAATGAAAGGTAAACAGGTCTAATCAAAGTCACGCTTTCACGCCTAACAGCTGAACCGGTTTTTATGTAATTTGGTACAAAAATAGACCATCCCTTGAGAAAAAATATAAGCTAAATTTTGTTGTAAAAATGGCATGAAGGGGTTGAAAGTAGGGATGGAAGTTCCTCATCGAAGATAAAACCAATAAACTTTGTATTTAAGCAGGTGATAAGAAGTAAAAAAAATGTGGGAATGAAAGGTCGTATGGAAGTTAGCAAAAGATGAAAGACCAAAAAAAATAGTTTATAAAAAGGTATTAAAATAAGCTATTTAAAGTAATCTATATCAATTTATGAGTAAAGAAGTACCCTAAAAAATGCTACCCAAAGTGACTATTCCACGTAGACGAAGTCGCGGGCAAAAGTTAGTTTTTAATATACCTAGGGGCGCCGATGAGATACTTGCCTACGGCGCACTCAACGTTTAATCCGCCTCTGACAGTAGGTACTATTTTTTTACGCACACACGAGCATTACTCATACATAGGTGCATTTTTTCTTAACTCTTTACGTTCTCGTACGTAGTAAGTATAGAGGAAGGCTTGTAATCATCAAAAAATTCGACCTAGAGATTTTGAGAGTTTTGTCCAAAAATATTTTTTTTAGAATTATATCTGTGTGTGTGTGTCTGTGCGTTAGCACGATAACTCGAGCATGCTTTAACTTATTGCAACCAAATTTAACATGCGTGTATGACATCAAAATATAAAGTTTCTATCAACTGAGTCGTTTCCGGTATACCGGAAAGTCAAGGGGAGACCACTCCCGATTTTTTGGTCTCGCCCTGTCGATTCATTGCCATTCTATAAACGTCAGTAGGTTATTATGAATCTATGGGGTCCACCACGGGTCCACGTCCGGAAGCCTCCTCGTGGCGGATCCTGTTAACGTGGTGGGGAAACTTTCTCGGCGAGTGTGTGGCTTTTGATGTCAAGGGTATCCCCTTGGCATTCGAAGTCACATGCCATCGTCGAGTTGTTTTTGTTTTCCCACCACGGCTAGTTCCGGACGGCCCTTTTCAGGGTCACGACCGCGCCCGAAGTCCCCCGGGTGCGGTCCGATGGCTGCTCCCGGTGTCCTCGTCAGGAGGACGCGCCAGGTCGAGCAGCCGTCGGTGAGGGAGGAGGCGGCCTATAAGGCCGGCGTCGGCCAGCGGCCCACAGGGGCTCGCGTTAGTCGGCAGCCCCTGCGGGCTGCTGGCCACCAATTGGTGCACAAGAAATGCCTAGACGGGCAGCGTTGGGACGGTCTCGGTGTAGTTGCGCCCACGTGCGTAGATTCCGAGCCGTCCTGTAATAGCGCACTGGAGGTCAGGCCGGGGAGGATGTTTAGTGGGTATGGAGGGAACGCCTTTACTTCTAGTTCCACATATCCCCTGCGGTTGGCACCACCCCGCAGGGATGATGCGTAAATGCATTTGACCTCCCCGAAACAAAAAAAAAAACATCTATGGATTGGACACTCTTTTGGACATGTTCGCGTAGTACCTACGTCTACGGGCTACGGGCGAGGCGAAGTTCTATTTTACAGGCCTCAGTTTTTTCTTAACCGCGCTACGTCTGTACCTACTTTTTTATTTGGTATTGAGGTTTGAACGTGTTCGCGTGCTCCTAGCGAACAGTTCGCGTGTAAGTAGATGTTTGCAGCTCCTTTGATTCTTCCTTGCACGCGAACTGCTCATACCTTGCACGCGAAACGCTTACGAATAGGTCGCGAGAAGCATACACGAGCTGAATTTGACGCGTCCAATAACCGAGTGTGCACGGTTCGTGCACGTGCGCAGGAATGGACCTTTACCAATACATAATTTAGCTGCCAAGGCTTTGGACATATTCTTTCTAATTTGTAGCGGCGAAATTAAGTAAAACATTATATTGCTTTAAAATAAAATATACTTTCATAATGGGTGCTATAGATAAAAAAAAAGTTTCACTTAAATTTTAAGAATAATCATCATCTTCTTCGTCTTCTGTTTTGGGAGCTGTTGGAGGCGGCACGTACGGTTGACCTGCGTCAGCGCCGACCAAGCCTTGCTGCTGCAGAAGAAGCCATTGTTGTTGCTCTTGTTTTGCTTGTTCTTCACGAGCCTGTGATACAACCAACTTAGTTAGATGAGGTTTCTTGCGTGGATTTGTTACATAGTGATAAAATTCAGATAGAAGGTTTGTCCCGTTGAATAACGCTAGTTAGGTGCAGGCCCAGGCGCCCAGTGAAGTTTTGCTGGGTTTCGGGGTCAGCATACTTACCTACGGGTTTAGGAGGTTACCATATAGTAGGTAGGATCGGTGTTGTTCAGCGTCACGTCCCGGAGAGCCAAACATTTCGAATTGCCTAGCCAGCGAGCGGTACAATCCGTAAGAAAAAAAGCGGTACAAAAAAGCTCGTGAAATACTTTATTTTTTGACAACCAGTTATTAAGATTTAAGTCTCCATACTCGATTAAAATTCTCAAATAAAATCCACTACTTAAATCATTTTAGTTCTCAATATCATCTAACCATCTAAGAAAACATTGTAAATCCAGATAATTGATTTTCTCCGATAATATTGTATTTTGAAAGCATCACTACAGGGAATAATAGTCTAAGATCCGAACTTAAAACGACCTTCACCTAGCTGATAATGAAATGAAACATATTTTATAACAAATTTAGTATATTAGAATGCGGGTTGCATAAAAAAATCCTGGACAGACTATTTTTAATTAAAGTACGGCTTCCGCGGCAAACTCCGACTAAGCGTCCGCGCCAGCGCGTGACGTCACGGCGCAACAAAAATGTGAAAAAATAAATTTTTCTTGGTCTTTCTTTAATTTAAGATACTATGTTGCTTTAAAGAAATTAGTCCTTATGAATAACTCTTTCGGTTGGTATCATAAAATATAGAATATATATTTTTTTCAAATTTCACCAGTGAGATTCCCGGCTCCAGCAGGTGATTTTTCAAAAATCTTTAAATGCAGTTTTAATTATTTTTGAAAATAAAGGAATGTTTCCTTTCAGTAAAATTTGCCATCATCAATATTAAAGGTACTTTTCCTACTCCCACGGTCTTTTTTCCAACCTGTATATAAAGGAGATTGCTCAAATTGGCCTAAGAACCAATAAAATATTGGGATATTTGATAATTCTTGTTATAATTTATGCTATAATTAACAGTCATAAGATTCTAACGGACACTTCTGCATATTATATTCATTTTAAAAAGGACTTTATCATTCTACCGTTTTAGAAACCATAAGACCACCTTTTTAATGGCTTTGGTGTTCTAACATACAGCCAAAGATTTATCGAAGTTGTTTAATTTACAAAAATACAATCTCTTTGGTAGAGATTGATTAAAATGAAATTACATTTTATTAATTAATAAATAACAATATTATTATTTACGCTAAATGCATACGTGCAAAGCCAAAAATAAAGATGGTAGTCGCCACCATGAAGTTTATTGTCATACATTTTTCGCCAAGCACTACCTTGATGCGTTAAAAGGTGTTACACAATAAAAATGTTTTATACAAACCAAAAAAAGAAATAAAACTACTGAAGGCATAGGCTGTATGACCTAGATCCCTTTACCTTCCCCTAATAGGGAGAATTTTAAAAATATAAGGTGCTTGTGTTTGTTGTTTGTGTTTGTTTACAGTGTTCGATGCGATTTTTTATTTCTAACTTTACTTGGCCTTTCGGACAACGGACTTGATATCTTTTTGAACTACGGACTTTGTAAATGAGTTTTTGCATGATTTCCCTAGTTTACTTACTAGTTTCTTTTTTTATTATTTTACATTTGTTTGGAAACATAACCTCAATATCAGTAAGTAGTATGCTAATAATTAAGTTCTCAGAAGTGTCCGTCAATAATCAACGTTTATACAGTCATTTACTTATAATTTCGAACCTAGAAAATAAATTTTCATGATTTTTGGTTCTTAGGCAAAGTATCTATGGGATCTGAGCAATCTCCTTTAGTAACAATAATATTTAAAGTAACTCTTAACACAAACACTTTAAATAATAAATGCAAACCACTTTACAAATCAAATTAAAAGAGTGTAAACCACGTGTTAACACTCTGCATCACCCACAATCAGACATGACTGTCGCACCGTGACGTCATCTTACGAGCGCGCGAAGGAAGGCAAATTTAATAAACCGGTGAAACTTTACAACGCTGTAACTTTGGAAATCCTGGCCCGATTTCGATGAAACAAAAACTATTATTATTGGCACGAGTACGCGCATTATAATAAGTGCAGTAACATTTATAGTAAACTTTTGATGTGTTGGTGTGACTCGTTCATTAAAAGAAGCCATTATTACTTTTAAGATTAACATTGCCGCATCCGCCAGGAGCTACTAATCCATACTTTAACATTATCAATCCAATAAACACCAATAGGAATCAATTCAGGAAGGAAAATTAGATGACTTCAATGGTAAGTTCAACTCCATCATAGATATTGAATTTGCAGCTGACAACGTTACTAAGGCCGTTTTTACATCTTGGCGGACAACTGACCAGAGAAAAAGGCAACAGGTAAAAAGGAACCTTGGTGGAAGAATTAGCCAGAACTAGCCAAGCGTTTAACCAAGCCAAAACCAGAAAGGACTTCAAGGAATACGCCAAGATGTTTACAGAATACAATCGGGCAATACACAAAGCACAACGGAAATCGTGGAGAAGACATTGTCAATACATAGAATCCGTACCTGAAGGAATGAGAACCTTCAGGGCTTTGTCAACAGCCAAGGGCAATCCACTTTCTTCTGTAAAGGATGAAAATTGGCAACTCACGGCAACAGCCAAGGAGAAACTGAGCGCCATGTTCAAAACTCACTTCACTGGGTCAACGCAAATCAATGCATATGAAGGCGAGCCAATCAGTGAAGAGGAACAACTTACACGCACCTTAAGAACTGATTGTAAAGTCGCAAAAATGTGGTGGATGACAAGAAACTGAATTGGGCAATTAAAAGTTTCCAACAGTTTTTAACAATGTCATTTCATGTTATTTTGTGTGATATTTCTAAGCTAAATCTAACACATGCATGTTAAATTGGAAATGTCTAAGGTGTAGCCTAAAGCACGGTCGCCGAGCAGGAAGAATTTCGTACATTGACCTATTTACCTACTGACAGTGGTCACAAACATTTTTTGTCGTGTACTAGTTAAAAATATAGGATTTTTATATTTACCTACCTTGAATAACGGAAAAGTGGCAAATAAATATTTTTATTTGAAATAGGTATTCTATTCTATGACACTTTTTGGTAATAGGTAATATAATTAGGTATTTAGATTTGATGTTAATAAATAAAATCATTTTAAAAATAAATATTTATTATTTATTAATCAGAATCAGATTCCGTGGTATCAGAGCTGCTGCTTTCCTCAGACGACGTTTCACCTGTTACATTGATGATAAAAGAATCAATAGTTTTGTCGATATTATTGTCTAAACCACCTAATTTTATTTCCTCCTTTTTTACGTGGCTTATACAGTTTTTCCATTTTTCCGGTGTAATGTTTTTCAACGCCTCTTTGAGCAGCAACTTCTCACTTTCACTAAAGTGCGACATTTTTCGCTTCTTCCGCGGAGAAACAAAGTCTTTGAATGGACGGCCCCGGTTCCATTTTCAAAAAAACTTAACAATGTAGAACCGACTAACAAGAAAACTAAATAACGATAACTTAACAGTAATTTAACAAGAAAACAAAACACAAACGTCTGCAGAAACTATTTCACTACGAACAAATTGACCGATCACTAGTGCATCCCGTTATGGAATGTCGTCCGTTAAATTTTGATTTTTGAACAAGCGATAAAGCGTCGAGTGGGCGTTATAGGCTTGACTCAAGGTCAAAAAAATGCTAGCATACAAATATAAACCTTACGTAAGCACACAAAAGGTTTGTAACTCCTGATGCCCGCGGTCGACGCTACCGTGTGAGCGGGATGCAACTTATTCATGCGTGAGAGAGGGAGACAGGTAGAACCAGGTCAATGTACGAAATTCTTCCTGCTCGGCGACCGTGCTTTAGTTAGCCTATAGGTGTATCAGGCTCTGCACTCGAGATAATTTTATCACCGAAAAGCAAGGATTATTGTTGATTAAAAACAGATTGCCATAATGTAGAACAAAAAAAAATACCTGAGCAAATAGTTCTTGTTGTTGACGTAATAGTTCCTCTTCTGGTATTCCTAAATTTTCAAGACGTGTACTCTGTCTCCTCCTCTTAGCCGCTACAGCTTTACAATCTTTAAGTACTGCTTCAGCCTCCAAAGTGTAATCATTAAATCCTAGTCTGTCAAGAGCTGAAATAAAATAAATTAAAAAGTAACATTTTCAGTAGCTAATATTACCCAAAACGAAATTAAATTAAATATTCGTTCCATTTTTTACCCGATAACACATGTTCAGCATTGATTGTTTTCTTGTTACTCTGATTGCATATCTCATTAGCTTCAGAACTTAGCAAGTGTATAAATTCTGTGCAACAATTTAATATTAGTTCTCTTGATTCGAATGCTACACGAACTGAAGGAACCAGTTCCTTAATCATTTTATTTATACTTGCTCGAGGTAAAGTTAATTCATCTTCTTCTGATGGAGGCGGACATAGTTCTTGTTCTGGGCTCCCCATTATCGAGATTAAATGTTTAATTCTATTGGGGAATGTGGGATTTTAAAGCTGGAGGTTTTCACAAAGAAGTTAAATAATGATTAAATTCAAATCCTGATCATACAAAATAAAGCAGTTGTGCCCACAGCAATCAATGGTAATCACAACAGATCACAGATTAGAGAGTATATGCAACAGATTAGAAAAAAAGAATATGGAGTTTTTTTTTTTTTTTTTTGAATACTATTGCCTTAGACAAAGAATCCTGTAGACTTGGCATGAGTTTTGACAGCTAAGTGTAAGAAGGTTAGGTGTATACAGATACCCATAAGAGTGAAAGAGTACTCATTATATTTTTTGTCCTTGTCAGAGTTTCACTTTTCGCTTATTTGACACAAAATGTTCGCTAAGTAAATTGAGCACCGACAAGACCTACCTAATACTAATTAACTAATTTGATAATCGTTTGCAATAATAGTTATTTATTTAATGTGTTTAACCCCTAATTGGGGTCCAACATTAGGCTAAGGTAGCCGCTGTCGCCTCCGCTACTTCACTTCCGCCCAGGGCTGGATTTACAGTGAGCAGCAGTACAAGCCCGTAACTCGTCCCACCGAGCGACCCTCACCGAGATCATCTTCGGCTACCACTACCGTTCTGCACGGATCTCTCGTGTCTCATTTAACTCCCTATATCTTAGGACCGTGGGAGCACGTGAGACCTTACCCGTGGCACAAGACTGTCCGTGATTAATTTGTGCTACAGGCACCCTACTAGAAAGAGACAGAGCCTCTAGAAATGTCAAGAAATGTCAAGTGTTGTCAAAACTTTTGCCCTCACTTTGTTCATTTGACTAATGACTCCATTCTATAGGTAAAATATAAGCTCCTTGGTGTGGCGGGTAATCATGGCGTCTGGATGTCGATCTTTATTTCGATAATTCAAAATTGCTTCGGAGTGGATTTTGTGCAGTGAAAGTGGTGTCGTTTTGTTGCATAAGCATCCGTGTTGACGAACAGTTATGAGGAATCATTGAAATAAAGGTTTTGTGTATGTGGTGTGGAGAATTGTATAGTGGTTGGAAATCCCATTATACAATTCTCATCAGTCACCATCATGAGGTCTGTACCATGCATTTCTCGCCAAGCACTCCCTAGATGCATTGAAAAGTGTGGCACCCACATTTTAATGCAAAAATCAAGAAAGAAGACGAAACTGAAGACTTGGCTGTATGGGCTAGATCCCTTTGACTTCCCGTAACAGGGAAAATTTAACCAAAAAAAAAGAATATGTCCTTAGACAAAGAATCCTGTAGACTGGGCATCCGCGTACACCCTGTAAGGGATAGACTGAGAGTTGACATGACAGTGACAGAAGTGACTGACGTCAACAGAAGAGGCCAGGTTTTTAAAATATTACCCCATTAAATGTTTAAAATATTTTGATTTGCCTTATTTTGAAATGTTTGAAAAATGTGTGTACTCTCGAGTTCATCTCCTTTCTCATGACTGGATGGACGACAATAGGATTTTTGAAGTGCGCCGTGCGTCGTGGTGGAGTGGTCTGTAAAGCTAGCTAGCACATTTAGGCAGTCCGAGTTCAAATCCCTGGTAGTAGCAATCTCTCTAGCATCTCTCATATTATGGTCCGGACAATATAGGCTACATTATAACCGACTTTAATAATAGAAGGAGTCGATTTTCCCTTGTAAATTATTGATTTTAGACGATTTCATTTCTTTAAAGTTTTTACACAAACTCATGTTGTGGTTGCTAAGCAACGAGAAAATAATTAGATTAATATTTTCTCGTTGCTTATAGCAACAACAACAAATGTTAAACACCATGTGGTAGGTAATGTTGCCCATCCCATGGTGTTTAATATTAGTTGTTTACGTAGTGAGATTTCAGTTTTTAAACTTAGTTTATTATTTTGATTATCCTCGTGGCTCCCACGAGTATAATCAAAGAAATAAACAATCATGAAAAGATAATCAAATTTTTTAAAACCAAAAGATCGACGTCGAGACGCCATGGTATCCCGCCTAACACTCAATTCAAAGTATTTATTTGTTCATAGTGTGGTAAAACGTAAATACAAAGTTTAATACGATTTTGGTGGTACTCCTTTTCATGGTATGTATTTACAGCTCGACCAGCAGTACGTCCTTGAATATCCGTGAATGTAAATAAATAACGACAACGATAATTCCAAGAATTTATTGGTTTTTATAGCGCGGTAAAACGTAAATGCCTAGTGTGATACGTTATTGGCGATGTCCTTTTCATGGTATTTACAGATTGACCAGCAGTACGTGCTTGAATATCCATGAATATTATGTCCTAGAAATCTGAAACATTAAGATAACTTAAATCTTTGTATTTACCCGACAACAAGGACAGCTTCAAATTATATTACTGGTATCCCTAAACTGCAGTATAATCCAGAAAAATAAGAAATCTACAAAATGACGCTCCGACAGTCAAATTATATAGCAATTGACAACTACAACTAAACTACTAAATTTGGTCGGATTTCTTTGACAATTATTGGACAATAACAATATTTTCGTAAGCAAATTTTCATGATTTTTTTAGTTTTCTATCAAGCTTGAGATCATATATTATTCGATTTTAATCTAAACTTTATCGTATAATGCCAATAAAATACTAATTTAAAGTTGTTTTCGTACTTACGAGTAATAACTTATTTTCTCGCAATTTCGGTAGCTACGGCTTTTACAGCCGATTACACAACAATGCATTGTAACAATCACAAGCAGGATATAGTTTCCAACACTTCTACGTTTTACACACTGATAACAACACTTTGTAAACACAAATATTTTGAATATTTACTATCACCAACAGTTTGTTATTAAACCACTTGACCGTTATTAGAAGCTTATAACATTGAGATAGGCACATCCATTTCCCGTCGTATTTTTCCTCTTTTTCCTTCGGTATAGCGCTGTCTCTCTCGCACATCCGCTCAGTGGCGTCACCTGGCGGCGCGGCGAGGGACTAAGGTTTCATGTCCGTTCGCGCGCGCTTGTTCGTCATTGGCGTGAAATTTCCCGTCGAAGCAACATGTTCACTTCACTTGTGAACTATAAGAGTGATTTTAAAAGTTATCACAATTAATAATACTTTTTATAGTATCTATATAATAACGCGAGTTACTGCAACACATGTAAGTACTTGTGATTTTTTATACATAACGTGTTAACGTTCGATAAGTTCTTTTTTTTCAAACATATTTCGGTTAGCAAGAGTTAAATTAGAAAAGCAAGTTAACGCGTCCACCCGGATTGTGGAAGGTGCGGGTTCGAGTCCCGCCTGAGGCAAGTCGATTTTTTTCAGTGCATTTTTCTAGTATTATATTTACGCGTTTGTAAACGCAAAAATAAAATTATTCCATAAGAGTTAAATTATTGCTCTCTATAAAATGTTTTCTGTGTTAGATAATATTAGTGATTATTATATCAAATTAGATTTTTAAAAATCATTAATTTCTTTTTCCATCTACCCTCCAAGCGTAACATTTTATTTTAAGATAAGAAACCAATTGTAAATTTGTTGCAATGGACAACGAAATAAGTAATTATGTTGAACTCGCAAATGACGATCGCTTCGTCTGATTTCCAGTTCAAATAGTCTTCAACATCTAGTTCTGTACATTCACAGTGAAATTTGCAAATAAAAAGACGCCTCGTCGTCATCGTTCAAGAAAATTTTATCGTAGTCACCAATAAAAGAGTGAACTTGAAAATAGGGTATGAATTGTAATTACGATTTTGATGATAACGACATTAGTCCCGTTATATGGGACGTTATCGATACCTAATCGATGTATAATGATTTATAGGTACACCGCGCAGGTGATGCCAATAGAGACTATAAATATGCCTAATCCACCATCGGAATATAAGTACCTACGTTAAGTGAAAATAAAAATATTTTTTGTTAATTCTTTACATAATTAGGTAAAGCCTGGTCTCACAGACAGGTGATGCCACCTAGGGCTAGTAGGTACCTACGTTAATCGAAAATAAAAATATTTTTCTTAAATTTTTTACATAATTAGATTTCTCTGTAGTTAGTGGTAAGTATCCCCGCCTGTCACGTGGGAGACCGGGGTTCGATTCCCCGCCGGGGAGCCAAATAATAGGTATTTTACTAACAGTGGGCGGTCATAGGACTGAAACGATAGCATTGAGAAAGACTGGCATTCTTAAATATGTAAGAGCCTATAATGCAAGCCTGAAATGCCTGAAATATCTTCAAATACCCACATAATTCCGAACAGTTTGCGAGCGCGCTACAATAAAATGGTTTGGTTAGGTCAGAGATTATCAAACTTATTTCTTTTACCGCCCCCTTTGAAAATAAATAATTTTTCAGCGCCCCCTAGTTTTTATACACTCCTAAAACTTAAAAACCACCATTTCATTACTTTAATTAATTTAGTTATAGTGTTATATTATTCAGTCCTGATGTTTAAATTCTAAATTAGACATTTTTACCAGTGAGAACAATTAAAACGCAACTTTATAATATTAAGAATATATTTAAAAATCAAATTAAAAGAAACAATGTAGATAGGTAATCAATTTTAATTTTATAACGAATCTAATGAGATGGATGAATTTGATGATTTTTAACAAGTTTGTTGATATCAGGTTCGATTTTACTCAAAAACAGTCTTAAGTCGCCGCGTTCGGTAACATGCAAACGATTTCTCTTTTTAGTAAGCAGCGTTGTCACAGCGCTAAATCCACGTTCACACAAATATGACGATGGGAATGCTATTAAAAATCGTTGAACGATCGACCACAATCCAGGATATAACTGCGAGATTGATTTTTGTAGCCAAAATTCGTGGTAACCACTTTTGAATTTGATTTTTAATTCATCATTCGTTGTCAGTTCTATAAGTTCTTCTTCCAGTTGGGGTGATATACCTATGTTGACATTTGAAAAAGGATCTAACACCCAGTCTGGTATTTCCAATTTCAAAATATCCTGGAATCTTTCAATGAAATCGCTGTGAAGATTTTCCAAATGTTGGCAGTAGACAAGCAAGTCGTCGCTGTTGCAGGATACTGATAAATTGGGAAAATTATGGAACTCACGTCTGCCGATATTCTTCTTGTGTAAGAGCAACTTGGCTACGAAAGCAGCGACGACATTTTTTGTTTTTATTAAGTTCAAGTCATCGCCTTGAAGTTGGAGATTCATATCATTAAGCAATTTATAAAGGTCTGTCAGGTATGCGATATCATTCTTTGATGTGATGAGTTTGTCGCGCAATTCTGTGTCTTTGTTTTCCAAAAACTCAATGACAGAGTCAAACAGATTGTAAAATCGAGTCAGACAATTTCCTTTTGATAGCCAACGCACTTCTGTGTGAAAAATCAATCTGTTGAAATCTTCATCATTAGCAACACAAAGCTGATTAAATAATCTGTCATTTAAAGAATTGTTTCGGATTTTATTGACTGCTCTGATGACATATTGCAATGATTGAAACAGTCGTTCACTTAAATTTCTAGCAACTAAATGTTGTCGATGTATAACGCAATGTACAGCAAGCACATCTGGAATTTCGTTTTTTAAGTACGCTATGAAACCTTTTTGACTCCCCGTCATAGCTGGAGCACCATCTGTAGCAGCTGATATAATATTCTTCAAGGGAATTCCTTTTTCATCACAAAACTTTTCCAGTGTTTTAAATATGGTTTCTCCTTTTGTGTCTGTCTCTAAATTTCTAGCAAATAATAGTTCTTGACATATTTTTTCATCTTTAATAAACCTCACGTAAGACAGCAACAAAGCTTCATTAGTTGGTAAAGTGGACTCATCCAACTGAATTGAAAATTGACTAGTCTTCAGATGATTGCACAATGACTCTTCAATGTTATCAGCCATTTCATCAATTCGTCTTTGCACAGAACTATTGCTCAAAGGAATTTTTCGAATTATATCTGCAGCAGGTTTATGAAGCACAGTAGTTATAACTTCTTTTACTGCCGGCAAAATTAACGTTTCTCCTATGGTGTGTGGTTTACCTGTTTGAGCAATTAACAAAGAGATATTGTATGAAGCTCGAAGTCCGTCATCGTCTTGCTTAGTAGCCACCGAAAAAAGTTTCGATACACTTGGCTGAGCATTATGCTTCTTTTCCAGGTCTTGAAAATAGGCTACATTTTTGTCCTTCTTATCTGGATGCATTTTATTCAAATGATCTTGAAGTCTTGAAGGCTTCATCGCTTCGTTTGAAAATGTTTTTGAACAAAGAAGGCACATAGGCAAAGATGAATTTGTCGGATTTTCTATGAATCCATATTTAATATATTCTGCACTGTATTGCCGTTTCTTCTTTTTTGCTTCCGACATGACTTTGTTTTTACAAATATGTAAATAAAGTGTTGACCTTTTTAGGAAGTGTAGGTTGAAGATTACCACAGTCTTTCTTTATTGCGATCCACTCGGAGCTCCGTGCACTCGACGAGGTACTCTGTTTCAGAAGATCGATTAAAGATTGCGCACGAAACTACTAATGAAAATTTAAGAGATATTCCGAGCTTTTATATAGGATTTAAATACGGCACGCACCGACAGGAATAAAACAAACGCGCACAAACTCGTTTATCTCTTTCCACGCTTAATAGTACTGAGCAAGTTAGGACAAGTATCGATGCACCAGACGATTACTACCGGATTGCACCAATAGCGTTATTTAACAAAAACTTGTTACAACTTGATTGCGTACGGCATACGGGCTATTCTACGAAATCTATAATAAATATTTTTTAGTTTTTATACCATCATACAAGGCAAATATATAAACTAATTATTTGATATTGAGTAGTAGGTAGGTTTTAATTTTAGTGAATTATAAAGTAAATGAAATTACAAATTAATCATCTGATAACCCTAAACCACGCCTGATATTGAGTAATAGGTAGGTTTTAAGTTTAGTGAAATTTAAAATGTTAAGTAAATAAAATTACAAATCCACCATCGCCCCCCTGAACCACGCCAACGCCCCCCTTTTTTTTCTGGGTCCCTTAACGCCCCCCTCTAGGCCTCCAACGCCCACAGGGGGGCGTTATCGCCCACTTTGAGAAAGACTGGGTTAGGTGAAACTTTTTTATCAATTAATAAATTTGTCACTGAGAATGCTTCGCGAGCAAAACCTATTTGTTACCTTTCGCAAGGGCAAAGTTCTTATACTGTACCATCGCATGGTGCTTACATCTGTTCCTTTGAACAGACACATACTTGCTATGCTGCGAGTTTTATTACCAACCCTCGCAGGGTGGTTACCAAATTCAATATCCTTCGCGAGGATATAGTGATGCTAATCACGAACAAGGGCAAAGTACTCATATTGTACCATTGCATGGTACATCTGTTCCTCGGGACATACATACCTACACATGCCACTTGCAGCATGCTGTGAGCCCCATAACCAACCCTCGCAGGGTGGTTACCAAATTCAATATCCTTCGCAAGGATATAGTAGTGCTAATCACGGACAACAATGTCCTTACATACAACATAGGCTCAACTTAATCTCGATCTCGCGGATTGAGGCCACGGCACTAATTTCAACGAGGTCAAAATGGTCCATCATCTCCCTCTGCCAACAGAGGTAATAAGAGACACAGACAATGACTACCAGAAAATTCGAGTCGGTAAGTTAGCACTGTATTGACACTGTTGGAAGGAAATGGGCTCTCCAGTTTTCTTTGTTCGCATAACAGGGTATCGCATACCATTTCCACTAAAGTCACCACTTAAGGTACCACACCTGACCAGCGACCGTCGTCGCACATTAGGTTCAAATGAAATGTGTGTGATTACTTCACAAATAAAAAAAAAAAAAAAAAAAAATAAAAAAAAAAATAAAAAAAAATAAGGGGTTCTAAAAACAGCAAGCCTCTCTCAAAGCTTCACTCCACCCCTGTCCTTAAATCATTATCTAAGTGTTGACCGATCGGTTATCGGTTTCGACTTGAAGAGATGTATCGAATTCCGGACTTTGTATGTACAACCATGGGACTGTGCATGAGTAAACTGTGCCTGTCCAAACCCACAGATGGTTTCTTCGTCTGTTTATTACACAAACACAAAGGCGAATTACTGGAAATGACGTGGTTCCGACTGAGCACTGCGCCAAAAATATTCACGTGTATCCCAAAATGGGTTACAGACACGGATACCTTACTAACTAGACGTTTATGTCATTGGTACACCAGGACCCGACGGTTCTGTCCAGGCACGAGAACATCGAGATATAATAATAATAATATAATATCGCGACCACTAATGGTCCATTTTCGGTCTCCAAAAGCGTATCAATAATCTGGGAATAGTTTGAGATGCCTACATAGGAAATCCAAAGGCGTGTTAACCTTTAGAAAAATAACTCATTGAGCGGAAAGTCAACCAGGTAATTTGTTACACACCACCACCTCTCTGTCCCTCGGCAAATTTCTGAACACACTGCCCTAGAGCAATACCTCCAAGAAATACACTCCACCGAGCAACTTGGTGAAAGAAATGCGTTGGTCGCTGCAAAATTATCAGGAACCAACACCAATATAGGTACACATAAGTAGCTCCAATTACACACCTTTGGACAACCAATGACTCCGAGAGCATGGAAGGTTGAATAGATACTACACACACTGCATAAATACATACGGACGAGCACGAATATCAACATTTTGTTACACATAAAGCCACATCTGGCAGTATGGGCCATTTAGTGCGTCCAAATAGTGACCAGCCTGTCACTTACCGTAAAAGAAATACCAAACCCAAAAAGTACACAATCAAACGTAAAAGCCACAGCAGTCCGGGTATGCCGACCGCAACTACAAAGAAATGTTGGTTATTCTAAAAAGTTCTGGAACTCGGTATTGAGCATGAAAAGACATCAATCTTGATTCAAATGGACAACCCAACTGCATCGGCTTATCTCCACAACGAGGGGGGAACAAAATCACAGCATCTCTTGAACTTGGTGCATCAAATCCTCCAGATTTTAGACCACAATCAAATTGTGTTCAAAATTCATTATATACCTGGGAATAACAGCTATGCAGATCATCTGTCTCGACATCGTCAAACCTGAGTGGCATCTGCTGCCAACACTCACATAATTGATACTAATGGGATATATAAAAATAACTGGGACTGGTCACTAATCGACTTATTAGCATCCAAGAAAGCTCAAGTAGTGGCGTTACACAACCTTGAATCACAATGACCACGACGCGATGTTTCACAATGCTTTCAACATTGAGTGGAATTTTCCATTGGCGTGGTATATTGTCACCACTCTTCATGACCCGGGTGTTAGCACATCTCAATCAGGCAACAGGACTTTATCTTATTGTGGTCCCTCGTTGGGAAAAGCTATTTTGGAAGGCCGACCTCAAGGCTCGAGCCACTGCAGCTCCATTTTGGAACTAGGTACCAAATCTGGAACGTGCCTGATAGACACAAAAACAGGCCTGCCACCTCCCAAAGTTAAGACATTGATCTTGTAAATGTAGAAGTGGTCAAACGATAATGTTTGCATAAAACATCATGGTACCATAAAATCATAATGTTCGTTTAGAAGCGTTGTTTACTGTGGACGAATCTACATAAGATTGAACCCACACGTTCTTATGGGTTTCTTATCACCCAGTATCTGTCAGATTTACACTTAAATTTGAGTTGCGTTAATTGTGTTGAGGTGGACAAATTTTATACAGTAGTAGTCTCTTAGATAAATTCATCAATTCTACCTTATGTAGCCTTTAGTCATTTGGAAAACTAAGTGAGGATGTCTAAGTTAAACATATTTTAAAATCAATATCACTAGAACATATTACTATAAAGTTAAATTTTAATCCCCCTGTTTGAGATATTAACGTTTTGGCTACGTCTATTTGTCAGTAACTATTCTGTACTGATAATATTTTTCAAACAGTTCGCCACACATTGTTATTACTACATCACGTTGTTATTACTTTTCTCCGGGCATAGGATCCATGATCTTACCTTACTGTGTGTACCTCAATGTGTACACATTATTTTACTCCTAAACATATGCACTTATATTATGGTAGCCACGTTTTGGATCAAAAAACTGATTGTAGGGACTAGAGACTGGGGTAAAGACTATAGATACAGACTATGTTTGAAATGCTGCATAATGCTCGAAAATATTGATTCAAGGTTTATATTGGGTAAATAGGTCAATAAATATTCTAAATGAAAGGCGTGTATAGAGCAGCTTAACTAATTTATTTATACTATTCAGAGGTTCACCCAAATCTGCTTCACGCACAGTTGTTGCAGGAAAGACTCTGTTGAAAGAAGCTAACATCACATGCAGCTACACGTGGTAGTGCTCATAGAGTATCTTTTTGTATAGTATAGTGTTCGCTCCGCGGCAGCAACTAGGTCGATAAAATTTTCCCCATATGGATATTTTGACGAGGGGAAATTGAAAGTTAGTGCGTTTCAAAAGTTCTATTGTGTTGAGGTTATATCTCCCAACATCCAGACGGCGCAAGCCCTAATTAATATAAAAATTTCGGTAGTACAGTCTTCACAATTTTTTTTTGAACCGTGTAAAATAATTAGCATTACAAAAACAAACGTTTAATTTCTTAGTCGCAGTTTTTTATATTTATACAAGTACACAATAATGTACTAATTACCGAGTCTGATACTTGTTAAATCGTGTAACAGTATTTGCTGTATGAAGGTGTTAATTATTATTTATGGAGGTTATTGTTATGTTAAAGTGTAATATTGTTTTTCACAATAAATTATTTAAAAGTTTCTAGAAACCATTTTGTTTTAAATAAATATCTTCAATAATTGTGAACATTGTTTTTACTGATACATACATGTTTACTCTCTCGTACATCCAGTTTTATTTAGCTATCTATTATTATCACATTGGCGTTTTCACCAGGCGATAACAAACAGGTCTCAATGTTATAAGCTTATAATAACGGTCAAGTGGTTTAATAGACGCGTTTTACCTGAAATAAAACGCATATTAAACTACTTACCTTATTAGAAGCTTAGTTTTTATTTCTGCCTGGTGCATATTTCGACGCAATGACGAACAAGCGCGCGCGAACGGACATGAAACCTTAGTCCCTCGCCGCGCCGCCAGGTGACGCCACTGAGCGCTTCTATGGAAATACAGTCAGCCAAGGTAGGCGCTTAACATATTTAGATTGTAGCGATCTCGATTAGCGCATCGTTTCTTTTGTTTTTATTTTTATAAAATCAACTCCGACAGTCCCATAGTAAAGGCGCTCTCTGTATAAATCAATTCATAAAAGGCAACAAGACTTTCTCGTTTTCTGAGCATGCTATGCAGCCGCGAGATGCTCCGCTCATTACCTACCTAGAGCAAGTTCGCCAGTTGTGGTTGAACTACCATCAGTCAATTGTTTTTTATTGTGGTTGCCTCATGCGGCCTGGGGCGCGACGCATGCCTTAACATAATGTGACGGAAGACAATGTGCAATTACTTCGCATCCCTGGTGTAGTTGTAATAAATATTCTGCGTAGGCACAAGTGGAAGTGATGAATGAAACTATCTAAATATATTTCACCTTTTATATATTCAGGAGCTTGGCACCACATACTGTCAAATGTCTTTAATATACGTTGTACTCTGTCACATCTATCGTCCTGTATACGTGGGCATCTTTTTGTCATCACAGCAAAATATGGTTAGGTTCAACTAAGTCATTGCTTTCAAATGATGATCGTTGCATTAAAACAATGTACTATTTTACGTAACAAAATTAACATATACTTTATTGTTACAGATTATAAGCATTGCAGTTTACCAAGGAAATAAAAAGTAAGTTTTATAAGTAGTATTAACAGACATTATTATTTAGGGTCCGATCTGACGTCCATGTTTAATTGCCGTACACGGTTGAATAGATCGAAACTGGCATGAAACAGATAAGCCTGCGGTAATTGATGGCGTGGAGACGGCTCTGACGATTCTGTCTGTCGAAGAATGGAATCAGTGAATCGGGATATTATGTTGTTTCTAAATCAACTTAATCCGATTTGATTCCCTTGAATCTCTTGAACAAAATTCTTCACATCAACAACATTTTTCTTTACGAATTCACGCAGTCTTCATTCTGTGGTCATCTGCTCCCTTTGTAGCCTTCCAAATTTATGCTCATTATATCTTCTCATTACACGCGAATAAAGTTAATAATTATTCAATATCAATTATTATTAATAGTTGATGGACAATAGGCGCTAGAAAGTTCCATAGTGTGCAATGTGGTCATGTAAGTATGGAATAATTTTAGCGTTTACAAAAGCGTAAATATTTTTAAAACTAGAAAAAAACCACAAAAAAATTGACCTGACCCAGGCGGGAATCGAACCTAGCGCCTTCCGCAATCCATTTTGATTCGATTCTCGCCTGGGGCAGGTCGATTTTTTTCAGTGTATTTTTTCTTGTATAGGTATCTACATAGGTACAATTACGCCCATAATAATCCCAAATGAGGTTGAGTAGAGCCTGTAACATTTGGTTCCAATTACACCTAAAGACACAACTGGCAGTATGGACCAAATAGGTATATGTCAAAATAACAGGTTGCCAGCCTGTCGCGTACATAAAGGATCAAACCAATGATATTATCTTTTAATGGCATCAAACTCAAAAAGTAACAAACATTCAGGGAACCTTGTGAACAAAAACCAAGAAGCAGGACAGATTTTACACAGTAAAATCATCGTGATAATATTGTGGAAGTTCTCTTTTGAATTATCGTCATTTACAAACAAACATATAATACCTCTCCATACCCTATCGGTTAAGCATAAAAAATAATGGGATTCCTCACCTCTTATGGAGCAGACAGTAAACATAAAGTTTGTAGCAAATAACTTATTCGATTCCGCGCAAAATACGTCCCTATTAGCATAGCATGAGGTAGCTGGTGAGTCATTTACAAATTATAGGGAGATGGGGTCAGCAGGGGTGGTACCCCCAACCCGAATTAAAATTCCGAGCGTGACGTCGACTTAATAGACGAATCGAAATTTTGAGTTGATAATGGTGCCGATTCCGTTGGCACAAACTAGACTAAACTTAACTAAAATTAGGTTTAGTGCTGTCAGATTGCGATTCCTATTCTGTAACGGACTAAAATGACAGAAATAAACTAAATTTTAATCTGACAGGATTAAAGTTGATTTAGTTACTCAATTTAGCTATTCGCTATTCTGTTGTCTAAGTTTTATGTCTAAATATCTCTAAATTTAGAAATGTCAAGCTAAATTTAGACTACGTGTAAATTGATGTCGATTAAAATTAGTTTTTGAGAACACATGAACAGTTCATCACCAACTTTGACGCCGCCTTGGTGGAGTGGTCAGTAACGGTGCCTACACATCGGGCGGTCCGGGTTCGAGTCCTTGTAGAGGCAAATGTTAGTGTGATGAACACGAGCATTTGTTCATGAGTCATGGTTGTTTATATATTTATTTAAGTTTATTTATAAAAATATCTAGATTATTAAGTAAGTATATTTGTCCGTTATCTAGTAGGTAGGTATCCATAACACAAGTTCTTAAAGATACTTAATTTGGGCTAGATAATTGATGTGAGCGTAGAAATATATTATTATTATTATTAACTAAGTGATCTGTGTTCATCACGCATAATCAGAGAATCAGCTTTAGTAGGATTAATTAGATTTCGAAAATAAGTAGTAGGGTAGCCGTATGAAAGATGGAGAATTTTGAATCAGCAGGTTTGATAAGTTCCGCAGAGAGGTATATGTACTATGTAGGTCTTAGATTATATAATCTAAGATGTAGGTAGACGGGCTTTTTTTATAAGTAGAAAAGCTATCCACGTTTTTTTTTGTTTTCCCTATCACGGGATGGAAAAGGGATATAGCCCATACAGCCATATCTTCAAGCGAGAAAGAAACATTTTATAACACGATGCAAAGCATTACTGAGGACCTCAACAACATGCATTTCGACACTCGCTCTCGCTGTCGCTAAATCAAAAAATGAATGGGATTGACATGAGCGATCGAAAAGTCACTTCGATTGCCTATGTCAATCCCATCCATTTTTTGATTTAGCAAGAGCGAATGTGGAAATGTATGTTGTCTAGGCCCTCTGGACCGTCGGGAAGCCTCCTCGTGGCGGACCCTGGTAACGTAATGGGGAAACTTTCTCGGCGGGTGTGTAGCTTTTGATGTCAAGTGTGTCCCCTTGATATTCAAATCACGTGCACAAAAATCTATATTTTGATGTCAGTATTTTCCGCTAAACACTTCCAAAATTTTAATTCAAATATATTAGATAAAAATTAAAATAATAGTTTTTATGCTTTCGTTAAACTTACAAACGTTGGTTAATACCTTTAACTACTTTCAAATTAATTTTAAAAAGTTTATTATTATAAATTTTCTTAAAAATACCCCTTTCATTCATTCTCCATTCGTTCTTTATTTTTATCAATCTACTAAACGGGTAACACTGTTCAATTCAACTAAGACGCGCTAGTCCTGTCAAAAAAGAAAGATTAAATTAGGTTAGACGTGACAACAGAATAGCAAATGATTAAAACTAAATTAAAATTAGAAAATTTTTAGGTTAGTTTAGTTTAGAGAGTGGCACAACAGAATTGGCACCAATGTCTGAAATGTAGATTAGTTTTCGATATGAAATGAGGCGAAGGAAATATGATTTATGTGGACATAGTCTGAGCTTTATTAATTTCTGAATTATTTATTCAAACAATTTGGTTGAATAAATTAAGAATTTATACATAACATTCTACTTGAAATAAAGTCAACTAATTCTGTTTTGTGTTGTCTATTTTTTATCTTAAGGTCATGTCGTGATCATAGCGAGCAAGTGCACTATGGAGAAGGGCCGCAGTGCGTTCTGCGCTTAAATTTTTGTATGAAACCGCATGATCTCACGCATACATCAGAATAACATATAGGATAGACTATAATTTATACTGACCCTGCGCAGAAGTTGCGCTGCACATTAGTCACCGAACGAAAGTTATCGACATAGCGCAAAGAATAAGTACGCTGAAGTGGCAATGTGCTGGTCATGTCTGCCAGAGAACCGACATCCGTTGGAGCAGACGAATCTTGGAGTGGAGACCACGTATAGGCAAGCGACCCGTTGGTCTGATGACCTTAGGACGACTGCTGGCAGCGGCTGGATGCGGGAAGCCCAGGATAGGAAACGATGGCGTGACATGACGGAGGCCTACGTTCAGCAGTGGACGGACACAGGCTGTTGACTTGACTTGACTGACTGCGCAGAAGAATCCGGACAGGAGCTAGTAAATAATAAAACATTTGTTTAGGAATAGACTCAAGGAAAAGAAAGTATGAGAAAAGATGTTCACACATCGTCTCGCAAATATTTGCCTCTTCCAGAATTGGAACGTCTTGTTGCATAATATATTTGCGTCAAAATGGAGTGGACCGACGATAAAACTCTTTTATTAATTGATTTATACAGAGAGCGCCCGGTATAATGGGACTGTCCGAGTTGTTTTTATAAAAATTAAAAAAAAATTGGTTGTCTGTAAAGTCGGTTTACTGACGATAGTTGAACGTGACAACGTCTTAAGAAAATACTGATGGAATGGTAGCATTTTTCAAAAGAAAAATTTAATTTCATTTGTTTAATAGATTTCGCATTATAGTATGAATAAACTTGTAATAAAATCTCTTTGGCTATACTATTTGTATCTGGCTGGTTTTGGTATCATTGAAAGTTTAAATTTTAAAGAACATAATTCCAAATTCAAATTAGAGAATTAGATTCAGAGCGAGGTAACGCCGCATGACGTCATGTTTTTTCGTGCGTGCAGCCGGCTCTATCGAATTATAAGACGTTGTCACGTCAACAAAAAAAAACGATGCGCTAATCGAGATCGCTACAATCTAAATATGTTAAGCGCCTACCTTGGCTGACTGTATTTCCATAGAAGCGCCTATAATGGCTAATGTGATTTTATGTGATAATTAATGGCTGTGTGATTATGGATCTTATCAACTTGGCCTTTGTCTACTTCTAGAATTGTAGCGATCTCGATCAGCGCATCGTTTCTTTTGTTTTTATTTTTATAAAATCTAAGTGGAAATTAAGTATATTTTATTGAAAATGAATAGGCCTACTAAGCGCTCATTAAAACTTAACGGAAACTTTAAGTAAAACGTTTTTTTTTGTTATTAATGATTTGTTCAAAAAGAGTCGAATTTATATAGATACAATTTATACGGGCCATCTCTCATCTTGACGTACCTAGAAATAGAATCATTACAATCGAGTCATAATACTCATAATTGACGGAGTAATCAGGTAACAAATACACAAAAAACCAGACGAATAGAGAACTTCCTCTTTTTTTGAAGTCGGCTAACAAATAATATAAAGTATCAGCCCCATAGCTCATTACAAATGCCCACATTCATGAATGATATAGTTTTAATGAACTATGAAGCATTAAAACTTGAAGAGAACCTAGTTATTTAACTTAAGTTCTGATATATACCTCCTTGATGAGCGACGTCATAAATTATGTGTGGAGTGTGATTGACGTTGTCATTGATATATTAAATAAATAATGTGATAAATACGTGATTACTTATTTTTAAATTATAATACACATTAAATTGGCGACGAGATGTCGGAAAATATGAAAAAACTAAAAAAAGTACGCGCCTCATTACGAGGATTACTAACTAAAGCGGAAAATCACGTAAGTAAGGTACTTAACTTACCAAATGAAGAAATCGACTCCAGATTGAACTCCATACACGATACACTATCATAAATTATGTGTGGAGTGTGATTGACGTTGTCATTGATATATTAAATAAATAATGTGATAAATACGTGATTACTTATTTTTAAATTATAATACACATTAAATTGGCGACGAGGATGAGTGGTATTTGTTAAATGCTCTTATAAATCACAAACATTTTTTGGAAAACTTTACATCATCAACAAAGACGTTGATGCTATTTTTGGAAGAAGCTGGATGAAAGAATTACAAATTGAACTCGCAGATATTAGAACACTTAATTCAATAGAACCCCATAAACAATTAGACAAACTACTAGCCCAATATTCATCTACTGTATTTAGCTCAAAATTAGGCGAAATTCCAAACTTCAAAGGCCACTTAAATCTAAAAGAAAACCAGCAGCCGATATTCATCAAACCTAGAAGAATCCCTTACGCGTTAAAAGAAAAAGTAGACAAAGAAATCCAACGGCTTGTAACAGAAGGAGTCATTACAAAAGTTGATCAGGCTGACTGGGGGACACCGATTGTGCCCATTGTCAAACCTAATGGAACCATTCGGTTATGCGCAGACTACAAAATTACTTTGAACAGAACTATTAAGGATGAAAATTACCCCATTCCGATAATAGAAGATATATTCGCGGAAATGAACGGAGGACAGTTGTTTTGTACTCTTGACATATGCCAAGCATATCTTAATATGGTAATGGATGATGAAAGCGCATTACTGCAGACGTTGAGCACACATATGGGGACTTACAAAGTCAACAGACTTATGTTTGGGGTGAAAGTAGCTCCGAGTCTATGGCAGAAGTTTATGGATAAGTTACTGCAGAACCTAAAAGGTGTCAAGTGTTTCTTTGACGACATTATTATCCAAGGGGCTAATGAAGAGGAACTGTTGGAAAGACTTAAAGCAGTACTGGAAAAATTGAAAGAAAACAACTTAAGAGTAAATAAAGAAAAATGTCAATTCTTCAAGAAAAGTATAAACTATCTGGGTCACATAATTGACAAAAATGGATTACACAAAAATGGGGAGAAAGTTAAAGCCATTTCAAAAGCAGAGCGGCCAACTAATATAAATGAATTAAGAACTTTCCTAGGGATGTCTAACTATTACAATAAATTCATACCCAATCTGGCTACACTGACACATCCTTTGAATGAATTATTAAAGAAAAATTCAAAATTCATTTGGACAACAAATTGCGAAAAGAGTTTCTTAGGAATTAAAAACGAAATTATAAGTGACAGAGTTCTAATACATTTCGATCCGACAAAACCTTTAATTCTCGCTACTGACGCATCTCCTACAGGTCTAGGAGCCGTATTATCACACCGTTACCCCGATGGTACAGAACGCCCTATTGCCTTTGCGTCAAGAACCCTAAATGAAACAGAAAAAAAGTACAGTCAAATTGATAAAGAAGCCACAGCCATCTACTGGGGTTTAAAGAAATTCTTTTATTATTGTTACGGTCGAAAATTTACTTTGATCACCGACCACAAACCCCTTACAGCAATATTTCATCCACACAAGACACTTCCAGCAATGAGTACGATGAGATTGTTCCATTATGCCCATTTTTTATCAGGATTTAATTATGACATTGAATACAAGAAATCCATATCAAATTTGAATGCCGATTTTTTATCAAGATTTCCAGTAGAGAACCCACATACACACTCAAAGGACCAACATGCTATTTTTCAATCAAGTCAAATTCATAAACTCGAAATTAGCCCAGAAATCATAGAGAGAGAAACGAGAAGTGACAGTGAACTGGCGAATTTACTGTCGATTTTGAAAAGTGGGCAGTCTGTCAAAACTTTTGGTTATAATGATAACGAATTCACTCTACAGGGAGACTGCATATTAAAAGGAACGCGGGTTGTTATACCAAAAAGTTTACGGTCGCGCATACTGCAAGAGTTACATGCTGGTCACATAGGCATTGTTAAAATGAAATTATTAGCCCGGAGTTACATTTACTGGAAAGGCATAGATCAAGATATCGAAAACAAGGCCAAATCTTGCAGATCCTGCCGACTACAACAAAACGAGCCCAGGAAGTCTCCAACGCATCATTGGGAAGAAGCAACCACGCCGTGGGAAAGAATCCACATTGACTTCGCTGGGCCAATATTAGGCACCCACTTATTGATTGTAGTCGACGCCTACAGTAAGTGGGTCGAGATAATACCAACGAAAAATATCACGAGTGATTGGTGCATAGCCAAGCTGAAAGAAATGTTTTGTACATTTGGTATTCCGAACTTGCTTGTTTCAGATAACGGTAGACAATTCACGTCCCAAGCATTTGGAAACTTTTTATTAGACCACGGCATAAGCCACAGAACTTCAGCACCCTACCACCCCGCGACTAATGGACAAGCAGAACGGTTTGTACAAACCGTCAAAAGAGCTCTACGGAGTATGGCGGGGGAGAGAGGGGACCTAGTCGACAAATTGATCAAAATTAAACTTTGTCTTCGCCGTACACCCATCAGAGATGACCAATCACCATATCAATTGATGTTCGGAAGGGAGGTGCGGACGCAACTTCAGGCCATGGTCTGTAGGCCTAAGCGGAGGGAAACGAGAACCAGAGTGGCCGAGGTCGAAGAAGTCTCAAGACATTTCGCCCCGAATGATCGGATTCAGGCACGCTGCTACAACGGGGCCAGTAAGTGGCAGTTTGGCAGAGTGTCTCGCCAGCTAGGGCAGTGTCACTACGAAGTGCTGACGGATGCAGGCGAGACGTGGCGACGCCACGTGGATCAGCTGCTGCCAGCACCTTTGGTGCCCGTAGCATAATTGCGGCGGAGGGCTGATATATACCTCCTTGATGAGCGACGTCATAAATTATGTGTGGAGTGTGATTGACGTTGTCATTGATATATTAAATAAATAATGTGATAAATACGTGATTACTTATTTTTAAATTATAATACACATTAAGTTCAAAATAATTTGTCATAGTTTTTGTGTTGACTATTGGACCTACTAAATGAAATTTCACTATTGCATATTAGGTAATAGCAAGTTCAAACAAAATTGACATTATTTTTGTGTTCGTGAATGATAACATTATTTAATCCCCAATGCAATTACCATTTCAACAAAAAAGTACTGATTCAATTTATACGGGACCACCTCTGAAGTATGACCTTCCTAACGAAAAAAGAATCACCAAAATCGATTCATAATTGACGGAGTAATCGCGGAACATACATACAAAAAAAAACAAAAAAAGAACATTCAGTCGAATAGAGAACCTCCTCTTTTTTTGAAGTCGGTTAAAAATAAAAACAAACGAAACAATGCGCTGATAAAGATTGCTACAATTCTTAAAGTAGACAAAGGCCAAGTCGATAAGAAGATTCACAATCTTCTAAGTCACGTCTTCTTCTTCGTACATCTCGAAAACAACTGCTCATGGCGGGCCGCGAGGCTCTTTATAGTGTGGACGCGTTGCAATAAAACAAAAAAGCCTCGCGAGGCCGGGCCGCGCGGCCACAAAAAGCCGCGCGGCTCTAGTGGGGACGCTGCTTAATAAAGCAGCGTCCCCACTAGGGCCGCGCGGCTCCATGATGCCCAGCCGCGCGGCCAAGCCTCGTGAGTGTGTACGTGAGCGAGGCCTAAAACAGTATGACAAATAAGCCTCGCGAGGCCGGGCCGCGCGGCCACAAAAAGCCGCGCGTCTCTAGTGGGGACGCTGCTTTAGGTAAGTAGTTTAAAGCAGCGTCCCCACTAGGGCCGCGCGGCTCCGTGAGGCCCAGCCGCGCGGCCGAGCCTCGTGAGTGTGTACGTGAGCGAGGCCTGAGCCGCGCGGCCATACGGAGCCGCGCGGCCGGCCTCGCGTGACCCGTCGGTTGTCGGTCTACTTCAAAGAAAGCCGCGCGGCTCTGGGAAGTGAGGACGGGCCGCGCGGCCGATCAGTGAGCTAGTGACAGCCGCCACATCGAGTTGTGTGTCTTTCGCGTTAAAATGGAGTGGACAGACGATAAAACTCTTTTATTAATTGATTTATACAGAGAGCGCCTTTATGATGGGACTGTCGGAGTTGTTTTTATAAAAATAAAAACAAAAGAAACGATGCGCTAATCGAGATCGCTACAATCTAAATATGTTAAGCCTTGGCTGACTGTATTTCCATAGAAGCGCCTATAATGGCTAATGTGATTTATGTGATAATTAATGGCTGTGTGATTATGGATCTTCTTATCAACTTGGCCTTTGTCTACTTCTAGAATTATCGCGATCTCGATCAGCGCATCGTTTCTTTTGTTTTTATTTTTATAAAATCTAAGTGGAAATGAAGTATATTTTATTGAAAATGAATAGGCCTACTAAGCGCTCATTAAAACTTAACGGAAACTTTAACTAAAACGTTTTTTTTTGTTATTAATGATTTGTTCAAAAAGAGTCGAATTTATATAGATACAATTTATACGGGCCATCTCTGATCTTGACTAAAAATAGAATAATTAAAATCGAGTCATAATACTCATAATTGACGGAGTAATCAGGTAACAAACACACAAAAAAACAGACGAATAGAGAACTTTCTCTTTTTTTGAAGTCGGTTAACAAATATTATAACGTATCAGCCCCATAGCTCATTACAAATGCCCACATTCATGAATGGTATACTTTTAATGAACTATGAAGCATTAAAACTTGAAGAGAACCTAGTTATTAAACATAAGTTCAAAATAATTTGTCATAGTTTTTGTGTCGACTATTGGACCTACTAACTGAAATTTCACTATTGCATATTAGGTAATAGCAAGTTCAAAAATTTTTTTTATTATTTTTGTGTTCGTGGATAATATCATTATTTAATCTCCAATGAAATTACCATTTCAACAAAAAAGTACTGATCCAATTTCGGTATAATTTATACGGGACCACCTCCGAAGTATGAACTTCCTAACGAAAAAAGAATCATCAAAATCGATTCATAATTGACGGAGTAATCGCGGAACATACATACAAAAAAAAACATTCAGTCGCATAGAGAACCTCCTCTTTTTTTGAAGTCGGTTAAAAATAAAAACAAAAAAAACAATGAGCTGATAGAGATTGCTACAATTCTTGAAGTAGACAAAGGTCAAATCGATAAGAAGATTCACAATCTTCTAAGTCACGTCTTCTTCTTCGTACATCTCGAAAACAACTGCGCATGGCGGGCCGCGAGGCTCTTTATAGTGAGGACGCGTTGCAATAAAACAAATAAGCCTCGCGAGGCCGGGCCGCGCGGCCACAAAAAGCCGCGCGGCTCTAGTGGGGATGCTGCTTAATATGCGTTTTATTTCAGGTAAAACGCGTCTATTTCGTTTCTTTGACACCAAAATTTTGTGTCAAATAAGCGAAAAGTGAAACTCTGACAAGGACAAAAATTATAATGAGTACTCTTTCACTCTTATGGGTATCTGTATACACCTATCCTTCTTACACTTAGCTGTCAAAACTCATGCCAAGTCTACAGGATTCTTTGTCTAAGAATATGTCTGTAATCACCACAGACTAATTAGAGATACTACGTAATCACCAAATCACAGACTAGTCCGTCTGCGCCTAACTCAGACCAATGATTATAATTTTTTTATGATTATTGGTCTTAGGCGCCTAAGGTCTGCGCCAAGGAGCTTATATTCCTTGGTCTGCGCAATATAATAGGCCCGTTTTGACACATGGGTACGTCAGTAGAATGTAACTGGGACGCAATCAAAACAGACGCAAGCAAAAAATAAAAATATATTATTGCATTTTTCAGTAATACAAATACAATCATATTTTAGTGAAATAAATAATATGTCATAATAAAAATAAAAACCATTTTTTCTCGCATAATATTTAAAGTTAAATGTAATTTTCTAATGTTCCGAAACTTCATAAAAACAGTTACATTCTTAATCTTTTTTTTCTTTAGTGATAGTGCAGTGATTTAAATTAATCGTTAATTTCACGAATATATTCGATGCAGTGTACGAATATATTATTTAAAAATTGAAAAACAAGAGTTCTAGGTATCTAAACTAAATTATAGTTGAATTATAAATTGAAATTTTCAAAAATAGCGAATTGCATGTTTCACATGTAAGTGCATATGATGAAAACAAGGAATTGATCAAATCCCAAGTGATTTGATCAAACCACGGAGGATGTTAAAATATGTAACATCATTTTATCATTTTACTAAATGAATTCCTACACGTAGGTATTTAGGATTTTTGTTATGAATGACCACGTGAGGTGGAGTATTTGTAAGTCTCGGACCAAAATTCAGAAAAAAAAAATTAACACCCGAGCATGGATAAATGTAGGCAAAGCGTTCATTCATTATCATTTAACCGTGTAGGTAAGTAACTCTACATTAGGGGTTGTACACGGGCGATGGTCTAGGCATAGTTTTAATTTATTGGGCTCAGTTTCAGCTCGTTTTTAGCAGAACTCCGTCTTCATTTTTTATTTGGTTTGAGGGGAGAGCCTATTGTCTTAATATCTACTTACATATTATCAGTGTAATACATATAAATTATGTAGTACAAAACATTCGCAGTTCATCGTTTTATTTAATAACAGATTATATATTTTCTAATTTCAAAAAATTTTGTATTTTTAGTAATTGCGAATAATTTTCTTTAAATTATTAAGTTGAAGTTCCATACAAAATAACTCTCAATAATATTTTAAGTCCTAGTTCCATACTTAATCCCTTGAAATTTTTAAGTTCTGTACCCCTTTGCTAAACAGGGCCCCGATCGCGGTAAATAATTTCAAGTCGAACGCAGATGAAACACAGACGCTGTCAAAGTTACAAAGTTAGTTATATCGCGTTCAAATTGAACGCGATATTATTTCCGCGCGAATATTTTATTGCTGTGCGGACAGGGCTTAACAGAAACGTAACTTTGACAGCGTCTGTGTTTCATCTGCGTTCGACTTGAAATTGTTTACCGCGATCGGGGCCCAGGTGAAAAAAGAGAAAAATATTTAAAGTTGAAATTTCATGTAAAATCTTTCTCTATACTAAATCACTTGAATTTCTTTTTTTCTTAATTCTTTTAGGTATCTCATAGGTAATAACTACCCATTTAGGTGTATAATGTCTTTCAAAACTGGCGTAATAAAACCTAAAGTAAAAAAGTACAAAAACATAAACAATACAAAAGAGTCTTCAACTCAACAACTCAGCAAGTGTTTTTTATTCACAGATCATTTTCTTTATTTCTATTTTTTCCCGAGTATTATTGTGTACTTATTGTTATATTACATTCTCAAATTATCAACATTAAATAATTACGATTACAAAGCTCATATAATTGTGACTCGATTTCCCGTGTTAATCATGTAAGTAATCGATTATTTTGGTTACATCACCACTTACGATATTTTGACATGTGTCAAAACGGGCCTAATAAAACTCTAGTCTAGTCTGTGATGTAAAGCAAGTCGCCTGAAAATCCTGAAATTAGAACCAACTACAAAGATTCAATCTAATGACCAATTTCAAGTTCAACATTCTCTCTCATTGATACACGTATTAGTGTTATAAAATATTTATCGTATTGAACGCAGAAATGGTGTTTTACTTTACTAGTAACGTGGTATCTCCTTCTGTTACATTATTTATGGGTGCCGACAAACATGAAAGTAAGACATTTAGATCATTTTTAAATAATTATATTATTTTATTTTACATTATCTTCTTATCAAAGTTTTGGCCAGAGTGTGGTACCTAATTTTTGTTCTAGACAGAATTTAAAGCGATACCCAAATGTAGTGAACTTCAATAATTTAATGTTCGGCCTATGTTTATGCTATGTTAACCAACTGAAAATTCAAGTGGTTTACAGATCGATCATAATTTCAAAAATAGGATCTTATTGAACTGGTCAGCAGATTAACCTAACCTATGCAAATACTAAGTGGGCGACATAAAAATCACTAATGAGTGACTAACAAATTATTAGTGTTTGGAGTTTCAGGGAAATAATGGGCTTGGTTTATACCTCACATCGTGATTGTTCTTTACAGATGAAGATTTAATTAAATGGGGATGGCCAGAAGATGTATGGTTTCATGTTGATAAAGTTTCATCGGCTCATGTATATTTACGTTTAGCACCTGTAAGTATTGAATACCTTCAGCACCATAGATATAGGAAACTGTAGATAGGCAATGTCAAACAGAAAGAGCATACTAATCGGTATATGGAAGAGATCGCTTTTAGCGATAAGGTCGCCCTTTGTGCAATTAGTGTTAAGATTATTTTTTATATGTTTACTTTAAACAAAGAAATTGTTAAATGAAATGTTTTATATACCTACTTAATTTCCTAATATATAGCAATTAAAATATCACATTACTTGATTTCTTACAAGACATTGACATTTACAAGGTATTGCATTGACTTAAGCATAAACTTCAATTTGAAAGGAGTTTATTATATTCGTCCTCCGCCAAGTTGTTCAAATTTCTGCAATGAGTCGCCGGGGTGGTCTTATAGTCCGCTGGCTTCGGCATGGCAGCACATTTACCGGTTCTCGACCAGGCGTCGGCCAGTTAGGGGTGCCAGGAGAAGGGCATGGTACTGGCGCAGACAATGATGTAGGTAATGCTGTAGCTTCTGGACTGACCGGTAGTGTTGGTGATATTTGTGCATCTCTGGTGGTTGCCTCTGCGGTTGTTGGAGTGCAGTGGGTTAGTCTCGGTTCCAGTGTAGTACAGTCAGAGTTTACCGAAGGCGGTTCCATTGTAGGTGTCGGGACTCTAGGACGTATGTGATCCGCATGTCGCCGCATTTCTTTTCCTCGCGGCGTAGTGACAACATAGGAATATCTTCCCTTACGAGCAGTTACAGAAGCAGTTTGCCAGTTTTTCTCTTGACGTGTTCTGACGTAAACTGGATCGCCTGGAGCAAAAGTAAGTGTATTTGGTGACGATGTTTTCCTGTATTTGCTTATGTTGTAATTCTTTGCGCTTGTCCGGTCTTATATTTGACAGAAGACAATTCAGCTGGCGTCCAAACATCATTTGGGCAGGCGATTTGCTTGTGGTATTGTGCGGAGTGTTCCTATAGGTGAACAGGAATTCTAGCAATTGGCGTTTAGAAGTATCATCTTCGTTCGATGCCATTCTAGACTTAAACGTCCTGACAAACCTCTCTGCCAGACCGTTTGTTCTGGGGTGGTACGGCGAAGAGGTCACGTGTAAGATACCTTGACTCTCACAATATTCCTTGAACTCAGCAGAAACGAATTGTGGCCCGTTATCGGAGACTATCATTCGAGGTAAGCCAAATTTTTTTTTATATTTTTTTTTTATTTTGTATCTGCGATCAGTCTTTTAAACTATGAGCAGATTCGTTGAGTGTAGAATGTCTGTGTGAAGGTATTCCCCAGTAGGAATATCTTCTTAATAAGTAATTAGCTCAATGATTAACGCCAAGTTCGAGGGTCCTGCGACGTTTCAAACGATTGATGCAGTCTGGTATGGTGAGCTGGGAGGCCAGTTGGTTAGGATGACTTTTCAGTCTACTCTGGTACTTATTTCCGCATGCCTTAATTTCCTCCTTCACTGTTCGCATGTTAAGGTGTTCATGAATTTCTGAGTTTCTTAAAAACCAGGGTGCATTACAAATTTGTTTAAGGATACAGTTCTGTATTCTTTGGATTTTATTTATGTTGGAATCGCAGGCAGCTCCCCATAGTTGGATTCCGTAGACCCAGATAGGTTTTATAATGGACTTATAGATAAGGAGCTTGTTGTCGATAGACAATTTGGAATTTCTTCCCAGTAGCCAGTACAGTCCTCGGTATTTTAGGTTAATTTCATTGCGTTTGCACTCAATGTGTTTGCGCCATGTCATTCGGCGATCTAAGTGTAGTCCTAAATACCTTACTGACTCACTGTGTGGGAGCTCTCTGCCGTCCAGGTTAACTGGGGGGCATGTATCTCTACGCAAAGTAAATGTGACTTGGACTGATTTGTTAGCGCTCGCTTTTATTCTCCACTTATTAAGCCATGTGTTTATGATGTTGAGGCTGTTCTGGAGGTTCACTGACGCTTCATGAGGAAATTTGCTGGTGGCTAGGATAGCTGTGTCATCCGCATATGTTGCGATGGTAACACCTGGCGTTTGGGGTAGATCTGACGTAAATATTGTGTACAGTACCGGGCCAAGAACGGAACCCTGTGGAACCCCAGCACGTATTTCATAGAAACCAGATGTGCAGTCCGCTTCTTTCACTTGAAAAATTCTATCTTCGAGATATGATCTCAGGATTCGATAGAAAGTGTGTGGCAGGAGTAGTTTGATTTTGCACTGAAGCCCTCTGTGCCACACCTGATCAAAAGCCTGTTGCACGTCCAGGAAAGCCGAGGAACAATATTGTTTCCGCTCAAGGCAATCACTGACAACTCTGCATACCCTGTGGATCTGTTCGGTAGTGGCATGTTCCGGTCGAAATCCAAACTGGTGGTCCGGCGTCACAGACCTCTCATCCATCGCTTGTAGTAGTCGTCGCAACAGAATTTTTTCGAATACTTTGGAAGTAATTGGAAGCAAGCTTATGGGTCTGTATGACGAAACTTCATGTACTGGTTTTCCAGCTTTATGAATCATAATTCTTTGCGAGACTTTCCATATCGCAGGGAAGTATCCCACTCTGATCATGCAGTTGAATAGAGTTGTCAAGTAGACGACTGCCTTTTGGGGGAGTTCTGCCAGAACTCTCTTATCAATGAGATCAAAACCTGGTGATTTTTTGTTCTCTAGTTGCTGGATGGTTCTCCATACCTCTTTCGGTGTTACAGCTTTTAAAGGTAATTCCAGTTGAAAATCTTGTTGGAGGATGTCGTCGATGTCAGTTTCATCAGAGCCAGGGCACGCAGCGTTGGGAACGAAGACTTCAGAGAGGTGTTTAGCAAATGCGTCTGCTTTTTCTTTCTTGGACCTGGCCCATTTGTTAGTCACTAGGCGTAGGGGTGGTTTTGGGTTTATTGGTTGGTTTATATTTTTACAAGCTTTCCAGAGTGAGTAATCAGTGATGCGAGTTGCAGTAAGCGATAATAAAGTTGTTTCGAGTGTAGCATCCTCCGCTTCTTTGATGACCTTTTTTAGGGATTGGATTGACTTATTGAACGCTCTTTTGTCATCAGGGTGTCGACTGTTATGCCACACTCTACGGAGTCTTCTCTTCTCTAGGATCATTGATCTCACTTCTTGTGGAACATGGTTTTGTCTGTGATTTCCATGACTAAACTTCTCTGTGCTATTCCAGCAGGCATTTTGCACTATATTTGTGAAGTTGTGAGCTGCTTTGTCAATTTCATCTTCAGTTTTTAGTGATATTTGTAGTTGCAGAGACTCCTCAACTATATCACGGAACATGTCCCAGTTTGTACGATGGTTATATAGTCTAGTGGTTTTTTGACAGTCTAGAACATTAGCACTGACGGTTAATATTACTGGGATGTGGTTTGAAGAGCCATCAAGACAATTGTCAATTCGATAGAAGAGCCTAGAGAGTCCTCCCATTATAAAGAAGTCCAGGATATCCGGCAGCTTGTTTGGGTCGGAAGGCCAGTGGGTTGGCTCTGAGGTTGCTATAGTTTTCAGATGGTTTTTATCGACGCATTTTTTGAGTTCTCTACTCCTTGAGGTAAGCCAAATGTGCAAAATATATCATCTAAAACATTGCATAGATTTCTTGTCGTTGTTCGTTTCATTGGTTTTACTTCTACCCATTTCGATAGCGCGTCACACAGCACTAACCAATACGTATCTTTAAAGGGTCCGGCAAAATCAATATGGATCCTTTCCCAAATTTGCTCAGGAATTGACCAAGAATACACAGGGAGTTCAGCATTGTGAGAACGGTTTCTTTGGCATCCAGTGCACAATTTAACATAATTGTCTATATCATCCTCAAGTGATGGCCACCATACATAAAAACGAGCCAGTGCTTTCATAGCGGCGATTCCAGGATGTCCTCGATGTAGGTATTTAAGAATTTGCAACCGCAAGCATTCTGGGATGATCATTCGGCCCTGCCATAGTAAGATATTATTTTCGCTTGAAATTTCGTCCCTCTTCCTAAAGTAGCTTTTTAATTCATTGTTACATTCAAAATCGCGCCACCCTGTTTTAAGGTACTGCGCCACTTTTGATAAATTAGAGTCCATTGCTGTACCCCTTTTTAACAGATTTTCGGTAATGTGTAAGTCTGTTAATCGGGTCCCTAGTATACGCGATTCGATTCTGCCTACGATGCGCTCTGTAGTAGAACTCTCACCATCAGCATTAGGCAGGCGTGAGAGGCAGTCAGCTAGAATATTCTGTTCTCCTTTGCGGTAGCAAATGTCGTAGTTATAGCTTCCAATTATTAAAGCCCATCTCAGGAGACGGTTATTGGCTAGTTTTGGAAGATTACGTCGAGTACCCAGTATGTGTATCAAGGGTTTATGGTCCGTTACTAAATTAAATTTTGTTCCGCGGAGGTATTGATCGAATTTCTTAACTCCGAATAGTATAGCAAGAGCTTCTCGGTCGATCACTGAATATTGACTTTCAGCCGGTTGAAGTTTACGTGATGCAAACGCTATAGGCTCTTCGGAATCATCTTTGTGGTAAAGTACTGCTCCTACCCCTTTCTCTGATGCGTCACATGCTAGGAAAATAGGTCGGTCCTCATTAAAGGCTACCAACGGTTTTGATTTGGCTATGCATGTTTTTGTTGCTTCGAAGGTCTTGCTTTCGTGTGTAGTCCACCGCCATCGTTGTTTACCGCTAGTTAATGCATGTAAGTCTGCACAAAGTCCATGTAAGTTAGGGATAAAGCGTTCGTAGAAATTCACAAGGCCAAGGAAAGATCGTAATTCTTTCGAATTGGAAGGCTCAGTAGCTTTCAAAATCGCATCCATCTTTTTTTTCGTCGGGCGTATCCCATTATGGTCTATTGTGTGTCCAAGATACTCAATTTCTCGTTGTAGAAATGAGCATTTCTTTAAGTTGACCTTAAGTCCAGATTTTTGTAAACGTTCGAATACAAGACACAATGTACGAAGATGTGTATCCTTGTCACCTCCCGCTATGGCGATGTCATCAAAATATACGGCTACATTTGGAATGTCACCTAGCAATTTATCCAGAAAATGTTGAAAAGTTGAAGGTGCAGTTGAGATACCAAATGGCATCCTGTTATATTGAAAATATCCTTTGTGTGTTGCTAGTGTTAAGAATTTTATTGATTCGGCAGCAATTTCAAATTGAAGGTACGCATCCTTGAGATCAATCTTGGAGAATATTTTACCTCGTGCTAGTTTCTGACGTAATTGGTCGAATAGGGGCACCGGGTGTAAATGTTTAATTAAAACAGGATTGAGTGTGCTTCTATAATCGCCACAGATTCTTATGTCACCGTTCGGCTTAACGATGTTAACAGTGGGAGTGGCCCACTCGACAGGTGTTAGGTTGGGATCAATTTCTTCTATGATACCTTGAGAGACAAGACGGTCTAATTCTAGTTCAATGTTTCTTTTTATGCCAAACTTAATGGGGCGTGCTGGTAAATGTATAGGCTCTGCACCTGGCTTGACATGAATGTTCACTTGATAATCTTTAACTTTGCCTAATTTGCCATCAAAGAGTTGCGCATGTTTGTCGAGTATTTGTTGCAGCGAAATCGAAGCATTGTTTTTAATAGAGTAGACGGCTTTAGGAAATTGCATGTCAAATGATTCGCTCCATTGTAGCCCAAAAAGCATGGGATTAGCATTGGACGCGCCAGTTTTAAGTATTTTATTCATTCATACATTGACACATCACTCGCACTCATTCACTCGTTCCTTGGTCTTTCATTCCTACCCGCTCCATTCGCTCTCGCATCCCGCTCTCTTACCGTGCCCACGACGTCGCTGTAAGGACGTGTCTAGTGTTCCGCCGCAAAAATACAGAACTCAAGTTACAAGCAAAAAGTGTTATCCGAGCTCGGTGAATTTGTGTAAAGTAACTAGTGGTGTGTTCAACGCTCCAGAAGTTGTGTTGTGTAAGGAGGTTAAGGATTTGGCTGACATTGGACGGAGTGAATCATACAGTTGAGACAACCGGCATCCAGGTACCCAATTTCTCCTTAATTTCCCACCCAACTCTTTTTGTTCCTTCGACCCGATCAACCAGTATACCTATACAATACCAACAATACTATTCACATTATATTTTATTCAATTAAACGCACATTTACCACCACATTCAAGCCTACCTCGCACGCATAGGTATTTTATATTTTTACGCATTCGCCACACAAAATACGCATAATATTTCTTTTATATATTCTCAAAAACGCATCGCTTAATTTAGTTTAATAACTACATACTTAAGCGCATTATATTTCGTAAAAAATATTTAAATATTTAACTGCTAACGCTCCATCTCGCTCACTCGCATAGGCACGAAAGTACCTAGCTGTATTTCATCTCGCTCGCTACACTGCGCGTGCCAGCTCGCCCGCTTCTAGATTATTCAAGCGCGCGCGAGTCGAATTCATTCGTTCAATTTGTTGAAATAGAAAACCGCAATTTTTGTGACTACTGCTGGATATATGGTGGCATCCTTTGTCAGATTCTAAGTAGGTATTTGTTTACATTCAATTACGCGTTGAACGCTCATTTATCGTATAATTTATTTTTAATTTTAATTTTCCATAATGAGTAAAGATAAAAAACAAATTGATGAACCGCTTATTCCCAAGATAGTATTGCTTGAAGCAAAGAAAAATAGTCTTTTCGAAATATGTAACGAAGTTTATAATCTCAGTAAAGGTATAGCAGATAATACAATTAAAGCAACATTTCTCGCTCGATCCCTTTCAATAGAAAAGGTTAGAACAGATTTTATAGAAACTTTAGACTCTTTAATAATCGCTTATGTTGAAAATAATATTAGTTCGAAACCTAGCTACAGTGCCTTAAATAGATTCGATGAACTCTATTGCTACATTAAACAAGCCATAAACTTGTGTCAACAAAAAAGTGAAACGTCAACGTCGTCAGAGAGAACTGACTTATTACTCCGTAAACTACCACCATTACAATTAGCTTCATTCGATGGTACTCCTACGAAATGGCCTACATTTTATGAAAACTTTAATAGTTTAATTCACACAAACATGCGTCTTTCAGATGCTGAAAAAATTCAATATTTGTTAGGGTGTCTCTCAGGTAAAGCCCTTTTAGTATGTTCTGGTATTTCTGCTACCTCAGAAAATTACAATATTATTTGGGATGCACTTGTCGATAAATATCAAGACAAAAGAATACAGGCTTCAATGTATTTAGACCAGATGTTGCACTTTAAGCCTAATCAGTCACTCGACTTATTCATTGATCACTTTTGTTCAGCAGAAGCTGCATTGAAACGCCTAGGTATACAAGATTTATCAGACTTCATAATAACACACATCGCACTCAGTAAACTTGATAAAGAAACTCTCAATATCTTTGAAAATTCGCAACGAAGCAATAACTTACCATCATTCAATGATTTATCTACATTTGTGAAAGAACAACATAAGATTCATACGCTACGCACACATTACAGTGATTCACATACCAAATCGCAACAAAATTATTCATACAAAAATATTAATTCACATAAGAATAATTACATGTCAAGTAAAACTAAGTCAGCGCATACGTTTCATGTCAACTCAAATACATATCCAACATACAACTCGCAATTACACCCTATTCAACAACGTTCATGTATAATTTGTAAAAGTAATATTTTTCATCCATTATATAAGTGTGAGATTTTTAATAAACAGAGTCCTCAAGTTAGAATTGAATTGGTAGAACAAAACAACTTCTGTAAGAATTGTTTAGGCTTTCATGATATTAAGTTTTGCAAATCTGTTAATACATGCGCAATATGTCAGCGGAGACATCACTCGTTGTTACACATAAACAATATAAACTCAAACCCAAACGCCCCAAGGCATAAATTCGCACGCAGTTTCGCTATCACTCCCGCCACCGAGACGGACACGTCTGTGCCGCCGCCGCTGCCGCAGCCGAGCGCAGTTATCACTTCCTCTCTTTCGCACTCGCATGACGCACCGTCTGCTTCAAGTTTGAATGCCGCTAGCAGTTCGCGCGCAAATATGAATGATTTGTCGTTATCAATAGTTACGCCAAATTGTAACTCCCTAACTGATACTACTGTGCTTTTACCAACCGCTATTGTTTATGCTTATAATGGCAACAAGAAGAATAATATACGCGTTTTTATTGACACAGGCTCAATGTGTCATTTCATTTCAAAGGAATGTTGTGATCGCTTAAATTTAGAGATACAACCTGTTGCGTCGACTGTAAAGGGCATAGGACAAACACAGAGTACTGCTTTGGGTTTGGCTACACTAAAAATATATTCACGTTTTGATCACCGCTGTTCTTATACAATAACCGCTCGCGTTATAGATACTATTACCGACTGTTTACCCAATGTGCGTATTAATATCTCACATCTTAATAATTTGCGTTATTTACCGTTAGCTGACGATGACTTCAATGCTCCGGCTGGTATCGATTGTCTTATTGGCAGTGAACTTTTTCCGTTTTTACTGGGTCAAAATAAAGTTTTTTCACAAAATTCAGACGTAATAGCCATTGAGAGTACACTAGGCTACCTTGTAATGGGTAAAGCAGAGTGTGATCGCCGCCCCGCGTTTCAACGTAATTCTACTATTGCCACGGCAACCGCAATTAAGCCAGATAACTCCAAATCATTTTTCTGTAATTCTGAAACTTCAGAATTAGTATTACTTACTCAACGCTTTTGGGAATTAGAGAACGTACCTTTAAAAAAGCATATTAGTCCAGAGGATGAGGTTTGTGAGCAAATATTTAAGTCTACTTATTCACGAGATGTAACGGGAAGATATACTGTACACTTACCATTTAAAGATGACCCGTCGAATCTTGGCAATTCATACGCTACTGCCAAGCACCGTTTTTTACACTTGGAAAAGAAATTAGATTCTAATCCGGAGTTACGCAAAGATTATAATGCCACGCTACAAACATATATTGATGATGGATATTTGTCAAAAGTACAAAATCCCACTGCAATTGTTAATTGTTATTATATACCGCACAGAGCTGTCTATCGGCCAGAAAAACTGACCTCTAAGACACGCATTGTACTTAATGCTAGCGCTGTCACATCCACGGGGAAGTCTCTAAATGATATTCTGTATGCAGGACCTAATCTGCAAAGTAACATATTCGATTTACTCATTAATTTACGCATGTTCGCTATCGCTGTCACGAGTGACATAGAAAAAATGTATTTTCAATGTAAGCTATTTTCGCAACATCACGCTTTTCAACGCATATTATATAGATTTGATCGTAACGCACCACTTGAAACATACGAATTCAATAGAGTATCGTTTGGTATATCTAGTTCACCCTACCTCGCCATGAGAGTACTACGACAACTTGCAGCTGACAGCTATGAACAATTTCCACTTGCCGCTTTTGAAACTAACCATCATTTCTTTATGGATGATTATTTGACGTCTATTGACGGATTATCCGACGCTGAAAAAATCTATAAAGAGATGGTTGCTATGTTTAGATCAGGAGGTTTTAATTTAGTTAAATGGATGTCAAACAGCTCTGCTCTCATGAGTAAGATTTCTTCATCGCATAAATTAACACAAACAATAAACTTTGACTCTGACGCTAATACAAAAATAGTAGGCACTCACTGGTTACCTTCTGATGATACGTTCCGATATAAAATTACTACGACCACGCAAAAATGTACAAAACGTAGCATACTTTCTGACACCGCTCGATTATTTGATCCACTCGGCCTCATAGGTCCTGTCATAGCATTCATGAAATTGCTTGTGCAGGAATGCTGGAAGTTGGACTTGGATTGGGATAGCGAAGTACCTCTTTCTATCTCCACCAAATGGAACCAATTCCACAAAGAATTAACCGCTTTAGAAGATATAAAAATACCACGTCATGTCGGTCTCACTCGAAGCTCTTACGCGTCGCTTATTGGGTTTTCGGATGCTAGTGAATCGTGCTACGGCGCAGCGCTATATATTCGAACTGCTACAAATGAAAACACAGTAGGCTCTGTGTACTTACTCGCTTCGAAGTCTCGTATCGCACCACTTAAGAAAATATCGCTTGCTCGCCTCGAACTTTGCGCTGCATTGTTGTTGTCTAATTTACTCACCGCTGTTATCGAAGTCTTAGAAAAACGCTGTAAAATACAAAGAATATACGCTTTTTCAGATTCAACTGTAACGCTAACTTGGATTCATTCTCACGCTTATAAATTCCATACTTTTATCGCTAACCGTATCACAGAAATCAATTCAAAATTGTCGGCATCTCATTGGTATCACATCAGTGGCAAGGATAACCCCGCTGATATTATTTCAAGACCTATAACTCCTAAACAGCTATCGAATCATTCCCTTTGGTTTCATGGACCGAAGTGGATTTCACTGCCTTTCAATGAATGGCCTATTAAGCCTTTTAAAATTAATTCTGATAATTTATTAGAGACAAAGATTATAACACTTCATGTAGAAACTGTTACTGAAGTACCACATTTAATTGACAGCTTGGTAGACCGATGTTCTAATTGGTTAAAATTGTTGCGTACGATTGTTTACATTATGCGTTTTACAAAATTATTATCATCTCGAGGTAATATTAACAGTATAGATTTAGATCAGGCAGAGTTATTAATTTTACGCTTCATTCAACAAAAATATTTTAAAGACGACATAAACGCGCTCACAAAAAATAGAAAGTGTAGTAATTCAATAATTAAGTTACAACCATTCATTGATTCTTATAATAACATACTTCGTGTAGGAGGTAGATTGTCACACTCACAATTAAATTTTGGTCAAAAACACCCGATTTTACTGCCCGCTAAGGATAAAATAACACAACTTTTAACTGATTATTATCATATTAATAATTTACACGCTGGACCTGCATTGCTTTTGTCATTATTAAGAAATAAATACTGGATTATTTCCGCACGCAACTTAATCAGGCAAAGAGTACACAAATGTAATATTTGTTTTAGACTTAACCCTAAAAACTCCAATCCTTTGATGGGAGATTTACCCTCATTTCGCGTCTCTGAAGTCAAGGCTTTTGTTAACACTGCTGTCGATTATGCTGGACCATTTTTTATAACTCATTTAAGACGCCGTGGTATCAAATCTCAAAAAGCATATATTTGCCTTTTCGTTTGTCTTGCAACAAAGGCTCTTCACTTAGAGTTAGTTTCCGATTTAAGTTCCGATCTTTTTCTTTCCGCATTCAACCGATTTATTAGTAGACGAGGTCCAGTATCAATGATTTATAGCGATGGTGGAACCAATTTTATAGGTGCTAAGCGTAAACTTGATGAAATTTACTCTATTTTACAGTCCACGTCACATAAAAAATATATTGAAAAACATTTAGCTGAACAACGTATTCAATTTAAACATAGTCCGCCATACGGCCCGCATTTTAACGGCCTCTGTGAGGCTAATGTTCGTTGTGTTAAAACACATTTATTTAAAGTTATTGGTAAACAAATTCTCACATTCGAAGAGATGTATACTATTCTTGTTCAAATTGAAGGACTTCTCAATAGTAGACCTCTCTGTGTTTTAGGTTCTGATCCATCAGACTTATCAGCTCTGACTCCTAACCATTTTTTGAATGTTACACCGCTAAAATTTCTTCCCGTAGAAGATGTATCTCAAGTCGCTGATAATCGACTAACCCGTTATCAGTTATTAAATAAAATTACACAATCTTTCTGGCGCAGATGGAGCCAAGAATACCTCACTTCTTTACAACAAAGAGAGAAATGGAATTCTCCTGCCTCTCCTGTTAAAATAGGAACTATTGCTGTTATTAAAGATTTAAATGCTCATCCTCTATGCTGGCCTCTTGGTATCATAGAAAAACTGTACCCGGGTAAGGATAATGTAGCAAGGGTTGTACAAGTTCGAACTACTACCGGAAGTTATGTGAGGCCTGTAGCTAGAGTTTGTCCTTTACCTACACAATAATTTGATTTAGTTTTGTTGCTTGCATGTTATCTAGCTGTAGTTATAAAGAGAAGGTTAAATAATTACATACTCGTTTATATATATATATATACATATATATATATATTATTATTTTATTATTATTATTATTATTTAGAGGAGAACCTCTAGGCCGGGGAAGTTGGACGCGCCAGTTTTAAGTATTTTATTCATTCATACATTGACACATCACTCGCACTCATTCACTCGTTCCTTGGTCTTTCATTCCTACCCGCTCCATTCGCTCTCGCATCCCGCTCTCTTACCGTGCCCACGACGTCGCTGTAAGGACGTGTCTAGTGTTCCGCCGCAAAAATACAGAACTCAAGTTACAAGCAAAAAGTGTTATCCGAGCTCGGTGAATTTGTGTAAAGTAACTAGTGGTGTGTTCAACGCTCCAGAAGTTGTGTTGTGTAAGGAGGTTAAGGATTTGGCTGACATTGGACGGAGTGAATCATACAGTTGAGACAACCGGCATCCAGGTACCCAATTTCTCCTTAATTTCCCACCCAAGCATGCTTCATAACAACTGCTGGTAAAATTTTCTGCTTACCTTCAAATTCCACAGTGACATCTGTGAGACCTTTAGATTTGAGTTTGTAATTGCAATATGCCTTAAGCTTAGGTGCTTTTGTCAAATTTGGAGCTTCAATTTTCCTCCAAAATTGAGTGCTTATGATAGAGTATGCCGAGCCAGGATCCCAATCCATTGTGCAGTTTTGTCCATTGATGACGACATCAATCCTTTTGCAGTCTTTATTCGAGTTTTGCGTTACATTGCACACAAGGTCATCTTCTTCGTCACTGTTTCCTGAGGTTGAGGATGACGAAACACTCTTGGTTACCCTTTGTAGTCTGTGTCTCGAAGTTCTAGCAATATGTGCTCGTCCAGTTTTTATGCAACAACTCTCGTAATGACCCTTGATGTTACATTCTTTGCATACGTGATGATAGGCAGGGCAATTTGTGGCGAAATCATGTCTGTCCTTACCACAACGATAGCATTGGTTTGGTTGTATCGAAAGGAGGTTCTTATTCGAGGAGTGCTGGAAGGTTTTTGTTCGTGACTGTTTGTTGAGTTTATTTACACTGGTTGTTGGTATGTCTTGTTCAGCTTGTTCTCGTGACTGAGCAACAGCGAATATTTGTGAAAATGTGACCTCGCGGGTAAGTCCTTCATAAGTTTCCATCAGATCTGGCCATTTGTGTTTAAGGTCAGTTTCAAGTTCTATGTGGTTGAGGCCTGTCGCAAAACGATCTCTAATTTGTCGTTCTAATAAGCTGTCACTGTATCCGCAATCCTTGCTCAAGTCTCGTAGTCGGTTTGCATAATGTTCCATCGTCTCGTTTTTTCCTCTAATGCAAGTCCAGAACTCTGTTAATGCTCGGTATCTAGTTTTTTTGATGCGGTAAATGTCTAAAAGTTTCTTGCTTACTTCCATATAGGTGCTCGATTCAAAATTTGGTGTTAATCCTACTTTTACCTCTCTGAAAATCTCTGGCGTTAAATAATTAAGCAGGAGGTCCTTTTTTAGGTTTTCATCCGTAATGTTGTGCATAGTACACTTTGTTTCGAAGAAATCAATATAATCTTGTACTCGGTAGCTATCTGGATTGAATTTGTCCATGGTAAAATGTTTGAAAATACTCATTCTGTTTGATGTTGTTGCGCTCGTCACGCTGTTGTTTAACGGAGAGGTGCTCCCGAGACATACTGGTGTTGCTGTTCCGTCTGTTGTTGCAGATGGTACTAACAGTGTAAGAATTTGTGCTATCTGCGCTTGTTGTGCTTGTTGAACGCTCATGAATTGAGCAAACTGTTCGGCGTCCATCTCGTCGCCAATGAAATGTTTTATATACCTACTTAATTTCCTAATATATAGCAATTAAAATATCACATTGCAGAAATAATGTTTTACTTGATTTCTTACAAGACATTGACATTTACAAGGCATTGCATTGACTTAAGCATAAACTTCAATTTGAAAGGAGTTTATTATATTAAATTATTTAAAAGAGGTGCAGTTTATTTACCTATCACTACCTAATGTAAAAAAATTCTGATATAAATAATAAAACATATTTCCAAAGCAAACAAAACATAAATTATATTTCTTAAAGTGACTGACAACAATAATTCAAACTATAAAAAACACTGACATATCTTGTTAGAGCCATATACAAAGGAGATTGGTTTCTCAATTAACCTTAACATCTTCTCTCATAGAGCAAACCTAACCCCTCCCTCACTTAGCTTCTCAAGCCTAGGACGTGGGAATGGCTTTGTGAGCAAATCTGCCAATTAAAATTTATTTTTCTAAACTTCTTCAATATCAAAATCTATAGATTCATTAAAACCTTCAACATCTTCTTCTAAATCATGAGATCCTGTAAAACTTTAATAATATTGTCTGGCATCAGATGGAATAATGTGAAGTAGAGATTATATATTATCATCCAACTTGGGCTGTGAAATTAATTTACCTTTTGGCCAAAGTTTTTTTTTATAATAAATTTTATTGCTCATAAGTAGGTACAGTACACATGATAAAAATAATCATACATTAAAATGTGCAAAGGCAGATTGTGTTAAAATTTGCAGATGTCCCCAAACTAGGCAGTGCCTGTATCTTGGGAAACCAATCCGTCTCCGTCTCCCGTCGCACGCGACGCGGGCATCTCTATGCAGATGACATAAATTAGTCCGCCGCGCAGGTGTCCGCGCCGTGCACCCACTTAACGCAGCGCACGCCCTAAGTGGTTCAAGTACTTGTTGTCTATTAGGATATCTTGCTTCCTCCAGTTTAATTTTATGAAAATGTGTTCCAAGATGGCAATAAATAATTTTGGTGATAGTGGGTCTCCCTGTCTCACCCCTCTACCCAATGATATGTTTTCTCCCTTTGACTCCTGGCATACAGAGCTGGTGCTAACACTATATTTTTTTTAATATTTGTATATATTGCTGTTCCACATTAAAGTATTCCAATGCATTCCATATTGATTCATGTGACACACTATCAAATGCCTTGGTGTAGTCAATAAAACTAAGATAGAGTGGTCTGTTAAATTATTTATACTTTTCTATCACTTGTTCAAGTGTTTGAATGTGGTCAGTTGTCGAATAGCCTGAACTGAAACCGGCTTGTTCCATTGGTTATTTACTGTCTATTGTTAGAGTTAGTCTGGATTGTAGTATTGATGCAAATAGTTTATATGTGCAACACAGTAAGCTAATATGTTGATAATTTGAAAACTCTGTGTGTATCCATTGATGAGGTACTTCTCCATGGCTTAAAATTTTGTTACATAGCTTTGTTAGTGGGTGGACTAATTCATATTGACCTATTTTCAGTAACTCATTGCAAATGCCATCTAGTCCCGGACTTTTATCTGATTTTAACTTTGTTTGCTTTATAACTTCTTCTTTCTTTATGTCAATTACTTTTGTGTTGTTTTTGCATATTTCGCTTAGTATTGTCTCTTGATCTTGTATTTGCTTTGCGTATAACTCTGTAAAATTCTGTTGTAATTCGTAATATTTCCTGTCTTGATTTAAATTATCCTTCCTTGGTTTTTAGTCCTTGTATCCATTTCTAATGACTATTTAGTTCTTTGCTAGCTTTTTTTGAACTTCTGAATTGTTTTATATTTCTTATTATCACCTCTTTCCTGTCTCTGATAGTCTTGTTATATAGATCTATTTGTGATTTTGAAGAGATTTTTAAATTCATCTTTATTTCTGTTGTTTTGTTTTTTATTTTTAATATTTCCGTTCTTCTTTTGATTAACGAGTTTGTGTTATCTACACTACACAAATTGGTCCTGTCCTATTCAATATATAAACAGCAGTTAGTACAGTCAGCTTCTAAATATCTGAGTGTCAAGACTGATCTAAATTATCTAACAGACAATAATTCAATATTATATGTGCTGCCAGAGTATCTTATTATTGTAACCATCCAGAGTAGTCAATATTATCTAAACAACATAATTCCAATATTATGTAATGTGTTAAGATGACCAATAATATATTCGCGAATAACCATTCAATGGTATCTAAGCACGCAAAGTTATCAAAAATATCTTGGTAGTAAAGAAAAATAAGCGCTAATCTGCGGTATTACGGTCCATATACTCCCTTCCTGTAAACAAAAAGTAAACTAAGCAGAGCTGTCATATGCATATGTCATATGACAAATGCAGGGGCTCTAAATCTAAGGTATTAATTTTACTAAATTCTACAAATTTATTTATATAAATTAATTGCTAAAATGCTGAAATTAAATGCTGATTAAAATATCAATCAATGAAAAGAAAATATTTACAGATTTAAATGCAATTTTCTATTTCAACTTAGATATGCTTTTGGATAAAAGGCTGCATATTTAACACAGTAAGTAGTGTAACATTTTAAGGAATAATATGATAGAAAACATATTTTTTATTTAAACATTTAAGTTACCTACTTAGCACGAAAACCAGTAACTAATAATATTCCATCATCAGATCCTGACTTGGTGACAATGGGACCACCTCAGGAGTATAGGACTATACATACACTATTGTATAAAAAAAAATTGAAAATTGGTCCACAACTGACGGAGATATCGGTGAACATACTCACATTAAAAAAAATACATACAAACGAACATAGAACTTTCTCCTTGTTGGAAGTCGGTTAAAGAGTTAATTATCCTTTAAAAAACTCACATTGAATCCTCGAAATGATCTTCACAGCAATGACGCATACTAATGTTGGATAAAGGTTTTGACAATACTGTCTAGTCTAGAATAATAGGTAATAAGCGCGCGACAAGTCCTTTCCGAACGACGACGTTCAAGCGACAGAATTCTGTGACGTCACGCCAGGCTCATGCAGCTTAAAGGAAAAATTTGCGCGTGGCTATTTTTACGAATCTTTAAAATTTTATTGTGAAGCCATTTGAAGTGCTACAGATATAATTTAAATGCCATATTTTAAGTTGAAACGTCTATATTTAGAAAAAAAAATAGACGTGTGGCACTCGGGGACTGCCGCGGTAAAGCTTAGGCAATTATAATTTTATTTATTTATTTTATTCATGCAGTATTTCTTTTTCTTTGATATTAATTTTATAATTGAAATAATTAACTTAAATAATTAACATTCATATTCAAAACACTTTATACACAAATTTTACAAGTACAGCTATTCACTGTTGTACAGTCGACCAAATTGAATCATGACCCACCTTAAGATCATTTTCCTACAGTCACTCTATACAAAGTAGGATGAAATTCGCTTGAACATACATTTCTAAGTAAAGAACCTGTTATCAATTTGTTAGACACCGACAGTGTCAAATAAATATGGCTTTTTAAAATTTGTTCAGACTACTACTTGACATCTGACACATAACGTCATTTTATTTTTGAAAATATAATAGTTATTCCATTTTCTCAGTAGTGAAAAGAGTTTAGATTATGAACGACATCTTATTTAAAATTGCAATTGAGACTTTACTGCAGTAATAAGAAAGATTAAAATTGCATAGATCTCTGACCCGTAATGACGCATTTTTATTCATATTTAAAACGTACTAAGTGCAACACGCATGATAGCGAAGAAAACCTAATTAAATTATGATTCTAAAGGAATGATCGGCCAAGTGGGTCATGATTCAGTTGGTTCGACTGTACATAAATACCTATACACCTATATACTTTCTCATAAACAGCTGCTTATGTATTCGTCCGATTTCGGAGCAGCTCGTCTCGATTCGTGCGAGTTTCGTAGAGTCGTACAATACGTCTAATCGCACGCACACAACTCCGTGTCGAAGACTGCCGAACTGAAACGACGTTAGACGATGCACGGCCTTCAAGCCACACCTCCTTGCCCATCGGAGTGGGGAGCGTGAGTTTTTTTCGTTACGGAATTTCTGGATTCGGTCCCCGCGCTCAAGGCCCGCCATAGAAGCTATGCAATAGCTTAAAAAAAAAACAAAATACCGCAAGGTATCTTGTGTATACAAAACACATGCCGCTTCCATAGACTTCTGAGCTACACATTGCAACTTCTACAGTCTACCATACCTCTGTCTGCTACCCGTCACAACTGCCTTTCCCTCAATAATAAACTTGCAGTTATTTACCCGTGACTCAAAACAGACTGCTTGCCTTATTATCTTGTCCTGCCAAAACCGAGAACAAATTCTTAGAAGTATTTGGAACATACATACCAAACATCTTGAAGAAAAAACTCATCACCAGCGTTACTTTGCCATTAGTTGTCGTTACTGTGCAACGTTCTTTAAACTCCTTATCATAATAATCTCCACGCATCGTGACACGGTGAGTAGCCCCGTTAGCTACGTACCAAGACCCACGATCAACGTTACCAACAGTTGAATAGACTCCGAGAACAATATTGGTGCTTTGTTGTGCCTCTCTCCGAGTACCACTGTTTCTATCTTTCTTCTTCGTGCAATCCTTCTTGATATGCCCCATTTCTTTACAAATGAAGCATCTGCTTTTAGATCCTTTTTGTGATGTTCGTTCCTCTTTGACATGGTTACTCTCGCTCGTTACTCTTTGCCTTTACTAAGAGCGCTTCAGTAGGTCCGCCGTCTTTGTTACTTGCTAGAGCTTTCTCATAAGCACAATGCTGACTAGTGCTACTAGTCCTATCCTTTTTAGCTATTATCATCCAACTCGACTTGAAAAATATTCTTCTAGTAGCGTATAAAGAATTTTACAAATTAAGAGCAGTTTTGGAAGATCTTTGGTGCCGTCTTCTTTAGATAACTCTGTCTTTAATCTGTGGCACAAATTCTTAAATTTTGCTATGTGTGATGCGATGTCATCAGACGTATCTTTGCGAAATTGGAAAACTCCATGCAGACCTCATATAATTTATTGTCGTTGACACCACCATACAGTCGATGCAGCTCATCCGTCTCGTCAGAAATATTTGTAGTGATCAGGAGCAAAGCAGTACATTCCATCTAGCATCCAGCCAATAGTCCATCCGCGTCAACACCAGTAACAGCTGGTCTCGTAGGCGCTTTTGACGTACCAACATTGAACAATCTCCATCATACCCAATCCACGTAGTAATGTTTCAAGTTGGTATTTCCAATGAATCTAAATTCCCGTCAAGTTTCGTAATTTGAATTTTACTCGGCTCCATTTTCGGTAATCAGCCTTATTCTGGGCCAATAACCTGTTACATTATTTAGAAGAGGTGCGGTTTACCTATCACTGCCTAATTCAATGTTTCTGATATAAATAATAAACCATATTTCCAAAGCAAACAAAACAAAAAGTATATTTCTAAAGTGACTGACTACAATAATACAAACTATGAAAAACACTCACATATCTTGCTTGAGCCATATACTTACTTATACAAAAGAGATTGGTTTCTTAATTAAGAGAAATATTCTATTCTATTATATACTTGGAGATGTTACCATAAATGTAAATTGGGAGAAAATTAAAAAACCCTATTACTTTTCATCTCCTTACATTAAAACTATTTAAATGTCAAATAACCAAGCAGTTATTTTTTCCATATATCAGTTTAGTTTAATATGTATGAGTGTTCTTAAAAAAATTGCATTCAATGTTGCACTATCATTACATAATATATTGGATAATCATATTAGTTATTGTATGGCTAATTGGAAGGTTACAAAATATCTATATATTATATATATGGGTCAATCAACTTTTAAGTGTCCCGTTTGTGATTTTTTGTGCATTTTTCTTAATATTTAAATTTCACTCAGAATTTTATGTAAGATTGTAGATTATTAATCAAATTTTTTATTTCGATATCGAGCAGCGCACTTTTTCATATTCTATGTACAGTTTTGATTGAAAATGTCCAAACTGGCAATAAAAATGCGTCCCTTGGACAACTACTTTCGAATTTTTTTTGATGGACTAAATATTCCTGAAAATTGAACTAGCTCACTTCACATCAGTAAGCATATCAAAAACCACATTTGGCTTTTTATAAATTACTACTTTATGTAATATTTCAGCAGATATTTCTATTATAAGTGTCTCTTGGACAACCATTGTCCTAAAACTTAGGGAAAAGTAGATTAAAACCGTAAGTTCAGGCTACTGTCTGTAAAAAAACACTTGATTTGAATACACTTACATGATAATAGTTGACTATTTGAATAAAATAATATTATTCGATCATTCCTTAACGAAACAGCGATCTTAAGTTTTTAAAATAGGGGACAATGCAGTTGTCCAACAGACAAATTTGGTTGTCCAAAAGACACGACACACCTTCAACTTCAAATTTTTTGTCAGGTTTTAAGGCTCATTACTAATGATTAATTAAGGAAAAGACCGTATTTGTTGAAAACACGTATATTATAGGGTAATGGTAATTTTTTTAACTCAAAATAAACCTAAAAAAGATAATCAAACAAACTTAAAAACAAACTCTTTCAAAATCTCAATATAAGTGTAAAAAACTTAAACATTATAAATCAACAGTATCCAAAAAGGGAAATATATCAATTTTGTATTAAATTATAATATATTTTTGAATACTTTCACGTATATAATATGACACTTAGGTTTTTCACTTAATGTTACACATAATTAGACCTAAAACTCTACTACTTATTTCGAATCAGTCTCAAGTAAAGATATCATTGTTTATAATCATAATTATAAAAATACTAGGTACTTTTACTTTTCAAAAATATCAACATCACATGGGAATTTATAATAAATAACACCTCTTCTAATTTGTTTGATGGGCTTGGGAAGTTTTTTGATAATGTCTTCATATGCTACATAAGACATGTCATTTTTATTAAGTTTAAATAAATTTCCTCCCTTGACATATTTTAGAAATGTGACTTTTATCTCTCCATCATCTTCAATATCGCTTTCAGCAATGCACGCATAGGTATATGATTTGCCTTTCATTCCGTAAACTTTAACAATTAGAAAGTCTCCTAGTGCTGGAAGATCATTGTTTTGCCCTGATGTTGATGGTTTTGGTTCTTGTGGACTTTCTTCTTCAGAATCATCAGAAGATCCATAAACACTCTTATAAATACTAATACTTCGAGATCGCTGCAAATCAGTGTATTCAATATTTTTATTTGACGATATTAAGTGGCTCAATGGTAAATCATCGGTATTGTCATCACTGGGGTTCTCTTCGCAAATATTTTCAACATCAACATCCTTTTGTAAAGCTGGTATAGGATAGTAAAGTTTTGGGTTCAAGCAATCACAGAAACCTTGACTACAGTAACAGCTCAAGATTCTATAGTTAAGTTGGCCTCGAATCCTGGAAAAAACGTGGTGTACTTCTTTAGTACCTGACAGTGGGAGAATATTCTGTGGGATCTCTCAATGGCGTCAATATCTTCTTTTGTAATATAAAACAATTTGACTTTACTTGTACCTTGAAGAACTTGATAAAACTCAAAAGCACTGTTTATGTCAGTTCCTGTAGCCACTTTATAGTCAGCAGCTCTTTTTAGATATCCCCCAATGCCGTCTGCAGGGCCTTTACCATGGCCTGCCTCAAAAAATGACCAGCTTACAGCTTCAAAACCATAGTCGAAAGCTTTTGTACAAGCCAAATAAAAGTTACGCTTTTGGCGATACTGAGAAAACGGTCCATCCGAGAAAAAATGAATCACGCTAATTTCTGGGTATTTTTCCAATAAATTCATGAGGATCGGGTGCAAATGTGCCCAAATAGCCGCTGGCTGGTGAATGTTGCATGCCGACACACTACAACATGATATAGCCTGGTGTCTTTTTTCTTTGTTGTGGGTGTAAACAATTACGGTATGGAGTGTCACTTGCTGTCTTGAACCGCCGAAATGATGTGACTGAATTTCTTCCGTACATTTCGAATTGTAGTTTTCACTAAAGTCAACTAGTATTACAGCTTCGTTTGGTTGAATGTTGTCAATGCTTTGTCGAAATCACTTATACTGGGTTTTTATATTAAATACATGTTTTTTGAGTGCTTTTAGATCTATTTCAAAGGTTGTTACCAGGTTTTGTAATGTATCTTCTTTGACTTTTTTTACATTTTTAATAACTTTTATGTTTTTTCCTTCTTTCGAATAAATTTCTATTTCCCGTACCCACTCCCACCATTGTATTTTACCTTGTATTTTATCTGTATTAATTTTGATTGTTTTATCGTGACATTTTAGGCATGTATTGTACATACAATCTTTATTTCCAGGATCACAAACAGTTTCCATGATCAGTGTACTTAGTTGATAAGAGGTAATCACTCCTTTATTTTTCAGGGCTTTTATTTTGTAATGAGCATTAGTATGAATTTTGCAAAGACAAGTCTCTCTTCCATCAACTGTTGGCTTGATTACAAAAAAAGGTCTATTTTTAGTGAAGTAAAAATAGGAGCATTTGACACTTGGATTCTCTCGTTTAAAAGCGTTGAACAAGTTTTTCATTGAATCTAATAAAAAACGTTTTTGAACCTTTTCTTTGCCTTTACTAACAGTCTCTTTTTTGCCAGCGGTGTTTCTGGAGACGTCATCTCTAAGAAAGAAATCTCTAACCTTCTTTTTAAGCTCCGTTTCTTTTCTTAATTCAGGTTTTGTTCGAAGTCTTCCTTGTAAACCTAAACTTTCCTTTATTATATCGTTTTTTTGAGTAGAATTTATATTTTTGAAAATGCTTTTAAGAAAATTCTTCTCCTTACGCTTTTTGGATTGTTGGTATATTTCCCTAATAGAATAAGCTAATCTATTATATTTATTTCTGTAACTATCTTGGTCATCTTCTTTATCATTACTAATTTCCTTCTTCTTGGCTTTTTCGCTTTCCTTTTCTTTAGAGGTTTCACATTGCTTATGATATTGACGTTGTACTCTTTTCTTATACCTCTCATACTTTTTTTTCCATTTCTCATTTTCGTTTATTAGCCGAATATTTTCTTTGTATAATTTTGTCCTGTCTCTGCGTAATTTGTTTCTTCCCTTCTTTTTGTTAGTTAAAATAACTTGTTTAGCAAGAAGATGATGTGACGAGGGATTTACCCTCACCTCACCTTCGGTTGAGAATGCTGGTTCGGGGAGGTTTATTATATCCTGCAGCATAGTTGGAGAGCTTGGAGGTGTGATTGCTAGTAATTGACTAGTATCTTTTTTTCGTTTTCTTTCTGCTTGCTTTCGTAATTTCCAAATCATTCTAGCGTTAATTTTATCCTGTGGTTTCATATTTTGAACTAATACCTTGTTTTTATGGTAGCTCTCTCTTTTTTTCTTCTTCCGCTCTTCATGTTTTTCAGGGTCTGATTTTAGCCTTTCGCGATATCGCTTAGATTTTTCTTTCGATGTCATTCCCATTCTTTAACAAAAAAAGTAAAATCAATATCACAGTATCTTTGTGCGAGATAAAATAATGGCTTCTAATCATTGATAAAAGATTACATTCATTTCATACGCTATAAAATTGTTTCTCATAAATATTTATATCGGTAAAAACAACCAAGAAAGAAAAATATTGCCCATAACAACTTTATTAACCAAGTTTAATTTTACTGTCCATTGGACAACCAATACTGTCTCTTAGACAACCGATTCAGTTGTCCAAGTGACTGGTTGTCCGAAAGACATTTAATGAGTTTTGAGCTCTTTTGTTAAAAAGACTGTCGTTATTTCACATTTGCTAATCCGTAATGCAAAACCAAGATCAAAATCATTCTTTTGAAATATAATTTATAGTTAAATAACAATTTACTTACATTTTTTCTGCGGTGGTTCAGCGGACACACAATAAAGCCACCCTCTCTCTCGGCGGGATCTCGGATGACTGACTGCGAGAATATAGATAAAACAAAATGGCGGTTTGTTGGGTTTGACGCGACGGGCCATCAGCTTGATTGTCTATTAACTTGTAGCGCCATCTATGTTAAATAATTCGAAATTCTGAGCGGTTGTCCAAGCGACTTAAACTTATCGCATTTTAAGGGACAACTTTAAACAAGCAAAAAATAATTGAAAATATTTAAACAAAAAATATTTCACTGCGTTTTTCTAAAACTAGATGTATAATACTGCTTACGTATGTATTATTAATGATCATCACCATATAAAGTTTTTTCGTAACTTAAGATTTACATAAAGACTTTTGCTGGGGGACAACCTTCATTACTATGAAATAGACTTGGACGTCGATTGGACAACCATTTTAATATGACTAAAAAACATAAACTAAGTATTTATTTTTGTCACTGTAGTGCTACTTAAAGTATTAAGTATAAGCCTTACTAGTTTTTGTTGGCTAAGAGATTTTAATTTTCGAGTTTTCTTTTTTTTATTTATAGGGACAAGGTATGTAGTTAGAGGGACAACTAAAAGTTGATCGACCCATATATATATATATATATATATACATACAATTGTATGTGTATATATATTGTAACCTTCCAATTAGCCATATGATAACTAATATGTATATCCAATATATTATGTAATGATAGTGCATTTATTATACTGGGTGTAAAAGACATGAACAGTCAAACGAGAACCATGTATTCTATACATCAAAATAAGACATATTTAAAAAAAAAATATTGCTGGGAAATGATTTTTATTTTTTTTATGTTAAAAAAAATTGCAAATTGTACCGCGCCATGTAAAGGGCTCAACTCGCATAGACAATAATTAAGAAATAACGTATAGAATACATTTTCATAAAAAAATTAAAAAAAAAATATGACTTTGACCTTTAATAAAATCGTAACTATCAATTTCCCAGGTATAATCTAAAGGAAGAAAAATGTTATGATGTTGAGCAGAATACATGGTTCTCGTTTGACTGTTCATGTCTTCTACATCCTGTATATACTGGGTGTAAAAGACATGAACAGTCAAACGAGAACCATGTATTCTATACATCAAAATAAGACATATTTCAAAAAAATAATTGCTGGGAAATGATTTTTATTTTTTGGTGTTAAAATAAATTGCAAATTGTACCGCGCAATGTAAAGGACTCAACTCGCACGCAACTCGCAAAGCCGCGATAATTTTGCCAGAAGGGGCCCCCCTTTGTTAGTGTCCGTGCGCATTGAGTGAGCTACATTGAACGCTAACGTTTTGAAGCCATTTTTTGTTATGAAATACTAAAAAAAATGATAATGTTTCTTTGGACAATAATTAAGAAATAACGTATAGAATACGTTTTCATAAAAAAATTAAAAAAAAATTATGACTTTGACCTTCAATAAAATCGTAACTATCAATTTCCCAGGTATAGTCTAAACGAAAAAAAATTTTATGATGGTGAGCAGAATACATGGTTCTCGTTTGACTGTTCATGTCTTTTACACCCTGTATAATTTAATGTTTGATCTTATTTCAGAATCAGACAATAGATGATATACCTAATTCAGTTCTTGATGATGCTTGCCAATTAGTCAAAGCGAATTCGATATTGGGCAATAAAATGAATGATGTTGATATTGTGTACACAATGTGGTCAAATCTAAAGAAAACTCCATCAATGGAGGTAACAACATTTTATATTTTATATTGTATACAAGGTGTTTGGTACATGGGGTATGAAGCCGGCACCTACCCATGCTAACATAGTCATATAAATACTATGGTGATCTTAAAAATTCAAAATTGTATATACCTATATGCTTTCTCAATAATTATTCTTATTAACTTACATTTCAGGCTGGACAAGTAGCTTTTCATAAAGATAAAGATGTTAGAAAAGTAAGGGTTGCAAAAAGAAGTAATGAAATTGTTAATAGGTTGAACAAAACTAAGAAGGAAGCTTTCCCAGATCTTCGACAAGAGAGGGAAAATAGAGATAGGTTGGAAAGAGAAGATAAAAAGAAATTACTCAGAGAAAAGAAAGACAAAGAAAAAGAGGAAGAAAAGCGGAAGAAAGAAGAAGCGGAGCTCAGAAGCTATTCAACATTAATGAAACCAGAAAATATGAGTACTAACTATGATGGAAACGATTCTGATGATTTTATGTAAACTCAAATACATGATTCCTGCAAAAGTTTGGAGATTATTAATAACATAAATTTAGAAATTACCCACAATTTTACTTTGTAGAAATGTTTATTCCAACAGATTTTAATGAATCAACAACCCAGATAGGGAAATTGCCATCACTATACAGTTCATTTACAAAATTAACCACAAATTTTGGAAATGTCCCTCTTTCTATATTTTCTCTCATAGTCCTCATAAGTCGCATCTGTAAAATAAAAGATTAATTACTATATTTTTTTGCAATAGAATAAGAAATTTTATGGGAGTCATCAGCTTATTTTAACACAACCGACCAAATCTACTGTGAGCAACAATATTGAGTGTTATAAATAAATCTACTTGCACATCAAAAAATAAATGAGAGCCAATGCATATTTGATGTTAGTATAAATAGGTATGTATATCAATGGCTGTGTGATGCCGGCTAAGTAGAATAGCATGGTGATGCTATTCTACTTCGATTCTATTCAATATGGGGTGCCATATCGATAAAATTTCAAGACTGAGGTTATATCCAATGATTTTTGACAGTTCAAAGCGATAAATAGCATAGCCTAGCATGACCACCGAAACAACATATGATATAGCCATTTATTGCTTTGAACTGTTCAAAATCATTGGATATAACCGCCAGCTTTAAATTTTATTGAAACTGCGAACATGCCTTACAAATGTTCGCAGTTTCAATAAAATTTCAAGTTCAAAACAGCAATTTAAAAATTACCTGATAAGCTATATTGTGGATAGATATAAGATGACAGGCCACAGTTTCCACAGTCACAATGCAATGCAAGTAGGCTCTTGTGTAAGTTTTGCAAGTGGAACATGAACAATCTTTGTCAATGGGATTTATGTCTGTTGCATATTTATTTTGCTTTAAATTCAATTGGCCTGTATTTGTGAGAGCACACCCAAATCTCTGCAAACAATTTAACATTTCAGTTTGATTCTGATTAAGAAATCATAAATATATTTATTATTGATGTACTCAACAATTATATTTACTTACAGCTGTACGGGTGGGGTAAACACAGTCAAACATATCTACACCCATAGCAACACATATAACAAGGTCTATGGCTAAGCCTACTCCCATAAGGTATCTAGGTCTGTTTTTATCTAATATGCCTGTACTCAGATGAACCATGGGCCAAAATTGATCTTTTGATTCACCTCCACTGAAAAAAAGTAGGTCCCAAACTCATATCATGTTTTAAAAAAAAGTTTATGAATTTATTTTAACAGACTTGCCAACCTTAATCCTCCTATAGCAAAACCATTCACATCTTTACTAATGTGGTCTCTGGCACTTTTTTCTCTCAATTCTTTATTTAATAGGCCCTGAACAATTGGAAATATGTTTTGATCATTTGGTCTTTTGTGAGCTTTAAGGCAGCGGTCCAACCATCTACTTGTTCTCTCAGTTGCTTCTTTAATTCTATCATAATCTTGGAAAGTAGTTTGTACTACATCATCCAGCTGCATTATTATATCTGCACCTAAGTATACGAAGTTTTCCATTTATAATTGTTTGTTAGATAAAACTAAATTAACATACAGTCAATAGCAGGTCAAAACGATATACAAAACTTTAAAATTCGTACAATCAATTTTCAGCCTAAATGTACTTGAGTTACATCAATCGCAATAGGGAATGAAAACATCTTAACAGTTTGTAGTATACTGTCATTCTATTGTCTGTATATATCGCAGCCATATCATATAACACGCCATATTACAAAACGGGAGTTTCTCCCGAGTTCTTGTTGTAAAAACGTGTTGAGAGACTCTTTCTTTTTCTTTAATTAAATGTTGGCGTTGAAACGCCATTTAATTAAAGAAGAAGAATATTACAAAACGGTGCGGCGGATTGTAATGTGTGAGAGTGATGAGTGACAATAATTCCACTCCACTTGGTCATAAAAAATAAAATCTGAACCTACCAATAATAAGTGACCTACACCGATTATACCATCACAGACTGATATTGATATGATCTACTACAGATTTATCAACAAATGGTTTTATTTGGTTAAGAATTCCCACACACTACAATTCACTGCACCATATTGTGTTATACAATATGACTGCGACATTACCAACCTAAATGTTACTAGCGTTTTTTTTATTTTATATACATATTTTTTTTTAGATAATTTTATAAATAAACTTAAATAAATATATAAACAACCATGACTCGCAGACAAATATTCGTGTTTGTCACACAAATATTTGCCACTACCAGGATTCGAACCCGAACCACTTGATGTGTAGGCAGCTATACTGACCACACCACCACGACGGCATCAATTGCCTTCACAACTAAAAACAAATAAAAATTAAAAATCTTAATGCCTTATGCATCCTGGCTGAAGTGCAGGCAATTACAAGGTACTTATAATATCATCATTTTCCTACCCTGCTCCCAATTTATTTTGGTTCTATGCAGTATGCCTTGATATCAACAATACTGCTTAAGGAATTCGCATTTGATTTTTATGGCCAGCTGCCTGTTTGACACCAACCCTCCTTGGGAATGACTCCTATCTTTTGACAGCACCCAGGAGCACTAGCCTAATATGCCTTCCGAAGCACGGAGGAAAATCAATTTGTAAAATTAATGAAATTTAGCATTAATGTACATTACTATTAAGACCGCACGACTGTGGCGCCATCAACCTGACTGACAAGGTAACTAATCTAATGAGATAATTCCCATTTTTATTCATAGTGTGTTATGTTTTTTACATTTTAAACATATGAAAGTAGTCCAAATAAAACATTCATTTACAGTTAGTTCTTACCAATACAGTTTTGAATCTCAATGGATTTTTCAGGAGTCAACATAATTTCAGAATTATCATAGGGAGACTTGAATTTTACCCCTTCTTCAGTTATTTCTGCAAGCTTTAAGAGAGACACCATTTGGAAACCACCAGAGTCAGTGAGAAGAGCTCTATTCCAGGACATGAATTTATGCAGTCCACCAACTTTTTCTAGAACCCCAGTGCCTGGACGATTGCCTAAATGATAAGTGTTTCCTAAAATAATTTCGCAATCCAAATTCTCAAGTTGTTCTGGTAATAATCCTTTCATAGTTCCCTGTAAATAAAATAAATTAATATAAATGGAGTAGGTAATTGTATATTGCTTTCACATTAATTAGGTGAACTAGTAATACGATTAATATTTTAATAATTATGTTAAAATCTATCTATAAAAACATGTACATGTACTTACCTGAGTTCCAACAGGCATAAACACTGGAGTTTTTACCGTATAATGAGGTAATTTCATAAGACCATTACGAGCTCTGCTAGTTCCGCATTCAGCTTGTACACAGAAAGATAGTGATTGAGATTTAAATGCTATCATAATTACGACATGGGCTATCCTATCCTGAGAGATGAATTATTGTGCCTTTTTTTGGTTGCCTCGTAAGGTGGTTGTATACATGTAGGGGTAAATGTACTCTGTGCTTGACAAGAAGCTTCTTGGGGATGGGGGTTCTTTTCCTTCCTTAGATTAGATACCTTTTTAAAAGCTAATAGCAAATATACCTATTAGCCTCCAAGTTCCTTCCCTTCTAACCTGTCACCACACAACACAGATTTGAGATTATAGTCCGCGCAATTTTATTAGGCCCGTTTTGACAGATAGAGAAGTCAGTAGAATGTAACTTGGGACGCAATCAAAAAATAAAAATATATTATTGCATTTTTCAGTAATACAAATACTTATTGCTATTTTTACCCGAGTTTTATTGTGTTCTTATTATTATAATATATTCTCAAATTAACAACATTAAATAATTACGATCCATTAATTATCACATAAAACACACAGCCATTAATTATCACATAAAATCACATTAGCCATTATAGGCGCTTCTATGGAAATACAGTCAGCCAAGGTAGGCGCTTAACATATTTAGATTGTAGCGATCTCGATTAGCGCATCGTTTCTTTTGTTTTTATTTTTATAAAAATAACTCCGACAGTCCCATAATAAAGGCGCTCTGTATATAAATCAATTAATAAAAGAGTTTTATCGTCGGTCTACTCCATTTTGACGCGAAAGACACACAACTCGATGTGGCGGCGGTCACTAGCGCACTGATCGGCCGCGCGGCCCGTCCTCACCTCCCAGAGCCGCGCGGCTTTCTTTGAAGTAGACCGACAACCGCCGGGTCAAGCGAGGCCGGCCGCGCGGCTCAGGCCTCGCTCACGTACACACTCACGAGGCTTGGCCGCGCGGCTGGGCCGCATGGAGCCGCGCGGCCCTAGTGGGGACGCTGCTTTATATTGTTTTAAGCAGCGTCCCCACTAGGGCCGCGCGGCTCCATGAAAGCCAAGCCGCGCGGCCAAGCCTCGTGAGTGTGTACGTGAGCGAGGCCTAAAACAATATGACAAATAAACCTCATGAGGCCGGGCCGCGCGGCCACAAAAAGCCGCGCGGCTCTAGTGGGGACGCTGCTTTAGGCCTCGCTCACGTACACACTCACGAGGCTTGGCTCGCGGCTTGGGCTCATGGAGCCGCGCGGCCCTAGTGGGGACACGGCTTTAGATTATTTATGGTTTTTCGAGCCAAGTTCGAGCGAGGTATACGTAGTATCTCTACTCTAACTAGTCTGTGAGCGAGGTTCTACTTCTATATAAAAATAATTCTTTCTAATCTGTGGTGAGGTTAGGTTGTTCTGGTTGTTCCCTCATATATCTTCAATTTTTTCGTGTATTTTACTTTTTATTTTCTCAATTTTGAACTAGAAACTGTCTGAGAATAGAAGATAACATAATTTTAAATAGATTTGTATCTGTGATTTACGTTTGTGAGGATCGCAAATAATAATTGTGTACACTTTGCAATTTCTTGTTTACTTTGTGAAAAAAGGAAAATGGAAGCTTAATCCCCTTTCAGCAGTAGGTTACTTATTTAGAAACAGGTATGTTTAAACTGCAGTGGGTTAGTTAGCTTTTTATATTTTTTTTATTTACGTTCTGTAGAGATAGAAAGGTATCCAAATTTATTACCATTGTGAAACTATTCGTCGTGGTGCAGTTCGTACCACGTGAGTTTGCTTTTTGGCAAATCTTGGTTCGATTCTGAACAAAATTTTATGAAAATTTTATTTTTATTCTTTTTTTTTTGTTTTTAATATTTTATATTCCTATGATAATAGCATTAAAGTAATTTTTCAATTATTTTTGTTCGAATACCCTTTTTAATGTGGTTTAAGATTTTTTAAATTAAGTGGACAGAAAGGCATTGTATTTTAACGTTTATTTTATATGGTTATTCATATTGTTAATTCTTTAAGTATGATTTTTATTGCAGCGTGATGCATAGACGGAGCTGATAAAATAAATAAAAAATGAATTCTAAAAATGCTGAACAACATGAAAGTCTCTCTATTTCTAAAAAATCAAAAAAGGAAAAAAATTCAAACCCGGACGTTTTAATTATACCACCCAATCTACTTGAAAAATTTGGGTTCACATTGGGTGGTATTCATACATTGAACGAGAATGTCGCTCAGGGTGGCAGTAAAATAAATAGTAAAAGTAAGTATGTTTTTAAAACTACATAATGTAATTATTATGTAAATACTAATTAAAAATATTATGCAATTTTCTCAGAAATGCCATACGCATTATGTAAATACTAGGAAGAAACATGATCTGGTTGTATATAATACTCGTCTCCACAGAATAAACAATTCCTTCGTGGGCCAATGTATATGTTTTTACAATAAGCTTCCAAAGAATATCAGAGATTTGCCTGTAAACAAATTTAAAAAAATTGTAAAATCTAAATTATATAAAAAAGCTTACTACAAGATAAATGAATATTTAAATGATCCAAATGCGTGGGAGTAACATCTGCCCAAAATTTACGTATTTAAAATTGTTATTTATTCATATTGATATATCTATTGACTGTAATGATGTTTTGAATTCAGTACGAAATTGTAAGGAATTGTTTCTTTCGCCATTTCTTCTTGATCTCAGCATAATAATAATAATTTAAGTAAAGTAATTATTTCGTCGAAATGGTGGTAGGGCTTTTGACAATTTAAAAGTACTTAGCAAAGTGCATTTAAATAAAGAGCATTTTCATTTTCATTTGATTAGAAACATTTAACTTATTTATAATATTTAATTGAGATACGGCCGCAGCTCCTTATTTAAGAATAATAATACTTATAATATCAGACCAAATTAAAAAGTACAGAAAGATCTGCGGAGAAAATATATATAGTGAGCCCGCTTTTTTAGTATAATGCTAGGTGTAGTTTCATTACATGTTTGTGAGTGTAACTTTGTACGTATTCGGGTGACAAGCGAGGTATAGTTTAGATTTAACCAGCCTCACTTTTATCTTTGCAGCGCTTCATGTGTACTTTTTAATTTGGTCGGAGCTTATAATGTATCATACAATGCCACCATTTACTACTTGCTATTTGATATTTATAGTAATAATTTATTTACAGTTTCAAACCTTAAATACTGCAATCCAAAAAGTAATGAAGATCGGTCTGTGGTAGTAAATGATGAACATATAAATGTTAATAAAGAAATGTCTATTAATAAAGAGACATCTATTTTAGAAACCGCTACTTTAATGAAAGAATCGGTATTTCTGAGTCCAACTTTTGTTCCCATGGTTGCCAATATAATTCCAGGTGAACTAGAAATTACAAGTGCATCAGAAAAAGTCTGCAACATGAATCAGATTGAGCTCATTACTCTATCTCAGAAAGATATTGTAACAGTCTCAACTCATGATAGTAAACTTTCAATTGAAACAAATGAATGTAAAAATGAATCTTTTGCTCCACAAGAAAATTTGGAAAAAGGTAAAAATATTGCATTGTCAAATATACATGATACTTCTTTTAATTCTTGTAATGAAGTAATGAAAGAGAAAACAATTGTGCAAAGTGATCAAGTAATTGAAAACAAAGAATTTCATCACAGTTTGCAGTCTTCAAATGATAACTTTCTAGGAATAGTAGAAAACGAGACATCAGTAGAAAGTTTGCAATCTATTGATATTAATAATGAAAAAAAGATAATTGAAGATTTTGTACCAGAATGTGCACACCCGAAAATTGATATTATCAGTCAGTCCATTAATATAACTTCATGTGATTCGCGAATGAAATCCCAAAATAATAAAGGAATTGGAAATAATTTAGACAATGATAACATAATTAAAAAAATGAATCAACAACATGAAGTTACTGATTTAGCCCATTCTTTTAGTGATGTTATTGTTACGCAGGAAATAAACCATCAATGTGTCAAATCAAATCAAGAATGTGGGTCTACTCGGAGTATATTTGCCCTGAATGATGATGATTTAGATTCAGCTAAAATCACTGTTGTTAATGCATTGCCACCATATGTGCAGTCAAATAAAGAAGAAGGATATCTTGAAAATATACTTGTTTCCAGTGTTCCTTTTGATAGAAATTTAATAAACGTTATATCTGCTGATACTTCGAGTGCAACTAAAAATATTTGTCAAAATGAAATGGTTGGGGAAGAAAAACATTGGCAATGTACGCAATCAAAAGTAAATCATGGATCCCTCGAAAATATGTCTATCAGTGTTCCTATTGATGGAAGCTTTATAAATGGTAATTCAAATCCAATTAAAAATATTAATGAAAATGAAATAGTCGGAGATGAAAAATATCTGCAATGTGTACAAACAAATGAAGATCAAGGAACACATGAGAATGTACTTGTTAAAGATATTTATTTTGATGGAAATACAATAAATACTAAATCTGTTGTTAAATGTAATTTAACTAAAACTATTGGTGGAAATCTAATTGTTTGGGAGAAAGCAGTTCCGCAATGTGTACATACTAATGAAGATCAAGGAGCTCTTGAAAATATTCTTGCTTCAGGTGTCATTCTAGACACAAACTTAACTAATGTTGAATCTATAGATAATTTTAATCCAATTAAAAATATCAATATAAGTGAAAGGCTCAGTGAAGAAAAACATCTGCAAAGTGACCAATCATATGAAGATCAAGGTTCTCCTGCCAAAATACTTGATAATAATTGTTCTTTTGATGGAAATTTAATAAATACCAAATCTATAAAAAATTTGAATCCAACTAAAAATATTGACGAAAATGAAAAGGAGGAACTTAAAAACCTGCAATGTATGCAAACAAATGAAGAACTGGGTGCCCTTGACAATATACCTGGTACCAGTGCTACTTTAGATGAAAATACAAAAAATGTAAAATCTGTAGATATTTTTAATCCAAATAAAATTATTAATAACAATGAATCAAAATTAAAGGTCAGGGAGGAAAAGTATCTGCATTGTGGGGATGAAGCGGAAGCATGTCTTGATAATATTACTAGTATTCCATTTGAAGGACACTTATTAAATGTTAATTCAATAGATAATTTAGATCAAACTAAAAATATTGATGAAGTTATTTGTAAAGAAAAACCTTTGAAATTTGTGCAATCAAATGCATATCAAGAATCAGCTGACAATATAATTTCAAATAATGTTAATTTTGATGAACACTCTATCAACACTCAATCAGCTGTTGGTAATTCGTATAGTGATGAAAAAGGCACCAAAGAAAATGAATTCTCAGAAGCAAACCTGGTTATAGGGGATATTTGCGAGTCTAAGAAAGATGATCACTTAGCTTTGAATTCATGCGAATCTAAAACAAAAAGCGAATTTAAATCGCAAAAGAAAATAAAAATTATATCTGAGGAAATTGTGAATTACAAACTCCTGCATGATCATAAAATTACTAAGTCTTCACATATAAATAATTTAATTCTTGTAACAATGGACTCACTTGTATCTCTAAAGGCAAAGGATAATGAGAATTCTGTAATCACAGATAAAGTTAAAACACCACAATTTGATGTTGTAATTGACGATCATAGCAATGAATTGTCACATGGCTTGAAAATTAGCAATAGTACCTCTAATGATCTATGGAAATCAAAACCTGAAGCGACCTTTAATAAAATTTGTCGTTTGCCTTCGATTGAGTGTTTTACTAAAATAGATTTAAATGGAGGTGAAGAATGTGTTTCAGATATGTGCAATGAAGGTTCGCCTTCAAATAAAAACATAGACTATATTCCGAACGTTGAAAACAATACACACACTATGAATAATAATAATATTGATAATGCAAATAACAATGAGAGTGGAAATACGGAAATAGGTTCCAATCAATCCTCACCTCAAGTTTTAAGAAAGACTTCTGTTAATGAAGATATAGATTTAATCGAGAGTCATAGAGATAAAAATCAGTCAAAGCACATACAAAAAATAGAAAAATGTGGTAATAATATGGAATTTAAAGCATTCAGTACATGCATTAAAACTTATAAGCCAAAACGAAGCAATTGTGCTAATAAACCTGTCATTAATTTTAAGAACCGATCAGAAGAATCTGTTACATTACATAATGAAAATAGTATTATAATAAATGATGGTACACATTTTGATACTACTCTTGATAATGTTGAGTATTTATGTCACAATTTTGGTAAATTGATACATTGTGATTTAACAGATACAGAGTCTATTCAGTTAGTGCATAGTAATACTGAGTGTTGTGATCCTAACATAATTTACGAAATTTATTATGATAAAACATTGTTTGAAACACAACAATATCTAGATGTGCCTGAAAACATGAGCTGCGAAAATAAGATGGTTAATATCTGTTGGAATGATAGTGACAGCAATAACATATTACCTGATATTGATCTATTCCCGACAACGTCCATTGCAAAAGAAAATGTGGACGTCATTATAAAAGCAGACGTAGACGAAAAAGGGGGATCATACTTACTTACACAGTATAATAACTTTCATAAGACCAATAGTCCTGCTCAGAGTCCTAAAAACGAAGTAATTTCAGTTGAAGATTACAATACATCTGGAAATTTAACAATTATTGAAGTACCCACAAAATTAAATGAAAATATGAACGCAACAAATGCTATACCTGCACAAAACTCCGTCGAAACTGCAAACGATAAAAATAACACTGAAACCATAAAAGTCGATGTAAATAGTGCAGCAAATGCAAGCATGGTTTTGATTGAAAATCAATACAATAATAATAATACTCTAATTCACAACATGGCACATAATGTGGAATCTCCAAATAAATCCGAATTAATGGTGAGTGTCTACCGTAAGGTAATGCAATAATTAATAATTCCACATGTATTTCGAGCATTCAAGATTTTATTTTAGCACCATGTGAACTTGTTCAGAAAATTGCTTTATCACCCTAAAACTGAACGTTTTTTGTATGTTCTTGAATAATAAAATGTCTTCAAATTCAATATGACAATCTCTAGTAAATATGTAATGAACAAAATTATAAGTTATCAATATAAGAAAAAGTATCAAATCAAAAAGTATCAAATCACAAGCCATTTCAAAAATATTAAATGAATAAGAATACTTACTTTTCCTGGGTAAGTTGTCGGTTCCTCCTTACTATTTATAATTATTGAATAAGGTCAGTTTTGGGAGGATGTGTTTCTCAATATGTCGACATTATGCTTCATCTTGATCAATTTGGGTTGTCGAAACGTAAGCCTTGCTTGAATTGGGAATTGTAAATTAAAATTCTTGTTTTTCTTATTTATTTCACAGTCGAAAATCAAATTTACAAATCATAAAAAAGACTATTCATGTATAGGAAGAGCTTCAAAGAGAAATTTTGACAGTATTGACAGCAGCTCGGAATGTATGGAAAAGGTAAGTTTGCAATTAGTTACCTTATAAACTGTGCAATAAGAATCAATCTGCAGTATCATGCAAATATCAGACTTGCATGATTACTTACTGTTATTTTTACTTTCTCGTATACTTACTTGTTTAAAGAGGAAGTGTTCTAACCGTTAAAAAATTCGACCTCGAGATTTTGACAGATTTACACGTTTTGGACAACCCTGAGTCCAAAAAAACCGTTTTTGGAATTACGTCTGTGTGTGTGTCTGTGCGTTAGCACGATAACTCGAGTATGCTTTAACATATTGCAACCAAATTTAACATGCATGTACCTATGACACATAAATATAAGGTTTCTATCAACTTTTGAGTCGTCGATCACGAAAGTTAAGCAACCAAGTGCGCGGTTGGTACTTGGGTGGGTGACCAAAATTTAACATGCATGTATGACATCAAAATATAAGCTTTCTATCAACTTTTGAGTCCTTTCTGGTATACGAGAAATTCAAGGGGAGACCACTCAAGATTATTGTTTTTCTTGTCTAACAGGGTAATATCGGGTCTATTGTGCAATCAGTTAATAAAGCGCGTTCAAAATAAAGTTTCACATTTGAATCTTCTAAATTGGTCTCTGGGGTGTAATTATTTATATATATCTATAAGTTAGGTACTATTTTATATTCTATAAACTGTTATCGTGCTAACGCACAGACACACACACAGACACGCACACAGACACACACACACTCACACACTAATAATTCCATTATGCGAATTAAAGTTTTGTTTTGTTTAATTCTTGTTAGGTTATTTAGCGTAAGTTTTATGCATTCTTTCTCCTGCCTTGCTCCCATTTATTTGAGGTCGGTGCAGTATGTGATGTTATTGGCAATAGATTTTTATCGCCGGGCCTCCTTGGTAACGACTGCTATCTTTCGTTAGCACCCGGGACTACGAGCTTAAGCCTTCCGAAGCACGGAGGAAAATAGAGTTGAAAATTTTTCGGTCACCCATCCGAGTACCGACCGCATTATTGGTAAATAAATGCATTAATTTGACTGTTTTTTTTTGTTCGGGCTTCCCTTTTCTGATTAATTTATGTTTCGCCACTGATAAGCATTATTAGGGATAACTCAAAAACTAATCGTCAGATGTCGCTCAAATTTAAATGGGACCGCATGACAAACACCAGCTTTCAAAAAAGAATCTTCAAAATCGGTACACCCAGTAAAGAGTTACGAGGTAACACACATAAAACAACATACAGTCGAATTGAGAACTTCCTTCTTTTTACTTTCTCGTATACGTAGTAGGTATAGAGGAAGTCTTGTAATCGTAAAAAAATTCGACCTCGAGATTTTGACAGATTTACACGTTTTGGACGTTTTTGGAATTATGTCTGTGTGTGTCTGTGCGTTAGCACGATAACTCGAGTATGCTTTAACTTATTGCAACCAAATTTAAGATGCATCTATGATATTAAAATATAAGGTTTCTATCAACCTTTGAGTCGTTTCCGGTATACGAGAATGTCAAGGGGAGACCACTCCCGATTTTTTTAATTTTACATTATTATTAATTACAGCAATATCTCCATAAAATATAAATATAAAAAATAGAATAGGATGATTACCGTTTATTTACTCATGTGGAAATACTGAGTAGTCAGCACGCGCCATACGCACGTCGTCATCAGCATTCGTTCTTCAATATTCTGACAACTCCCGCATTTTTTAAATTCGGCGCGTTCGTTTCGAGTCAAATGTGTGAGGTTTCATATAATAAATATTTCATACAACGAATTCCAAATGCGTCCCGTACGGCACACTCGGCGCGTGCGGTGCGTGTATATGTGCTTTCACTTTTAGTTGACTCTATGGGTTGAGCGTAAAACCCTGTAAAACCAAACTCTATACTAAACGTCACCAATCATAATAGCCCCCCATCCACTAGCGTTTACTTCGTATGACTTGTCCTCATGGATAAACTGTTGAGAATCACCGAAGGGATAATAAAACGTTGAGACCACTAACTAAGGTCATCTCTACATGCTTTCCTGCGACTTTGTAACTAAGTCAAGTTTGTCTGTCGTGTAGCTGCAACGGAAGAGATAAAAAGATTTTAACGTCGTAGTTCTTTCGCGATTCGCTTATCCACTAGAAGGGGTAATGAACCTATTAAAATAATTTAACTTATAGGGCGCGTTACAGCGGTAGTGGCCAAGCTATAGTAATTAAATTATTAACTTCATTCTGTCATAATAAACGATTGTGTTTTAGAGGTATACTATCTATAATAACATTTTTGCAATGTATTAAAAATAATAGACAAAAATAAATGAGTGATTTCCCATTATTCAGGAAACACATGAAACCACCGTATAATATTTTATTATAAAGCAATGCGATAATTTTTTTTTATTACCAGAAACGCTGTATTTCACAAAGCAATTCACCCGAGACGCCATCTACAGACACAAAAAGATTGAAATTGGGAAAAATAACATGTGGAATATGCAGAAGTGTGTTAGACGATGAAGATTGGGAGAAACATGTTTACTGTACACATTTGAAGTTAAACATTACGAAAAGAAAAGTAAGTACTGTAAACAAAATGAATCCGCCTTTTGAAGTTACGAACGTATAAAACTTACGATTTTACGTTAGTTTTTAATCGGCTGCTGATTTTTCGTTCTGCGCCATATTCTCGCTTTTTCTTTCGGTCATTTTTGTTTCTTTCTAGGTACAGACAACAGCACGTTGGGTTACCACAAACTGTCAAATTTTCCCAATCGATTATGCACTTTACATTGAATAGTCTTAGGTTGAAAATCGTTTGGAGAAATTTGACAGTTTTGTATAGCCCGACGTGCTGTTGACTGTACATCGATTATTTTATCTGAACAGGGTTACTATTACCCTATCTGTATAGTAATATAATTTGCGCATCGTGCAACACAGTTATATTAATCGTAGTAAAATCATTTCAAATTAGTTTTAAATTCCAGGACCTCCAAAGTGAAGAGTGTCATGAATATTTAAATGAGAAGTTGAAAATGTTTGGAATTTTGCAATGCCATTTCTGCTGCTTTAGAGTTAATCACGTTCCAACGTTTGTTTTACACATTGAGGACTGTGTACAAAAAATGGTAATTAATTAATTTTAAGGCCACATATACAGTGCGATTCATCGTTTCGATCAATCTGACGACAATCGTAACCACAGATTTAATAATACAAGGAGATAGGCCAAGCCGGCGTTTAACTTGTGACAAGTGTATGCCCTGTGGGCATACATTTCCGCCACTTCGCCTTCCGATAAAGTCAAGTGAATACGTAACGCAGCGATTCGACCGATCTCCTTTGCGGCTGTGCTTAACTTTCATCGCTTCGCAGTCCTTAAGACGCGCGCAATGAATAGTGTATATTACGGCATGCTCAACTAGAACCATGTTATGTAGTACGGCCGCTGATCGCGACACTCGGTCTTCCTATGAACTCGGCGATTCGACCGATCTCCTTAGATTGATATATCTGTGATCGTAATGATCGATCGCAAAGTCCCATACACTGTCGTGTCGGTTCATCGTTACAATATTCATGATTACATGGGATTTTCCGATCGTCTTCGATTAAGAAAATCGTTAACCATCTTGACATACACTAATGACTCGTCGTTTCGATCAGTCTGAAACGATGGATCTTAACGATCAATCGCACTGCACATGGGGCTCTTTTTTAGTTTTACTTCGCATAGTTGATAGGAGTTCTGAGCACGGCACTACCACTATATTGGGATTGAACACCACTATAGCGGATTGGACCATGTCCCCTTCCTCCCCATTGAAGTGGTATATTCGCGCTCCATTGACTCCACCCACACAACTCCTACCTCCAATGTAAGGGTAGGAACATGCCGAAGCTGCTCGCAGTCGCGGTCGATATCTCGATGACGATACTAGCTGTTTCTACATAGATGGCGGTGCCAACATGCCGATTCAGTCGCACCTGACAGCTCAGTTGCTCAGTGTTGTATTTGTGCCGTACTTTAACTACTCCTGAAGAACATGTTGTCTCTTGATAGTGACAGTGACGATGATTTCATGTCAGCCAGCCAGCCCATAAAGCAGGAATATTAAAAATTAAATCAATCAACACCTCCTTATCCATAATTCAATTCACCAAAAAATAATCAAACAGCTAGCCGGTCAATTCTCGCGAAGATAGAAGCGGCACGAGAGTGAAATAGATACCTACAACCTGAGACGAACCGATTTGACCGATCACGAGCCAGATTACATCGATGCCTGCCGTCGACCGCGATGTAAGACAAAATATTTTGTTTCCACGTAGGCAATGAGCTAAACCGCGAAGCTGACCGCGATGTATCGCAGTGAGGTATCCTTCGGCATGTGCGTGCGTGTTTATTATCATTTGTTTTACATGGAGGTGATATCGATGTAGCGAGCTAAACAGCGACCGCGTCTTCGGCATGTTCCTACCCTAAGGCTTCTGTGTAGTGCTATGTCCAACCTTTTACCTCTGAGTCTGGTTTGCTGCGTTAATAGTTCCATGGTGGGGAGACGGCTTCGTTGTATATTTATTTGGACCACTAACATATATATGTTACGGCTTTAACACGGAGTGTGGCTACCCCTAGTTTTAGCCGGTTAGAAATAGGTGTAACCTATTACACTTACGGTATCATTCCGGCTAGAACTAGGCCCAACCAAACCCTAATGGCTGATACTGGGTCTAGCCGATATCATGCCGACTGCTACTAGATCCAACCAATCCCTGTTGGATAAAACTAGATGCAAACAAGTTTAAAACCAAATGTGGCCATATAAAGTGCCTCTGCAAACATCTAAAATACTGAAAATTAAAAATATATAGAAGTTAATCTAAAACCTCTACTCCATTACAATATCAAATAAAAAGAAACCGGACAAGTGCGAGTGGGACTCGCCCACTGAGGGTTCCGTACAAATTTGTATTTTTTTGCGGCATAAGCGGCCGTATCTTTTTTTGCGTTAATTTAGAAGTTTGATTTTTTCACAGCTTCAAGGGACTATTAGACTTGAGTATAACTTCTTTAGTAAACGTTTAAAGTTATAAAAAATACAATTATATTCTTGTGTTAAAAAAAAGTTGCTGATTGTTCCTATTATATTTGTAGTCCTACTTCTATAAAAGTCAATTAAGGAAATCAATTCGTTGAATTTAATTTCCTCTACGTTTCTTATTATTAGTTGTTTTTTTGCTATCTTAAAAGCCAGAAATATGTGGCGCTGTACAGTTAGTACAGTCAGCTTCATAAATATCTGAGTGTCAAGACTGATCAAAATAATCTAACAGACAAAAATTCAATATTATATGCGCTGCTAGAGTATCTTATTGTTGTAACCATCCAGAGTAGTCAATATTATCTAAACAACACAATTCCAATATTATGTAATGTGTTAAGATGACCAATAATATATTCGCGAATAACTATTCAATGGTATCTAAGCACGCAAAGTTATCAAAAATATCTTGGTAGTAAAGAAAAGTAAACGCTAACCTGGGGTATTACGGTCCATATACTCCCTACCTGTAAACTAGCAGAGCTGTCATATGCATATGTCATATGACAAATGCAGGGGCTCTAAATCTAAGGTATTAATTTTACCAAATTCTACAAATCATTATATTTATTAATATAAAGTAATTGCTAAAATACTGAAATTAAATGCTGATTAAAATATCAGTCAGTGAAAAGTAAATAATTACAGATTTAAATGCAATTTTCTAATGCAACTTAGACATGTTTTTGGATAAAAGGCTGCATATTTAATCGAATTTAGTATGTCATGGGTCATGAATAAATCGTCATCAACAGCTCATATAACGTCTCCACCGAGGGTCTCGAGCCTACCCTACATTAGGCGATTAGACCTTAGTCAACCACGCTGGCCAAGTGCGGGTTGGACGTTTGCGTTCTCGTTGAGGGTCCACATTGGAATTTTAAGCTTTTGAATGCGTCAGCCTATAGTAAAAGTTCTCAAACAATTGTAAATTCAACCTTTTATTTATAAAAGAAGACACTTAAATTTATAATCGGTTGAAGGTGGTCCCTCAATCGTTACTGACAGGTATCCACATCTTATAATCTAGGTATTTCAAATATTATTGTGGTTCCCACTTAATATGAACTTATAGCGTTCGATCTAGAGACCACCTTCTGCATGCTACTTCTTTTTATTCAGTGAACAGGAAAATGTGATATTTAATATAATTCTTTTTACTAATGTTTTAGTAAGAGTAGTCATTATTAGAAGTTGTAAATTTTACCTAGATTATAAGATCACGATCAAGAGTCACGATTAAGGGACCACCTTGAACCGATTATAACTTTTGAGTATCTTCTTTTCCAAATGAAAGGTTGAATTTACAATTGTTTGAGAACTTTTACTATAGGCTTAGTTTATTTTATTATTCTGTATGTTAAATCACTAATGCAATTAAATACTACATACGTTTTTCCTCTTCTTTTAGGATATAGGTATTGCTCACAATAACGTAATCATCCGCTATGACACTGCTAAGAGTCTCAATTAAAATATTATTTATCTCCTCTATTTAAAATAATATTGATGATCTTTTTTATTTCTGTAGCGTTATATTTTGTTACCTTGGGTTATCAATCTCTGATAACATCAATTCAAAATCGTTTAGGGACTTCGTCCACTAGCGACAATCGCTGAGCTATTTTGTTATAGAATATTAAATAATCAGAGTTCAATACTGAAACGCTTAGTTGCTACAAAAAGTTGTTCATCATTAAAGTCGGTCTGTATCCCGAGCGAAGCGATTGTCGCTGTAAAAAGGAACGAGCGGAAATTAACTTGCTAACAAAATTGCTCACAAAATCGCTGACAGAAGTTGTCATAAAAATTCGTTGCTACCGTGGGCGAGTTTCCATGGCAAATTTTCCGTCTGAAAATTGTAACTAAATTAAAACATAACAAATCGCAAAAACACCAATTTAAATAAAAATCTGTGAAGGCCCTTAATGTCTAACTTTCAATCTATTGAAAATGGAATAATCTATATAAGTGAAGCAAAAGTGAAGATATTAATGAGTACTCTGAACGCTTAGATACCAATGAACAGTTACGATGCGTACATATAAAAGATCATTTTAATCGTGTATATGTAATTGAAGATTTATGGTATGAAGATATTTATGACTGGTTGTTTGTGTACAATATTTTGATAACTTTGAATGTAAAGATATTATTGAAACTTTGCTCCTAACATGTTTTTGACCACCTTGGCACCTCATATCATTATGAAGCTGACTGTACATCAATTCCCACCCAAAGTAACCAGTACCAGCCACTAGGATTTGTTTGGATAGTTAGTTCCAGCCGGAATGATACCGGTCAGACTTAGTTTTACCCGAAAACAATCAGATAATACTAGATTTAACCAAGAGTAAGTGGCTACACCTTGTTCTAACCGGCTAAAACTAGGTGCAGCCGCACTTCGGGTTCTAGCCGTAACATATACACCGTTATTTTTTAACCATGACAAATATTTCAAGGTCTGAATGTGCCAGTCAATACAAACAACTCTTGCTATGAGACCACCATCGAAATCGCGAAAATTGTCATGCTGTATAATTAATTATGACTAATTTTTAACATATTTAGGGAGTTATTATAGAAAGCGTCGTGAAAATGTATGGAGAGTGGACGCGCGCCCGCGACGCAAAGTATATTTCGTTCGTTGGACGCCATACATGCTTTCTATAATAACTTCCTTATACCGTTGAAATTAATATTCATAGCCTTTTCGTTTTATCATAATTGTGGGGTGTGATCTACTATTAATATTTCTTAATTATTCCGTATTTCAGACATGTAAAAATCGAATTGTTTTATCAAATCAAGACTCTATTAATACCATTACATGTGGAGTCTGTAAAGAAATTGTCAAATCAAAGTTCTGGACAGATCATATCAGAAAACACAATTATTTAGCCCAGAAAGAAGGAAAACATGAATTGGTACTTATATAAGTATATTTTTTATATAAATATATATATTTTTATATAAAAAGAATAGAATAGAATATATCTTTATTGTACATCGACCAAATCAAAAACACAAAAATTGTATTTAGTAATATTAGGTCTTTACCTATGAAATTGGCGTTTTTTTCTTACACACTATTAGCTGTGTAACTTCTTTGATTAAGTCGCTGTTTCAGTTTTATATTTTTATTATGAATAAGGACTATACTGTTACGAATTTGCATGTAGTGAAATTATGATTGCGGATCGTATAACATGTGGTCCACGTCCGGAAGCCTCGTGGCGGGCCCTGGTATGGTAACGTGGTGGGGAAACTTTCTCGAAGGGTGTGTGGCTTTTGATGTCAAGTGTGTTCCCTTGGCATTCGAAGTCACATGCCATCGTCGAGTTGTATTTGTTTTCCCACCGCGCCTAGTTCCGGACCACGCCCGAAGTCACCCGCTCGCGGTCCGATGGCTGCCCGGTGTCCTCGTCAGGAGGACGCGCCAGGCCGAGCAGCCGTCGGTGCAGGAGTGGCTGTTGGCCACCAATTGGTACAAGGAGTGCCTAGACGGGTAGTTTTGGGACGGTCTCGATGTAGTTGCGCTCAAGTGCGCAGATCCCAAGCCGTTCCCGTAACAGCGCACTGAAGGTCAGGCAGGGGATGATGTTTAGTGGTTTCTGGATCTAATTTCTTTAACGCGGTATACAAAAATATAAATTCTGATAAATTATTTAATTTAAAATTATTCAGAGCAGAAACTGATGTTGCGAATTTATCTAAAAATAGCTCCAGATTACTGGCTGTTGCGGAAGTTAAAGGTTTTAATTCAAATATCTGATCCAAGTAGGAAGAGGCTAGTAGTCGTTTGTCTTCGTACTTATTTATGAAGCAATCTAAAATAACATCGTAATTATCGGCACTCGGAGTTATGCCTACAAATACGGATCGCGCTTTGCCAGTAAGTTTTCCAATTAAATAATGCAATTTTTCCGATTCCGTCAAAACAGGATTATCATGAACAGTATTTTTAAAAGAACTATAAAACAAAGGCCATGTCTTAATGTCGCCATTAAACTCAGGTAATTCAATAGACGGCAACCTAGGCCTGTCACCTCGAATGTACTTCACATCGGGTTGCGATATTTGAATAGTCATTGCGACGCGTTTGATTTTACAATATAAGTCATCAAATGACAATAGAGGCTGATAATTTACTATAGAGGGAACGCCTTTACCTAGAGTGTCACATATCCCCTGCGGTTGGCACCACCCCGCGTGGACGATGCATAAATGCATTTGACCTCCCCGTAAAAAAAAAAGCCGGATCGTATAACATAGAAATAGGTATAAGCTCATTCGGTTTATCATAGTATTCCTTAATGATATTTTGGGGTGTGATCTACTTTTAATATTTCTTTATTATTCCGTATTTCAGTCAGATAAAAATCGAATTGTTTCATCAAATCAAGGCTCTATCAAAACAATTACATGTGGAGTTTGTAAGGAAATTGTCAAATCAAAGTTCTGGACAGATCATATCAGAAAACATCACCATTATTTAGCCTGGAAAGAAGGAGAAGATGAATTGGTACTTATATATATATTTTATAATACTGCAGATAAGAATAAGAAAGAAAGAAAGAAACACATTTATTGACCAGCACAAGACATAGAATAGGGATGTTTATTTATTTATTTAATGGTATCTAGTGATGAGATCGATGGCGCCGTTGGTCGTAAGTTCTTAGTAACGATCATGAAAGTTACGTACGTGAAGTACTCAGATCGGTGAGCGAAAATGTTTTCAAATAGATTTTCCTTTCTGTTTCGGAAGGCACGTTAAGCTTGTGGTCCCGGCTGCTGTCGAACGATAGCAGTTCTCAAGGAGGGCGATTTAAGGCAGGCACGGGACCGTAAAAAACTAATGCCAAATCCTTAAGCAGTGTTGTCGATATCAAGGCATACTGCAATAAATTGGGAGCAGGGTAGGAAAATGATGATTTGAACGCAACTAGTACGATAACCGTAACCACAAATTGATTAGTTAATACTTGCATGATTCATACTCTATAAAAACAATTGGTTGGGTATTGCTTCATGAAAACGAAATTAGCTTAATTAGTCATAATTTCCTGTAAGGTGGGGTAGTATATTGTAATTAAAATTGCCACAAATCTCCTGAATTATCAATACAATTAAATATAATAATTTATAATATTTATTCTCATTTTACGTCATTTTATATATTAATAAATATGAATTGGTTATTTATAATATTATCGTATATCTGGTTTATTTCAGAACTTCAAGAATGAGCAAGCTATATTAGAACACCTACGAGATATCTCAATTAAAATGGGTACACTTTTATGCAACTGTGGCTATAGACATAAATTTGCTAAATTGTACCTAACTCACATTATGAATTGTTCCATAAAGGTATTATTATTACAAAGACATCATGATAACTTTATGTATAATATTAGTTAATTATTTAACATATTTTTCACAGATCGCCCGAAACTCTCCCAAACAGAATGACTCACCTATTAGAGATGTAAGTTGTTATGAATTGTGTGTGTTGTTTCAATTTTGAAAACGTATAGTATCTTACTTAAACTAATATTTTTTGCGCTTGGGGTGAAAATCAAATTTTTATATTATAAATCCGGCTTTTTTAGCTTTGATCAACATCTACTAATACTACTTTAAGCGGAATATCGACAAAAAAAATTATGATGTCGCCAATATACGTGAATCAACAGACATTTTTATCAAGACTCCAGTGTTCAATTAGATGTTATTCCTGGCATATTCATTGATTGTTATGCTAACCGTGCTTTATGAAATTGATTTGACCGAGCTCTAATTAATTTACAAATTATTTACAGAATGATATTCAATGTGAAGTCTGCCAAAGTTATGTAGATCCTAAAAATTGGATTGATCATATTCAGCAGGAACATAATTATTTAGCGTGGAAAACTGGTGAAATGCCTCTCGTAAGTGATCACAAGTACTTATAAATAAATATAATAAGTAGATTAATATGATCTTTACGTCTATACGGAGTGTGGCGTAATTTTTTTTTTATTTTCCGAGATGGCAAATAAGCTTGCGACCCACCTAATGTTAAGTGGTCACCGCCACCTATAGACACTTGCAATATTAAGTGTAAATCACTTAACACCGCAAGTGCGTTTGCCATCCTGGGGACTAAGATGATAAGCCCTCCATGCCCAGTAATTACACTGGCTACCTTTCCCTTCAATCCGAAACACAGCGAACTGCTTCACGGCAGAAATAAGAAAGGCGGTGGTACCTACCCAGACGACTCTACATATGGGTCTACCACCTAGTAAATAATTCAAAACCTTGCACCTGCTGAGGAGCCTCCTAGTGGGCTATTCGATCGCAAATTTTATTTCATAAATTTCGACCTGGTCTTTGAAAAATCGGTGCAAGTCAAGTTTTCAATAAAAGACACTTTCATACCAGAAAAAATATACTGAAAAACATCGACCTGCCTCAGGCGGGAATGATTGCAGGAAGATGAATGCAGGTCGATTTTTTTCAGTGTATTTTTTCTAGTATTAAAAATATTGACGCCGTCGTGGTGGAGTGGTCAGTATAGCTGGCTTCACATCAAGCGGTCCGGGTTCGAATCCTGGTAGCGGCAAATATTTGTGTGACGAACACGAATGTTTGTTTGCGAGTCATGGTTGTTTATATATTTATTTAAGTTTATTTATAAAAATATCTAAAATTATTATGTATATTAAAAAAAAAAAAAAAAAAAAATGTTCATTATCTAGTATCCGTAACACAAGTTTTTAATGATACTTACTTCGGGCTAGATAATTGGTGTGAGCGTGAATTAAAAAATAAAATAAAAATAAAAATAAATTTACGCGTTTGTAAACGCGTTTTTTTTCCATAAAACACTTTCACTTATTAATTTTGCTACAGTTGCCACAAATTTTAGAATTTTTGGGTTCTTCTTTTGTGATATAGCTGAAGAGACCTAAGTCGAAAAAGCACTCCGGACACTGCGGTGCGCGCGGTTATTATAAGATCTGAACCTATTTGTGAGGATAATAGGTATAGGGTATTGTTATTACAATAGGTAAACATCTGTCTCTATCGCACAACCGTTGTTTGCTTGACCTTGAAATGCTTTGTCTCTGTCCAATGAAGAGAATAGCTTTGGCATGTTGTCTTGCTTTTACGGTGAAGGAAAACATCGTGAGGAAACCTGCACACACCCATGATTAAATTCTTAGGCTGTGTTTGAAGTAGACCAAGCCGCACTTGGCCAGCGTCGTTGACTAAGGACTAATCGCCCTTCCAAGACCAAGACCTCTCCTCGGTACACCCAGGGCAACGTCTGGCGCTTCCACAGACTGCTAACATTGGAACACGGAAGAGCCCTTTTCAGGGCCAGCGGACCTTTGGGTCGCGGGTTGGCCGGCCGATAGGCTGGTGCGGCCGCCTTGAGCCGAACTGGGGTCGGTCACTCGTGACACTCCTCTGCTCTCAGAGGTGGCGGATGGATGCGACCTCTGGTTTGGTTTTCCGTGGTGGTGTCATGGGAGGCAATGCCGCCCTGTCGAAGCCAGCACCTGGTGCCCACATGACACAGCCAGACCCAATCGAGCCGCTTCTTCGTGCGGGACCAGTATAACGGATGGCTACGGTTTTAAGTAGGGTTACAGATGGCGTAGACATCGGGCTTAAACTGCGCTGAGTTTCACCCAAGCCACCTTTGGCACCACTATGGGGGACGCGGGAAAAGGGCCTTTTCAAGGTCGGTGGAGCCTTGTGCTCAGTGGGGGCTGGCTTGCAAGACTGGAGGTCTGTTGTCCCACCAGACAGCGGACATGATTAAATGATGCCGGTTGGGCTCGAAAGGGCGGGCACAGATGGCTTCCCGGTGAAAAGCGAAATGTCTCGCTCCCGGGGTGCTAATCGTAGTGTGCCTGAGTGTAGTGTGACAAGGCACACTACGATTAGCACCTCGAGTCCCACATGCCCCTGCAGTTGCACCGTACTGCAGGGATGATTCGTAAATGCATTTGACCTCTCAGTGGGGACATTATATGAGCTGTTGATGATGATAATGAACAGAATTTTCGTAATTGTTGACAATATCAGAACACTTCTGTTATATGTATAATAACAAAGAGCCTGAATTAGTGTATTTTTTTTTCAAAAATTTACTTACACTGATTTTTCTAAGACGAGTTCGAAATTTTAAAATGGATCGAGTAGTACTAGGAGGCTCATCGGCAGTTGCAAGGTTATCCATTATTTACGGCACACCTTGTATTTTAAGTAAAAATGTTTGACTATTACTTAATTTAACTGAATTAAACCTTGTTTTCTTCCATGTTATCTAACAGATTCAGTTTGATAATAACGGGTATCGGAAACTGCAAGTGAAAAATTAATGGGAGTTTGTTTTGTATTACATACATGCGATTGTTGGAACTGTTTTTGTGACGCGGTGACGCGGTTGCGGCAGTAGCACTGCAACCGCGCTGCTTTGTATTAACGAAGTGAAGTCAAGTTTTATGAATAGATGCGTATTAAAAACAGCACAGAACTAGTTGACCTTTTAGGCATGCACTCCTCCAGGCGACCTAATACATAGTAGATTTAACATCTGCTTGGATACTTCCAGTTTTCATAGTGCTTAATTATTTTCATGTTTTTGTATTCCAGAACTTTGGCAATAATAGAGAAGTATTAAAGCATTTAAAAGCTATCATTACGAGCACAAAAGATCTAGTTTGTGCTAAGTGTGGATTGACTCGCAAATCTGCCAACTCTTATTTGTCTCACATAAATAAATGCGAGGGAAAGGTAATTTATACATTTTGTTTAGGTAACCATAGATATAATAATAATGCTCGAAAGCTATTAATAAAGTTGAATTAAAATATAGCCTTTCCAGAATGAAGGCGATTCAACCACATTAGATACCAGCCAACTGGTTAGTTGTAAGATAGAAGAGAAAGATTTAAGTCCCAATGGAACATCAACGGATCTAGTAAGTAGTGTATGTATACATTATTTATACGTTTATTATTGATTGTTATGGCAATATTCACATAAACTTGGGAAATATAAAAGTTATAATAATTTCCATACTATGACGCTAAAGAGTTGAGCAGAGTTTAAGGTAACCCAAAACCACGCTCTGGTAGTATGGGACATGTAGTGCCTCAAAATAGTGACAGTTTACCTCGTGAGTTAATATTTCGCCACACCACAGTATTTTGCGTGTTCGCCAGGAAGAAACGTAAAATGAACATAACACTTACAACCCGGACTGTTGAGATGGTTTTGAGTGTAACATCTGTCCTGAGGCCCTAGACAAGTGGCAAATGATACTGACGTTTCTATCGAACGAAATGATAATAGCCCTCCATCCACTAGAGTTTATTCCTGCCGGAATGTCCAATTTTTATGGAATGAATTCTAGAGGATAGGCAAAGCGCGAAAGAATGACGGTGTTGAAATCTCTTAGTCCCCTCCGTCGCGCCTACACGACGACGCGACAACCAGGGACTTAGTTAGTGGCTTTTTGTTTTCTGTCGGTTTTGTTCTCATGTCCTTTCGCTGTTATCGCTCGGCAGTATTGTCAGAGGTACGATTATGTATTTTTTGCACGTGTGAATTAAAGTCAAAGTCAAGTGAAAATTTCTTTATTTATACAATTTGTACACTTATGAAAGTCAATTTTGATGCCATCGGTTCAAGAGTGTACCAGGAGGCCTTGTTCTGAGAAGACATTGAACATACAATATTTTTTGACAAAGACATTGACCATACAATATTTTTATGTCACGAACACGAAGTGAGCTATTATAAATGTGAGTAGACGCGTTCTGTGCCGGCACTGACGCACACATCATAAATAATGTGCATGTACATTTACACAAACAAACATGGCTCACCCGCTTTCGTGATGTAAAAATACTTTACGTGAATCTTTCGACTTTTTAAAATTACTTGAGTATATAATTGAAAAACATTGGCTTTTGTATTTTTTTAAAGTAGGTAACTATTATTTAACAAGCAAATCGCTATACATATTTCCCGTTTTATACAAACTCTGCCTTCTTTTACGTTGAATTATGTATTCGCAATCAATAAAGTCATAGAAATTGCAATATTTTGCTCACGGCTCACGGGTACACATGTTGATTTTAAAATGAAAGTATTCCATTAAGATAACACAAAATGACCGGTATCCCTTAACAGGACAACAATCTTTAGAAAACGACAGGATAATAACCATCTACTGGCGCGCAATCCTTTAGTTTATCGAGAAAACAAAAAAATTGCAGGAAAGTATCAGTTTGTGGGTATGGTGAAAAAAGGATTGTTTTTCCTCTCGGACTGGTGAGGAATGATAAAGTCGCAAGAAAATATGTAGAGATGACATTTAGCTGGTGACCTCAACGGTTTTGTTTCTCTACAGTTCTTCTATGAGGACAAGTCGTACGAAATAAACGCTAGTGGATGGGAGGCTAATTTTTGACTACGGTCGCCATAGAGCTTTCTCACTAAAACGTCATTTTCATACATTATTATCATTTTCGTTAGACGCTCAACGCAATCGACTGGCCACTTGTCTAGGCCCTCTGGTTGTTGGCTTTTGCGTTAGATTGTTTACTGACGGATTGATACTTTTTGATTTGGTGCCCCTTTTAAGTAGGAAGAACCTGTCACTATTTGGAGGCATTGCATAGCCCACAGAACACAGAAAGAGGTTAGAACGGCGATCAAACATCGTTTGTACGAGAACCGCTGTAGCCGGTTTTGCGCAAAACTTGTTTTTCTTGTTTTTTTTTGCACCAATAGAGATAAGTTCACCCTATCGTGCAGCATCAAAAACAGCCAATCAAGAGAACGCCTAATCGAAATGAATCAATCACAACGCGTCCATGGTTCCACAAACTTATCTTTCCCGGTGGCTAAAACTAGAACTACAATTTACCCATAGTCATTTTGACATTTGTTCACCGCTAGCGACACCCACCATCTGGTAAAATAAGTTTGTGGCACTGTACATAATATAGTGATTGACAAGAACCTACAAGGAATAGTTATCGATATTAAATATTGTAAGATTTTTTAAACTTAAAAATAAAATTTCACTTTAATTATAAATAATTTTTCAGTGTATTAATGCAAATAAGTAATGATCTTATTATATTTTTTATATATTATTTTAAACAAAATTATAGCTTGTTAGGTCAAAATAGTTGCAGGGTAGACGTAAATAGAACAAAATCTTGTATATATATTTAACTACACTCATGATTTAATAGTTGATTTATGATCTTAAAGGTCAATATAATATTAGACAGATAAATAATATTAAAATAAAAAAAACAACCTGTAACATAATTACAATTAAACATTGATTCGACTGATATTACAGCTATTTTAAAATATTTCAGACAGTCGAATTGAGTTACAGAAAATTTGACTCCGCCAGATATATACTTTTTCGTGATTACGGGAAGACTAAAGATGTAAGTTGTCCTATTTGATGAAATAAGAATACTGTATGTTAGGTTTCAAATACCTACAGGTAAAAAATTTCTAGTCTAGAACATCCATTCCTTCTACCTTCCCATCACATTCCTGATAAAAGACGAAACGGGGGTAGGAGGTGCAAACCGCAGCTGTCAAAACGTTGTTGCAACACCGCCGCGTACGCGAACGGTCGACTATCTTCGAAGTCCCGTTCCAATTGAGAATAGTTAGTGGCAGTTGTCCAATATCGCGAAAATCATCCGGAAAATCACCGAATCACGTAAAGGATGGAAAAATGAACATATAGCAAACAACATCTGGCTTAACTCCAGAACCAGCGCCGTAAGTAGTCTTTTATCTCCTCTTGTCCCGCACACTGTATAATAACGTATTATATAGGTAATTTTTTTTAAAGACCAAGTGAGGTGCTCTGGTTTTGGGAGTCTAATGTTTTATAAGCCTACATGTCCGATAGGATAGTCATTTTTTATGACCCAGTGGAGTGCACTGTTTTTGGGAGAGTCTAGTGTTTTATGTACCTATTGCCAGAAGACGAGTAGGTACTCTATATACCTGACAAACGGACGTGCGGTAGTTTAGTAATTAGCATACTCTGATAGAAGAGTAAAAATATTTTCACCTGTAAATTATTATTTTTAATGTACTCAAATCTTCATATCTTAACGGAAACCTTTTCTCTAAATCCTTAATAATATTTTCAATTTTGTCGACTTTTTTTTCAGACGTCGATTTTGTGCTTGTAATTTTTTTATCATTTTTCTTTGACGTTTTATTATTTGGAAATTTTGGTTTCTTTAGAAGGATTTTTTTTTTAAGTTTCTTGAACTATTACTTGACGGCAGATTTAACTAAAAACAATTACGGTTTTACTAATTGACTATTAAATTTTAAATTAATTAGTATATTGTTGTTATTTTTTTTTTATGTTATGAGATGGCAAACTTTTACTACCAAAGACGTTGACGGTATTACACTGTCCTAGAATAAAACATGTATTATGTAACCTAATTTCTTAAAACTTTAAAATACCTACACGTTTTACATAACATTCATATAGGTACATAGCTGTACCTGTTCTTTCATCCGTTTTATTTCATTATCGTTTACATTGAAATGAAAATGAAATGAAAAAGCTCTTTATTTAAATGGACTTTGCTAAGTACTTTTAAATCGTCAAAAGCCCTACCACCATTTCGACGAAATAATTATTTTTCTTAAATAATTATTAGTATGCTGAGACGGAGAAGAAATGGCGAAAGAAACTCCGCAGCTTACAATTTCGTAATGATTTCAAAACATCATTACATGTCCATAGATATATCAAAATGACTGAATAAATTACAATTTTAAATGCGTAAATTTGGGCAGATTTTACTCCCACGCATTTGGATCATTTAAATAATCATTTAACTTGTAATAAGCTTTTTTATATAATTTAGATTTTACAGTTTTTTTAAATTTATTAATAGGCAAGTCTCTAATATTCTTCGGAAGCTTATTGTAAAAACGTATACATTGGCCCATAAAGGAATTGCTTATTCTGTGGAGACGAGTTTTATATACAACCAAATCGTGTTTCTTCCTAGTATTTACATTGTGCGTATGACATTTCTCGGAAAAATTCATAATATTTTTCTTTACATATAGTAAGTTTTCCAGTATATATTGTGATGACACAGTCAGAATATTTATCTCCTTGAACTTTTCTCTGAGGGAGTCACGCGGACCCAGTTGATAAATTGCTCTAACAGCCCGTTTTTGCAGCACAAAGATGGTATTAATATCTGCAGCACTCCCCCAGAGAAGAATTCCATATGACATTATGCTGTGAAAATAACTAAAATAAACTATTCTAGCGGTATCTACATCGGTAAGCCGCCTAATAGTTTTAACTGCGTATGCCGCAGAACTTAGTTTACCCGAAAGTTTTACAATATGTGGACCCCATTGTAGTTTGGAGTCTAACATTACTCCTAAGAAAGTTGTTGTTTCCACAGGTTTCAATTCAACTCCATTTATTTGTACATTAGTTTCTACACGTCTCACATTTGGCGTAGTAAACTTAACTAGTTTGGTTTTTTTTTCATTAAGCAACAAGTTATTAACATTAAACCAATAAACTACTTTTGCAAGTGCATTGTTAACTTCGTCATAATTATCTAATTTTCTATTTATTTTGAAAATCAAAGATGTGTCATCCGCAAACAATACAATATCATGATTGTCCCTTATGTAGTAAGGCAAGTCATTTATGTACACTAGAAAAAGAAATGGACCAAGAATTGAGCCCTGCGGAACACCTATTGTGACTAGAGAACCTGGAGATCTTTTACCATTTATATCAACTTTCTGTATTCTATTGCTCAGGTATGAAGTCATAAGGTTGAGAGCCTTGTTCCTAATGCCGTAATGGTGTAATTTCCTGACCAGAGTTTCATGATTAACACAGTCGAAAGCTTTAGATAAATCACAGAAAACACCAAGAGCGTCACGTGATACTTCCCAAGCAGCAAATACCTCCCTTAACAACTCAACTCCCGCATCAATGGTGGAGCGACCCCGAGTGAACCCGAATTGCTTTTGATGAAATATATTATATTTATTGAAATGCTTTAATAGTTGATTGAGCATTAATCTCTCAAAGATCTTACTTAAAGTTGGCAGAATAGAAACAGGCCGAAAATTAGTGGGATCTGAGGTTTCGCCAGATTTAAATAAGGGTATTATTTTACTGTGTTTCATCAGGTCAGGAAACACACCAGAACCAATACAACTGTTAAATACGACAACTAAATAAGGAGCTATTATAGTTATAATGGATGAGATTGTTTTGACTGATAGTCCCCAAAGATCCATAGATTTCTTCAGGTCAATAGACTTAAAGGTATTTATAATATCTTTATAATTAACAGCTGTAAATTCGAAGTTACTGTCACAGGATGGTACATTTTGTTTAAGAAGCTGTTCAGCTGAGGTGGAAGACGACTGAAGTGATTTAGTAGCCAGTATGGGAACATCTGAGAAAAACTTTTCAAATTCCATAGCTACTTCCAAATCAGCTTTAACATTTACATTATTAATCTTTAAGTTAATATTGCGGCAGCGTGTTTGACTCCTGCCAGTTTCACTGTTAATAATATTCCAAGTTTCTTTAATTTTATTAGTAGAATTGTTAATTTTATTTTTTAAGTAAACTGACTTGGCAGTGGAACAGGCTCTTTTGAAAACTTTAGAGTAGTTTTTTACATAGTTAACAAATACTGGATCAAAATTATATGATTTTTTACTATACAAATCGTACAACTTATTCCTGCTATTGTAGATACCAGGCGTTGCCCATTCACTAAAAGTTAGACGATCACAGATTGTCTTTGTTTTTGGCACAAAAGTGTTGGTAAATTCAACATTTATTAGATTAAATAAAGAACTGTATAGCTTATCTGGACAATCATCATAAGGCAACCATGGCAGCTTCACACTTAAATTCGATTTAAACTTTTCAATTCGGCTTGCATTTATAGGAATAAAGCTTATTTTCGTTCTTCGCACTTCAACTTTTTTCCTAGGAAACGATGCTAATTGACCACAATGATCAGAGTGCAACATATTAATAATTGACTTTTGGCTAGGTGTTCGGTTGGTAAAAATATTGTCAATGCAAGTTGCACTTGTTTCAGTAATTCTTGTGGGTTCATAAAAAACGTAGTCCAAATCATACGACTTAAATAAATTTAAAAAATTACAAGTTATTGAATTTGTATCTAGTATGTTAATATTAAAGTCTCCACAGATAACAATTGTTTTAGGACATTTACTGATTTTAAATAGGACATCCTCCATAATATTAAAAAATTGTTCAAAAGGGGCACATGGAGGTTTGTATACACTAATAACAATGAATTGTTCAAACTCTATACAAGCTATTTCAGTAACTCGCTCAACAGACATACTTACTAGGTCATTTCTTTCCTTACATTTAATATTCCTTTTAGTAATTATTAATGAACCACCATGTAATATGTTTTTTCTGCTGAACGAGCTGACAACATGGTGATTACTAAAATTGAACATGAGTTGATGGCTTTTTAGCCAGTGTTCTGTAACACACAGTATATCAATATTATTACAATTCATGAATAGCTCCAATTCTAAATCTTTGCCTGACATCCCTTGAATATTTTGGTGGACTAGGTTAACAAAATTATTTTTACAATTTTTATTCATTGCAAATGGGGAGGATAATATATCTAAAACCTTATAATTAGAATCTAATTTTTCATTATAGTTACTAGTGCCAGAGTTAGTCTCTTTTGTCTCGAAATTTAATTTAAAGTTAGTCTCTTTTGTCTCGAAATTTAATTAAAATTATCTGTAACTTCAGTATGTCTACGTTTTTGTGAGTTGCCATCGTTCAATTCGTTCTTGACAAACGACGAATTAGAGCTTCCCGCATAATTAGTCTTAAAGATAAAAGTGTTGACTCACTGATTTTGAAATTATTACTGAATATTAGATATATAAAAATAAAAATACATACTGTAGAGTTTAAATACACAACATCTTCATGTGGTATTACTTTGTCTTTTAAATATTTTTTCACAGATTTTTTTTATATCATAATCATTTTCACTAAAATGTTTTGAGCAAATGGTGCTATACTTAGTAGGAATCCAGTTTTCTCTACCTGACGCGTCAATCCACTTTTCACGTATATCCGGATCTTTAGGAAAACTAAAATAATGTATCTAATCAAATCAAATCATATTTAAAAATAGTTACTAAAAGGATATAATTTATATAATATGCAATTAAGTACCTATAATTTCGAATTTATGGATATTAGATAACGAAAACATACAGTCATACTAAGTAAAATATTTTAAAGATAAACTTAAATAAAAGCAAACACAATCATTTAATGATTGTGTGATAAACCCGAACATTTAGTCACCAGTCATGGTTGTGTCTATGTTTATTTAAGTATATCTTTTCTCCTATCAGGATTCTAATCTGGACCCCTTGATGTGAAGGCACCGTTACTGACCACTTTGCCACGACGGTGCCCTAACGACGTGTTTGGTACATGGAATAGCAAGCTGGCACATCTATGCTGACACACTCATATAAATACTATGGTGATTTTTAAAAATTCTAAATAACAAAAATAATCTAGAATTTCCCTATATATTTTGATTGACTAACCGAACTATTTGTATGGAGAAAATTTAAATTAATTTAACAATTTTGAATCTTTTATAGGTAATACTTATGTGAATATGTTAGAAAAAGTAGGTGTACGCTTGTTATACCATCTACCAAACAATCTGTCTGTATAGCAATAAGAAATATTGTGGCATTTTAACTGCCATACTTAAATAAAATTTTGTTTACTTTATACAAATATTACAAAAATATATTTATCGATATAACGCTATGCGTGCGTTTTTTGGTGAGCACGACACTAATGGCTTTTACTACGTTGATACTCATTGTCAAAATACGCCACTGACAATTTCAGTGTACAACATTACGCGCTCTAAGTAATATGGTAAAAATTGCAGGCGTACATTGCCGGTAATGCATATTTTTTTGAAAAATATTATGTGACTTATCGTCATAACGAAGTTTTGGTGGATTTTTACTGAAATATACTTATTATGATCAAGTTTATTACTAACCGATGAAAAAAAAATCCATTTTAATAACATTTGACACCTGACTTCTTGTTTTGCAAGAAATTACAGCACAAGAAAGCATTTTCAAAAATTTATTTCGCAGCGCTTTACAATACACTATCCGTTGTTGTCAGTAAGTAACTAAGCAACACGATCGCAGTACTTCGATGTGAGCATGATATGACGAGTTTATCTGGCGCGCGTGCCCCGCCCACATAGCCCTTCTAACCTCTTTCTGTGTTCTGTGGCATAGCCTATATTGCCAGATGTGGCTTTATGTGTAATAAAATGTTACCGAAGCTTCTGCTCAACCCCTAATGGGATTACGAGCGTCATCGTATGTATGTATGTAGAACTTGATATCGGACGAATATGTATGTATATTAGATCAAAGTATAATTTAAAAACACCGTATCGTGATTTCAGCATGAAAGCTGCGCTACTGATTGCGATACTAATACAATATTGGATTCCAGTCAGTTGAATAGTAATGAAACTGAATCAAAAGATTTGAACCCTCGCCGAACATCGAAACGTGCGCGCCTAGCGTCCAGTATTGTGAGTAGAACATAGATTATCTACGTGTTTCTTTGTTTTTACTTTCTCGTAAACGTAGTATAGAGGAAGTCTTGTAAACGTCAAAAAATTCGACCTCGAGATTTTGACGGATGTATACGTTTTGGACCTCCCCGAGTCCAAAAATACCGTTTTTGGAATTCTGTCTGTGTGTGTGTGTGTGTCTGTGCGTTAGCACGATAACTCGAGTATGCTTTAACTTATTGCAGCTAAATTTAACATGCATGTATGACATCAAAATAGAAGGTTTCTATCAACTTTTGAGTCGTCGATCACGAAAGTTAAGCAACCAAGTGCGCGGTCGGTACTCGGATGGGTGACCAAAATTTAACATGTATGTATGACATCAAAATATAAGGTTTCTATTAACTTTTGAGTCGCTTCCGGCATACGAGAACTCCCGATTTTTTAATGTTTAACAAGGTCAAGTAAAAGACTCCATTCCACCTGACGCTAAGCAGAAGTGCAGTCCAAATGCAAATAAAGCTAGTGCCAGAGATAAAGCCCTGCACTAGCAACCCTCGCCTTGCTGGCTGCAAGGTCCTTCCTTTTTTGAATGACTCAGGATTGCAAGGTCCCTCCTTACAATCCTGAGTGTTCTGGCAGTAAATTCCGTTTCTTGATCGTGCGACATAGAAATGAGTTGCCAAATTTTTAATTCGCTTTGGAATAGTAGCCACAGTTTGTCGGTGACAACGCGCCAACACGCATAGTCCTTAAAAGGAAGGGAGATAGCGGGATTAAGGAAAAAAGCTCCTCAGAGCACACGCCGTGGTATAGACAATAGAACGCACTGTTTCAGGGTTTTGCGCTATTTTGAGGTCTTTTATTAAAATTCAGTTTGTTAAGCCGTGTCACCCGCTCGTGTTTTTTCGAAACATTACACAGAAAACATGAAACAAAAACGTTGTTTTTTTTTACACAAACTGTCTCCTGCTAGACAAATGTTTCTGGTTAAAATAAAACAAACTAAAGAAAATAGTCTGACAGTTTTTCACTTTCCACTTTGATTCGCGCCGTTGTCAGCGAGCAAAAAAGTATAATAAATAAAATTCGCATGATAACTAATTGTCACTTAAAATGTCTATTTGTTTCTAGGATGAAAGTCAAGCGGCAGAAGGTGATTCTACCTTAGATTCCAGTCAGCTGGTTAGCAGTAAAACAGATTTAAGTCTTCATGAAAGCTCAAAACGTGCGCGCCTAGTAAGTACAGTATAATACATGTGTTATGTTATTTTTGACTATTATAAGGGCTTTAATTCATATTATAATTTAGAACTACACATTATGACAACATTTATGCTTTTATGACGGTTTAGGATACAAGGATATAAATGAAAATAATTATAGAATTAAAATATATAGATTATATACTGATATTCTAATTCACACAATGATGACTTCTAACTGACGATTAGTTTGTATTTAGTATACTCAAATAGATTATAATATTTTAGTAATAAGTATAATAATTTAAAAAATATATAATTTTATTATATAGGAGACCGTGTCCAGTGACTTGGAAGACAATGAAAATGTACTGTCTCTGTCTGAAAGAAAATTTATTACCTGTGGTGTTTGCTCGCAAACATTTTCGGGAAAAGATTGGGCAAAACACATACAGATAGAACACTATTACTTAGCTTGGAAAGATGGACAACTGCCACTAGTAAGTATAACTATGCTATATACCCTTAGTAGGCCGGCTCTTTTAACACACGCAAGACAATGTATCTTTAACATACGATCCATGTCCAGAAAGTAAGAGTACTGCCGTGCGATTCTGTCTGTATCTCACTTCTCTCCTCACATCTCGATTCGAATTTAGATGTCAAAAGCAAACGAATATTTCACAATAAAAGGAGTATTATATGTATGGAGTATAATATGTGTGGCCATATATCTTCGTTCAAACATTTATTATTCTATCGGTAATCAGTCACCTCAGCCGCGTCCCGCCAATACTGCCGAACATCTTTTTCTCGATATTTATCTTTCCCATACAATTATTATATAGGTTATTATATGGAATAACATATGGAAGCTAGTGCTTGTCATGTGGTCCCATTTAAATTTGATCGACATCTGACTAGTAGTTTTTGAGATATAATGCCTGTTTAACTGACATCGATGATATCGTAATCATTTCATAACTTCTATGTCTAAAATATCTCTACAATTTATAACACTAAAAAGCTAAAAATAAATTACTTATTTAAAAAACAAACCGCCTTTCTAAATTAAAAACGTAACCTAACAAAATTCTAACCCCCTTATTCATAAAAACAAGTGAATTTATTAGAGATTTACAAATCGTTTGTCTTTGTCACTCTAGCACGAGATGAATGAGACAAAACACTTTTTAACAAGGTAATAACTAAAATAGGTTTATTGAGTGTTTATGAATAAGGCTGTAAATGTTTTTTGAGGTCGGTGCCAACATCAATATTTGGAATAAACGTTGTCACTTGTATTTGGAACGCATTGCGCTGAATAGAGCTCTGTGATTGGTTCGTTTCTGTTGCGTAGTTCACTTCGTTGAATTCATTGACGTCTTATTACTTTAAATTTTTGACATCTGGACTTTGCTTTTGACATCTCGATCTGTGCATTGCGTATTAATACCTAAGCTGTGCGTTCATTTTAAAATACGCATAGTGTCGATCCCCACTCAAGTATTATCATGAATGCATCTACCCACGCGCACTGTGAGACCTCATAGTAATGTCTGTGAATTACATTAATTGTAATTGTGTTCTTCTACATATAAAAAGGTACTTATTATTAGTACGATTTCTCTGTTGACTATATAATTAATTGCTATTTCATTACAGGACTTACAAAATGAAGAATGTGTTCGTAAACATTTATATACGATTTCTAGAAAGTTGCATGGTCTATCTTGTTCTAAATGTGATTTTAAACATAAATACGTGAAGTGTTATTTGGAACACATACAAGAGTGCACTGGGAAAGTAAGTATGTACCTATTGCCAGGTCCGGGTTGACAGGTTCTGATTAGGAGATATTTGACAGTTAAAATAAGAACTTTGTATTGCCTTGGTATCTGTCAAATAAACGCTTACTTAGGAACTTATTTGGAACCTGCGAAATGGTCTTTATATATTCGTATACATAGCGAAGAAATACACACAGCCGCAGATCTACTGCAATCTTTCTTTTTGACGTGATAAAGTCTTATAAATCAATGAACGCCGGCTACACGCGCGAAAAAATATGACCACGTTCCGCCTGAACCGAGCGTGAAAGCGAGAGCGCGGAACAAGCGATAGAGAGGCACAATCGGCCTAAGCGTTTGTGAATGACGTTATCACGTAAAATTATCGTCCGTAAACTGATTGCACAGACGTACAATCAGTTTACGGACGATAATTTAACCGATTCTTTTCTCTTAAATTTCTTTAACAGTCCCTTATTTTGATTGCAATACAGTTTATAGAGATGCAAAATTTTACCAAAATCGAAAACAGGAGTACTGTTATGATGTGCTACGGCATACTAAATCATTTCAGGTTTGATTTTCGCTTCAGGATAGACAATTTTTTCTAGTCTTTTGACTTTTAATCATGCTCTAATAAATTCACTGCATTTTTAGGATCTCCTCTCTTCTAATGATACTGTATTAACAGAAAGTAATGAAGGACCTACGAAATCTCCTAGTAAGATGCAGTGTAACATAGTTAAATGTGGAGTCTGTCAAAATGAGATTGGTAGTAGACATTGGATTAAACATTTGCGAAATACACATAAGTATTTAGCGTGGAAGGAAGGAGAGTCGCATGTCGTAAGTTTTGATCAAATGTGTGTTGTAATCTGTGTACATTTATTTATTTGTTTTTATGTAAACATGACAGTCATAGCTCACGTCATTTCGATTTATTATAAACTATTCTATTTTTTGTAAGTATACATAAGACAAAAGTAACAATTATAATTTTTGTTATTTATAGAATTTCGATGATATGGCAGAATTAAATCAGCATTTAAATAAGCTCGTAGATACACTGGGTGAACTAATATGTTCTAAGTGTAAATGTGTTCAAAAACATGTTGAATCCTATTTGGAACACATAAAAGCCTGCGGGGAAACGGTAAAACATTATCATATTATATAGTTTTTTTATTCAATCTTTGCTCTAAAACTTATCAACGGTGCAAGCATGCAGTTATATCGATCGTCAATCGCCTCTGTCATTTTCTCTGTTTAAGAATATGTGTCAAGTTAAACTATTTTAGTCGAATTTTATTGTCAAGTTTGGTTTAAGTATCGATAGTTCGGTGCTCACAGTGCATTTTAGAATTGTATATTATTGATGCCGTTGTGTTTATTATGTACGTATTGTAATCGCTCTTGCAAATTAGTGACAATCTTATATTAAATTTTATGTTTTACAGAATGAGGTTAAAAGTGAGGTTAAAAATGAAAATGAGAATATCTGTGAAGATGTTCCTGACACTGGTCCTATAAACGACAAGATCGTCAAATGTGCTGTTTGCAATCAAGAAATACAAGAATCACTTTGGATAAATCATATAGAAAATGAACATAACTATTTAGCCTGGAGACATGGAGAAACGGAACTAGTAATTATATTAAAATTATTTAGTGGACTTCGTGTTATCAAGTGTATTCAAGTGTTATTATGTATCCAAATTATTTTAGGACTTAGACGACGTAGAGGCTGTCCGTATTCATTTGTATACATTATCTAAGAAACTGAATGGACTGACGTGTGCTAATTGCAAACTTGTACGTCGATACGTTAAGTCCTATTTAGAACACATAAAAAACTGTGGAAGGGTATGTCATTTATTTCTATTATGTTGAGTTTTGAATATGTTTTACTATCTGCCATAAGTTACTCTACCGTTTTCATTTTACAGACCTCAATGGACATTAGTGTAGATGTGAGTATTGAAAAATATTCGGAACCGACACAATCATCTGTCGGTCCCATATCTTCAGTACCAACCGAAGACAAAATTGTGAACAGCGGTGTTTGCAGATCACACGAAGCGATAGCGAAGAAATACAGACAGCCACAGGTCAGGCTACCCCAATCTCTTAAATTTATTTGATAGCAACAGAGTTGATAGAGATGCAAGGGAAACCGAAAGGGCAACAGACGTAAAATTAATACATTTTACAACAAGAGCATGTAATTGCTTCTTTGTGCCAGTGTTTTACACTGCTTTTCACTTCGATTGCGAGAAAATTAAACAATTACTTCAAAATATAAACAAAAATTTAAAGTAAAATTTGTACAGTATGCAGCCTAAGCATGTTGCAACCGCTACATAAAGAACATTAATAATAGCCAATTCTCGCCAGTAAACTATTTTTTGTAATTTTTACGTGGCGATATTGGGTGCGCATTTGCTTACATATCTTTTCAATTCCTATCATTGGAAGTCCGAAAATATATCTCATACCACTTGAAACCATAATGATCTTTCTTCATAACTTCATAAAACATAATCATTGAAATTCATAATATCATTAATCATACATTTTTGGGCGAGTCTAGTGTTGTATGCACCTACATGGCTGGATGATGGGTAGGTTAGGGTTATTTTTTTTATGACCAGGCGGAGTGCACTGTTTTTGTAAACAAAAAGGTAGTAACAGTATTAATAGAAAGAAATATGATCACTAACTGTTCTGAGCTCCGTTGGTAGTAATAAAAATGTATGAATAAAAAAAGTATGAAAAATAAAATTATGAAGAGTGATTATTATGAACACAAATCGGTAGTAAGACAAAGAATAGGATTTAGAATATTATGTGAGCCAATATGGACCCGGCGATATTTAATTTAGGTACACATTTCATTCTGCCAAGTAAAAAAAATACGTCGAAGCGCTTAAACATTTGTATATTATATAGTTTTTTTATTCAATCTTTGCTCTAAAACTTATCAACGGTGCGAGCATGCAGTAATATCGGTCGACAATTGCTTCTGTCATTTTCTCTGTTTAAGAATATACTGTCAAATTTCGTTTATTGATAGTTCTGTGCTCACACTGCAGTTTAGAATTGTGTATTATTCATGTCGTTGTGTTTATTATGTACGCACTTGCACATCTGTGGCAGTCTTCTATCAAATTGTATGTTTTACAGAATGAAGTTAAAATTGAGGTTAAAAATGAAAATGAGAATATCTGTGAAGATGTTCCTGACACTGGTCCTATAAACGACAAGATCGTCAAATGTGCTGTTTGCTATCAAGATATAAAAGAATCACTTTGGATAAATCATATAGAAAATGAACATAACTATTTGGCCTGGAAACACGGAGAAACGAAACTAGTAATTATATTAAAATTATTAAGTGGACTTTGTGTTATCAATTGTATTCAAGTTTTATTATGTATCCAAATAATTTTTAGGACTTAGACGACGTAGAGGCTGTCCGTCTTCATTTGTATACATTATCTAAGAAACTGAATGGACTGACGTGTGCTAATTGCAAACTTGTACGTCGGTACGTTAAGTCCTATTTAGAACACATAAAAAACTGTGGAAGGGTATGTCATTTATTTCTATTATGTTGAGTTTTGAATATGTTTTACTATCTGCCATAAGTTACTCTACCGTTTTCATTTTACAGACCTCAATGGACATTAGTGTAGATGTGAGTATTGACAAGTATTCGGAACCGACACAATCATCTGTCGGTCCCATGTCTTCAGTACCAACCGAAGACAGTTGGCTGTTGGACGGGCAATAGAAAAAATTGTAAAAAAGTATTAAACAGGTTCTGTGAGTTGTGTGTGTGTGACACGACTGACGACATATACCTATAGACCGCGGTAATATTTCCTTGTTGCGTCGCCCTGTGGTGCCATTTATGGAAAAAAATTAGTGTTCGATAATTTCGGGACAGTAAGGTGTAATTACTGGACACGGGACTACACGCAAAATTCCGTGACTGTCCCGGAATTCCCTTCCATGGCAACCTTATTTATATAAACGAAAATATAATTAAATTTAAAGTAAAATTTGTACATTATGCAGCCTAAGCCAATTTCCGCCAGTAAACTTTCCTTTTTAATTTTTACCAAGTAATAAGAATAATTCCATGCGTTTTAATAATAACCAGTTACTATTTTTATCTGGTTTCATGACTTTTGAGGTAGAAAATACAAGACAAATAAATTAAAGCAAATAAATCAATTATCGCAACTTATTCTGTGAAGTTGTATTGAGTGTTGTTGGCTGTTGGGCCTAAGAATCTTTGTCTAAATGAAAATTTTACTTTATGCTCTAGAACATAAAAAGCCATTCTATGTAGCCTATAAAAGACATAAAGAAGAACTTTGCGAGTATGAGAAGTGAAAAACAAATTTTATCAGAAACGAAAACACATGCGGCATTATTAATATTGTGAAAAAGCTATCCCCCAACCAATCGGGACTTCCTCACCCCGCTAACGATTCTGAGGTAACTAAGAGGTTGAATCGAGCACGGCATGCTATAATAAATTAACTGTATTTTTAGGATCTCCCCTCTTCTAATGATACTGTATTGCCAGAAAGTAATGAAGAACCTACGAAATCTTCTAGTAAGATGCAGAGTAAAATGGTTAAATGTGGCGTCTGTCAAAAAGAGATTCGTAGTAAACGTTGGATTAAACATTTGCGAAATACACACGAGTACTTAGCGTGGAAGGAAGGAGAGTCGCAAGTAGTAAGTTTTGATCAAAAGTTTGTTGTAATATGTGTACCACATTTTGATTTATTTTAAACTAATCTATTGGTATTCTGTTGGCCGCGTGATGCCGGCAGAGTAGAATCGCACCACCCCATATCCTCCAATGGGTGTCGTAGCAGGCGACTAATGGGTCAGCAAAGCGGTATCGATCAGCTCATACTCCGTCAACATTGGGCAAGCGTGGTGGACTACTGCCTATACCTCCTTCGTTGAAAAGGAGAGGCCTTGTGTCCCAGCAGTGGGTCGAATTATAAAGGCTGTGATGATGATGATGACTCTATTGTTTGTACGCAATAATATTATATTAAAAAAGAAGCAGATATATCATAGTACGCGCATTGTGTAGACTCGAAAATCATCCTAATTAGGACGTCTTGCTATCAGTCTGTGTCGAGCGCAGTCACGAGCCGGCCGCATAGTGGTACTTATTGTGTCCTTACCAACATTTATTGCTGTGTATTTCGGAAGATATTGTCTAGAAAAATGCACTGAAAAAATATCGACTTGCTTCAGGCGGGACTCGAACCCGCATCTTCCGCAATCCGGGCGGCTGCGTTGACCAATTACGCCACCGAGACACTTTTTCTAGTATTAATATTTACGCGTTTGTAAACGCAAAAATCTAATTATTCCATAGATATTGTCTACTTTAATTCTATACATGTTATTCCTTACACAAGAAAACATTTTTGACAGTTAGATAGCGGAGCACACATTTCAACGCCAATTTCTAGGAACGTAACATATCTATAGTTTATAATATCATTGGTAGTAAGACAAAAGTAACGCTAATGTATATTTTTTATTTACAGAATTTCGATAATATGGCAGAATTAAAACAGCATTTAAATAAGCTCGTAGAAACACTGGGTGAACTGATTTGTTCCAAGTGTAAATGCGTTCAAAAACATGTTGAGTCTTATCTGGAACACATAGAAGCCTGTGAGGAAACGGTAAAATTTTATTATATTACATATATAGTTTTTTATTCAATCATCGCTCCAAAACTTATCAACGGTGCAAGCATGCAGTAATATCGATCGAAATCGCCTCTGTCATTTTCTCTGTTTAAGACTATGTGTCAAGTTAAACCATTTTGTCAAATTTTACTGTCAAGTTTGGTTCATCGATAGTTCTGTGCTCACACTACAGTTTAGAATTGTATATTATTGATGCCGTTGTGTTTATTATGTACGTATTGTAATCGCTCTTGCAATTCAGTAACAATCTTGTATCAAATTTTATGTTTTTCAGAATGAGGTTAAAAATAAAAATGAGAATATTTGTGAAGATGTTCCTGACTCTGGTCCTATAACCGACAAGATCGTCAAATGTGCTGTTTGCAATCAAGAAATACAAGAATCACTTTGGATAAATCATATAGAAAGTGAACATAACTATTTGGCCTGGAAACATGGAGAAACGAAACTAGTAATTATATTAAAAGTATTTAGTGGACTTCGTGTAATTAAGTGTATTCAAGTGTTATTTATTATGTGTTCAAAATTATTTTTAGGACTTAGACGACGTAGAGGCTGTCCGTCTTCATTTGTATACATTATCTAAGAAACTGAATGGACTGACGTGTGCTAATTGCAAACTTGTACGTCGATATGTTAAGTCCTATTTAGAACACATAAAAAACTGTGGAAGGGTATGTCATTTATTTCTATTATGTTGAGTTTTGAATATATTTTACTATCTGCCATAAGTTACTCTACCGTTTTCATTTTACAGACCTCAATGGACATTAGTGTAGATGTGTGTATTGAAAAGTATACGGAACCGACACAATCATCTGTCGGTCCCATGTCTTCAGTACCAACAGAAGACAAAGTCGTGAACTGCGGTGTTTGCAGACAGGAAATGCAAAAATCACATTGGATTCAACACATAGCAGAAAAACATAATTATATGGCCTGGATTGAAGGAGAACCTGTCTTGGTATGTTATTTTGAATATTTCTCCAAAAATACAAACAGTGGATTATAAAAATTGCAAACAGTTTCTATCGGTGTTTGATTCGGGTTCTTGCCAAACACGCGACCATTTCAATGATTTTTTATTTTTATATTAAGAGACGGCAAACAAGTTTGCAGCCCTTTATGTGGTTACCGAAGCCTATAGACACTTGCAATATTAAGGGTAAATCACTAACACTGCAAGTGCGTTGCCATCCTGGGGACTAAGATGATAAGCCTTCCATGCCCGGTAATTACTCTGGCTACCTTTCCCTTCAATCCGAAACACACCGTGCTTCACGGCAGAAATAAGAAAGGCGGTGGTACCTACCCAGACGATCCTACATAATAATATGGGATCACCACTTAGTAAAAGATTCCGTATTTTAACTATTTTTGACTTTTTTTTTTACCATAACCGGAAAGGCGGTGTTACTTACCCAGATGTACCAACTATGAAATTATTACTACTTATTCATTATTACGGAAGTAGATTAGGGGTAGCGAAGGGGATTAGGGTTGTCTGCGCGTGAGTGTCACGTCCGTCAGTGTTGCAAGCGTCTATATGCTACAGTGGCTGCTTACCACCTGACAGGCCGTATCCATGGTCTACCAACCACATAAAAATGAAAATAAATTAATCGTTAATCCTCTATTAGTTTGTTTTAGACATTATTAGTAAATAATGAATCATCTTCTTTACAATAATGTAACTACTTCGGGGTTCCTTTAATTCCGTGATAGACAAGACAATATTATAACTAGTGGTCGGATATTCGGATGCATATTTACCTAAAGTGAATTTTTAGCTAAGAAATTATGGAAGCGGCTTCTTAAAGCATATTTTTTAAATACAAATTTCGGGATTCCAAAAAAATCGGGAATGTAGATCTAATCGGATGCATACTTACCAAAAGTAAATTTTTGGTTGGGAAATTATGGAAGCGGCTTCTTAAGACATACTTTTTAAAATATAAATCCAGGGATTACAGAAACTAATCGGTAACATGGTATGGAAACGACTTGTTTAGCATGTGTCATTAAATGAACAAAAGGAACTATTTTCGGCTCACTACATGCACACAAGCAGGTATATAATTTGCCGTCTCACTCACACTCATTACGAAATGCTTATCAGACTCAAGACACCGAGTTGTTTGTTGCTATGTGGAGAGAAGAAAGAAAATTACTCATCGTGACCTTTGCTATGCTACTTTGGCAACCTGCTTTACAAAATTAGCTGGCATCCGATTCCATATTTATTTATAAAGCATTTGATCGAAATTGCGAGATTGTTACAATCGATACAAAAATGCATTTCATATTAGCCAACACCTGAAAATAAGTAAATATACACCCGACCCGATTTGATTCTATAATCAAGTCACAAAATTTTGTAGATTCCGGAATCCCAGATTTTTTCCGATACAAAAGTGCTTTCCATGTTAGCCAATACCGGAACGTACACGCTCTCGAGCTGTCGTAGAGAGCGCACGCGTCCATCGGGTCTCCGCCCGCGGATTGCGGAACTTGCGCGGATCAGTACGCAAGGCGCGGATCGCGGAAGAGTGCGGACGCGGAAATTTGCGGATCAGTGCGAAAGGCGAGGAACGCGGAAAAGTGCGGAAGGTGCGGATTGCAGAAGGGTGTGTGGAAGGCGCGGATCGCGGAAGAGTGCGGACGCGGATAAAGCGGACGCGGAAAAAGCGGATCAGTGCGGACGCTGAAAAGTGCGGAAGGCGCGGATCGCGGAAAAGTGCGGATTGCAGAAGGGTGTGTGAAAGGCGCGGATCGCAGAAGAGTGCGGACGCGGAAATAGTGGACGCGGAAAAAGCGGAAGCGGAAAACGCGGATCAGTGCGGAAGGCGAAGAACGCGGAAAAGTGCGGAAGGTGCGGATTGCAGAAGGGTGTGTGAAAGGCGCGGATCGCGGAAGAGTGCGGACGCGGAAAAAGCGGATGCGGAAAAAGCGGACGCGGAAAACGCGGATCAGTGCGGACGCGGAAAAAGCGGACGCGGAAAAAGCGGATCAGTGCGGACGCGGAAAAGTGCGGAAGGCGCGGATCGCGGAAAAGTGCGGAAGGTGCGGATTGCAGAAGGGTATGTGAAAGGCGCGGATCGCAGAAGAGTGCGGACGCGGAAAAAGCGGACGCGGAAAACGCGGATCAGTGCGGAAGGCGAGGAACGCGGAAAAGTGCGGAAGGTGCGGATTGCAGAAGGGTGTGTGAAAGGCGCGGATCGCAGAAGAGTGCGGACGCGGAAAAAGCAGACGTGGAAAAAGCGGACGCGGAAAACGCGGATCAGTGCGGACGCGGAAAAAGCAGACGCGGAAAAAGCGGATCAGTGCGGACGCGGAAAAGTGCGGAAGGCGCGGATCGCGGAAAAGTGCGGAAGGTGCGGATTGCAGAAGGGTATGTGAAAGGCGCGGATCGCAGAAGAGTGCGGACGCGGAAAAAGCGGACGCGGAAAACGCGGATCAGTGCGGAAGGCGAGGAACGCGGAAAATTGCGGAAGGTGCGGATTGCAGAAGGGTGTGTGAAAGGCGCGGATCGCGGAAGAGTGCGGACGCGGAAAAAGCAGACGCGGAAAAAGCGGACGCGGAAAACGCGGATCAGTGCGGACGCGGAAAAAGCGGACGCGGAAAAAGCGGATCAGTGCGGACGCGGAAAAGTGCGGAAGGTGCGGAATGCGGAAGGGTGTATGAAAGGCGCGGATCGCGGAAATTTGCGGATCAAAACAACATGTAAATTAAACAAAACAACGAATATATATAATATAACAAACCTTTATAACAGATTAAGCCAACTATAAATAAATCCATTTGTACATAACAGTAAGAAAGCATAAATGTCACCCCAAAGACCTGTAAACCCTCAATGTAACAAAATTACACACACAACATAACATAAAACACTTTTATAAACAACACAAACAACAAAACTTTTAACGGTAGTAAACTTAATTATAAGCCCACACAATGTAACAAGAACACTTTAAATACAACACAATACCATAAAATACAACATACACCAAGCAGCTTGAGGAACTGCTTCTATATAACATTGTTAACAATAAATATAACATTGTAAAACTTGTGGCCTACATGTTGTATAAGGTGTAGGCATTAGCCCTGAGACGCATGTAGGCCACAGACATTAGGAAAGTTGTAATAGACCCTAAGTCCAACAAAACTATTAAAAACTGACAAAATAACAAAACCTCGGAAAAAAAAAAAAAAAAAATACCGGAACGTAACTTTATATACACCCGACCCGATTTGATTCTATAATCAAAACACAAAATTTTATTGATTCTGGAATCCCGGGATTTTTCCGATAACCGAAGTGCATTCCATAACTGCGAACATCTCAACTTTAGGTAAATATGCATCCGATTATCCGACCACTGATTATAACTGTGAATTTATAATGTTTTTTCTTTTGTTTTAGGATTTTAAAGACGAATTGGTGATTCGGCAGCATTTACAACAACTTTCTAATGAACTCAACGGCTTGGTTTGTTCAAAATGCAACTTAGTCCGCAAACATGTTAAGAAATTTCTGTTGCATATAGATATCTGTGACGGTGTATGTAATATCAGACTTATATATAAAAAGTAGTCAAGTTTAAAGAGATAACCAAACTATTCCGGTTACAGTATTGCTTAAAATATATTTAACTTTTATCTCAGCTTTTTTTAGTCTTTTTCTGACATAATTATTGAACTTTTATTCAATTATCAATGTATTAAGAACTCTAAATTTCTTCCAGACTCAACCAGTAGCAAACAGTGATGACAAATTGATCAAATGTGGAGTTTGTGGTGTTGAGATGAAAAATGAGACATGGTATACTCATATAGGAAAAAATCACAACTATCTAGCATGGATAGATGGCGAAAGTCCTTTGGTAATAAATTTTCTTTTGAGTCAAACGGTTACCATAGTTAGCGTTTATTTTTGATTCAAAAGCAATACTAATATCTTAACGTCGTTTCTAATTACTGTCCCAGACTAAAAGAAACGGTTGTATGCGTTTTTAAATACGGGCAAAATCTAGGGTAAAATAGTCTATTTTCCGATCATTATTACAGCCTTTATAATTCAACCCACTATTGGGCCTCTCCTTGTCATCGAAGGAGGTTGTGAGTAGTCCACCAAGCTTGCCCAATGCGGATTGGTGGACGGAGTTTAAGGTGATCAATACCCCTTTGCTGATTCGTTATTATACATTCGCCTTCTACGACACCCTTTAGAGGATATGGGGTGATGCGATCCTACTTACACATGGCGATGGCATATTTACCGATGATTTTAATAAATACCCGAAAATGATGCACATGTTTTTATATTGCCTTTGTTTGTAGTATATAGTACATCATCACTTCCCTGCCCTGCTCCCAGATTGTATTTGGGGTCGGCTTAGTATGTTTTCTTCTACCCATCTCAATCAGCCCTTTTTGCAATCTCGTCTTTCACAGAGTCTATTAATAATTTCGTCTTTCTTCCTCTACTTCTGTATCCATTCATTTCTGTACATACCTACAAACAAATATTTATAATTGCATATTTTCAGGATTTGGAAAACGACGAGGGAGTTCGTCACTATTTGAGACAAATTTCTTCTAAACTTGGCGGATTGGTCTGTTCGAACTGCGACTATGTTCGCAAAAACGTCAATAATTTTTTGGAGCACATTAAAGTTTGTGACGGTGTACGTATCAGTATATTGCTAATTAAGTATAATGATTTGCTTCTATAATATAAAGTATATAGAGATTCAATGACGATAAGGCATTATTCGAAAACTTTACAGGGGAGAAGCATTCACTATGAGCTTTGTTAGTTTTCGATGTGTGCTATAAGCTGTAGTCTATAATATAAATTACTAGTTCTTTAAGCCCGGTCTCCTGCGACACTGTTTTGTGTTTTCTAACACGTAACATCAAACATCTAACAAGATATGGTGTGTGTGTACGTGACCTAACAGCTTTGTTAGCTAAAATACAATAATATGGATGACATCCCCCGTGTTCGCCTTCGGGAGGGCATTGTTTATAAGTTCCATATTGTGTTCTAGTTTTATAATAATGATGAATTGCAATAAATAAAGTGGTTTTTAACATTTTAATACCCAAGTATGTGATTTGGGATGTATTATTGTCGGAACTTGCAAGTCGATATTCCACTTGTAATATATTAAAAGTACGTAACTGTAGATATGTAAAATTACCTTCCAAAACATCGAGTACCTACGTCTTCTACGTCCGAAGTTATTTTAGGATAAGTTACAGTTTGTTTGTTCGTATTCATAAGCCGCAGGAGGCTGAAATGATTTGCTAAACATGTTCGGTAAACATGTTTTGTTAGATTGTTTTGTTATCATTGGTTGCAGAAGACCCGCTTTTATAGTAGTAGTATTAGTATCCTATTATAAAATACCAACACTGGTATTTTATAAGATAAAGTTAACGCGGAATGTCAGCTTTATGAAACTCGAAAACTTTTATGGTTATTGTTTATGAAAACTCATAGTTATATTTTTAAGAAGAAATAAGTGAATTCAATTCTTATTTTACCACATAAAGCCCAAAAACAATATAGTAAATATGTTGATTATTTTGCATGTTTTCAGACTAACCCAATGAAGTCTGATAATAAGCAAAGAAAGCCTGACAAATTAGTCAAATGTGGAGTATGTGGACTTCTAATGCAAAAAGGCCTTTGGTATACACATATAGAAGAAAGTCATAATTATCTAGCTTGGAAAGATGGCAAACCAGCTTTGGTAATCATTGCTTCATATATTTTAAATTCGTTTTTCTATTGAACTCGTGACAAAACTCGGATGACAATGCTTGTTAAAAAGATAATTAAATATCTAACGCGTTATTTAATTAATTTATACGATTTTATATTTTATTTGCGTAATTCTTAATTTAGGATTTGGAGGACGAGGAATCCATACGTAATCATTTATATAATCTGAGCAAGAAATTAAGAGGATTAAATTGTTCCAAATGTGGCACTAAACGGAAATATGTTAAATCTTATTTGGAACATATAAAAAATTGCACTGCAGTAAGTTTTTTTTAACTTCATATAATTACTTATGTTATTCAGTCGTAATTGTGTTCGTAATATAATATTTATTCGTATAAAGCAGGTGGATGACAGTGAGGATGAAGTTAATTTGTCAGTTTTAAAAGATACAAATGATTTAAGTGCTAAGAATGAAATAATTAAATGTGGAGTGTGCTCTAAAGAAGTTCCCACCAGTCAATGGATTAAACATATACAAGTAACTCACAACTATATAGCCTGGAGAGACGATGAAGAACCTATTGTAAGAAAATTATTTTAATTAAATTATTAGCGCATGACTGCTCTTAGTACAGTACAGTCAACAGCATATCAGGTTACCACAATCTGTCAAAGTTTCCAATCGAGTTTGCACTTCTATTCTATTCTTAATTAATGGCGTCGCGTCGCATTAAACGTACTATTACATTAATTATTTTGCCAAGTGAAAATGTAACTAAAGTAACAAATATTGTACGGTTGATTTGGGTTAAAAATGGAGACTCTCAACACGTGTTTTTACAACAAGAACTCGGGAGAAACTCCGAGTTTGCATTTTTTTTGCAAACCGAGAAATTTGACATTTTTGGGTAGACTGATCTTTTTATATGTTTTTTATACCGAGATGGCAAACAAGCTTGCGGCCTACCTGGTGTTAAGCGGTTACCGTCGCCTATAGACACTTGCAATATTAAAGGTAAATCAATCAACACTGCAATTGCGTTGCCATCCTGGGGTCTTAGATGATATGCCTTCCATGCCCAGTCATTACACTGGCTCCCTTTCCTTTCAATCTGAAACACAGCGTGCTTCACGGCAGAAATAAGAAAGGCGGTGGTACCTATCCAAACGACCCTACATACTACCACCTAGATCTGCTGTGGATGTCGTGAGTCGGGGTACGAAAACTTTCGTTACTTTTCAAATTAATTCTCTGAGTACCTTTTGAAACTAAAAAAACTAAACAGACGGCAGCATATAAAATAATTAGTTTAGCTAAAATTATTAGTTAAGCTGTGTACATTGTTTTGACATTGCTGTTAATGTACGTTTATGTATGTTTATGCATCTAAAAAGCTCGGCGTGCTCAATAAAGCGAACCGGTACTTCATACCTGGGCAACGACTGATATTGTACAAGTCGCAAGTCCGGCCTCATATGGAGTACTGCTCTCATTTATGGGCTGGAACACCAAGATGTCAATTAGCACCATTCGACGCGGTCCAAAGACGAGCTGTGAGAATCGTTGACGATCCAATGCTTACCGCCGATATTGAGCCCCTATATCTTAGGAGAGAATTTGCCTCCTTATGTGTTTTCTATCGGCTGTATAACGGAATGTGTTCTGAGGAACTATTTGACATGATGCCAACAGCTTCCTTCTATCATCGCACCGCTCGCCATCGGCAGGGTATTCATCCTCACACACTGGAACCGAGTTGGTCACGTACTATGCGTTTCAGAAGAAATTTTCTTCCGCGTACGCTTCGGTGGTGTCTTCAAGAAAGGTGTGAAAAAGTTTTTGCTAGGTCGGCAACGCACGTGTGATACCCCTGGTATTGCAAGTGTCTATAGGCTGCGGTGACCGCTTACCATCAGGCGGATCGTATTCTTGTTTGCCACCAATGTGGTATAAAAAAAACCCTAATAAAATCAAATAAAAAAATTACATCCCCACAAACTTATAGTGTTTATTTTTTTATTGAACTAAAATAATATTTCCTTGAAATAATGTATATGGCAAAACAACGTTTGCCGGGTCAGCTAGTGATTGTGTATAATAATTGTGTTAAAAATATTGATTTATGTGTTACATTACAAGTCTTTTTTTAAACTTTCTATTTTTCTAGGACCTTGAAAATGATGATAGTATAAGAACACATTTGTATAAAATATTAAGGTTAGTTCCAACATTACTGTGCCCTTATTGTGGTATAACGAAGAGAAAGGCGGAGTATTACCATGATCATATGAAGATTTGCAATACACCGGGAGAGGTTTGCGAAGACAAAACCACGTTACTATCAAAAAATGATGGTAGGTATACATATAATAACATACAAGGGGTTCATAGCATAGCGTTAGATAACATTTAGTTACACAAGTCATATTTTGGCATCGTTTATAAATAGAAATATTTAATGTGTAATGAAGTATGGCACACTGGATCAGCCCATCGAAATTGGAGCGCTCATCCACCGACTATGTACGCTCGATAGCAGATCAGACTACCCAAAACTGTCAAATTTCTCCAAATAAAATGATTTTCAATCATAAGAATGTTTTAAAGTTTGTTGTAATCTGATCTGCTGTTGACTGTACAGTCATATTTTTGTCGTCAGATATTACCTGTAACACTAACAAGTTGTTTAATACAACACCTAAAGGAAACGTATGTCTAAATTTATGGAAACCCTGATTTCTTTTCAATTTTCTTATTATCATCCCTCAGTAAATTCCCTTACTTACGGGTTAAAATAATATGTATCAATGATTCTGTCTCTAATTCTAATGACCGTTTTATTTGGTACAGGTATGTATGAATGCGGTATATGCCATGAAAATGTAACACCTAACAAATGGGAAAATCATGCCATGAATAATCACTACAACGTGACTTGGGTTGTAGGCGAAGTTCCGATTGTAAGTAGACGATGATAAAAATTGAAACAAGTATATTTGTCACTGTGATTTCATTCGTTTATTCGTCGTTTCAGAACCTCAAAAATCCTTATGGAATAGAGAAATGTTTGAAAAAATATGTAGAGAAGACTGGTAAAATGATTTGTAAAAACTGTGGAGCAAAGAGGGCGTCGCTAATGGGATTTTTTGTTCATGTTATTACATGTGGGAAATCGGATGAGGTGCTATTCTTGACAATACTTTGTTATTACTATAAAAAATAAAGAAACTTAAAAGATTTAGTTTAAATTTTTCCAAAATAATATTTTTTTTTGTTTTTTAGGAAACCGCAATGTATAAAGAAGAGTGTGGGATATGCCATAAACTATATTTGGGTGTGTACAGAAACCAACACATGGCCTATCATAAGACTCAACAAGTTGCAAGTGTACGCAAAATTGTGAAAGATGAAAAAGATGATGAAAATCATGACTCTAAAGTGGTGACTGGACGTAGGAAAGCGGCTGAAAAGTTGGTGTTATTTAAGTTGCTTTGATTGTACATAAATTAGTTACATCATTATAATAAACTAAATCCAAATATTTTCAGGGCCAACCAAGTTATACAAAAATACAAGAAAAATGGTTATGACAAAACGGTAAGGTTAAACGATGTCTTTATATCGATATTTTTGTGTTTATTTTATGCTAAGGATATGTGTTATGGTGTTACAGTGTGATTTTAACTGTGAAAATTGCGATTTCGGTTGTGACACGAAAGAGGAGCTTAGTTTGCACAAGTGCAAGTTGGATGCAGATGAACAGATTCATAGTGACGCTGATATCGCGAGTAGTTCAGAGGACTACCTCTCAGAAGTATCTGATGACTTGATTGAAACAGAAAGAAAGCCCAGTGAGTATTTTTCGTGGTCAAACAGAGGACTGGAGTGTAGCTCAGTTGGAAGAGCCAGTCGCCCGGATAGCGAAAGGTCGCGGGTTTAAGTCCCGTCTCAGCACTTATCCATGACAGGATTTTTTTTCATGTTTTTCGTTTTCTATTCAATTTGGTATTAATTTCAATCTTAATTAAACTTGCCAAACACAAAAAAATATTTCAAAAATGTCATTCTGAAATTTAAGGAACATTCTTCTCTTTTATTTATTACCATGATTAGTTTCTTCAGATAACCGAATTCCTGGAAATACCTGTTTTCTAAGTCGTAATTTTGTAATATTTGCTGTTTGATTGTTTTTACCCGATTATGCGAAGCCAAAAGGAAGGGTTATAATTTTAGTAGTCTATGCATGTATGAATGTTTGTATTTACGTATGTTCCTCCGTAGCGCCTAAACTATTCATCAACTTTTGATGAATTATATGTCAATCGATTCGTTTTACCACAGTATACCAAGAACAGTAATACGTCTTCATACAAACTGGCCGCTTTCCATTAGAATGTGTGCGTGCGTACTCGGCGCCGTGTACGCACGCACTGTGACGCACACATTGACATAAAAATATGGGGGCATAAGGTGGTTCGGCGTCTCGGTGTGATCGCGTTTTTTTATGTCATTGCACATTCGCTCGCCGCTCGTTCCCGCCCGGCACATTTACGATAGCCCTAGCGTCAACGCAGAGTAATAACTCGCCGTCAGCCCGCAGATAAACTACTGTTCTTGGTATACTGTGGTTTTACGGTCCGAGTAACATAGGGTTACAGTTTATAAAACTTTTGCTTCTTTATTTGTAATTGTGTGAAATTAAAGAAATTCTTCTGATATTTGCAGAATAGATAATAATTATCTAGAGGTTTTTATAATACTTACATTTATAGAACAAGAGTTCATAGGAATTAAAAAAAAAAGAAAAATTGCCGATTTTCGATCAAAACGCGTGAACCCTCTTAGAGAAACTTAAGCTAACTTTCTTTAAGATCGAAAATCATTTTACACTTAAATAAAGTTTCATGCTGAAAGTGCTCGATGCGCCGCTGCCATTATGGTGTGAATTGAGCCTAAGAGGTCTATGCCATTAGCTTCTACGATATTTTTTATATTTATAAGTCCTCTGCATATGTATATTATTGATATTTTAATAATTTATCCCTTCAATAATCGTCTATTTTTTTAGAATCAATACGGAAGTCACTTAAATACAAATCAATCAACGGGAATCCATATTTGAGTAATACCATTACAGATTTGTAAGTATTTAAATAAGAATACAATATTTTACATTTATTGCTAGTAATCTCGTAGATTGGAAGAGAGGAATCCATGGAATTATTTTTGCGTTAACAAACGCGTAAATAGTTTTAAAACTAGAAAATACACTGAAAAAAAAAAATCGACCACTACGCTACCGGGACACTGCGTTCAATAAAATAATTGCAAAAATATTTCGTTCAGATTTTAGAAGTGCAAATTTCAAAGACTTGATGAAACAATGTTTACCATAAGACATAAGCACTGACAAATTTCGACGGCGAAAGCAGTGTCCCGGTAGTGTAGTAGTTAACGCAGCCGCCTGGATTGCGGAGGATGCTGGGTTCGATTGCCATCTGAGGCAGGTCGATTTTTTTCAGTGTATTTTCTAAAGAGGAATCTTTCATTTAGTTTCTTTTCTCTTCGTTATGTCGTGTAAACGAGAAGACAGAGAGAACCCGGGCCAGGGATTCACGACGCAAATAAAGGAGCATCTACATAACTTCCTAAAATATATACTACCATCCTTTGCTATCACCCAACTCATTACTAATCGTGGATACCACAAACACTATTCCTATTCGGTATAACAAATAATGAGTTCTGTCTTTGCGATGATGTCACGACTCAATCCCTGGACCATCTCATTGGAGATACCTGCCGATTCGACCAGAGAAGGAAGGAATTTGAAATGGATTTGATCTCAGCATCCCAAGATGACGAAAATGTTTCTAAAGGATGTGTTGAAAAATTCATGGGACACATACTTACAGCCTTATACATAAACACTCAATAAACTTATTTTAGTTATTACCTTGTAAAAAAGTGTTTTGTCTCATTCATCTCGTGCTAGAGTGGCAGAGACAAATCATTTGTAAATCTCTAATAAACTCGTTTTTATGAATAAGGGGGTTAGAAATTTAAAACTTTTTAATATAACTTAAAATATGATACTATGATTTAAATATTTATTCACACTAATTATATCTATAACTACAGGTTATACAGGGTGTAAAAGACATGAACAGTCAAACGAGAACCATGTATTCTGCTCACCATCCTAACATTTTTCTTCCTTCAGACTATACCTGGGAAATAATTAGTTAAGATTTTATTGAAGGTTAAAGTCAAAATTTTTTTTTTAATTTTTTTATGAAATCGTATTTTATACGTTATTTCTTAACTATTTTCCAAAGAAACATCATCATTTTTTTTAGTATTTCATAACAAAAAATGGCTTCAAAACGTTAGCGTTCAATGTAGCTCACTCGATGCGCACGAACATTAACGAACGGGGCCGCCGTCTGGCAAAATTATCGCGGTTTTGCGAGTTGCGTGCGAGTTGAGCCCTTTACATTGCGCGGTACAATTTGCAATTTTTTTTAACACCAAAAAATAAAAATCATTTCCCAGCAATAATTTTGTTGAAATATGTCTTATTTTGATGTATAGAATACATGGTTCTCGTTTGACTGTTCATTTTATTTTATTTTATTTTATTTTATTTTTATTTTATTAAATTAGGACAGCCAATGGTACATACAATAAGCTTTAAAAAATATATAAAAAAACACTATAAAAACAAAATTAAAAGTATTACCTTTGAAGGCAGCCACAACATGCTTATGATTAAAGGTTAATGACAGTAATTAGGGAGGGAAAAAACTATTTAGGAGAAACTAACTTAATAAATAACTTAAATAATAGGTTTTTGTATTTGTACAGCGATGACTGAAAACAATCAAATAAAACCTTCTACCTTTAAAGGTATATTACAATTAACTATCTTCAGCCATCGCTGATAACACTAATGATTTGAAAGTATTGAAATTATGGTGAAACAAGTCTGCAGATTTACCGTACCGATTATAATTTCTACTGATTCTACTGACTGGGGCAAATAGTTTTAAGTTTGTTCTACAGGTAGGTGGTTTCAATAAATTTATAGGATGTCGTGGAATGCGACGTGGAACATTTAGACTAAAACTGTTGAGTAATTGTGGGCAATTTATGGAATTTCGGAAAACTTTGTAAAGGAAACACATGTCATGGAGATGTCTTCTGTTTAAAAGGCTCTCAATTTTAAAAAACTCTAACCTTCTGTCATATGTATCTAGTTTCCATTTATCCGGGCTATACCATGCCAAATGTCTTAAAAAGCGTTTTTGCAGGCGTTCAATGCGAAGCTGGTGTGTTTTGTATTGAGGCGACCAAACAGTTGAGCAGTATTCTAGAGTACTTCTAACGTAAGCATTATAAATTACAATTTTAGTGGACGGTTTTTTAAAACATTTAGCATTTCTCAAAACAAAACCCAATGCCCTACTCGCCCTATGAATGATATTGTCCAAATGAAAGTTAAAAGTAAGTTTAGAGTCAAAAAATACACCTAGATCTTTAATTTCATTGACTTCTTGAAGAGAATTTCCGGCTATGCAATACGAGGATGATATTTTATTAATTTTACGAGTGAATTTAATATGTAGACATTTTTCGTAATTTAAGGTCATTCTATTATTTATACACCAATTTTCAATGGCATTTAAATCTTCTTGTAGGTTGGCAATATCCGAATTATTTCTAACAACATGACAAATTTTAAGATCATCTGCAAATAAATAATAACTACTATATTTTAAAACTAATGATATATCATTCACAAATAGGTTCAAAAGCCAGGGACCCAGGTGCGAACCTTGAGGCACGCCCGAAGAAGCAATATAAGGGACAGATTTAAAACCCTTTACTACTACATGTTGTTGTCTGTTAGATAGATAAGATTGAAACCATTTTAGCAAAGAACCATGGATTCCATATTTGTATAGTTTTTGGGTTAAGATACTGTGGTTAACTCTATCAAAAGCTTTAGATAAATCCATGTAAATGGAATCAACCTGCAAACCAGCATCAACTGAATTAACTAGTTCGGTCAGATAAGTAACAAGATTTGTATTTGTAGACCTCGATTTGACGAAACCATGTTGTTGCTCAGTAATGTACTGCATAAAAAAATACTGTAAACGTGAGTGCAGTAATTTTTCGAAGACTTTAGCAAAAATTGATAATATTGAGATAGGTCTATAATTCTTTACTTGGTCTTTATCACCATTCTTGTAAATAGGTACCACTCTAGCTGCCTTCCAATATTCCGGAAATATTCCCGAACTAAGTGAATTATTATATATAATAAAAAGAGGTGTAATAATACAAGATGAGCACTTAACAATAAATAAAGGCGGAATACCTATTCATGTCTTTTACACCCAGTATAACATTCTTAGAATCTACAAAATGCTAGCATCTATCACTTTTTGTAAGCATTTTCGAGTCCGAAGTATAGGCGACAACAACGTGTGAAAAATAGCCCTGTGTTGTTGCATTAACGCAAAATTAAATGTTATAATATAAAAAAAATAGGGTGTCTTTCAATACTAATTACCTCTCACTTCTGGTGTTCGTGTTTCTCTTTCTCGGCCTAGTATGTACCTGTCAAAATTGTACTAGTGTAGCTTCCGATATTTGTTTCCTTACCTTAACGAGTCTACAATTATAGTTCAGTAGTGATCTGTTATAATCTTTCCATAATATTAACCCTTTATAAATATTAACCCTTTATAAGGCAGAAACAATTTGATAATTCATTGGTTATTTATTAACATTATGTTGAAACCCACAAGATTCATGATATTTTCAGAATACTGTGCTACTACCATATAAAGTCATATTTCTTATTGAAATCGATGAAAGTTACTGAGAATTTTCACACCAGAGATTTAATTCTTTACAAATTCATTTCAGCCGATCATTACACTTGTCTGAAGAAAATTTGTTTTTAGAATGGCTTAGTCCTAGTTATGATTGTATAGATTGTGAAGATATAATTAATAAATATATGCCAAAGCTTGAACAATCCTGTCAAGTAAATATAAATAGTGAATGGACGACTTACAGTCGGTTTGAAGGAAGATACCAGAAAGAAGGTTAGTTGGATGTCTTGTAATGATTGAGTTAAGTAAAGCTTTGTACACGTGCACGAACCGTACCACACTACGCGACTCGAACGGCTATTGGACGCATCAACCTGGAGTGGCAAACTTTCTTTTGTCCAAAAGTGTCCTTAAGATGCACGTGTACTGTACAGGACATGTTCGTCGTAGAGATTAATACTTGCACACGACCCGTTTGCGAACATATCCAAAAGTGTCTTAACTATATTCTTAAGAGACGCGAACCGCACGGTTTGTGCTCATCCGCAGGTCTGGACAGAGCTTAGTGACTGATTTTTTTTTAGTTCATATCAAAAAATTTATTTATTTTTAAACTTGTATTAATTTTATTTTTATGAGAAAGTAAGTCTACTAATTGTATTAATTGAACATTTATTATTCAGTTTACAGCATGTTTGTTGGTGGCAGTATTCAATGCATATCTTGGGCACCACACAACAATGAAGTAAATAGTTTAGAAAATAATTATTTAGCGGTGGTCAGCCATCTAGGCAGTGACTTACCACGTTATCAACGCAACGATTTGGCACAACATACTGGCTTGATACAAATATGGGATATGCGCAATTTTCAAAGGTGCGTGATATAATTCATTATTTAATTCGACAATTTATTAATTTTGTAAGATAGGATATATCGCATTATCTAAAACAGCTTGCTTTGGGGTACTCCACTTTAGAGATGATTGATGATGGTTAAATACACTATCTATAGGTTTATTGGGTGAGGGTTCACATCGGACGAGTGCCACTCGGGTGCTGCAAACGTCAAAACGATTAGTTAAAGTTATTAATATCAAACCCGGTGCATTGGTGTAGCAGGAACATTTAATGATACTAGTGATTAGAGGAAGTACACGACGATAGTCTTACGGAGGTTTCGACTCTGTATTCCTTAAACGTGAAGGTGGAATTCGCTTTAATGTTTTATAAAATTTGTTATTATTTTATAGTGTTGCTCCGAAATTGGCGCTAGGATTAGTACATGATTATGGCACAGTTTGGGCTATGGATTGGTGTCCCTCAGGAGCGCGTGAAGTATTCGACCCAAATTCAGAACAAAATGGAGTATCAAGATTAGGTCTACTCGCCATAGCTTGTTCCAATGGTTCAGCTTACATACTTTGCGTTCCCAATCCGGAATCTATGCCGAAAAGGTTCGTATAATATTTGGAATAAATAGACATAGCTACTATTATTAAAAAATCCTATTTTATTTCTATTTACCTAATTTAGGAAGAAACAAATATAAATTATGTATTGAAAATAAAATAAACGAAACTGACAATAAATAAAAATAGTATCCTGATAATATAAGAAAACAGTTTGAAAAGCTTGAATAATAAAATTCAGTCGAAAGTAGAAAAAAAAACAAGTCAGAAGTTTATTTGATTAATTTTGATATGTTTTATTTTATTCTAGCGAAGAAAACATATTTCTTAAATTGAAACCAGTGGCGGAACTAAGGTTTACGATGAAATCAAACACAAGAAGGTATCAGGCTACATCTCTTAGTTGGTCCAAGGTAATTATTTTTATTTGATTTTATTTTACTTTTTCAAGAATCAATTTCATTATAACAGGTTCTTAATTCTGTATTTATTTTTTAGAAAAAAGGACACCCTGTTGTTGTCGTGGGATACGCTGATGGACATATTGCTCTATTCGATCTCAAAAATATTTCTCCTTTATTAAGAAGTTCTGAAAATGATTTAACAGTTTTTTATCCATATCACGACGAACGGTTGTTGAATTCCAGCATATCAGGTTAGTTGTCCATTTCTTGACAATTTATTAGCGCGTTAATAAAATGTAAGGAAGAATTTATCGTCCATACTTGTCTCAATCTTATTGGAAATATGCTTTTGAATACCATTTTAGGTATGAAATATTGTAATCGCTGCTAGTTTATGGACTTTCACTGTATAGCACGTTGTTCAGTTGATCACGAAGATGTTTATGAACATTAAATTAAAAAAAACTGCCTCCTTTGTTTTAATGTGTATTTAAAGTGGTATAGGTTGCATAAGTATTTGAGTTCATGATTATGAACTTTTTGATCGACATACACCGCGAAAAAATCAACATCATCTACGCATCTACGCAACCAAAATGTATGGAACAGCTTTTTACTTTCTCGTACGTAGTATATAGTCTAAGATCCGAACCTAAATCGACCTTCACCGAGCTGATAATAGAATGAAACATATTTTATTATTAATTTAGTATATTAGAAAATATAATAAAAATGGGTTGTCTAAAAAAATCCTGGACAGACTATTTTTAATTATTTTTTGAAAAATGATTTTTAATAAAATATTGCATCATCAAGATAATAAGAAAATTTTGTCGCGCGCTTATGATGATATAAAATTTTTTCTATTATCCAATCGAGTGAAAGTAACTGATATCGACATACCTGTTCATACCTGACAACCCAGTAGTTCGCGCAGGTAAATAATAGATAACCCAATGTCTGCACATTCTATATGGTTTCTACTATCAGTCAGGACAAAATTTTCTTATTATCTTGATGTTGCAATATTTTATTCATTTTTTTTTAAAAATCATTTTTCAAAAAATAATTAAAAATAGTCTGTCCAGGATTTTTTTAGACAACCCATTTTTAATATATTTTCTAATATACTAAATTAATAATAAAATATGTTTCATTCTATTATCAGCTCGGTGAAGGTCGATGTAGGTTCGGATCTTCTACTAATAGAGGAAGTCTTGTAATCGTCAAAAAAATTGACCTTGTAATTTTGACGGATTTACACGTTTTGGACCTCCCTGAGTCCAAAAATATTTTTACTTTCTCGTATACGTAGTATAGAGGAAGTCTTGTAATCGTCGAAAAATTCGACCTCGAGATTTTGACGAATTTACACGTTTTTTTTTGGAATTATGTCTCTGTGTGTGTGTCTGTGAGTTAACACGATAACTCGAGAATGCTTTAACTTATTGCAACTAAATTTAACGTACTTGTAGACATCAAAATATAAGGTTTCTATCAAAATTTGAGCCGTCGATCACGAAAGTTAAGCAACCAAGTGCGCGGTCGGTACTCGGATGGGTGACCAAAATTTAACATGCATGTATGACATCAAAATATATCGTTTCCATCAACCTTTGAGTCGTTTCCGGTATACGAGAAAGTCAAGGGGAGACCACTCCCGATTTTTTTTTCGCGATTAGGATGCTGGTCCCATAGCAAGAGTTGTTTGTATGTAATGTAAGAAGCGTCCCTTAAATAATCGTGGGAGATAAAAAATTACCATGTGTAAGTATCGATCGACAAACGCATCTCTTCTTTTCACTAATTTAAAAATATCGGTCAAATTTTTCGATTATGTCGGTATTTTACTGTCAAATTTTGTTTATCGTGAGATCTGTGCTCGGGACATTGATCTTAATGTTGTTATTTGTATATCTAGCGTTGGATACGTTCCCGGCTCTGGGTGAAGGCGTGACGGATGCGGTGTGTGGCGCAAGTTCTGTAGGGGCAGTGGCCATTCCCGTGATGGGAGGTCGCCGTATGATGTCGCGGCTACCTTCCTCCTTCGCGGCTTTTACACCAGCCTGGCCGGTCGCTATTATTGGCGCAGATGATGGCGTAGGTAAGTGCTTTCAAAAAACCGCAAGTGACGTCGCATCTTGTAATATGCAATCGGTACACTATTACGAACTTTAAGTAAAACACTTTATTTTTAACTTGTAGTACGGTCTACGGCACGCAGTCACCAAGAAATGTTAAATTTTGCTAATCGATTTTGCAATTTATATCGAACAATTTTAGGTTGAGAATAGATTAGAGAAATTCGTCTCTTATGGTAACCTGACCTGACTTTTAGTTTTTGATAATTAAACTCCAACCATAATTTATTCACAAGGTTAAAATCAAGTTATTTCCGAGGTTTTTTAAGTAATGTGGAGCAATAAACAATTTGATTTGATTTGATTTAATACTTTCAGAGCGACTTGACAATCTGTACTGTATATGTAGAACTTGTTTACTGCGCAAAAATGAACCGAAAGCATTGCGGTCCAATTTATTCACGCACTCGAACAGTGAAACGCGCGGCCCATTTTGATATGATCACTGTGTCCTCTGTAAGCGTGCAAAATCTCAGTTTGACAGCGGCCAAAATTAAATTTGACTTTTGGGCACATAGTGTTACTACATATTTGAAATGTGTATTGTGTGCGCAACTGTGTACAAATGATGTCTATGGTATACGAATGTGAACGTAAGCGCAATTATACATATGCTTCGCACGGATCCGCTCAGTACATTATAACAGAGTACAGAATATTCGTATTTGTTTAAACCCACATTGCGCGCACTTCTAGTGTTACTCGTATACAAGGTGTAACAGGAGCAACGCACACCCGGAAAGCAGTTTGCTTGTAATCGCCTCGGCACGCGCGATGCATAGACTGTCTGTGTTATGAGTTTGTAATGAGGTTAATTAGTGTAATTATTATTTTTTAACAAATAAGAACGAGTGTGTTTAGACCACACGACCGAAGTAAAAATTTTATAATAATAGAATATTTTTTTAATAATAATAATAATATAGCGACGACACGCAATGTGTTATAAAAAAACAAAAAAACTTAATATTGTATTCGTTTGCTTATTATTTGATTTACTTTTCACAATATTAAAACACGTATACTTATTAAGTACGTATACGTTCTTTTTTAATTTAAAACTATTTTCACAAAATGTTATGTATGATATATACCGGTAAAGTAATGGCTGTTGTTGGCAGGAGATCACAACATGTGTTGATTTATATCAGATTGCTTATTCAATGAAAGTGAAAACTGTCTTTATTATTTTTTTAATAAAAACTAAATAAATAATAATAGCACTGAACAATAATGGTAAATTCCCTATGATTATAAAATTAACATGAGAGTTCCACTGAAAAATTAAAATGATATAACAGTCACTGTTACGATCGAGCCACAAATAAAACAAAAAAATGGACGAAAACTGTATGAGAGTGAAAAACAGGAGAGGCCTCGTTCGGCTTCGTTCTCATCCCTACTCCGTGCTATTGACTGGGTCAGAAGTGGTGGGGATAACTGACCAAAGATAATTGATCTGATATCGACCAGGGTTGAAAATGACTGAATTACTAATATCGCTATTAAAAAATAGGGATTGATGGTAGAAGGGTGAAAATTTAGGGCTGCGTATTTTTTAATGCCTCACCATAAAAAAAATGTCCAAAAAATTAAAATATAACATTCAGGGTGGACCACTCTTAACTTTTAGGGATATGAAAAATAGATGTTGGCCGATTCTCAGACCTACCCGATAAGCGGTCTAGCCGTTTCGGAGAAGTATGATAACAAACACCGTGACACGAGAATTTTATGTAATATATCTGACAAAACATTATGGCGGGCTTTCGTGCCATAGAATATTAGAACTACTGTTTTGAAAATAAATTATTATTATAGTATATCTCCTCCCCAAAAGCCAGTTGAACCGTAGCATAATAGTTTTAAAGTAATAAAAAAAGGGGTGTGGCCCGTCAGCTAGTTAAGATACTTTTTGTTACAATTTTTCCTTAGATTTTGGATGGCATTACGAATTTCTGACGTCGTAAATTCTTATAGCGAACTGATTGAATATGAAATGAATTCATTTTCTACAGACAATTTTAAACGATGGAGATTTTCTGGCATATAATTATTTGTGAATGATGTGAACATCCCTATTGGTGTTGTCAGTGAGCCAGTCTCCGTACGACATGGAGTGGCATGGTTGCGGGCGGCGGCTGGGAGCACTGCGGGCGAGCGCTGGCTGCTACCAATGCGGCTGCATGCTCATATATACACCGCCTCTGCTGCGAACGGCAAGACTCTACACCGATTTTGTTAAGACGGTAAGAGATGTAGATAGAAAACTTTCTTCCGTCCAGAGTTCCGTTAAGAATATAACACACAAGCCCCTCTAACAGCGGATTCCTCATTGCGTCATTGACCAATGAAATGATTGGGGAAGCTCTGAGCCGTCATCTTACTTAATTTTGTTGGTAAGGGTGGGTTGAAGATTTTTGAAAAATCAACTTGGCGATTTGAGTGCAGGGAGTCGAACCAGTGAAATGTGAATAAAAAACATGCTGTATTTTTTTATTCCAACCGAAAGAGTAATTTAAGATAAGATATTTTAAATGAAAGAAACTACCAAGAGAAATATTACGGTATAAAAGATACTACGGGTCAGTAGAGGATTTGAAAACCGAAGTTCAAAATATTATTTTAAATATTCACCAATAAATTTGCCACGGGCCCCTCATGGCATAGTTACGCCACTGCCTACTTTAGTTAAAACTACGCGTGGCGTGGCGATGCGTACTATTAATTGAGAATATATTATTGCAGGTCGTTGCGTCAGTAAATGTGAAAAAATTGAAATTGAAAAAAAAATCGAAGGTAGAGCCACTCAAGTACGAGGATGCGATAAAACAATATGGAGTTGAATTCTCACTTGCTGGAGCTAATTTCAAGGTAATTTTTTATATTCTACTTATTATAATTCAGAAGGCATGTAATTTATAACTGTATAATAAAAAAAAAAAATTAGAATTGATAATAGCCACAGCAAAGAATAGTACTAGCGCTCTGTCAAGAATTTCATCAGCGTGAATTTTTAAAAGATAATTACAGCTTATAATATTCAGTGAAGGTTTTTATTCATTAGACAGGTGAAAGAATTTTTAAAAATGGTCCACTAGTTTTTTGTGCCTGTTCATTACTAACGCAAACATACAAATTTTTTAAATTCCTTATAGATTGTGCAATGTATTAGTTGTTAGGAAAGAACTGCAATGTATTGTTTTTTTCAGCCTGGCAGCGGCACTAAGGAGCCGTACCCGGAGCGTTTCCCATTAGCCGACGTGACGTCACTAGCGTACTGTCCATCTGGAAAATGTCACGAAATGGCGGCTGTGGCCACTCACGCCGGCCTTATATTTATTTTCAATGCTCGATGATATTTTAATCTATATTTCAGTTAATATACCGCTAATGTGTCCTATTATACGCAAGACTGTTATGAGAACACAAATACATGTCCATTTCCACTTTATGGGAACTTTGTGCAATTAATTATGTCTATAAATAGGTACATTTTTATCTAGATGTTTGTTACGTGTGTTTAATATGCATGAATCTAGATTGAACCCAAATGTGAATCTAAAGTACCTACTTGTTTATTTAAACACTGAATAGTATAAAATAATAATAAGTGAATATAATGTAACTATACTGCTATAAGAAACTATTATAAATATATAAAACAGTACACGAATTTTGTAAACATCACAATTGCTGCCCTCAATCATGTTCTTTATTGAATAATATTAATTGAGTATTTGAACTTTTACTCGCGTTTTCATATTTCTTTGTATTCGTACTTTTATCTTGCTTGATGCATTTTTTGTTTTTAAAGTAACTGCGAGAATCTGAATCCATTTGAAACAGGTTTGCCGAGTTAAATTTATAGTGATTTCAGATTCATTATTGAAATAGTCCTTACTATACCTTACATTACCGTGACCTTACTCTATGTAAGATGGTAAGTAATTTAAATAATTACTTTTGTTATAAATGTTGCTTCTTCAGTTATAGGCTTCATTTTACCTTTTCAAAGTACTAAAGCAAATGAAACTCAGTTATTATTACATTCAAATATCACGTAATATCTTTTTGTGGAGTCGTAAACTATACGTAGACGTATATTTTTTCATACTTAATTTTTTTTGCTTATGAATTAATGTCAACGTTCTACGTTTTACTTGTAAAACAATATTTTTTTAAATCCCTGTTTATGTAAATTATACAGCTGGTAAATTTTAATAGTTCGATGTTGTTCCTTTCTTTTTACTAGACATTTTTTATGATTTATGAAATGTCTCTTGTTAATCTTTTGTAATATTTGAAAGGAAAAATAAGTAAGAGTTTTATATAAGTGCTTTAATTAGTTACTTAATTACACTGTCTTAAGGTTTTTTTTGGGTATTTTGCGTAAATGGGCTCAAAAGACGTATAATTGAAAAAAAGTAAACTAATATAATGTAACAATGTAAATGACAATGTAGGTATATAAGTTCAAAAATAATATATACTTATAAAAATAATATTTACTTTATTTTATAAAAAATAATACTAATATGATTGTTACCACCGATAATAACCTATTTGAAAAAAAATGCGTAATTTTGCAGATTCAGTGTTTTACTGCCTACAGTAAAACACATAATACTATATACACATAATACTATAGGTATTATTAATTTCAATAATAATACCTATATTATTGAAAATAAAAAAGTACAATCATTATTCAGAATATTATTTTGTGTGCAAATCTGTTTTTGTTAAAACATAAGGAGCTTGTAGTTCATGTATGTAAATTGTGTATAAAATTAGTTTATTTATTACTAGAGTAAAAAAGAGAAATTTATATATCGGATTTCCAAGTGATATTATTTTTAACATTCTTGTATATCCCTAGTTTAGATGTAATTATTACGTTATGCTTGTTATCAATAAACTGAACAATATTATGAAGTTTTTTTTCTTGTTACCAATAGGTTGAGGAAACTTGCATTTCATACCCCAGAATATCTAATGACTGAATACCAAAATGCTACTTGATATTAAATTAGCTTTAAACTGCCGCTTAATTAGCGAGGTAAGGGGTTTTATCATGCTATTTATCGCGCAATAACCAAATCCAAAATTTCATACCTTTTGACAACAGCTTGACAGCTGTCAGAAGTCAAAACAAATGGGATAGTGGTCCAATGGTCCAATTCTGGTCCAATGTCCAAGTGAGAATGAACAATTGAGGCGGTCAGCGCAAAAGTGGCCTAACCCTCAATTTACGGCCTAAGTGGCTTAGGCCACTTATGAAGTTTACTTTGAGAGAGAAAAAAATCAATGGAAAAAAGAACTTTTGCAACGCCATCTATTGACGCTCGGTGAAACAAGAGATAGGCTGATTTTGAATTAAATTTTAACAAATTTTATTTAATTGTAGAAGATGAATCACAATATGAAAATTGAGGGTTAGGCCACTTTTGATTGAGGGTTAGGCCACTTTTGCGCTGACCGCCTCAATTATAAATCTATGGAATGAACAATTTGGTTTTGCTTCCTAAGGTCGTAAATAACGGAATAAGAACCCAGGGGGATTACACCTGTGTTCACAAACATTACTATGAGGTTTTTCGACTCTTGAATAAGTAAACGCATTGCAGTGAATCGAGCTCTGTGGGTTCGATTCTGTTGCCTAGTTCACATCGTTGAATGTACTGACATTTTATTACTTCAAACTTTAACAAAAGTTTAAAGTTATGATACACAATAGAGCACATATTGAGTGCTTACGCTAAGTAATCCTCCGCAATCCGAGCGGGCTACCGGGACACTGATTTCGCCGTTGAAATTTGTCAGTGCATGGTGTTTATGTTTTTATGGTAAACATTGTTAATTAAATCTTTGGAATTTGCACTTCTAAGATCCGAACGAAATATTTTTGCAAATATTTGACGTCCAGTTAAGATGAAACTAACTAATATTATGGAATTATTTTTGCGTTTTCAAACGCGTAAATATTTTCAAAACTAGAAAATACCCACTGAAAAAAAATCGACCTTCCCCAGGCGGGAATCGATGCTGGGTTCGATTTTTTTCAGTGTATTTTCTAGTTTTAACAAAGATACCCTTTCCCTCAAAGTATCCATTTCACAGAATATAGTTTTCTCTCACATATCCTAGTTATTTTATTCATTACTAGTGGTCGCCCGCGGCTTCGCTCGCGTTGATGTCGGTTATTATATAGCCTTTCTCGATAAATGGACTCTTCAACACAAAAATAATTTCGCTTCTAATTTTTATTTGGCATGTTTAGTTATGATTGAAATTGATACCAAATTAAATAGAAAATGAAAAACCAGTGAAAAAAATCCTGTCAGGGATAAGTGCTGAGTCGGGACTTGCACCCTAGACTTGTCTCTGGGCGACTCTTCCAACCGAGCTACATAGGACTAGATTTTCCAATTTCAATCATAACAAAAATATTTTTCTATTTACATTCGTAGTTCCTTAGATTAACGCGTTCAGCCAAGCTAACAAACTTAACTTTTATAATATTAGTATCTATAGATACGTCCAAAATTTTGTCTTGGCCTTTGATTTCTTAATAAACACTAGGAAAAGTAATGACCGTAAGTATTACCTAATTAATTTTTGGGAGATTTATTTTGCTTCTTAATGAGATCATTCTGGTAAATAAAGAGGCAGATACTTTTTCAGAACGACAAGTGAGTGAGTTTTATGGGCGCGCTCTATCGGCACGCGCGTCAGCGTCGCACCAAAGCCGCCCGCCAGCCCGCCAGTAATATTTGTATTGCCGTTGAGAGAGTACGTGTCGCCGCACGTTCATTAACGATCGCGGGTTTATTTTCGAAACATCAGCAATACTCAAATAAAAATCTTTCTAAATCTGTGTTACATTTTGAACATCGGACCTTTAATTTATTACTGTTCGCACTGTTTTAAGACCATGTCGAAAGTATAAACTTGTAAACTTTTTTACCAAAATAAAAGTGACGTTGTCTTCAAAATGATGATGGCCAGTGCGAAATTGGTGAGGGACTGCAGCTCGGATCTTAGCTCGGATGTGCGGTCTCTCTCAGTGGCCTCGTCTACGGAAGAGCAGGAGTCTACCACCACAGAGTCCGAGTACACAGAAGAGGAAAAGGAGTATGAACTCGACGATTTGCAGATATTGAAAACTATCGGTGAGTAATATTCAAAAAGTTTTGTTCTGAAGAGGAAATTTACCATGACTATCATAATCCCAAAAGCTTTAAGATTAATAGTAGCTATAAAATTACAAAAAAATATCTACGTGCATTTTCATCTATTGTTCCAGACTCTGATATACATTCTCTTAAATGTTAGCTAACTTTGTCGCAGATGAAGTTTTTGTTTTTGGTAACTTTTACTCTACAATATTTGAATTAGAATTAAGTGTACCTAAATAGATCTCGCGATTTAATCTTGTCGTGTTTCGAAATTTTGCTAGTATTTTGGTGAGAAAAAAAAAATTGAGCATAATATGAAACATGCAATTCATATTCAACTTTAGACCTATAGTCTCATTACAATTTTTGGTTTGTATAGTGATATACAATAGAAATAACAAAAAAATTATTTTTGGAGGATTTTAATTTTTTTTTTATATACCATTTTTATTTTATCTAAAATTAAGATCATGATTCCTAAGAGAGTTTTGCTCTATCTCTTAGTTTAGAATTTCCCCATACTGACCCGAAAAAAAACTCACCCTGTATATGACATCACGAGCGTTTAAAATGCCCGTGCAGGGTGGCTATTTTTATTTTTTTTGGCTTTGATATTTTTATACTATGTACTTAAATTAAAGGGATGTAAACTACTAAATTAAATATTTAAAAAATCGTGCATATTCTTTATTGCGGCTCGAACCTTATAAGTAGGTAGTACTGTTGCTATTGAATAAGTATTTAATACCGATGTATGAAGATATCTACACAAAAGCTTTCTAGAAGTTAGTGTTAATATGGAAAGCGTACCTCTACACTAACGCTGCAGTATATGTGCCATTAGAATATAATTATATTTATGCGACCGGAGTTCTGAGAAGACGTCAGTCTCCGGGAGGGCTGTGTGTAAAATATAAATAAATTGCATGCGACCCACATGGCGAAATTACACCGACTTAATGGCATTTCCCTGGAAAAACATTGTTGTGAGAACTGCTTGAAAGGGTGACATTTATGTTTTTTCTTCTTAATTTACCTATATCATGCGGTTTGTTTATATTCAGATGACACTTATAGGCAGGGTTTTAGTTGTTATAAATATTTTTATTATTGGTTACCAGTTAAATCTCTTAACTACTTAGTTAGAATTAAACGTCATTTAAAGCTGTTAGTTTACTCAAGGAATCTTTAGTGCAAACTCATACCATGTTTTTCGTACAAGCGGTTGCAATTGTTTAGCTTTGCGGACTAACAATAACATTGCGATTCCCCTATCATAGTCAAGATAAAAACCATTTGCTTGGTCCAGCTTAGACTTAAGGCTAAGCTGGACAAGCAAAACACATTTACAAATATCTTTAAAATCGGTTCATATACACATATGTGTTTGTTACACACATACAGGCACACAAAAAATAAATAATGCGATTTTAGGTTTTGGTTACATGTGAATAATCACATGAGTTTAGAAGAAAAGCATTTATTTCGAAATCAAAAACAGACACTTCAATTTACGTACTTATACTTGTGTGCGGCCTATTTTTAACCGACTTCAAAAAGGAGGAGGTTATCAGGACTGTATGTTTTTTATGTTTGTTACTACATAACTCTTTACTGGGTGTACCGATTTTGAAGATTCTTTCAACGTTTGGAAGCTGGTGCTTGTCATGTAGTCCCTTTTGATGCAGATCGACATCTGACGAGTAGTTTTTGAGTTATCCTTAATAATGCATATTTATTTAATTGATATTGATGATATCGTAATCTTATTACTTGTGTGTCTAAAATATCTCGAGATAGTTTCTTGAAAATGTATATACTTAAAACAGTAACAAGCAAAAAAATAATTATTTTTAATTAAAAAAAACCTTCAAAACTAAAAACGGAGAAATAAAAATTTTGTTTATAAAAATCTAATTTTTTTTTGAGGTCGGTGCCAACCTCAATATTTTAATAAATGTTGTCACTTGTATTCATTTGGGACTGTCCTCAAAAAACAGTTAGATTTTTATAAACAGAATATTTATTTCTCCTTTATTAGTTTTGAAGGCGGTTTTTTTTATTTAAAAAGTTTTTTTATATAGGTTCAAAAAAGGTGAGGCTAACGTTATTTTTCTAGCAGATCATCATCAAGTTAGACTTAGATTACGATATCTACTACTAAATGGAAACAAAAGCGAGATTTAAATTTCACTCAACGATTACTGTTATTTGAACAGTGGTCGTTATTTAGTATAAAGGGCACTCTTCATCAACTTCCCTCTTCCATCATTTATCCATCATGCATCTGTTGATGCGTTTATCGTTCATAGTACCTACGACTGTGAACGACAGACGTATCACTCGCGCTAGTGGTACAAATAGTGTAAAATTTTTAGTTTAAAAAACGTAACTATTGTAATTGCGTTGAGAGCCCAATTTGTATGGTAAACATGATTTGCGATCCTTTCCGCTACGGGCGCTATTCGCGTTTCCTATACAAATTGAGCTCTTAACGCAACTACAGTAGTTACGTTTTCTATACGAAAAAACTTACACTACGGGTAAAGGAGCATCCTGGCCACCATTATCTTTACGCCGATATAAAGCGAACGAAATGATAAAAGGATCCAGATTTTATTTCTCATTGATTTACTTAAAGTTTGATGTCCATAAATAAATGTGGACCTATTTGGGGGTCCATTCTCTTGCATTTAACCATTGCATTGGACTGCATATAGGTACCTAGTTCAAGTGGCGCCATGAAGTTCATTAATATTATGTTGTCTAAAAGATTAAGTTTAAATATATATAGAAAATGTGTTTGCTGATATTGGTCTGAGTTGCTGATAAAGAAATAATAATGAATAATTCACCGCAATTCATCAAAGGTGTCTTAAAAATAGTATTTGGGTTAGTGACCTAATTGTATCTTTTTTACAACCGGAGTATCTATAGTCTAATTTTATAATCTGAACGTAACGTTGTTATCTAAATATAGATCGTAATCATTACCGCTCTTGCGAATATAAAGATATAAAACTATTTTAACATAATTTAATTTAATGACAAAATTGATGCGTTATGGTTAAAGTAAACCAGTCATAAAACTTTCTTCACATATTGCTCGTAAAAGAAACTTAGTCATTTATTTCTCATGTCCGCTATAAAATCATAATGATAATTTATAGACGAAAGATAGGTAGATTACCTACCTATTTTTCGTCTATAATATTCTGTATCTGTACCTATAGTAGAACAGGATATTTCGAGGATTATAGGTTTTACCGCCTTCGTGGTTTGCGTTCACCTATTGGTGTCATAGGTACCTCCTACCCACAGATTTAATTCCCAGGAGATTACAAATCTGTGCTCGGTTTGGTTGGGGGTTTAAGTTCGCCTGGCTAGGTGCCCCCATCGCACCGAAGTCTGCCGCCATTTGCAAGAATTATATGAGGTTTTTCTAAATTAAGCGCAGACGACGTCAAATCAGACGGTTGAGGATTCCCGGCGGGCGAAGCCATCGCAGATTTAAAAACGCTAGGTCATATGGTGATATCTGGCATTACATTGACAGTTTTGTATGGACATTGAAGGGAGCTTTCAAGTGTCACGTGTATCATTTGCGCTGGTGTGAAATATAACGCGTACCCATCAATATGGTGTGTAGAGTTAATTACGAAAGTGTAGAATAAAAAAGTTTGAAAAAATCGTGACTTCACATGTTCGAAATTCTTTTACGATATGTCATAGTAGATGTATGTAGGATATGAATATGGCAAAGTGATATTTCTAGTCGAATTTAGATAGTCGGGACTTGGGAACTCTCCTAATACTAGACTCAACATGACACTTCATCTTAGTTTTCATAGAATAAATAGTAGATACATCATCAACGTTTAGAAGTGATAAATATTGGTTACAAGTTTTTGCCCGCGACTTCTTTTGCGAAATACCTAAAAAATTATAGCCTATTATGTTATTCTGATGTAGATTATGAGCTATATTATTGTAAAGTTTCACTAAAATCCATTCAGTAGGTTTGGCGTGAAAGAGTAACAAACACGTACATCCATCCATCCGTACAAACTTTAATATACATATTATGATATATCATCGACAATCAAACTTAAATAAGGGCAGATAAATTATTTTGTTTTTAACAAAAAAATTAAAATGATCTGTATATAGGTACCCGTAACTTCGAAAATGTGTCTTTTTGTGAAAATGAAATTGTGCAGACTGTTTTTTTTTCAAATAAAGTGTTGATTACCTCTACTAGACTACATTTTAGATTTATATAAAGTTTCATGACATTACCACTAGGAGTAATTGAGGAAATTTAATATGGAAAATACGTTTTCTGTAAACCTTTCATGCAAAATTAAATTTAAAAATTCTGTCGTCCGGTTCATTGATTTTAAAATAAAGACCTGTTATTTAGACAGTGTGGCATCTATAATACAAAAAATATTTCCGAAAAAACGGATAGAAAGTAGCGCAAAACTATGAGAGGCGAATGTGAAATAAATAGAAATAAAGCTTGGGGCGCAATCGAGCTCTTATAACCAAAATGCTTTTAGCATTTATTAAATGCAGAAGAGGGTATTAGTTGGAGATTGATACGATATCAGCGAAATTATGATATGCACTGTAATCGTAGCTCGACCTAATTTTACGTCGAAATGGGTCAAGGACGAACCAGGTCCATTATTGACCTCGTACCGTGACGTTGTACGTTGCGACATTTTGCGCAGCTGTTTCAGTTCATAAGTTTAATAATAGTTCATGTACCTACAGACAACAGCCAAACTTGATGGTCAAAACGAAAGCTAAAGCTAAAAAAAACCTCTGGATGATAATGTGAATGATGCATTCCGTGACCTTTCACTTGTAACAAATAGAATTTGATGAAATGAAATTTTCTTAATTTAAAACTTTATGGAACGACTATTTTTTTTTAATAATAATAATCTTTATTGTGCATAAAACTGTTATACAATAAAGATTATTATTATTAAATAAAAAATAAAAAAAATAGTCGTTCCATAAAGTTTATATTAATTTAGCCTTTCTGTTTACGATCATCTAGGTATTTCTGCTATTGACTGTACTTGGTCATACATTTTATCTTATCTTATCACTGTGTGAATTAATATATACAAATTACTTCAAACATGAGCGACCGAATTTCATACAAAAAAAAGGCATATATATCAATCTTGGAACACAAGTGTCTGCATGTAATTATCAAAACCATCGGGTTATTTTTTTCTATTGACAAGCTTAGATATCAAATATTTATCATCAAATTACATAGTATGCTTATAAAATGCTAATTAGATTTTAAAATTGTATAGGAAGCTTCTACGGAGTACAACTTAAATATATAGTCTTTGGAAGGTACGCATAAAAAACTTCCTTTTACGTTAGTTTTTTTTACCGTAATGAATGTAAACGACTTAAATTGGATAATCTAATTAAGTTACTTACATAGTCTAGGCATCGTCGATTGATGACGTAAAACATTCAAATGTAGAGGCTGCAGTGTTACAAATTGACGTATTAACATTTGCATACGACGTGAGGTCGTTGCTTTTCCATTCGCTTTCATTTGTTTACTAGAGTTTAGAAAACTTTAGATAGAGATACTTGAAGTAGTTTCATGTTCCGGCGAAATCTAACAATTGATGTTTAACTAAATAGATCGATGCTCACATAATCCAAAAATTACCATCCAACTTTAGACTTGGTTGATAATATTGTAATGCTTGTACTATTATTAGAACGTGGAAGTAGCTAACAATTTAACTTAAAAATTTTCGTGCTAATATGAATCTGGCTGTGGGTCAGGTTATTCAAAACTGACAAACTTAAATTTTACAAAATTATTATAGACTAATCGAGTTCAGTCTATGACGAAATTTTACAGTATGTGGTAGCATGACGTACAAGTTGCCTGTACTATATGATTATATTTTAGAGTAATTCAAATCTACACAGCTGCTGCATAAAAGTCCCACTGCGCTACTAATTTTGCGCAGATAGGAAAAATAATCATTTAATGAAATATTGGCTTTTGGTATCTTATTTTATTTTATTTATGTCTTAGAAAGACCAACAGCTTATTAACTAAATAGACATATAACTAGCAGTTGAAGCCAATTAAAGGTCCCCACTAGTAGCACTAATTACTTACATACACATAACTTAAAATACAATAGGTATTTTAGTTTTAATTCAATAGCACTACTATGTATTTCGTTTTTTTCTGCATGCAATTTCCAACAAATTGTTCTGAAACAGAAAACAAACACAAGAATAACAAAAAAATTACAAATACTTTTCTTTTTCGATAACTTTTTATTTCAATAACGGTTTGACAAACAATTTACTCAAGTTTGACGAGCGGTGCATTATGTTTCTCTGGCGTGGAGCTGTAATAACAATAGCTATAAATCTCGGTTCGAAATATAATACTAGCGCCTCAACTGTTATGTACTGTAGAGTTTATGTTTACGTGCTATTGTTAAGGGGAAACAGAGCAAAGAAGCCTGACGACTTAGCTCCAGGCGGTGCACTGTCGCACGATTATTATCCTCGGTCAGTGCCCCACTTTCGTTTCTAGATGACCACAGCGGACGATCTTTCTAGAGAAATTTACAAGACCTCTTTTTGACACAGACCTTAAAGTACTAACTATAACTATGTTCCGCCTCCGTGCTACATAGTAGGTATATAGGTGAATTTTTCAAGTGGGCCTTCAGGGACAAATCCTAAACTATAAGGAATATCGAAAAATGCTAAAAGGAGTCGCGAGCCCGATTTTGATGTAAACAAAAACTGCATCATTGGATTTTTGAAAAAGTAATGATCATCGCTTTGTTTATCGCTTAAATCAAGATGGAACAAGAAATATTTTATTAAAATTTAATGTTTTTCATTAGTTTCCCTTATATTATTACTTCCCAGAAATCGATCCTTATTAACAACACTATCAAATGGCGTAATAATACAGGCTTGAGTTTTTTTTCAAAACATTGGATTCGATTCCTGGCCAGGATTATTGATTTTTCAAAAGTGCAATTTGTGTTTTCATCAAAATCGGGTTCGTGACTCCTTTGAGCATTTTTTGATATTCCATAAAGTTTAGGATTTGGCCCTGAATGCCCACTTGACAAATTCACCCCCTACAGTGCATCGCCCACCGGAATTTGAGGATCTTGGGATCGGACCAAATACCTACTATATAGGACCTCTGGCTCTGGTTCGATCGGACCTTTAGAGGACCCAAGGGGAGAACAAATTTAAGTATCACTCAGCTCAGTATGAAAGGTGGTGGGAGTTCTTTTCATTCCCTTAATAGTATAAAACAAAGTCGATCATTCTGTCTGTACTGTCGGTTAGAACTTATAATAATTTTGTACTCAGGGAGGTCCAAAACGTGTAAATCCGTCAAAATCTCGAGGTCGATTTTTTTACGATTACAAGACTTCCTCTATACTACGTATACGAGAAAGTAAAAAAAGCTCAACCGAGGGCGTTGTGATATAACGATGTTGCAAGGATCACCAGCTTGTTTGTAATAAATATATTAGGTTCATAAAACTTGACAATATCAGATATTATGCACATTACCTTCTTACCCGTAATTCCCTTTATCGAACGTAGCGGTGATTAGAATTAACGCAGGCACGTAAGTTATTAATAAATAATTATTCATACCTGCAACTTTTATCTTTTCCCTGTTTGGCCTTATGCCCCTATTGGCTTCAACATAAATAACCCGATTATTATGATTTATTTTTATTAAGTACACCAGAAGAAGGGAATTCGTTTGTTTGCGTTTATGGAAATGAAGTTTTTCATTGCAATTTTATTAACCCATGAAAAAGAAATTTATGTAACCAATTTCATAGCATGACGGGCTTTTGGAGTTGAAGCGATTTATATTATTAAAGTATGCCCGTAAATCCAATATACTACATTTCAGTCGATTGATGTCAGCTACAGTATGTAGTTTGAAGAATGTAAACACGCTGTTTAATGAGCCTGCTATATAAAATATTACGAGAGTTGCGCACGCGACCGATTGTTTGTCACGCATGATTGCGCAGATATGTGGGGCAGTGTGCTGCCGGCCGGCGATTGGGTGATCACATAGTAATTACCTATCTATTTTACGTTATTGGTATTTTGACTAAATAGTAAAAATATCTTTATCGTTGTTCACATGCTAAGATTTAGGAAGCATTTTTTAAATGTGAATACATGCATAAACTCATGCTTTTCTCCTCTACGGTAGGCAGAGATCGTTATTCCTTTTTAAGATTTCTGCTTCATATACTCTTTTTACACTCCTTACGTTGACGCTGTCGTGGTGGAGTGGTCAGTATCTATTCGAATCCGGGTCCGGGTTCGAATCCTAGTAGTGGCAAATATTTGCGTGACGAACACGATTATTACTAGTCATCGTTGTTTATATCTTTAGTTAAGTTTATTTATGCAAATAAACAAAATTATTATGTATATAAAAATGTCCGTTATCTAGTATAAGTACATAGCACAAGTTCTCAATGATACTTACTTTGGTCTAGATGATTGGTGTGAGCGTGGAAATATATTATTATATATTACTTATATAATTACATTATACTTATACGAGTAAATACCTTTATATCCGTTAATATTTGAAACTTTGAGCTTATTGTATTTTTAAAAGATTATTTATATTAGTTATAAATAATTGGCCGACAAAATGTTCTAGTTCTTTCCCCAATAACAACTTTATTTTCTATTTATTATAATTTATTTTCATTCATTCTTTCTTGATGTTTCTACATGACCAAACTAATCTGAATAACATGTAAATCTTTAAAAAACTTTTTAAAAACCTCATTGATATATTGACTGGAATATGCATTAATTAGTAGGTCACACGAGGCAAAAACATATGCCTGAAAGTTGTAACTCAAGTAAGTTGATTAATGGGTAAACAGTAGCATTTAATGTGTGCTAGAAAGTTCAGCATTAAAGACATTCATTCTATATGGGTTAGATTAGAAACTTTATTTGCGGATCTACTGTTTATAAATATTTTATCACATAATAATATCTTAGGTCGGAAATTCTCAAAACTCTATCAAACGTAGAGAGTTTGTTCGCAATAGAATTTAACACTCGTATAAATTGCATTAATTTCCTACGGAAGTTTATTTAATTGCTATTGTTTTATCTCAATGTTTCCATTGTACGTACGCAGTACTAAAGTGCGTCTCCGAGTTAAATAAAGAAAAGAAAGTTCAGAACAATGTGGCTCTGAAAGCGGCGACGGCAGACCACATGGAACCGGTCACTTGGGAGACAGATAACCCATCAAGGTTTTGCTACTTGAAACGTAAACATTACGGCATAAGTGTTATTTTCACATGTGTACACATGTAACGTTGTGTCGTCTATGGGTCCAACACTGTTAGTTTGGTCCAGGAATGAGACACGTTTTCGTCACTATTTTTTTTATTGGTAGTAATAGTAAATAAGTTTTATAAAGTATACAACATGTAAATTAAATAACCAACACCCTAAATACAGGTGACTTGGGATCAGTAGCCGATCTGATTTCAATAATTTTTCTTTAAAAAAAAGTTTTTTTTTTGAAAAAAAAAAAAAACAAATGTACCCAGAAAATATTGTACAACATTTTCTGGGTACCTTTTTTTTGTTTTTTTTACAAAAAAAAAGTTTTTTTTTAAATATTGAAATCAGCTCAGTAGCCGATCCCAAACCATCACCTGTATTCAGGGTGTTGGTTATTTAATTTACATGTTGTATATAAGGCACTCTGAAAAGAATATAAAACACACTGTAAAAACTGAACAATAAAACACTTAAAACTGATACACAAAAATATAAAAGGCTTATCAAAAGGGACTTACAATTTTATAGTGCCTTGATATAATTTTAATACGTATGTACGTTTTATGGCCCAAGCTAAGGTCCAGAGCGAGACCCTTGTAACAAGAATTAATGTGTTCGCTAGGACACGGTCAGTAGGTAATATAATGAGTCAAAAGCGCGAAAATGAACCAAACGTCATGATAATTTTGAATTTGATTGAATTTACTTTTGAAATATTGTCTGTAATAATGAGGATGGTACCTACTATAACATGACAATGTTATAGAACCACGTTACACACATATTGCACACATATGAACACAGATATTTTTTGTAAAACAGGCTTTTCAAAAAAGTCTATCAAATAATACCGTTCTTCCTGATGGCAAGCAGACAAGTAGAGTACAAATGCAGAGAGAGCTAGAAATGACCCAGGATTGTCAGAAGGACGGAACACGTATTGGGACAATAAATGAAATAATAGTCACTTATGTGGTAGAAACCTACATAAAAGCGTTTCTGCATTGAAATGCAGTGTCATGCTGTTCTATTCTGCATCTGAATCATTTCATTATTGCACCTGTCTTGAGAAAAAAAACTACTAAAATTATAACACTAAGTTAGACGTAAATTGACTTTTTACAATTTAGTCCTACTCCATTCCATCTTAAGTTAAATTAAACTGATAGATTCACGTCTGGTTTATTAGTTGATGTTCGTCATTTTTCTTGTCGAATCTGAAAAAAAAGAAAACATTATTTTTGTATAACATTTGCTATGTGGATTTACTTTGTGTTTACGTACACTGTGTTCCACATGCAAAGACAAGTAGTAGGTCATAGACATAGATTTGATAGTGATAGATAATGATAACACTGTGATAGCTCAGTGGAATGGGTTGAAAAGGACGTGTTAATATTATGATTCCCGGCCTTGTTTATTTACGCGTAATCAGGGTATTGTGTTATGCAAATATTGCCAACAAGATGGACATTAACCAGATTAAGGCACAAACGCATTTGCATCGATGCGCCCTTGATACTGTTGCTTTATTTACACTGACCTTACTGTGTTGCGGTCATTAATATGATATTCAAAACAAAAGCCAGAGGAATGGTACGTACTCTGAAGGTGTGCACGGCGTGGAGTCCATTTTGCATATTAATATGTTAACGGGTTGGCAAAATAGATGCGGGTACCGAAGGTCGCATGTTGGCAGAAACTGCTCATAACTTCGATTTCTAATATTATTTAGGTATTTAAATAATATTGTTAAAAATAAATTATATTATCACTTAGCTAATTAAATGTAAAAGTTGATTTTATTCTCACACTTTCTTTGTAACATTTCACGAACTAAGTACCTGGGCTATCATACCAACGCGAACTAAGTTTGGCAACTAATTTTTCAATCAAGTGTTGGAATTCACAGGTGTTCCCTCCCTCCTTCGTACAATCCTGGATCATTCAAAAGAGCGGTGAGATCTTGCAGGTCGGCAAGGCGAGTCTATTTTTGCTTATCATTAATTGAAATTTACTTATTTGTTACACCTTTTTCTAAAAAAGCATGCTCATTATTTGTTTTACTTCTCATTACTTGACTACCATACCGATTACCCATAATTGTTGCCTCTCTATCTTTTTGCTACCTAACTTTTTAAAAAAGGTTTACTTTAAAACTTCCTTAAACACCTTAAAACTTTTATGCTTTTCGTGAAAAATAAAGCATATTTTGTCCATTACCAGACAATCTATCTCAATCAGACCGCCAGTGAATTAATGATATATTTACCTATTTAGCTTGCCTGTGTATTTGGGTGGGTGGATGTGCGAGACTTTACGAGATTTATTTTTTAGGTCATTGGACTTTGTACCACTGTTTGTGGTCTGGTTACATGTAGGGCGAAGGTCGAAGTTCGACCGATGTTGTTTATGTTTTTAAAGACACGTGCGTACAATCTGTGCCCTACGTAGGGTTGTCACTGTTGTCAGCCAGACAATCTCCTGATATAATGATTACCTACTAGGATTGAGGGTTCCGTGTGAAGGTTGCTTTCACTTTGGCCTTATGATCACTTACCATCACGATGAAGATCAAGAGCTTCCCCCCTCAAGCATGTCAATGTAGACAGTCGTGTAATTCTGAGTAGTAGCTAGAAGCGGGGATAGGAACAAAAGAAGCGTAAATGTTAAAAATTGGAGCCAGTGGAGTCCAGTCCCGTCTCAGATGCGTTCAATGCGTCTCAGCACTTGATCATGAAAATAGTTGTGCTATTACGGTGAAGGAAAACATCGTGAGGAAACCGGCACACACCTATGAAGAAATTCTTAGGTTGTGTGTGAAGTCGACCAACCCGCACTTGGCTAGCGTGGTTGACTAAGGCCTAATCGCCCCTAATGTGGGGTAGGCTCGAGCCCCTCGGTGGGGACATTATATGAGCTGTTGATGATGACTTGATCTTGACATGTTTCTCTTTTTTTGGTACAATTTTCAAACATTTCAAATCATGCCAAATAAAATTATAAACCAATGCAAAGGAAGTTGACTTTAAAAAAAAGTGATTTTATAATAATTATTATCAAAGTAATATCACTGCATCGTGCTACGTCACGGAAGCGTGGAAGCGCGGAACTGCAGATTTTAATATTGTACACAAGTGTAAGTTTGTATAGAAAATATGCTGGGTCTAATACACTGGAAAAGACGAGTCGCATAAGCGCGTCCCCCTAGCAGATTTAGCAGACGCAATTGAGGCGCGGAGCGGTCTACTACTAAAATTATTTTTCTCCCTTAAAATTTGTACACAAGTATTTACTTGTTTGTACCTACGTACTTTAAATTATTATATTTTCGAACTAAAATAAAGTGATAACCCTAGCATGAGGATTAAATCAAGTAGAGCTTTTAGCTTTTAGCCACGAAGTAAATCAAATTTACTCACACCAACAGATTTTTCACAGGAATTTCCGTTTCCGATAGATTTTACGAAACTACAAATGGCATAGGTCACGAAGTAGAAGAAGCGTAAACAAACATTGCTGGTGACAACTCCGTGACACGAGTGTGTAATGTGTTAACTGTTATGTAATGACTGCGGTAGTGTGTTCTCTCGTTGATCGCGAGATCCGTTAAGACTTTCGCCGCACGCGCATTGCAGCCGTGACATTGTTCTGTTATCGTGTTCCCATCGCCGTGAGTCACACGTTGCCAAATTTTACGACTTTTCAATAGTAGATATAATCGTTTATGGTCACGGATGCATAATTAATATTATTAGGTACATACAAGATACGCGCGAATAACATAACCCTTTACTTGCAGTCGGACATGTGCTTTCTATGAATTGTCAATCTAACTAAACTATTCTCGTTTCCGCATGAACACATACTAAAAATTTCATCAAAAATTTAATTACATTAAATCTTCTGTTTGACTAATAAAATCACTAAGCACATCAGTGACAAACACACGAAGTGAATATTTTTTTTCAAATAAAGATAATATTATATGTGTCTAGACCAAAACAGTGTCATGTAAAAAACTTGTTTATAACATACATATCTACATAGGCTTAAAACGCAGAGAAATTTATGTGCGAAATATTTAAAAAATGTCAATAAATTCTGGTTGTTTTTGTTACGCTGAGAAAAATAAAAAACTTTTAAAAGTTATGGCTATTCAGATCTAGGCTCTCAACCTAGTACCTAAGTGTGTAAAATATCTCGGAATAACAGTGAACGGTAATGAGCTAATTAATTATGGAGATTAGCATCAACACAGTTACAACAAATTTGGAAAGGTAACATGACATTCACCGGGCGAGAGCTCTCTATTGTTAAGCTCAGTTCCTCTCGAATGCTATCTTGATTATTGCTGATATGCACAACTAACAGTATTAGAAGATGAGGTTTCGTTCACAAGATCTTTTACGGGCCATAGAATTCAAATTATTGTGGGTGGGCGTCACAACGGAACTTAGTGCGAATTATATACGTATGTATAACAAATGAAACAAACAAAAAGTTTTAAAACCTATAACTACGGAGTAAACTACACATACAGTTTGTTTATAACCTAACGTGCGAAATATTATAGTGCAGATTTCCGACGTTAAAATAAAATATATTGATTCATTTTTTACATACACACTACACTCATCAAAAGGGTCTAGGGATCAAGTACATTTTTGTTTATAACGCTTGTACACACTTTTATAGAAAACTGTAGATCTATTTTTAACAAAAAAATATGAAAACTTCTTTATTCAAACAGTGAAATAAATAAAAAACAAAGAATCAATAACATTCCAAAATAATGAAAATAATAATCCTCAATTAAGGCGATACTCTAAAACGTACTTGATCCCTAGACACTTTTGATGAGTGTATTATTACGCTCATAATCTAAAAGGAGTTGAACAGAGCTTTAGGTAATATTTGGTTACACATAAAGTCACCATTATTTATTTATTTTTTGTTTGTAGCATTACAAGTTATATGGATTGCCACTTTTGCTCTCATTATATCTTCTTACTTTCACGGCCGTTTGTGTTTTCATTCGCCAGCTTGCATACTGACGCAAACGCCCATACACGAGTCAAAACTCGGATCACAACCGCTGCCAACGTACATCACTTACCCAACCCGTTCCCCTCTAAAATAAACCATTTTTAAAATTTATTTACAATCGATTCGTTTTACATAAATTGCGAATTTCGTAATTCAGATTCAAGCAATATTTCATATTTTCCTGTCTACGATCTTTTTCTGTATTTCTTCGCATTCTCATTGTACGGTTTTGCGTCTTTTGTTTTTTCTCCAGCCTTCACTTTTATTTTTGTCACAAAAAAAGTGTACAAACATAAATAACTCCAAATACGTAATTATCTTACAGCCACATAAAAACATTAACGTCTCTATTGTGTGAAAACATTTTTATATTCCAAAACGGCGGACACCCACCCGGCGCTCATTTATACAGTTTCCAATAATAAATAAATCATCGCGATAGCAAACAAGATGAAGTTAGATATTTTTTCCACCGTTTGACGCGCGCACACAGCTGTCCCCGACGTCTATCCCCCGAGACACTGACATTTTATTATTTATTCTGAGAAATCAGCTTTAATCTTTACAGAAGTGAAGTGAAGTGAAGTTCCCACTTGACCTTCGAAACTACTTCAGTGCCATTTGACTCTGAGTGAAAGTATCAAATGCCAAAATTAAAAGATGTTTCCCAACTAGCGGATGTACGCAAATCTTCAATTACATTTCATTAATCATGAATATTGGGAAATTCTTATTGAAGATGCCGATCGACCTTCGTATAAGGAAAGAATTTAAAGGTGAACGTTATTTTGATTACATAATAATAATACTAAAATGGACAAGAAACACATTCTGCTGGTTCTTTAATTTTAAACTCAAGACAAGGAAATTTTGTTTTCAAACCGGTCTGAACAACAATGGCAATTACAATAAAAGCCGCATAGAAACGTACCATTTAAGCGGACCACTATTGACATTGTTACGCAAAACAACAGTTTCTGAATGCGATAACGCGGCACTAATGGTGTACAAACTGTTCGATGTCACTGTCAACCAAGAAAGATTTGACATGATAAAGTCTGAGTGATAAAGATTCGCAATGAAGAGCCACATTTGCTAGACTCGTTCAATAACACAAGTAATATAAAGTACAACAGTAATATAAATTATGAGGGAAAATGCTACAGTAATTTTTTGTATACTAAAGTCATTGCCCTGTCGTTTCCAATGTTATTTTTGGGATTGATTTTTTTTATTCTTCCTACGAAGGAAACTAAGAAAAAATACTAAATCCTACCCATCACGTGGCGCGAATCCTTTACTATTATTATTTATATTAACCTGTGCTGTCTGCATAAATCAAAGGCAACTAACAAGAAATTAGAATTTCAACCAAACAAATTTTTGCACACAGCTCAATCTGAGTTTATTCGATAGAAAGTATACTTACGTTACAGACAAGAATACTGAATGTAACTACTCGAGTCAAGGATTAACTCTAGAACACGGTCTTTGGACGAGATCCAACACCACGTCGCTGCCATTTACTTTAAAATATGAATGAACCCCAACACTGGTACTGTATAACAGCGTTTGTCAACTATATCCTATAAAGATAAATTGAAGACAATCATATCCAGTGACAGATTATTTAACGCTTGAACGATTTAATCGAAGGCGTTACAACAATGTTGGCAGTGTTTAATCGAGAACAGCCTAAGAATAGTCAATTAGGGTACGCACTCGAAGGTTACATAGGAGTGTAGCTCAATCACCACTCTCTGGAATATTACATCATCGTGTAAATATAGATTGGAGTTGATTAATTACTTTGAAAGTTATGGAAACACAATCTTGTTTACAGCTGTCGCTATGACGACATTCGAAACGCAGTTTGAAAAAAAGTAACGAAAGAAATATGGAGTTGTCGGAATATAAGTGCCTGTCTAAATTGGATCTGAATTTTCACTTTGCGCGTTTGTTTATGTAAGTCGTATAGGACAGTTCCCTTGCGGCTCGAACATACTAGAGACTAATTGGTAAAGAAACTCCACCGCGGGAGATGCTTGCCTACTAGAAGTCCTCTAGACAGTTTACTTTTCAGGGTAGAGGAACTACCAAAGTCCTCGGCTTCTTTAAAACCCCAGCTGTAAATCCCCTATGCGGCCACAACAACAATAGTGCGTAAGAAAATCGTATAGCATAGTTAAACTAAATAGATGTTTTGGTTAATTATAAGTAAATTCTAACTCAGATAACATTGCTTTAGTTGTCACCACGCGCGGGTAGGCAGCGTGCGAGTGTCTACGGTAGCTGCTTACAACCCAGGCCGTATTCTTGTCCGCCAACCATTTACCACAAAGAACAGAAAACCTTGTTGCCATTTAGTAGTCATAATTTACTATTAAACTCTATTCTTACTTTTGTATATAAAGAACACAATAAATGCGATTGTTTAAGTTAATATTTAATTACATTTTAAACATATCTCACAGTCCAAATTTTATCATTGCTATCACTCGATTAGTGTTGTTACACTTCTGTTAAGTTTGCATAGATACAATTCAATACTTTATTTTAATAAAAGTAAATACATAGTTTACATACATACATACGATCAAGCTCGTAATCCCATGAGGGGTTGAGCCTGAGGCAACAGTTTGTTACACATAAAGCCAAATCTGGCAGTATGGGCCATGCAGTGCCTCCATATAGTGGCAGGTTGCCAGCGTGTCGCCTACATAAAAGCGGAACTAAACCCAAAAATTAACAATCCTTCAGTAATCACACCTAAAGTCCACGACCAAGACAGAAGTTACACTGAAAATCATCTCAGCAGTCCGATTGGTGAATAGTTAGATTAGAAAACAATTGTACTACAAAGCCGCTTAAATAAATGACGTCGAAGACAGACGGCTTTTATGCAAGGTAATTCGAACAATCGATTTGTGATTGTGACGTAACAGACATAACCGGCTCGTCTACCAGTCTCCTGGGGGCACACTTACTCTCATTGCGCCGCTCTACATTACACCTTGCTTGTGTAATGTTAGATGAAACGATTTATCACTTTCAGTCGAGCTCATAATAATAATAATTCTCAACGCATATTAATTTTACAGTTTAAACAAACACAATCAACAACCGTGTGTTTCTTATTATTTTTTTATTCATCTTTAGCGTCTGTTGCACAATTTCTAAGCAGTTTCTAAGTTCCCAAAAGCCGTTCTTCTAATTCTATTCTTATTTTTTTATATGAAAATGTCTCTAAAGTAACAATAAATCGTACAGTAGATTGATTTAAATTACGGAGTCTCACAGCACGTATTATTACAACAAGAACTAGGTTGAAACTCTAGACTTTCTTTGACATAAGTATATTTATTTTAATTTTTATTTATTCATTTACAATTCTTCTATATATGTATATAGAAGGTATATAGATCTATGTATATATATCGTACAAATCTGTCAAGTAACTCTAATTGGGTTCGATTTTTAAGATCTCAAACTTGCTTTTTTTCTGTTTATATTCTGTACCCTAATCTACACAAATAAAAAATATATACATAGAACCTCCTTATTTTTGGCAGTCGGTTAATTAAAAAGAGGAAAGTTTTGTATGTTTGTAACGAATAAACTCAAAAACTACAAGACCGATTTCAAAAATTCGTTCACCATGTATTTACTTGGCTATATTAATTTAAAAAAAAAGACTCCACGCGGCCAAAAGGCGAATAGTATTAGATATGGGGGTGCTGAATGATGTGTTGAGTGGACGGTTGGATTGCCCTGAACTCTTGGAGGAGCGTTAATTGTGCCGTCTCGCCGAACGCGACATACGCACCTCTACTTATTTGCGGCCGCCTTTCATTGCACCATTTATGGGCAAAATGCAGTATTGACGCGAATCATCAACACTTATAATAAAAACTTTTCCGATATTCAAGAATCTTTTATTGATAAAATAAAAGCAGTAATTGTTAATTGTTTAGTCTTTAACTTTTAATATACACTCTATTGCCATAAAAAAAAGCTTTAAATTTACATTTAGTATCTAAATATAGCGAAAGTGTATTTGTTTATTTAAGTTAGTAACTATATACATTTGTGGATAACTATGTCGGCCGAATTAGTTTTAGACAATTGTATCTAGGTATAGTTTTTAAGCAGATGAAGATGGTTGTTTGTTATTTCTTATTATACTGGGTGTAAAAGACATAAACAGTCAAACGAAAACCATGTATTCTATACATCAAAATAAGACATATTTCAAAAAAAATATTGCTGGGAAATGATTTTTATTTTTTGGTGTTAAAAAAATTGCAAATTGTACCGCGCAATGTAAAGGGCTCAACTCGCACGCAACTCGCAATACCGCGATAATTTTGTCAGACGGCGGCCCCGTTCGTTAGTGTCTTTGCGCATCGAGTGAGCTACATTGAACGCTAACGTTTTGAAGCCATTTTTTGTTATGAAATACTAAAAAAAATGATAATGTTTCTTTGGACAATAATTAAGAAATACCGTATAGAATACGTTTTCATAAAAAAATTAAAAAAAAAATTATGACTTTGACCTTCAATAAAATCGTAACTATCAATTTCCCAGGTATAGTCTAAAGGAAGCAAAATGTTATGATGGTGAGCAGAATACATGGTTCTCGTTTGACTGTTCATGTCTTTTACACCCTGTATAAATAAATATGTTAAGTCTAAATTAAAGTTTAGCCGGCTAAACTTAGGGTTTCCTTATTGAATTCTGTATTTTGAGGTTTAGCCAAATAGGTCAGATTAGGGTAATTCAGAATTAGTCGAGTAAATTTCAGTTTTCCCTACTTCGCAGCTTCGCAACTTTAGCAGTTATATACAACTATTCCAATACAAGATGAGTAAACATCATTTGGTTATCAGAATTGACATAATTTATTTCACCGAATCCTTCATAAAAAGTTATAGAAAGCCTTCGAATTAACAATGGTTAACTGAAATCATAATGACAGTTTAATAAAACGGAAAAAGAAATTTGAAGGTAATAATGGCCATGACATAGCGAAACGCAACCGTATGACACACGCGTCCTTATTAAACATTGTTTCATAACAAATTTTCCATGAAAATTACTCATTTCGTGACAAAGGGTATACATTTTTTCCCTAAGTTTGTTCCTGTATCGCGTGCAGCGACGATATCACGACAACGTCAACTAAATTGCTTTAAAGGCCATTTATTTCATATTGAAATTAGAAATTCACTGCCATGGTGTAGGTTATTTCCATATTGGAATAATGGCAAAAATAATTAACAAATTGAAATTAAAATAATTCATGAAGGCGCTATGCTATGCTTTAAATTGGTCGAGCAAAACTCTAGGTAACATTACACACAAAGCCACATCTGGCAGTAAGAGGCATACGGTAACTACTAAAATAGTGACACGTTGCCAGCCTACACAAAATGGGCACCAAACCCAAAAATTAACAATCCTTCAGTAAACATACCAACCAAAGCCAACGACACGACAGATGTTATATGTTACACTCAAGAGCATCTCGGCAGTCCGGGTATACAACACTTACAATACTTGTCAAAAAAATACATTACAAATTCCACAGTAATTGCTTGCAATATAGGGTGTTCCTTGCGCGATGCCAATGCCGACTCTATTTTTTATTACATAGTGCTGTAAAATCAAGAAAAATTAGTAGCTATAAATTTTATCAATAGTTATGGAAGAGCGAGACCTCCTGACACAGGCAGGTATGTGCTTAAAAGAAGGCCCCAACCACTGTAATTTAAAGTTGATGTTTTTAATGTATAAATCAATTATTATTATCTTCTTTCTTGACTTTCTATTCTACCTCTTCCAATACTGAATTTCTTTTTATTGTTAATCATAAAACTACGAAATAGTACTTTACCTGCGGTTTTTCACCAGAACTTTAAATTTTAGTTAATAAATCAGCCTATCTTACAGGTCTATACTAATTGCTATGTCAAATCTTATCTAACGTAGTATCGCCAGAGGGCATAATTTGTGACAATCTCTTTCGATATAGAAAACTTGCTTATACCAATTTCTTGCAGGTAAGCTATGAATATTTAACGAGGCTGGACAGTAAATAGAGTGCTTTAAATTCATGGGTTCAGCCAGTTCAACGGTCTTTGATCGTCGCTCGTAATCGCCAGTGAACATGACTCCACCACGAACACAACACAACTCGATCGATAACCATTCAATGATGCAATAACTAAGGGTCTTTAACAGAGCACATTAAAAGTATCTGCGCATTTTTTATTGTTTTATAGTGATAATTTTGTTTTAACATAATAATGATGTTCTACCGGTTTTATTGTATTTCTGTTCTATAACTGTAACTTGTATGAATTAAATCCGAATATAATTTAACGGTATAATTACAGAATGGGTTACTGGAATTGAGTGTGGCGACATTATGTTATGATTAAAATTATTATAAGTAAATAATTATGTTAAAATATAAAGCATTTTAATATTAATCGAGATAATTATTGCGGATAGTCTTAAAATTACAACTAGGTATAGGTATGGCTCTTAAATTAATAATTTATTTTCGAAACTATGTTCAATAATGTTAAAAACAATATTTAGCTATTTATAAACTTTAACCATGAATATATCCAATTTTGCTTCCATGTCACATAATTAAGAGAAGTACTAATATTAGTTTGAATAATATTAAAGAGCTCTTATTGTTTCTGAGTTCGTGGATAAATATCCATGATTTTTCATATGCTTTTTAATTTTTAGTGAAAATGCAGATGCGTAAACATCATGACTAAATATCAGTCATAACAAGGCAAAGCCTACTATGAACTGCGAACTATCAATCGATGCAAATTGATCGGTGCAATATAATCTGGTAAACTATTCTCTTTGTCTAAGGGTAAACTGTATCGGCATTGAACATTACGTAATTGGAAAAAATTAAGAATAAGTATTGTGAAGCGTTTTATCTATGGGTGGAAAAAAGCTAAAAACAGGAATCCCGTCCCAGTGTATGTGTAACCGGATTCAGATATGGTGTAGTGTTTGTGTAACCGTATTCAGATCCAAAAGTCCCTTGTTCGTTCCCCAAGGGTTAACAAAGTGCTCGGTTTGGTTGGTTTGGATCTGTTTAGGACTGGTTTATAATCCGCTCGAATAGCTAACATAATCTTATCGATGCCTGTCGGATTAAAAACAGTGTTTATTTATTTATTTTAGGACAACCAACCAACCAACCACGTGTTAACAGAACTTTTGTGTTCTATCAGTGGAAATCAAAAATAAAACATTGTTTTCAATGTTTTTCGTTAGAATTTTCATGAATTTTAATTAAGCATAGATATAATGTTAATAGCTCTTAGTAGCATACAACATAGATAAAAACCTTTTTGTTTATTCTTGCGCGCGCTCGCTTACAACTCGCAGGAAACAATCTTTACGTAGTCCGGATGTGCGCTCGACGTCGCGCCTTTAGACGTCGTTTTGTCCGCTTTTTACACAATTTTACACACCCAACCGAGCATCACACGTAACACCGGAACTAATTTCTGTGGCAAGGTAACCCAACGAGCGGAATTTGTCATATGAACAGAAAAATACCCGCATATCATTGTTATTGCTTATACCTCATTATTTTGGTTTAATATACTTGGCTGGGTTTTTTTTTAATTTCCTCATTATTGTTTTTGTGCTTTTTCCTTTAAGATCAACAATTACTTTAACCTGTCTATTAGTATAATGGAGTTTTGATATAAAAAGTTACTAATTAATCGTCCTTTAGCCTTTATTTCAAAACGGTAGAGGTTTCAAAATGGTAGAGGCGCTTACCATAAACTGTCCATTTTTCTCTATTTGAGTTCTATGACTATGGAATAAGGTAGGAATTTAATTAAAAGAAATTTAACCATTTTGTGTATCCCGACTTGCCTCGTCCGTACATTAGGCGCCTATTTATTTGTTATTATGAAAATTATGCTAATTACAGTCCCGATACATACCGAAGTAACGTTTTACTTTTGTAACAAACCTATTTTTATTTGTTTTTAAAGGCTCAAACCTTTTACTTATTATATGAAGATGTGACTTTTTAAAAATAGCAAGTCAGCTTAACTAACATCATCGCTATATAAATATCTCAAACAACCGATACATTATTAAACTGGCTCGTGTAATCTATGAGTTATTGTATTGTATAATACGTGGCATAAATTATTAATGTTCACATCACAGACATACCTAAATCAAACGGGCCATAGTACTAACTGCTGCCCAGGCTACATAAATATCCCAAAACGTGTCTGCGTATCAGAAATGTAAACACTATAGAAGTCCCCATGACGTTAGAAGGGTGCAAAATCCTATAATGTTGTATTATTTCGAGTTCCGTTCAAGCGGCACGTTTTGGCAGCCGCCAGTATACTAATCTTTAATAACAATGTTGAATATAACCGGCTTTTTCGAACAATAATCTGACTGTCATACTTTTCCTCGAGCCACACATCAACAAGTTAAAAAAGTTCGGCAAAGTACCAGGGCACGTCCTTCTAAACTGCGAGCGTGTTATTGCCGACTGGGTATTACCGAGAGTATGACGACTTATTTAAAAATATGAATATTATAATATAGTATACAGATATACTTACTACGAATCTTAAAAGGATTTCAATAGCGATACAAGTTTTCATTTTCTTCTATATATTTTAACAGCAGTGCGCTCTTTCGGAAGTTTTGTAGGACAAGGTGACTTTAAATAGGAATAACTAAATAATAATTACGTATTGTGTTGAACAGAATGAATTACATTTAAAAAATAATATCCACTCTGCATATTATACAATCTTTTAAAATGCACTTAAAAGTTTGGTCTGTTAAAAGAAATTTAAAATAAGCTATTATGACTAACTAAATTAATATAAGTTTTTCAACACCCCATGTATATTGGGGCATTTTTAATCTATACAGGATGACTTTTTCAAGTGGGCCTTCAGGGCCAAATCCTAAACTATAAGGAATATCGAAAAATGCTCAAAGGAGTGGCGAGCCCAATTTTGATGAAAGCGAAAACTGCATCATTGGATTGATTGATAAAATAATGATCATCGCTTTGATTATCGCTTCAACCAAGGTGGAACAAGAAATATTTTATTAAAATATAACATTTTCCATTAGTTTCCTGTACATCATTACTTTCCAGAAATCGACCCTTAACAACACTATTGAATAGTGTAATAATACAAAGGGTTTTTTTTTACAAAATAGTTGGGTTCGATTCCTGGCTAGGATTATTGATTTTCCAAAATCCAATAATAAAGTTTTGTTTCATCAAAATAAGGCTCGCAACTATTTTGAGCATTTTTTGATATTACTTATAGTTTAGGATTTGGCCCATTTGAAAAATTCACCCTGTAGGTATATTGATAAGTCCATATAGAGACGTGCAGAAAAATAAAATCTATACCTAATTATTTATGTTACAATGAACAGGATTGCATAAAAGAGTCGGTACTTTTTGCTTAACTAATCGGCGATAGTAGGTACACATTAATCTTCCTAGAAAAATTAAGATCAATATGGAAAGCCGCATTAAAATCACGTTTAAAACTTCTCAAGATTAGCTCAGTCATCCAAACTGACGAGGCTCAACCTCTTGCCAAACTTCCGTTTACTCTATGCATTGATATAAACAATGATCACTTTTAGATTGCGACTTTTACATTTTTAGTATCCTACGTCATTTTCATGTCTGTCAGTATTAGTTTCAATCAGAGGACTTGGCACAAACGTAATTATAATAATATCCAAAACCTACTAAAATGGATCTGTAAAATATTCCGCTAGTGAGGATACGTACGTCGTCGTTATGATCGCTTTCGACGTCAAGATTAATTATTCATACCGGGAACAACGACGCACAACCGCAGAGAATATACTAGATAGGTATACCTGAAGCTACTAATAAAATCTACTTTTTTAAAATAGTTTTATTTCAACAAAGTTGTCATTTAAACGCCTTTTTTAATTTAAGGTTTTTATTTCTATTTCGTTTACAGAGACGCACACTACATAACATAGTAATTGTCGAAATACTATGTACCCTGACTCGACTCGGCTGCCTTGTAGCGGCCGTGGTAACAAACGAACAAATAATAAAACGACAAATAATAATTATCTAAGTGAATAATGCAAAGCGAAAGTTTAAAATGTCATATTGTATAGCAAACGACAACCACCCATGCTAACATGACTGATAGTTTCAAATAAAATTAAATTTTTGATAACACCATTGTTTTTAGATGATTGTATAAATACTATTACTATATAATATGTACCAAACAAGTAGATATGAATATCCCTTTTTTGTGACGATGGGAAATCCATTTACGGACCATACCGCACTGGCTAGACGTACGGCGTGTGCGGGACTCACCGGCGAGGAACAGCGCCGGTCCTATATACTCCGCTAAATCCCACCGGTACCCTCCTAAGCCCTTATGGGGGCGTTTTGGGATCGGCGCACCAGTATGCGCCATGACACCAAAACGAGACATGCATATCCCTAACAGAAGGTTAGGGATATGCATATCTCGTTTCATTTTTAATATAAGCATGGCATTTAATATAAGACATTTCTATGCGTACTTTTTTTGGAATTAATTTTACAGACTCAATAAGTCTTATTTTCGGCCATCACATCCATATTAATTACTTTTCTCTACAGACTCTGTCCACGTATAAATTATTATAAGCTAACATAGACTAGATAGATTATAAATAGACTAAAATTAATAAACATACAGAATTTTAATCATTTACAAGTCAATTATTATAACATGTTAAGTCCGCCGCAGTATTCTCACTATTGATAATCATTTTACATAACACAATTTAGTAAGATGTAAATGTTATTACATCTTGATACATGCCTGATTACGAGGGGTTTTATTATTAAAACTTTTTTACTATTGAACATTAACGTTAAATTTATTGACGTATAGGTTTCAAAATGATCTCATATAATTCAACTCCTCTCATAACATGAAAAATAACTGTGCTAGTTACTACGTACTTTCTTGTTCAGATCTCTTTGATGAAACATCTAAAATGTAAATAAGATAATAATATTTTCATTAATGTCTATGTATTAACGTCAGAAGCAACAAGAAGTAAATCGACGTTATTGTTATGGAATACATAAAATAAAGCATGTTTACTCTCATGGCGAAAATAGATAGGAAGTGACGACTCATGTTGCAGAATTTAGATTGCTTCTCTTCATTGTTTTATAAACAAGCCGTTTTATAAAACGATTTGCATGTAAGTATGTTTTTATTTGCAGCTATCAAAGAGTAATGATTGATAGAAGTCTGATGAAATTTATTGGGCTAATAATACAATTTTATGAATATAGAAAAGACTACAAAAAATTTGTGAAGAATTATAAACAATTTTAGAACCACAAAGCTTTTTTCCATTCCATTATTAGAACAAATTTCATCATTTTTCAAAGCTTGCCAATAATTTTATTGAAATCCATAGGAAAATGTAAGAAATTTCTAGTGGCGCTATTCAGGCTTTCTATACAAATTGAGCACTTAACGCAACTAAAATATTACGCTTTGCGATCATAACTAAAAATGATTACATTCATTTCAGTAGCCAAAATAATCTGGAACAAAAGCACAGGAAGATGACGTATTATACTTAAAGCAAACCCAGAACGTGCCAAAGCAATACATTTTGCTAATGAAAGTGTCACTTTTGTCACTTGCATTGGGATAATGCGAGGTAATTCTCAGGACGACACGTTTTCGTTTTTTTCACGACGCTTCATCGTATTTGAATCTTAATAAATTGTCAAAACAATAATGAAAGTTTCGCAGAAGCGTAGGAGTAGGGGCATTTGGATTTGTATGTAGGCCATCTTTGACGGAATTCGAAATATTGACCGTCGGAACACCTATCACCTCTTTTCATTTTGTGTCAGTTATATAGATCAGTGGAACGGACTTGCTTACGATATATGTAATTTAAATGTTACATATATCGTAATCGAATTGTATCATTTCCAAAATAGATCGTAATGTCCTATTTATTCGTTAATTCGATACAATACTACAATATTTATTGGAAACGGATCCTACATAACGATTTGATCACATAAGCAAACTTAATTGTAAGCAAGATTTACGTTTGTCGAGCGTGACGGCTTCTTCAAAAGTTTGACGGGTAGCTCCTGGCTCCTGCCTTAATGGTATAGGTAAATTAGGCAGAATTTGAAAACAATATTCACCCAGTAACTGCAACCAATGCAATAACTCACAAACTCGAAAAGATACAGTTATCATTCGAAATCTGAGTGCAAAAGTGCATTTAATCTACTAGCTTGAGATGGTTTTTACGTACGTAGAGCGTGGTTCAACATTTTAATTTGAACCACGATTTTTTTTTGTTTGACTACTGCAGGCTGTCCCTTATGACCTGCGTCACCGGTTTTTAGAAAGCGAAGACCTTGGGAGGTCCTAATTCCTGTAAGTCGAACGTTCCTAGGGGAATGCTGGGCGACCAAGCATCTTCCTCTCGGGAGTCTCTTGACCGCCTAGCGTCCCTAGTCCGAAACGGAAGGGAATTTCAAAGAATTATTTGAACCACGAGCAAAAGGATCCTTCGCTAGCTCAGGTTTCTATACAAGTAGCTACTCGCGACAAAAAAATATTTTTCAGTCTTGTATAACCAAAACACCATCGTCGTTAACGATGCTTTTGAAGTTTTGCTGTATATATTTCAGTAATTTTGCAATATGATTATGTTTATTGCTACGTGGAACGTAATACGTTTTATAAAATTAGTTTCTATAAAGCAAGCGTAGCATAACGAAAGATCAATTTGGAAAACACTGATGATGATTAAGATAAAGCTGCTAAGAGACATAGGTGATAACTAATTCTATTATAGATTAGAGCATACGACTTTATTGTCACGATGTGATTGCAAAATACATATTTTAAATCTTGTATTTCTACTTACAATGAAAAAATGTGCTTCCAATGAAAGTATACTAAGATTTGTTACTATCAATGACCACTATAACCGTGATTTCCTGGTAAGTTTATTATTGCGATGAGAGTTTGACTTCGAGGCACAGGAACAGCTAGCTAGTGAAATCCGTCGGCTATCAAGTTTCCAAAGAACTTCGCCTTAAGCTGCGCGTCCCCACTTTCGAGCGATGGCTCTCGAAACATTTCACTTCTTCGCTCTTCCGATTAACTCCTTCGTCGGCTAATTAATGACACTTGAGACGTGCGTTAAATATTACGAAACAATTACTATCGGGCGTAGTCACTAGGTACATTTATGTAAAAGAAGACGCGATACATCAAAATTACGATGCTCAGCTGATTTTGAGTAAAAAGTTGAGGTTTATAATCACACCATGAAAAATTTATTCACTCAAACAAGACTTTACCCAAATGACATATCGAACAAATAAATATGCATACTATGGATTTATTTTTACGTTATTTATTAACTTATTTTTTACATAAAAAAAATGTACACTGAAAAAACTGTCCAGGGCGGTAATCGAACCCAGCATCTTTCCCAATTTGGGCGTCTGCTTTGTTGGGACACTGCTTTCGCCATCAAAATTTTTCAGTGCTTGATACTTATGTTATTATGGTAACATTGTTTTATCAAATCTTTAATATTTGCACTTCTAAAATCCGAAAGAAATATTTTTGCGAATATTGTCCGGGTAGCGTAGTGGTTGATATTTGATTTTTTCAGTGTATATTTTCTAATAATAAAAATATTTGCGCGTTTATTAACGCAAAAATAAATCTATAATACTTTTAAGGTAGTTTCGTCTTAACTGGACGTCAAATATTTGCAAAATATTTGACGCGACGGGAAGTACAAATTTCATGAAACAATGTAATGAAACCATAAAAACATAAGTACCGAGCACTGACAAATTTCGAGGGCGAAAGCAGTGGCCCGGTAGCTTAGTGGTTGACGCAGCCGCCCGGATTGCGGAAGATGCTGGATTCGATTCCCGCCCTGGACAGTCGATTTTTTTCAGTGTGTATTTTGTAATTTTAACAATATGCGTTCTAACAATATGAGCTTAATATCTGCAAAGCTTAAAGAGCTTTATTAATAAACTTCAAGTTCCTATTATACATCCTAAGCAACAAGGCCTCAGTCACAAGTTGTTGACATTTGTAAAGTTACCGTTGTATATTATTAAATGCCTACTTAAGAATTAATAGCTTAACAAAACCGTTTGCTAAAATATTCTTTTTCCGTTACATGATGTTGAAAAGTGCATAAAGAACAGTTTTGTATCTGATTTTAGGAAAAAACTGAGTATAGGTATATTTGTAATATTCTTTATTACTTCATAACTTACAAACGATTGAACGGATTTCTAAAATTAAGGTATCTTGTTGTCTTGACAGCCCGTGTTTTTAAGTAAGTGATATTATATAAAAAACAACATAGCGGCTGTGAGATGCTATTATTAGAAGTAAAAAAATGTCTACACCCACCTGGTGTTAAATGGTTACCGTCGCCTATAGACATTTTATGTAGACGACAAGCTGGCAACTGCTCACTATTTTGAGGTACCTTACCCATACTAAACCAAATGTAACCTCTGCTCAACCTTTTTAAGAACATGAGCGTGCATGATAGTACTGTATGGTTTAAGATGGGCTATTAAAAATTTAATCTTGAGTTTTTAAAGTCCTTTGGGGAAGTCACTTTCAACTCAGATCCCGGTTTGACTATAATAGGGATGAAGACTGAAATAATCTGTTTAGTCCGTTAGATAGAATACCAAAAAATAATTGGAGACGTAGACTGTACTGTGCAAAAATAACATTACTAACATAGTTTTCGAAATGGGATTAAATGTATGAAGTAACGAAATGTTTACCTTTTTTGTAGGTATAGTTTGAGGTTTACCAAGTGGGATGTTTACCAAATGGGAAGTAGCCATTTTTTGTTTTTTTTAATGCAAACAAATAATGACGTTACAGTGCGTTAAAATGTCGTGTGACGCCAAGCTTTGCACATTGTGCGAAAGCGTGCCCCCAACAACACAAGCCCCCCACGTGAACTTAGACGCTCTTTATCTTTTTAAATATATACTGATGTATGGAATATTTTTTGCGTTTACAAACGCGTGTATATATTTTAAAGCTAGAAAAAATACATTGAAAAAGAACGACCTGTCCCAAGCGGGAATCGAACCCAGCATCGTCCGCAAACCGGGCGTCTGCGTTAACCACTACCTACCACCCTATATTATGGAATAATATTTAAGATCATTTTAACTGGACGTTAAATATTTGCAAAAGTATTTCGTTCGGATCTTAGAAGTGAAAATTTCAAAGATAAGATGAAACAATATTTGCCATAAAACATAAACACCATGCACTGACAAATTTCGACGGCGAAAGCAGTGCCCCGGTAGCGTAGTGGTTAACGCAGCAGCCCGGATTGCGGAGGATGCTGGGTTCAATTCCCGCCTGGGTTAGGTCGATTTTTTTTCAGTGTATTTTTTCTAGTACTACTGATTTCAATAAGTAAAAAATACTTGTTTAATGTTTTTGGTAATCTATGTGACAGACTTAAAACAATTATTGTATTTTTAGCCAGTCGTCATCTTATTGTATCTACCCACAAAATAGTATAGATAAATGATCTGAACTCCTCATGAATTACTACCATGTAGGAAGGCCTGTACCCAGTGGGATATGTATAAGCTGATGATGACGTCAGTACTTTATTCTCAATCAATTTTGCATAGACAAATGCATTTGCCTAAGTTTCTAGTTAAGTTGTGGGTGATTGTCAATGTCAATTGTAATGAGACTGTCTGGGCGTGATCGTTAGGATGAGGTTGGATACGCCTGAGTGCGCGTGCGCAGGAAGGTCAAACAAATTGCTTTTGTTATATTTTTGTACCTAATTAGTCATGTAAAACATTTAAAGTCTTGCGTGAATAGTTTACGGTCAAGGAGACAATGTTCTTTTTAGTTCTGTGTAATTTTGTAGTTATAGCTATTTATCAACAATGTAATAACATAACTAATGATATTGTAATCTCACCAATTTATTTCGAAAGGTATTAAGGACATGTCGATTCTTTTGTTGTTTCATACGTAAAATTTAGTACTAATATTTGCAGGGGGTCTATGGCGATGGGGTCCACGTCCGGAAGTCTCCTCGTGGCGGACCCTGGTAACGTGGTGGGGAAACTTTCTCGGCGGGTGTGTGGCTTTTGATGCCAAGTGTGTCCGCTTGGCATTCGTAGTCACATGCCATCGTAGAGTTGTTTTTGTTTTCCCACCACGGCTAGTACCGGACGGCCCTTTTCAGGGCCACGACCGCGCCCGATGACCTCGGGTGCGGCCCGATGGCTGCTCGCGGTGTCCTCGTCAGGAGGACGCGCCAGGTCGAGCAGACGTCGGTGAGGAGGCGGCCTATAAGGCCGGCGTCGGCCAGCGGCTCACAGGGGCTGGCGTTAGTCGGTAGCCCCTGTGGGCTGCTGGCCACTAATTGGTGCACAAGGAGTGCCTAGACGGGCAGCGTTGGGACGGTCTCGATGGAGTTGCGCTCACGTGCGCAGATCCCGAGCCGTCCCGTAATAGCGCACTGGAGGTCAGGCCGGGGAGAATGTTTAGTGGGTATGGAGGGAACGCCTTTACCTCGAGTCCCACATATCCCCTGCGGTAGGCACCACCCCGCAGGGACCATGCGTAAATGCATTTGACCTCCCCGATAGCAAAAAAAAAAAATCAAAAGAAGGAGGTCTATGGCGATGCGATAGTGCGTTCTTCGTAACGGTACCAAGGCTAAGCTACCAAATGCGAGGTCGGTATTCGGATGGGTGTCCGAAAATTTTCAACTCAATTTTCCTTCGTGCTTCGGAAGACACGTTGAGCTGGTGGTCCTGGCTGCTATTGGAAGATAGCAGGTCGTTCCCAAGGATGGTTGGTGTTAGATAGGGGCCGGCCGTAATAATCTAATGTCGAAACCTATGGCAGTATTGTCAATATCAAGATACTTCACCGACCCCAAAATAAAAAGATTCTCAGAGCGATACAGTAATTTCAAAAGAAATAAATCTCGAAACGAATACTAACAATAATTTGAATAGAGAGAAAATTATAGCGTCTACGGCAAGAAAGACGTTAACGTCAAAGTGTCGAGAACGGTAAAGAAAGTCGGTGACTCACATAATACACACTTTGGAGTTATGGATTATGGTATAATAAGGCAAACTAGGCCTTGATGGTCCACACACACGTCACAGTGCTTTATGTTCAGTGAAAGTTGTGAGACCGGCTCTTGCTGGACACGTCGGTCGGCACTCTAAAGCGGTTTGTGATGAATTCGGTCCTGTTTTGCTCGTACTCATCAATCAGTTTGATAGAAAGCAAAAAGGCAGAGCGCTACTATTTACCTATTGCATAACACTGAACTTACCAGCTTTGGAGTACCAATAAAAACTTGTTGACAAATCTACGGCGAGGAATGTAAAAATTGTTAGATGTCTTATGTAACGCATTATCTCAGCAATTTATAAAAAAGGTTTTAAATATTTTGAATGACACCAAACCTTTTTGGAAATTCTGTTCCTGATGATAGTAATTATTTATTATGAGAAAAGTTTTTACACAACTTTTACAACAGTAGTTCTTGTCTAGAATTGACATAGGAAATCAAATTTTATTATTATTCGTCGTAAATATTCGTAATAAAAGTTATTCATCAATTCATTCAGCTAGTTTTGTATTAAGGTATCATATTCTATATTTAGTTTTAGAATTTCAAACATATTCTGAAAAACATATAGGGTTTTCATGACGTCAATTGTTAATAGCAGAATATACGTATATTTAATTAATATTATTTATTTGTGTTTTGTGTATAATTTATGTATATAATTCCACATTCAAGTGCGAGGGCGTTTTAAATTTGAAATGTAATGTAAACAAATATCTCCACTTAATTAATTAAAGTTATTACTAATTGGAAAGTAGAGAGTTTAGTTTCGCGTCTTCTCCGGTAGCGAAGACATAAATGTCATGTCGATATAAAAGATTATTACTTGTAAATTCATACAATCACCGTACTGAGCAAATAAGCGAAATTAACAGAAAAGTAATGCAATGGCTCAATTATTGTCACAGTTTCAATAGCATGGAATGTGGTAATTATATCGCAAACATTTTACATGGACTTTAGTTTCTTAAAGATTGAATAATATGTTTATCTTAAATTAACGTTGTATATTGTAAACTTTTGTTTAAAATAACAAAATAATTCATCACGTGAACATGCATTAGTTATGTCGAAGTGTTACAGCTATTAATTATTATTAGACCAATACCAGAAATATGATTTACGTTTGCTACGCCCCTTAAAATTACGTTCATTTGTCCAGCTATCTCTTTTTAATAGTTTTAAAAATATACACTTTTTATCCTCAACGATGATCAATCATAGATCAGTATATAAAAATATGTAGGTGACCAGTTATTGTGTTGACGCTGGAAATCCCGGAAGAAAGCGTCTTGTGTGTTTGTATATTAGGTAGATACTGCTTCTTTTTTTATTCGGATAGCTAACAGTGTTGAATAAACAATAATGATGATCTAAGAGCTATTGACAGGCTACCACATATAAACTTCAACTTTAATACTAATACCCATTAAGCATTAGACAATTACAAAAACAAACACCCACACTAATTAAGCCTTGATAGCGTCTCTCTCATGCCACTAAAGGTATCGTGGAAGATATCAATATACACACTTGCGTTATTCACTGCTTCCTATTTAAATATTAAAAAATCTCGGTATCATCTCTTCTCTACGTATCTGTTTAATTAAGTAAAAATATTTTCCATATTAAAAAATGTTAACTCTAGTCGGCCACGGCGAAACAAAAGAATATCGCCTTTTTATCCGAATACGCGATGCCAAAAGGAGGAATTATGATTTTACCAGTCCATATATGTATGTTTGTATTTACGTGTGCCCCTCCATAGCGCCTTGTAACATTAAGGCGATGAATAAGGTGTCAATCACTGCGTTATTATGGGCCGAGTAACACAGGGTACATTTTACGACTAACAATGGGAGGAGTCGATTTTACCTTTTAAACCACCATTTCATTCTCCATATACACAGTTTTTAGTGAACCAGAGCTCCGAAGTAGTTATTTAGATAAGGAAAACAATTTTCCGGTAATTTTCTCTTCAAGGTTACCCATTCCAAGTTGAGGATAACGTGAAAATATGAATGAATATATTTTCTCGTTCATGATTACAACATTTCAAAATACATTTTATTCTGGATCTATTTATTTTAAAAACAAGTTTGGTAGACTCGACTGTTGAATGTTAATCAATTAAACATTAGTAAATCATTATTATTTCAATAGTGTGACTTATAATATTGGTTATGTTTTAGAAGAAAAAATGATCTCCTTAAATTGAAAAGAAAAAAATATACGTCATTCATTTGTCTGTTCAGAGTGCCCAGCCAAGCCAACAAACGAAAGCAAACAATGACAGATGGTAACTCTAACGGCCAGTTGCACCAAATTTTACGTTTTACAAAAATGAACTAACCACTTAATTCATAGGAATTGGTTGTTCTATTTTTAAATACATAGATGTAAATATTTACGCAATTAAAAGTACAGTATAACTTGGTGCAACCGGTGGTAAATCATCATAGCAGTTTTGTCGAATCAGTCCGAATTGTAATATTGAATTTTAATGCCAATTTTGTTTACCGATAGTTCCGTGCTCGCACCGCTGTTCCCAATTTTGAAGTGGAACTTCTTTAGAATCGTTGTGATTTGAAAATTCGATGAAACGAAAAAGCGACACTAAAAAGTTTTAGACGTTTATAGGTTTGTTGTTTAACATTTGACACCCAATATAAACATACATTTTGTATTGATTTGTGCCATTCTGCATTAGAAATGTTTCCTAAAATTATTGTATATTCGTATTAATCGTTGATTATATTAGAAAATTATATTATATTATTAATATATAATTTTACCAAAATGAAGTTTAATTATAAGTTTCAAAACTTACTGGGGACTGTCTATAGAAAAGGAGATATATTATTCACAAATGATGGAAACTGCGTAATAAGCCCCGTAGGTAATAAGATTACAGTTTATAATTTAAAACAGAACAAGAGTAATACATTGCCAGTGGAAAGTAATTTCAATTATACAGCCATTGATGTTTCTCCCAATGGATCAGTTCTATTAGCTATCAATGAAAAGGGTGAAGCACAAATGATAAGTTTATTAACTTGTGCTGTGATACACAGATACAAGTTTAAAAATCAGGTCAATGCGGTAAAGTTTAGTCCAGATGGAAAATATTTTGCGGCTTGCTGCAATGAGACAGTTTTCATTATGACAGCGCCAACTGGCTTTACTGGAGAGTTTCGTTCTTTCATCATGAAGAGGGTGTTCAGGAAGGCACACGATGCGGTCACCTGCCTTGACTGGTCCACCTGTTCAAAACTCCTCGCTGCAGGCTCCAAAGATACGACTACAAAAATTTATACGGTTGACTATTTAGATAACGTAAACATGTACTCCCTGAGTGGTCACACAGACAAAATTGTTGGAGCATTCTTTGAGAAGAGAAGTTTAGACCTTATTACTGTTAGTAGGAATGGGCAAGTTTGCTTGTGGGAAGCAAATATAGATTCAGATGATTTGGTGGTATCGGAAGTACAGGTACCTCACAAGAAGAGGAAGAAGGTTGTGAAGGATGAAGATAGCGATGACGATATAGATGAGAAAAATGTTGTTGAGAAAGACAAGGAAAAGGAAAGTGATGACGACGAAGAAGAAACCAAATCAGAAGTTAAAGTGGACGATGAGAAACGGCTACACTACAAGAAACTAGGTCGACACTACATCGGAGATGCTATCAGGAATGCTCATCACAAAGTGAGATTGACAGCGGCGCAGTATCACAAGGATACTAAGATGTTAGTGACAGGGTTCTCTAATGGTATGTTCTTCTTACACGAGATGCCGGACGTTAACCTCGTTCACACTCTCAGCATGTCGGAGCACCGGATCAGCAGTATCTCGATGTCACGACAAGGCGACTGGATAGCGTTTGCTTGTCCCAACATTGGGCAGCTCTTGTGATTACAAGTAATACCGGTTTCGAAGAATAATTTTACGCTTATTAGGTTCATATCACTACCACTATCAATTAAACTAACTACATTTTTGCCGCACATTATCACATTTTTTATCGATCTATTTTTGTTTACGGTTTCACTGATAACATTTTTGACAGCCGTCATGACATCATTCGAAGATGGGTGACGAAAGCTGCGTTCCGATTGGTCGTTGCTGCTACCGGTGCTGCCCTCTACAATGGCGTCCGTCGCCGCCTTCACGCAGAACTGTTTGCCCGAGCTGCGAGCTGTTGCGCCGCCATGCTCGAACTGCTTTGCCGACCTTGCATCGCTGCCATAATGACGTTGTTCACGTTGTTGTGTATTGCGACACTGTGTACCTATGTGCCCAAATTCGTTACAACGGAAACATTTTAAGCCTTTTTCTTTATGCGGGCATGCTGTTGCTGCATGGTTTCTTTCTCCACAGCTAAAACATCGGACTTCTACACGACTCTGGCGTCTGTTGTCGCTGAACTTTACTGCATGGCTGTGATGACGTGTTGACCTTTGCTTAAATGTTTCATAGATTTTAAGTTTTTCCTTCAACTCCGTAAACGTTGTCAGTCCGTATAACATTATCTTATTTTGCTCGTGGTCAATAATGCCTTCCAAAATATACTGGATAGTAACATAATCGGCTAATTTCCCGCGTCTTCCTAGTGCTTTCATTTCCAACATATACTCGTAACAACTTTCATCTCGTCGTTTCTTTCTTTGAGACATGATTTCATGTATTTCCTTGACATTGATGGCGTCAGGAAATTCTTTACATAATGCCGTCTTGAGGTCTTCGTAGCTTTTGAACGGTTTCTCAGAGCGGAGCCACGCTGCGGCCGTTGCTGTTAGTGAACGCCGTGCAATCAGCAGTATCTGAGCCGTGGTGAGGCAGAAAATCTCTGCGTTCTCTTCTATATTTTGACACCACTTTGCCGCCGTATAAGTAGCATCAGTACCGGAGAATTTGGGTATGGCCTCCTCCACAAACATCAGGTTATTTTGAGTGAGTTTACTTCCGCTGGCATCAGTCATGGTTTCGTTTACAGGGTCGTCTTCTTTCGTGGTGGTGGTGGTGGTGCCGTGCACGTGGTCGTCGTATGTTACGTAGTCGAAAATCACCGTAATCAGTGCGTTTCGATGAAAATCCGTGCTGATGTCAACGTAACTCGCGCCGGTGAATATTCAATATCGTCGTTAGCGTCGTAGTCTTCGTAATTTTGAATATTTCAACGGAGCTTCGGTCACGCCGACAACGTGGTTCTTGCGCACACGTACTCCTATGGTTTTACCGGTTTTTTCACTATCCCGGGACCTCTCGCAATTGTGATTACAGAAGCGCTGTTGCTTTTGCAACAGCGCTTCTGTAATCACTTTTCTGGAGTTTCACTTCTGCCGTGTGTAAATTGCACACACATACACACTTTTATTTGCGGTAGGCGTAACGTGTTTTCTTCGTCCATACACTTCTCGATCAGCCAAATTTATCTCGTATCGCCATCAAAACATTGTCCAGTCTGTGCGCCCTTCACCGTTAATGACGCAAATGTCACAAGCGTTGAACTGTCAATAGTTATGTAAGTTCCGCTGCGGATTTACATTTACGGATGTTCATTACGATCGTTGTTTAGAGAAAAGATAGTTTATTCTGGAACATTGGAACAAATGTCATTTATCTTTACAACACTAGTAATTTGGTGCAGACAATCTTATCCCCTTCTTCCAATTTATTTGGGGACGATGCAGCATGTTTTGATATCAGCAATACTGCTACTGGGTTTCGCACTAGATTTTTACGGCCGGCACCAACTCCCACGACTGCTATCTTTCGACAGCCACCCGTACCACCAGCTAACGTGCCTTCCGAAGCACGGAGGAAAATCGAGTTGAAAAATTTTCGGTCACCCATCCAAATATTGACCGAGCACTTGGTAGCTGAGCTTTCGTGATCGTTACGAAGAATGCACGACCACGGCGCCCCATCGACCTTCTCTCGTTGTGAAGACAATAATTGTAAAACAAACAAAAAACAAGTGTTTTTATTATCTCGAGTATTGGAACTATGAGAATAGTAGCTAATTTTATAATAATTTTATCGGGAGATTTTGGTAATAAAGAAAAGCGTGTTTCGCATGTTCACAAAACCACCAAAGTTAAAAATGGACTATTGAAAATGACAAAGTCGTTTATGTAATATTGTGTCTATGAGTTTTAGGTAACCATAGTTACTGAAAATAACAGAGCTGTCTGTAAATCGTTTTACCAATGTCGTGTACCTTTTTATAGCCATATTAAATTCTTATATATTTTATCCCGTGTTTCCCTACTGGACCTTCCACTCACACACTAACCCTCACATGTAATTACTTATAATATAATTTTACTTAAAAGCGCTTGCATTAACATCCCGACTAGATTTTCTAGGTACTGTAATCGAGGTGTAGGAAAAGGAAAGAAACTACAAATTAGTAACATTTATAATAGTTGTTTTAAACTTACATGGTCACAACACTACAAAACGGGATTAAACATTTTTATCTGAGTTTTTCGGCGCAAGTTACATGTGGCCCAGGCAATTTGCGCTGAAATATCGGAAAAATTAAAATCAAAGGTACAGGTAAAAAAATCCCGTTTTCCCCATATTTTAATAGATCATAACGTTTTTCCTTGTTATATTTTAGATATTATATAAAAATAATAGCGAATTTAAAAGCAATTCTCATAGACTTATAATTATAATCAAAATCAAACGAAAGTAGATACCATTATTTGGGTTAGAGCCACTCAGAAACTGATGTCCAATTTTACGCAAGACAAAACTTTTATCATTAACGGAGATAACGTATTATTTTCTTAAGGTGCCATTTTAAGAGTCAACTATAAAATAGTAAATTGTTCACGAAAGTAAAATTACTTTGCGATAAGGTTTTGAGTAGGAACGATAGATATGTTAATAGGAGAGTGATGAATTACAATGTTCAGGCATGGAGGAGAACAGGAATACCGCAACAGAAATGGATGGATGGATTTTGTGAAGAATGATATGAAAATAAGGGTAGATGAGATGGCTGATGGGAGAAGCATAGACTTACCCAACCCTATATATATTGAACCCATATAAACTTATTCGTCGAAGCGGTAGTAGAACTAATAGGGAAGATGCATATAAGCTGTAGTTTTAAACTCATTTTAATAAAAATTTAATATATTATGACATTTTTTTTTATAAATAGTTATAAATACCTGACCTAGAACCACATGAAGTCGCGTTATAAAAAATTAAATATAGTATTTAAACATAATATGCAAGCTAATTATACTTACGTATCTATATTTTTTATTACTTTAACATTTTTTAAAGATTTTAATTTCATGTATTTTCCTACTATGACGATTTAAAAGCACTTAGTCTTAAGTCAATTTAAATAAAGAAACTTTTTCATTTTGCTTTCATAGAGAAGAGAAGGATAAGACAGAATAAAGAGATGAAGTGGAATTTGAATACCGGATGTAATAGTATACAGAATATACCGTTCGGATCTATTCGTCAGCAGTAATTATGCGTTTTTGTTTCAGAAGTATTCATACGAGTAATGTAGATTCTACCGTATAATTTGAGTTAAATAATGTATATAGATAAATAATGCTGATGTTCGTCACACGAGCATTTTGTTTTTTTTTTTTTTTAATTAAGATTTGAATCTCTTGATATGTGTAGGAGCGTTCAGAGCGTGACGACTCTACAAATACGGTTTTTAATAAAGGCAGTAATACCTGAACTTAGTTTTTTAATTATGAATTGAAGAAGAAATAGGCTTATTTTGAATCCAAATTACTTATACTATTATAACTCAACTGCTTTCTAACCGGGCTATAAGTGACCATATACTGTCTAATTTTGATTTATTCTCAACTATCACTTTTCCGATTATCAAAATAGATAGATGAAGCCTTTTCTAATAAATCTATTTTAATAATATTATTGATAAAATCCTCGTTGGTAAAAATAGAAACATTGGTTACCGGCAGGTATTTTAAACCGTTCCAATAAGCTTGCTAATTTAGCCTTCAAGGTTGTGCTAACAAAGAACAATGACTCGAACTTGCACCTATTTTGGTGCAGCTTATACATTAAAAACGCCTTGTTTATGTACCATTATTATAAGTATGTAGGCACAATCTAAAACTTTATCTGTTTTGAAACAGTTTATCTTAATTTGGACTTTTAGTTCGATATTTATGTACCTATATGGAGTTATGAGTTCTCGTGTATTTAGATATTTTTTAAATAAACTTACATAAATAAGTATATAAACAACCAAGACTCGCAAACAAACATTCGTGTTCGTCACATAAATATTGGTATCCATAACACAAGTTCGGCTAGATAATTGGTGTGAGTGTGGAAATATATTATTATTGTTATTATAATATATTTGCCGCTACCAGGATTCGAACCCGGATCGCTTGATGTGTACCCAGCTATACTAACAACTCCACCACGACGGCGTAAATTTAAAGGAGATTTTTTAATTCAAAGTATTACTTACAAGACATTTTTTTATTCAAAGTATTGCACGGACTAAGTGCAAGTGTTGAATTAATTTTATTCAACACTAGTGGTCGCCCGCGGCTTCACTCGCGTTAATGTCAGTTATTTAGAGCCTATAGCCTTCCTCGATAAATGGACTTTCCAACACATTTTTTTTAATTTGATTCAGTAGTTCTGGAGATTAGCGCGTTCAAACGAACAAACAAACTCTTCAGCTTTATAATATTAGTATAGATTGAAAAAAATATAAATATGTGTAGATATCGGAAGTTAAAATCGATCCCCCTTATTATAAAACATGGACTAAAGTTAGTCATTGTTTTAACAGATGCCGTCACTTTGATTTGCTGAGTGAAAGATAGAGTTAGAATTAGTTTTAAACTACGACTAACTTTAGTCCACGTTTCATAATAAGGGGGAAGAAGTCTACAGATTAACCATTCCCTACCGATACCTGCATCTTATGTTTTACGTTACGAAGACTACCTCGAACTTGGCATTGACATTGTTTAGTTCGATCATAGATAATTAATACCAAAGATGATACAATTATGAGCATCCAGCGCGTGCGTTGCCACGTAGCTATATAGCGTTTAACGATTATTTTGCCAAAATGACCGACCACTTCTTACCATTCCATTTCTTTATTACTTTCTTATATCTCTTAAGTCACGCTCAAAGTTTAATGCCAAAGTCGTTTAGGTCATTGTGTACAAGATTAGATTGAAATCTATGAGCATTACCATCACGATAAAGTTGTCAGGATTGTGTCAGTGAGTAATTCGTAGAGTAACCATTGAAATGAAATAGCTTAAAATTTAAACAGCAGGAAATTACTCACGAACATTTTAATGTATGTACTTATTACTATTGCTTAACTGATGAAATTATCGTAAGAAAATAAGACGCGTAAGAAAATTTCCGATATATTTAGATGTAACTTTTTATTTAAAACTATTATAACTTTGCAAAAATTTTAAAGTGTTTATCATTAATTTACTTAACACTGTTGTAACTTTTGATATTTGTAATTACCTAATCCTTTTTAGTCAGTTTTAACGTCATTATGAGTTTTGAAGTAAAACTTCTTTAGGCGCGACTAGGGGGTAACTCAGATTTTTCTAACGGAAGTAACGCTCAGTATTCTATAGTCTATGTAGTTTCCGCTATTTAAAAATAGTAATTTCGATTGGTCGTAAGTATCTGTCATATATTTTTTTTTTCAGTTAAAATTTAATTATTTCAGTGATCTACGTCAAAGAAGTTTTACTTCAATCGCGCGTAAAGGTTACACGCACACAATTTTTTTTTTTATCCAGTAGTTTACACTCTGTGGTGACCGTTAATTGCTTATTGTTGATCATGTAAGATTAGTACATTGCTGATTTAAACAGAAGCTTAAATTTAAGCCTTTAACTACTCGCCTGGAATAAATAAACATCTGAGGATAAGTTGCGCAACAAGGCCTCAATATTGGCCTCGCTTAGCTACTCGGCAGATTGCCCTTCTATAGTGTCCTTCTCATTGCGCTACATATAACGCTACAACTCGCGGACTACTAGTTAAATTATACAAATCTAGGCTTTAAAATTATGTATAAAAACACGTTAATTCTGCTTCTTTTTCTTCCTACCATGATCCTTATTTATTTGGGGTCGGTACACTGCTGTAAATTTTGGCGTGGTTTTTAGAACTGGTTGCCTGAATGACAATAACCCTAATTGGCAATGCTGTTGTGGTGGGTGGTTTAATAAATAAATAAATAAAACTTTATAGTTTACCATTGCTTCAAATATTGTACCGTTGAAGTCCTTAAATTAAATTTACAATAAGTAATTTATGATTATGATAAAAAGAAACAGTTTGCATTTAATATAATATTTACAATGTGTAACTTATTTATATATATAAACAGGAGGTGTTGGGATTTGAACTCAGGACTTTCAGCGTGCGAAGCAGGCACTCTACCACTGAGTTACGCCTAGATAGATATCTTGGTGTGATGGTCTGCACGGAATGAAAAATTGTGGTCCTTCCTATTCGTAAAACCGGGAACGGTAGATATACTTAGATACTTGCAGATTATGTGAACAGGAGCGTGAAACATCAATGCACCTCCTGTGCTCTTGTGAATCTCTCATTCACAAAAGAAGCCGACATTTGGGGAGATATATTCTCGACCCAGACGATAAAAAAACAATCCAAGCTGGGACATATCTTATCATTTTTAAATAGTAACCAGCAGGAGAGGACCTAAAGGAGTACCTACATGTAAGGCCTCAATAGGACTTACTTGGAGGCTAGTCACAATAGATCTTTACAGGTCGCAGTAACGCAAAAAGGCCCGAATTGACGAAATAATAATAATATACTTAGATACATATATTTATTATCTACAGAACAAAATGTAAACACCCGAGACAAGGAAATGTGAGAATTCAAAGTAGATATCTTTAATCTACCGCCAGGATATGACTGAAGACAATGCGCTTTGATTAAAATATGCCTTTGACTTTGACATTGAGATTTTGAATTGTAAATTGTTGATTGTCTGCTAACAAACCGTAAGCAGAAAATATACATTGTGCACATGATTGATAGAAGTCTTTGGTATAATAAAATCAGGTCAGAATAAGTTTTATATATTTTTTCTGTTTTTGGTCTCTTTGTCCTACCCTGATCCCAATTTATTTAAGGTCTGTGTGGTATGTTTTGATATCGAAAGTATTGCTAAAACATTTGGCATTTGAGTTTTTTTCTTTTTAGTTATATTTCGACAGCAACCGGAACCACCAGAAGCACAGAGGAAAATCGAGTTGAAACATTTCCGGTCACCCATCGGAGTACTGGACCGCGCACTTGGTAACTTAACTTTCGTGATCGTTTTGAAGAACGCAAGATCGCAGCGCAATCAACCCCCTCTTTTGGTGTTGTCAATTTATTGATTAACTTTAGCTAAAAGTTCAAACCTATATTCAGATCAGATTTTTATTTAACTGTCATGAAGTTAATATAATTACTGTAAATATGAATATAGAGAACGATACAGTACTTTGACTCCATATATAGTGACAAATCGGCGCACGCACACATACAAACGTCGTTTACACGGCCGCTAAGCATACTCTGAACGGCAAAGCCGGCAAAACGGCAGAAACGGCCGTGTAAACGACGTTTGTATGTGTGCGTGCGCGCCGATTCGTCACTATATTAATTTAGGTTAAAGTTAGTAATGTTAATAGCAAAAAACTGTTGCTATATCGCAGACTATTTACATGTTTGATTCACTTAAGGTGTGGGATGTCTCATACACTGAAAAAAAATTTTGATTGCTTTAATAAACATCTTGTTTGATATGATTACCATCTTGACTGTATATGAGCCTACATAGATCTTGACTGTTGCAACTAAGACAACTTTGTTGAATTATTATAGTTTCGTCAACTAAGTAATGTATTGGTTTATTCACCGATAGATATTTACTTCAACTAAGATCTTGCTTAGTGTAATAAACAAAAAGTATCACATTATCTAAATTTACCGTTGTTTCAACTAAGATCTTCATCGATACGTTTGTCAAACTTTGTCAGATTAATCAATATCATTTGTTATTACAACTAAGATCTTGCGTCAAGTAACATAAAAAAAACTAATTAATTCAACTAAACTCTTATTTAAAATAAACAAGAGACATTATCATAATTATGAAAGTGAATGGTTGTCACAACTAAGATCGTGCATCAAATAACTAAAAGTAACTGTTTAATTCAACTATCCTTTTATTTGAAATAACCTTAAAGAATTATCAGATCAATGAAAGTCATTTGTTATCACAACTAAGATCTTGCATCAAATAATTAAAAGTTACTGATTGATTCAACTAACCTTTTATTTGAAATAAACAAGACATATTATCAGATCTATGAAAGTAAATTGTTGTCACGACTAAGATCTTGCATCAAATAACTAAAAGTTACTGATTAATTCACCTAACCTTTTATTTGAAATAAACAAGAAGCATTATCAGATCAATGAAAGTAATTTGTTGTCACAACTAAGATCTTGCATCAAATAACTAATTAATTTGACTATCCTCGTATTCAAAATAGTCAAAAAACGTTGTCCTGTTAACTACCAGTGTTCTTCAATTCACTTTATTTTCTTTTGCATAGTAACAAAGTGACTTGGTTATTATAAAGATTGTCAATCATCTCCTGATTTTTGTTTCCACTAAGATCTTAACTATCTTCGTATTCGGTGAAAGAGGCGCCCTCTTTCACCGAATACGAAGATAGTTAAGATCTTAGGGGAAACAAAAATCAGGAGATGATTGACAATCTTTATAAAAGACAAGTCACTTTGTTAATGTGCAAAAGACAATAAAGTGAATTGAAGAGCACGGATAGTTAATAGGAAATTCGTGACTATTTCGAATACGAGGATAATCAAATTAATTAGATATTTTTAAGTTATTTTTTTTTATAAAATCCTATGCACCAATTTTGTGTATAAGGCATTGTCGCGTATTTTTAGAAGGTATCACTACATTTATCTATAGCTTATGTTAGAAGTTGATATCAAAACTGCTACCAGGGGCAATTTTTAACACTTGCTATATACCTACTACTTGGAATGATTATGTAAAAATGTAATGATACCTTCTAAAATACTGAACCGGCGTGCCTTAAAACATTGGTACACAAAATTATATAAAAATCCTTAACAAATATTCTTTATTTAGCGCAGAAGAAATAAAACTCGTGTATATAAAATAGAATAGATTTATTTGGTCAAGGGTTCACAGAATATGATGTTACAAAAATGCTTAAATCCCTTGTACATTTCACCCTAACAACGTAGTAAGTAATAAGCTGCATTGAAGTGTTAACATCCATAATAAATTATTAACATTTTGGTAAGTATTAGTTTATTATTAATGAACCACTATAAAATATGTTACTTTAAGATGTGGTGCACTTTAAGAATTCTTTCGTTTGCTAGAATAAATAAAGATTGTTTATGAATATTATAATTAACATTCTTAATTAATTTTAACAAATAAACGATGGAGTATATCAAGATTATTAATGATTAAAATTATTTATGATCTTCATTTAGTTATAATGCACATCTTAAAGTAACACATTTTTTTCCACTGCTAAGAAAATTTATATTACATGGTAAGGAAACCGCAAATATTTATGAAAAATTACATTTTCCTTTACTTTTAGTTCTTTAACTTCAAAAGCAGAAAATGATCGTCCGTTGTTTGCAATAATTGTCCAATTATTATCAAACTATTTAAATCATACAACAAAACATTTTGCACTATAAAAAAGTAGGCAGTGAATCCTCAGAGCTGGTGGTATAAACTAAAATGGTACCTTTTAAATTCCGTGTAGTAGATACGGTGGCCCAAGTAACATTTTTAAGTGACTTATTTTGACACAATGTATGCATAGTTGTTCAGATTATTAAGTAATGAATAGTTAAAATCATATGAATAGTTCTTCAGATTTATTAAGAGTTGCACAAGAAATAGGAACTGTTCTAAGAGTATCAGGCAATTCACCTTTTATAAAAACTTCGTTTAATTGTAGCTGATGTTTCATCCATAGCTAAGTTACATGGCTGATTCCTATAGTCAGGACCGTACTCAAAGGTTTGAATTCTGTTATTGAGTTCAGTCAATGAAGAGAGCTTAAAATGTCTTAAATACTGAAGAAGTACAAATTGCATCACATATTTAGCAACACCTTCTAGAATATCATGCATACAGTCGACACCTATTTGATTGAATAAGTCGAAATCTTGAACACCAAACCAAACACATTTTTCTTTTATACCTGTTACTGATGGATTACCTCGATGAAGATCAGATTCGTAATCGGATGAAGTGCGTAATAAATCCTGGTCTTCCAAACATTAAGTTTTCTTAACATGCTTTTTTAATACCCCACTATGGTACCTTCCTTCCTGTTCTGTTTGAAGCATTTGAAGTGCGACCTCTCCTCTAAGGAAACAATTACAATGCTTAGGTCTTGTTGAATTTCAAAGTTTGTTAAATTCAGGTCCTGAAAATAAAAACATGGTCAGTGCATCACTTTAATGTAGGCTAATATTTTATTTGAATCTGCGTAGGCAAACTTCGCTCATATTTTAGGGTTTCAATATTTAAATATTGTTACTAATTTGATAGTTGTCGTATTTTTAGTTTTTCAATATTTAAATATTGTTACTCAATAAATAGGTAAGTATATTTACACACACAAAAACTTACCGATATAGGTATATCATAATTATGAAATTCATTCTTCCAATTCCTCCAACAGCTCATGAAGAGGACCCTCTGCCCTGTCTTTTTAATAATATAACTGATGTTCTCAGGGGTCAGTGCTGGCACATTTATATTGATTTCCTGGACTAGATTAATTAATCAGTAAAATTTTACGTGAACTCGGGAAACTTTTAAGTTTATTATTATGATTACAAGGACGAGTTATTTGTAACCAAATATTGTTTGACCTCATGGTTTCATGTTAAATTAGTTCCTCGTCCACAACTAAAACCTAAAACTGTTTTAAGTTTAATTAAAATTTAAAAGCGACGTCAACACTTCACTAGACTATTAGGTACCTAGCTTTTTAAGCTTTATTACGTAACAAATTACCACTTAATACGCGTTGAGATCCACTGATTAGAGAGATTATCTAGATCTGTATCTATACTGAATGACCAATGACTATTATTATAGAGAGTAGGTACTGAGTGATTGCAGAGAAAAAAATGTACCGCTGACTATGACGTCGCCTAGACTGATGGTGCGCGGGGGAAGTTTGTTCGATTGGTGGACACTGCAAAGTGTTATTCAATTAGATCACTTCTCTTGTTTAACTCAAATAACCACATATTTTAATCAACGGAGATCTTTATTGAAACTAATAATATAAATTATGTGACGCTAACAAGTTGCTTTGTTACCATGAGCGTAACTAATTATTTTATTTGATCAACTCTTTTTTAACTTAAATAAGCACTCATTTAAATAAACCATGATATTTTTTAAAATCAATCATATAAAGTATGCGATGCTAACAAGTTGCTTGTTACCACGAAGATACCTAAATATTTAATTTGATCACTTCTCTTATTTAATGCAAATAGGCACATATTTTAATCAACCATGATCTTTGTTAAAATCAATAATAATATATAAAGTATGCGATGCTAACAAGTTGCTTGTTACCACGAAGATACCTGAATATTTAATTTGAACACTTCTCTAGTTTAATGTAAATAGACACATATTTTAATCAACCATGATCTTTGTTAAAATCAATAATATAAAGTATGTGATCCTAACAAGTTGTTTGTTACCACGAAGATACCTGAATATTTAATTTGAACACTTCTCTAGTTTAATGTAAATAGGCACATTGTTTAATCAACCATGATCTTTGTTAAAATCAATAATATAAAGTATGTCAACCGAACAAGTTGCTTGTTACCACGAAGATACCTATATACTGGGTGTAAAAGACATGAACAGTCAAACGAAAACCACGTATTCTGTACATCAAAATAAGACATATTTCAAAAAAAATATTGCTGGGAAATGATTTTTATTTTTTGGTGTTACAAAAAATTGCAAATTGTACCGCGCAATGTAAAGGGCTCAACTCGCACGCAACTCGCAATACCGCGATAATTTTGCTTGACGGCGGCCCCGTTCGTTAGTGTCCGTGCGCATCGAGTGAGCTACATTGAACGCTAACGTTTTGAAGCCATTTTTTGTTATGAAATACTAAAAAAAATGATAATGTTTCTTTAGACAATAATTAAGAAATAACGTATAGAATACGTTTTCATAAAAAAATGAAAAAAAAAATTATGACTTTGACCTTCAATAAAATCGTAACTATCAATTTCCCAGGTATAGTTTAAAGGAAGAAAAATGTTATGACGGTGAGCAGAATACATGGTTTTCGTTTGACTGCTCATGTCTTTTACACCCTGTATTTAATTTGATCACTTCTCTTTATTAATGCAAATAGGCACATATTTTAATCAACCATGATCTTTGTTAAAATCAATAATATAAAGTATGTGATCCTAACAAGTTGCTTGTTACCACGAAGATACCTGAATATTTAATTTGAACACTTCTCTAGTTTAATGTAAATAGGCACATATTTTAATCAACCATGATCTTTGTTAAAATCAATAATATAAAGTATGTCAACCGAACAAGTTGCTTGTTACCACGAAGATACCTAAATATTTAATTTGATCACTTCTCATAATTAATGCAAATAGGCACATATTTTAATCAACCATGATCTTTGTTAAAATCAATAATATAAATTGTGTAATGCTAACAAGTTGCTTGTTACCTGAACATATCTAATTATTTAGTTATAAAAAGTGGAGGTAGTAAAATTAAACAAAAACATGAAACGATGCTCAATGTAACAAAGATCTTTGATTACATTAAGCAGGTCCATATTTATCGAAATGAATAAAATGTATTTGTTCTGGCAATTATGGTACCTTGTTTAGAACAAACATATTAATAATTATTACATACATTTTGATGCCAACTAAGAGAAATCGTATCTTAGTTGGACTACATTTTTTTCAGTGTACAGTTTCTCGTTTCTAAATTATATACCAGCTAATATTCGATTATAAATATCCAACTATAGTCAGTTACGTGGGTACAAATAACTTGATCGCCATGTATACGTGTCAACACTATCCGTTACATCATCCTGATCCACAATCATCTCAGCTCCCATCAACACTTTCTGGTGCAGATTGCGCAAGGAGCAGCAGAAAATAACGCTGTGTGGAAACTCGGGAGTGGTCTACGTCACTGGCGGCTTGTATTCTCGCGGCTTGCGTAAAGTTCAATTATAATCGAGAAGTAAAGGAGATTGGGCATTTTTCTATGGAGCTTGGGGACGAGCTTAACATTTTTGTACATCGATCAAATAAGCCTAAGAATATTGCATATTACGTAATCAATAAAATAAAAAAAAAATCTTTAAAATCCGTACTGTCTGAGTAAAGTTATTGACTTTTAAAGAAAGGTAACTACTAACCTCTTGTTAACATCTCCGCTATTATAAAACTAGTTTTAGTTTAATATTACATACATGCAAAAATGTAATCACTCTCTTAAGCCCAAAAGGAGTTGAGCAGAGCTTTAGGTAATAATTGGTTACACATAAAGCCACATCTGGATGTATGGGCCATCAATTGGGTTCGCATCTCCATTCAGAGTAAAGCTCTCTGCTGAATTCCCAGCCGAATGAGACCAGCTGGACTAACATGTTTTCCTTGATCCTCGTAGATTGTACCCCAAAATAACGATAGGTCGCCAGCCGCCTCAGATTAATATTACATAAATATATACGATCACGTTCGTAATCCCATGAGGGGTTTAGCAAAGCGTTAGGGAACATTTCGTTACACATAAAGCTACATTTGGCAGTATGTGCTATGTGGGGTCTCCAAGTAGTGATAGGTTGTCCAGTCTGTCGCTTACATAAAAGGAGCACCAAACCCAAAAAGTAAATATCATTCAGCAAACAATCTAACGCAAAAGCCAACAAACAGGACAAATATTGCACTCAAAATCATCTCAGAAATTCAAAATATGCATATACCTTAAAAATATGCTTCTACAGGAGTTACGTAGGTAGGTACTTCTTGTGAATCTAAATATTCGGAAACAAAAGCTAACATTCACTTTTGTAAACCAGTTTATATAAGTCATAATATGACTGGGAAGACATTGGCAATGGATCCTTTTGACATAATTTACTCATTATTCATTGTGCATACCACACATATGAGGCAAATCAATTGACCTAAAAAATCAGCTGTTCCATACAAAAGTGCAACACCTATGCAGCCAAAATGTATGGAACTGCTGATTTGTTAGGTCAATTGATTTGTCTCATATTTGTGGTAAGCGCTATTAATCATGAGTACAGTCTTATTTTAAAAAGATGCCAATGTCTTCCCAGCCACTCTGTATAATAAGGGTTTCTAGTTTATGGTTATTCATAGAAAAAACTTCAAGTTTGATTATCCATTCATTTATTACTTTTAAACATGTAGGTATGTTAAAAAAAATTAGTCATCAATAAATATATTATCGAGGAAAGAGGCTGGGGCAGATATATCATTATATCTACCCCAACTTAAATACCAGACTATCGCCATTACATGAGCGCAACACCCAACAGTTCTTTTACCGATTAAACAGGTGCAGTAATATTCCACTATGGCATTTAGGGTGTTTCGGACATTTATATTTTTATTTATTAATATATAACAATAATATGCCCTGGACGTGACATACCTTGATTTTATGCGACCTCTGATTAATACATTATTTTGTCCAAAAATTAGAGGTATCTCATCCTCAAAGGTTTCATTGGCCACTTCTAATTGATACTGCCCACTACGACGGACATGCTCACCATAATATGAAACTGCTTGCTTTAATTGATAGGAACCTAATGCGAACATTCTTAGATCATGGAGTTCTAATTTCGGAAAATAATTTAATTGAGGACTGCTAGCTTCGATAGCCTGAAACATAGCTCTCCTTCTATTTAAATTATCATTTTGGACATAATCGGCTAAATGGTTTCTTGTGTGGAGACGGCTTTGAGCTTTTCTTAAAATCTCTATTGCCTCAGGCCTATCCTCTATCTTACGATGGAACTTATTTAAGAGAGCACAGGCTATTTTCAAATCTGTCATGAGATGTGCTGATGCTAAATTGAAATATTCTTGTCGAAACAATTTGTAATCTCTTTTAATCCTCCCATTGACAACCTCAACAACCCATCGGCACATCGTCACGCATCTTGATCGATTTGCCTGTAATGTCGTAAGTTGGTGCTCCCCTGGTAAAAGAGATTCAGGCATAAATGCTTTGAATCCTTGTGACTGTAAGGCCGGTATTACATCACGAAATCCTCTATCTAATATAAAAATATCATTCTGTCTAAAGAATGTTCGCATTGGCCCCTCCACATCTTCAAATAATTGAGCCATTATTGAGGCATCATTAGTTATGGCTTTATATGGCCCAAAACAGTCGAGGATGTACCCATCACAGCAAACAATTAAAAAAGGTTTCACTAAATTACAATGTTTGTGAAGGCTAAATGTTCGTTTTTGATAAGTATAATTGCTGCTGCTTTGGACATAAATACAGGGTGAAATTGAAAACGTTGGCATCCTTTTAAAATAAGATTCTACCCATGGTTAATAGTGCATACACCGCATATTAGCAAAATCAAAAGAAGTAAAATTTCAATATCAAAAACCTAGAAAAACCATTTTAGTTTCTTAAGAATAGCTTAATAGTGCAAATAAACAATAAAAATATTAATAAAATAAATAAATATTAATATGCTGTTATCCAAACAATTTCAAAAATATCAAGTTGAATAGGTCCGCTTGAAACGACGCGACACTCTGCCGCTCGGCGCGTGCGTATTTTCCCACTACGAATTCATTCATAAAACCAAAAAACTTATTCGTAAATCATTAAAGGAAGACCGCGCGCGCAGCCGTCCTTTGTACCCCTTTGACATCGCGCCGCCACCGCGCACCGTCACCTTTCGGCTTGCGCCGACGACGCCTCTCGCCGCCCGCCGCTCGCCCCGCCCGCTTCAGTCGGCGCAAGCGCAAAATACTATGTACCTATTTTATTTATTAGTACGGCTTTACGCTTATTTGTTTATGCACGTATTACTTTGCTCGGTCTCGGGAACTTGTCGTCGCACACGCGTTAAGGATTGCAGTGGCTGTTTTATGGTAGTATTGTTATCGTATCGTAATGCCTCGACCACGTAATGTGCAAGGACGGTACACAAACCAACAGTACATACAAACAAATTAACATGTGTGAACTCGCGTAAATCAAATCCCGTAATCAAACCGGTTTTATGGCACGCACAATATCATGCCATCCGAGTAATCGTATGAGAGTGAAAGTGAAACGAGAGACGAACTCAAAAACAAAATAATCTTAGCCTTTGAAGCTGTAAAATTGCAAGGCTCTGTATTGAACAGAGTGAAAGACAATCATATTAAACAATTGTTAAAATATTTGTGAGCAAAAGTGATAGGTAATAAGTAAATCATGATTTGAAAATTCTTATTAACGTGAATACTTTAATTTCGCCTTTTGAAATACGCCAAAAACTTTAAAAGTGTTAATTGTGTGTTATGTTATTCATGAGTTTGTTCTTATTTCATCTGCCTGTTGCCGAAGTTTTAATCGTCCTAAGCTGGAAAAAATAGGTATGAAGTTTAGCGTTCATTATCCATTGTTATTGTACCTACAAGGTAGATCAGCTGTTCTCGCGGATCGCGAGAGAGCGACGCCCCCGACTACGTGTAGGTATCGACGCTTCGCTGTGTCGCACTAAGCATGTTGCTATCTCGAAAGAAAATGATACTTTATCAATTTCTCATTTATTTTGTAGTTTCTTTAAAGTTGATTTTTTTTTATTCGGATACGCATAAAAATAATCCCTAATTTAAGTACAATGGTAGACTGAATTGATGCCAATGACTTCAAATTCACCCTGTATATGTACCATCACATATGACGATAGCGGGTTTTCTATCTGGTGGCATTTGCGGGTTCCCAAATAAACCTTCAGGGATTATTTTGTTTTTTGATGCCACATCTTCAATTGACGTTGCATATATTCCTAAGAATAAGGGCACAAAATGTTGGAACAGGCTGTTCCTGGCTTTGGTCATGTACCTCTCAAGGTTTCTCCTTGACATTTTAAAAAGTGTTGACAACCTTTCGTTACTGTCACCAGTTCTTAACTTAACTAGGAAAATGCTAAGCGCCACACTAGCGCTTGGAACCTCTTCATTTAAACTTGGTATGAATGCCAATAGTTCCTCAAATTGGTCCGCATTCAAGCCTAGCCAATAATGGCTTAAGTGAGGATCCATGTTGGGAACATCTGAAAAATCTATTTTTCTTGTTGCTGCCTTTTGCATTAAACTCAACATGTCATCCATTTCAAATCCAGTAAATTCTGATCTGGTATTTTGAAGACTTTCCCATTCATTATTAATTATATGAAATCTACAAATTCTAGATTGTATTGGTATATATAATTTATAGTGTAACAACACCATTTCTTTTATAGATGATGGCACCAGTAATCTTTCTTCATTGGTGCATGTTGGGAATAAGCAATTTCTTCGTATAATTACTCTCTTATAAAAGGCTGATGGAACTCGTGTTGGTGGGTTTCTCTGAGGTCTTGTATCTTCTACTATAGCTTCAGGTAATGGAGGTGGTATGGGGACATTGATATGGTCCTCAGTAGGAACCACTTCATCTACGACTGACTCTATTGAACCCACATACTGTTCTTCAGTATTCCTATTATAGTCTTGCAATCGCTGTCTTGCCACTTCTCTAGAAGCTGCTACCCAACAAGCGTAGCAAACCTTCTCAAGATTAGGAATCTGTAAATAAAAACTTATGTTAATATACATAGGGTATAAAGATCAATTTGAAATAATCAGTGGAACTGTGCTAGTGAGCAATTTTTCTACTATTATTCATTTATTTTTATGTATATAATATACATCATTGTGCACATTTTATGAGATAAAACATATATGTCAGAGATTCATACAGTGGCTTTAAGGTCCAGAGTCCATACTAATATTCTGTTTATGGGTACATATAGGTACAAATAATCTCAAATTCAAGGTATACAATAAGAGTATTAATATATCACCTGATGACGTGGAGTCCACCTCAGTATAATGTTTCTCTCTGGGCATTCCTGAGTTACAATATGAGTTCTTCCCCTTAAGGTAGATTTTCCACAGCCATAACACACATTATGATGACCAACTGTAGACGCTGGTGGAGTTGGATGACTTGAAGCAGACTGTAGCAATGTGTAACATTCAGTGCACACAATGTCATCAGGAGATAACTGAAAAATATATAAGTAATAATTAGTTATGTAAAGTATACTTTATTCGCAGGAGACTAGATTCTCAAAATAACAGATTCTCTAAATACCAGATTTGTTACATAGAAGATTTTGGACATCATCATCATTCTAGCTGAGACGCCAACTATTTGGCATAGGCCTGGACATATATTTGGACAATCAAAATGAAAATATTATTTACATTTAATTAAGTGATCTGGTATCACTTAATTAAATGTAAATAATATTTTTGCTATGTGATGCCGGCAGAGTAGAAATAGCATCACCCAATATCTTCTAATGGGTGTTGTATAAGGCGACTAATGGGTCAGCAAAGGGGAATTGATCACCTTACACTCTATCCACCAATCCGCATTGGGCAAGTGTGGTGGACTTTTTCCTAAACCTCCTTTGCCTTTAGTTTTAACTATACTACTGGTAAAATGCGAAAGTAGTATTTAGAGAATCTGGTATTCGGCAAATAAAGCAAATATAAATAGTAAGTAATAAAAGCTGTGATAAAACCAATTATAACATTGATAATACTAGAATACAGAAATAAAACCTGGTTTTATGAGTTATGACTGATGAATTAAACAGGCTGACTAAACACAGGATAATAATATTCAAAATCGTGCTCTTGCCAAGCCCATAGCATAGGGAAATATTTGTTAAAAGATGTGTATCTACTAAATACATATACATTCTATAACTATTATTGGTAAGTACCTGTGTTGGGGTAATCCAAGAACGTAAAATACTGATAGTATGTTCAGTGTCTATTTCTCCCACGGTATATGCGCGGAGGTTATGTGACAACAAAAGTGAACAGTTTATACAACGACGCCTTGGTGGAACCATCACTCTCGTTGCTATTCACCACAACACTAGACAACACAGCACAGTTAGTTTTTATCCACAAGAAACACAAGTGTTTTCAAATTGAACGTTCGATGGTCGGTACGATAGTAAGGACGCAGAACGACGATTTGACGAGTATGCGGAGGAGTGAGGACTCAACTCAACGCAAAAGCAACTGCTAATCTCGTAGAAGTAAGATAACGAGGAACTGGTAGCTCTACTCGGTACAATACAACTCGAAAATGCAAAAACAATGTCAGCATCAATTTACACGACAAGAGCGAGAAATCGACTGACATGACATGACACTTTGACACTGACATGACAGTTGTTCATTTTTTTTTCACTGTTCCGAACTTATTGCTGGAGTCTCGATTAGGTTTAATATATTAATTAAGCATTTTTTTTTTAAGTTTTTAGTAATGAAATCATATTCGAATACTCTGAGTATTCGAATGAGCAAAATGTATTTTTTTAATAGGTATGTATTTTTGTATCTTGAGTAAGTTTTATTATTGTTAATAACATTATTGTCCTAACATTGAAAAAAAAAAACATTGGAAGCTTATGTAAACGTTTCGGAACGCAGGAGCCGGCTGGATTGAATGAATGGCGAAATGACTGCTTAAAGAATAGAGGTCAAGTTACATTCTTATAAAAGAGTATTGCATATTTTTCTGACAATACGAAAATAGTTGAAAGTTGGTAATAAGTCGTCAATAATTAGATACCGATTTTTGGCAATATTTTCATTTGTGTACAATTGAGAGATAAAAATCCCCAATTTGCCCAATCTCCTTTAAATATAAATACAAAGAAACTATGAAGAAGATATATCGTCTGGTCATACCTAGGGTTATTATAACCTTACGGTGCAGGTCTTTTGGCATGTCCTAGTTGCTGGCTTTTGTTTTACTGAAGGTTTGATACTTTTTTTGTAATAATTCTCCTTTCATGTAGGCGAAAGACAGACATCACTATTTTGAGGCGCTGCATGGCTCATACTGCCAAATGTGGCGTGTAACCAAATATTACCGATGGCGCCGCTCATCCCATTTGGGACTACAAGCGTGATTGTATGTCTGATTGCATGGTTTAAAGGCTTCATGATAAGTTATCAAGGTAACCAGAACATTCAAAGCTACGCAGTAGGTGATGGGGTTACGATGGGTGAGCCATTACCACTTTCTTCACCATCAGGCGGACAGTATGTTTGTTTACCACCTTTTAACCCTGTGGATGTCCAATGTGGGTCACATTCCTCGAGATACTCTAGTCTTCAGTCGTGTGCGACCATTCGGAACTTTTCCCTTTGCACATACATCTCATGTTTATTAAAATTTATACTAAGGTTTGATACAACACCGGTTTAACGTCATACTTGGTTTGCTTTCTTTTTTTCTTTGAAGACTTCTCGATTTAAAGAATTGTGCTTTTTTAAATCTGGACTGTATAAGAATAATACTTTAGACACCAGGGCATATCTAGCAATTGAGATCTTTGTATAAAAGAAGTCGGTTGATAAATACAAACTATGCCATATGTCACCAGAATCATAGTTAGGACTGAAAATACTGTTTAACTCACAAAAGTTTGTTTAAATAGGTTGAGTTGGATGACAGTGGAGGTGGAACTCATTATATCGTCGGAACATCAAACGATGAAGAACTGATAATGGACGCTTATGGCCGCCCACGGCCCAACCAAGACTCCACAGCATTCATTGCAATGTACTCGGGAAAATAAATTATTTACGAAACCCGTGCGTTGCAAAAGCAGAGTATTACGAAATAATGAGGTACTCGGAATCGAAAAAAAAGTTTCACAAAGTAAACAAAACAGATCGACTCTTAACGCGAGTTTAATTGTCTGGCGACAGCAATATTGTTTTTGTTTTGGATGCTTTCTGAATGGTGAGTAAAATATAAAATATATATGTGGCAATTGCCGTTGTTCAATTTAATTATTAAAACCATTTCTTAGCTTATGCTGTTTTATGCCAATGTAAATAAAATAAATACATAGTTGTCAAATAAACCAAATTTAAGAGAAAACCGTATGTTTTACTTATAACCAAATAATTGTAAAATAGTCAAGAAACAGCAGTCCAAATACCAAACAGTCCAAAGCAGTGCAATAGCAGCAGCGACGTTTTATCCGAATGACCTCACATTAATATAAAATCCTGCACATGATAATTGGAATTTACTATATTAACTTTAAAAGAAAATAATCTTAATTTACAACAAAGAAATCAATATTCCATCTCTCAACACCTAACAATATTTTCTCAAGTCAACAAACTTCGAGGGCAATAAATAAATAGAAATCAGTCTTTTTTCACAGTAAGGTTTCGTCTTTATGAAGTTGTAATATTCTATTCGACATAACATGTTTTCGAAAACAGGTACTCGCGTACTGTTGGAAATACAAACACTTCAATGTTTATTTATAAATCAGTGTCTTGTATCATTATCAGATAAAACGACAAAACCCAAATTTTTATCAGTTGGACTTGATGAATGTTATTTATAGTTAAGAATCATGATACTGCACCATATTTAACCATATCAATCAGCTAGAAGTACAAGATTAGTAGTAAAATAGCCGACACAACCAAAGGGAATTATTAGATCGCTGTCTGGCTTTGTCCTACTCAAGGTAGTCTCTCATCATTATTTCGCCAGTTGTAAGATTTCATTTCATTGTCTTATGACGCTTGTTTTGTTTGTCAGTACTAATATTACCCGTTCTTCTCAAAAGCATTGGTTATTCATAGCAGAAGGGGAATGAATTACGTCTCCGGCAGATTTCGTCTCGAAACAAATCAAGGAGGTGGTAGAGGACCGAATGTTGACATTATACGTATCTACTTATCTTTATCAACAAGAATTTGAGTTTTGTGACGCCTTGAACACAACATTCTCTTATCTATAAGGCTTCCTGTTATTAATGGAAGATCTTTTTTATCGGAAGATTAGACTGCTACATGTATCAATAATAAAGTGACTAATTCTAAGTTCTGATGTTGTTGTGTGTCTGAAAAATGAAATCTTTCTTGTATACGTCGTATAGAGGAAGTCTTGTACATTTTTTATGAAATCAAAGAATCATCTCTTTGTTGTCTTTTCTAAGGGAAAGTTATTATATAGTATGAAAGCAAAGAATCATCTCGTTGATGTGTTTTCTTAGGGATTTTTCTAAGGGACACATTAATTTTTTTTTAAAGAAAATGCAAGTTATTAGTACAGTAGGCATAGCAACAACAGTAGCATGCTTTCCAGCATTAGCAACCGGTAGATATAAATTATGATAATTACGATGTTTTATGTTAATCATTTGTTTGAACAACGTGAAAGTCATAGAGCGAGGTTAATTATTGAAATTAATTATTGAGTTAAAATTTACTTTAACGTAATATTGTTAGTTATAGCGTGTGTACTCCTATCTAATTGTTCAATTAAGTTTAATCGTGCTTTGATGAAAGTCAAAACTCTTAAAATGGCGACACTACAATAGCTTTTTTCTGTAATACATTCATAATGTAGAAAACTGATAACTAATTTTAGAAAATTGTTATTATAATTTAAAATTTTACTCTATAGTGTTCTTAATACAGACTTTAATTTCCTCTATACAATTAATAACTTCTTCCAAAAAATTGCTCACGTAATTCTGAATTATTATGGTGTTGAAAAACCACGTACTTGAACATTTCGACGGAAACCTGTTCCATCCTTTATGCTTAATTTAAACTTTTTTTTACTTTATTACATATTCTGTATACAGCAATATGTATTTAATAAATTATATATTTGTTTTTCAATTTTCATTCCATTGTTAGATGTTTTAAAGACTAATCTAAGTTCATTAAAATTCTCGCTTCACTTTGCAACTCTTGTTTAGTCTTAACCTGACTTTGATTGCCTATTACGTACATTTGCAACTCATAAAGGGAAATTAGTTATTTACGTCGGAGTTTCACGTATCGAAGGACTTGCGATATAAACGTTTATTGTTTAATTTAGGTACGCTTAAGGCCGAGGACTTCTTGCTATCAATAGAATATTTGTACTGTATTTTACACATACAATCGACTTCCCTGGCATAGATTGTTATGCGATGTCATATTATAATCGAGTGATATTGACATAAAACTAGGAAAGACACGTTGATTAATTAAAAAAAAACATAAGTATTATGTTAAAATGCACTGAATTAGGTATATCAGTGCCCGAAAATTTTATTGTTTATCATTTGTTCAGTGAGCGATTTTTCTGTTTATTCAAAATTTAATGATGTTTTATTAAATGCATACTACTAAATATTTTTAAAACTGCTTTAAGACGATTTAATTAAATCAAAACCACAATCCTACTAATATAAACGCGAAAGTTTGTATCTAGGTATGGCTGTGTGTTTGTTACACTTTCACGCAAAATGTACTGAATGGATTTTAATGAAACTGTACCATAATATAATAGCTCATACATCAGAATAACATAATATAGGCTATGGAATAATTTTATTTTTGCGTTTACAAACGCGTAAATATAGTACTAGAAAAATGCACTGAAAAAAATCGACTTGCCTCAGGCGGGACTCAGGGGTCCCGCCTGAGGCAAGTCGATTTTTTTCAGTGCATTTTTTTAGTATAATATAGGCTATACATATATAGGTTTATACTCATACTGCGCAGACGAAGTCGCGGGCAGTAGCTAGTAATTGTTTATATTACTGAATTTTATTAAGAGTGAGATATTTGATTATTCGTCTGAGGATATTTGTGTGAGTTAGATTTGTACTTGTAAGAGGTCATGTGATTAAAGTTGGAAAAGTAATGATGTAAGAACTTTATTTCATAGCCATTATGCGTCGTTATGACGCGATTGACATGGTATTGCTGACCGATGATCTGAGTTTGAGATATGTATTTTTAAATAGCTTAAAATAAACAAGCAAAGAGTGTAAAACACTAACTCGACTACGCAATAATAATGGGAAATGAGGCACTCGATTTCAACAAAAATTGATAATCAGACATCAATTAGATATGACACTTCAAAGGAAATCAATTAAATCGGTTAAAATCGATTTTTTACAAGTAAAAGTTCTCTAACTCCTCCTCTTGTTAAAGCCGTTAAAATGTAGCCTCATCATAACAGCCTTTATAATTGCCCCACTGCTGGGACAAAAGGCCTCTCCTTGTCAGCGAAGGAGGTTTATTCAGTAGTCAACACGCTTGCCCAATGCGGATTGATGGACGGAGTATAACGTGTTCAATACCCCTTTGCTGATCCATTATCCGCCTTCTACGACATCCATTGCAGGATATGGGGTGATGCTATTCTACTCTGCTGGCATCACAAGGCAAAATGTAACCTATGTTGTCCGAATTATAATACCGAATTGATTGACACATTATTTATCAAAATCCGTTGAATATTTTAGGCGCTACGGTGGAACATACGTAAATATATTACAAAGATCCATAAATAGACTGCTAAAATCATTACCCTTCCTTTTGGCTTAGCCATAGTCGGGTAAAAAGATTACTGTTATTCACTAATACTTCTTATAAGAAAGTCTTATAAATAAAAATAAAATAGTGTTGATTATTTCCGTTTTGATCACAATGTTTTTTTTTTTAATTTAATAATATTGCACTCTTTGTATTCAGGAAGCAGGTTTGTTATTTAGCTGTTAAATAGCCGCCTACGTTTAAAAAGTTAATAGGGGTTAATTGGCATCACTAATATTCCTGGCACAGAGGTGATGTCATTTTATAGATCTCCGTGGTTTATGCGTTCGATTATATTTTACAGCCTGTTAATAGCTTAAAGCACCCATTGAAGTGTGTTCTAGTAATCTATACTAATCTAATAAAGCTGAAGAGCTTGTTTGTTGTGTAAGTGATTCAAATTGAAAAAATTTTTTTGTGTTGGATAGTCCATTTTATCGAGGAAGGCTATAGGCTATATAATAACCGACAGTAACGCGAGCGACCAATAGTTTATAAAAACTATATTGAAAAAATAATATAAAGAAAATCAAGGCTTGGCAAGGGTTGAAAGAAATCTCTCCCAAGGAGGCCGTAATGATTGCACACGCCACATGGGCTAGAGATGCCTGTGTGTATATTATAGTATATGTAGGTTGGTACTTGTGTATTTATGTGTATATTGTGGTAGGTGTTTGTATGTGTATGTATATATAATATAGAAAAGATAATATTAAGTATATGAATTATATAATCTTATTTATATTTATCTAATTATTTATTCACATTTTACTTGTCATGGAAGACATATCATCTTAGTCCCCAGGATGGCAACGCACTTGCAGTATTTACCCTTAAGATTGCAAGTGTCTATAGGCGACGGTAACCACTTAACACCAGGTGGTCCGCAAGTTTGTTTGCCACCTCGTAGTATAATAAAATCCTCTTAAATAATAATAAATAAAATAAAATCCCCCACGTAGGGCAAAGGCTACTACCACAGATATATCCTATTATTAAATCTGTGGCTACAACTAATGCTAAATATACACAAAAAATGTAAGTGTAACGACTTACATTTTAATATACCAAACGTCTCTATCAATACCTTAAACTATGAATCACTTATGCTAATGAACCCTTGTTTTAAAGACCTTGGTAACAGATTTTGATCATAACTCTTGAACTATTGATAGGTTTCTCGACCCTACATTTTTTATTGATCGCGGATTACGAGTGAACATGACTCATGTACCGAGCAGTCACACATAGAAGACCCGCGAGCGAGCATACCCCGAACATAAATAGATCTCTTATTTCAAAGCGGAAGGTACTAAACAAAGTTATTATAATAGAATGGGAGGTGTAGGTATAATTTTTATGGCTTTTAAATGCAACACCTAATATAATAAGATATTAGCACATAACATTGTAAAACATGTGACCTGAATGTCGTCTTAAGGTGTAGTCATTAGCCCTGAGACGCATGCAGGCTGTGGCCTGTACCCGTTGTGTAAGTTTTTTAGTATAAAAAACGCGACTACTTTAGTTGCGTTAAGAGTTAAATTTGTATAGGAAACGCGAACAGCGCCCCTAGCGGAGAGAAGCGCAAATCATGTTTCCCATACAAATTGAGCTCTTAACGCAACTAGAATCGGTGCGTTTTGTATACTAAAAAACTTACACTAAGGGTACTGCATGCGTCTCAGGGCAAATTGTATTAGTACCATTAGGCAAATTGTATTAGTACCTAAGTCCAATAAAACATAAAAAAACCCAAAATATAACAAAACCTCAAATTTGCCCTGAGACGCATGCAGGTCACAGCCTGCATGCGTCTCAGGGCAAATTGTATTAGTACCATTAGGCAAATTATATTAGTACCTAAGTCCAATAAAACATAAAAAACCCAAAATATAACAAAACCTCAAACAAAAAAACATAATAAGATAGGTATGTCGTCTACTTAGTATACGCATATCACAGATAATATTATAATGCTACTAGCTGACTCGGCAAATGTTGTTCAGCCATAAAATATATGTATTTTTTATTTTTACCGGTATGAAATATACTTAACGACATATTCTCTTACCTACCAAATATACACAATAAGTTTATAAAAGTCGGTCGAGTCCTTTTGGAAGAGTCCGACCAGAACATGCAAACACCGTGCTACGATATTTTTATTTATTAGACTATACCGGTCACCTGTGGCTTTGCTGGCGTTAATGGCGGCTACCACACTAAAAAGTATGATATGTCCTTCCCAGGGCCTCAAACTGTCTCCATACCAAATTTTATCAAAATCGGTTCAGTGGTTTATATTTTCACATCACTGAACCGATTTTGATGAAATTGCGTAACAAACAAACTCAAAAACTTAAAATTACGGTAAAATTTACCATCAACTTATAACGCTATCTACAGTAACAGCACAGACTCATTAGCAAAGTCACACAAATACACGAAGTAGATGTAAATTATTGCAGCAACAAATACAGCGACAAAATAACTTTTAGAAGAAAAACTGCTGAAATATTTTATATCTAGTTACTATATAATGTTACTGTACTTCCGGATTTTTTATAAACACGAATAAACGATTTTAAATTTGTTCGGAATGGGTCCCATGTTTCAATCTCTTTACACATAGAGTATGGTTTCTTTTTCGGTGGAACTGATAATTTATAGGCTTTATTCTCCTATCTATATACGCCATCCATTTTGGCATTATTCTCGTTCGCATTAATAACGATACGAAGATAAACTCGATATGAGAGATAGACAGCACCCGTAAAACGGTTCAACAAGTGACCTACATGTTACGTGTTTACATAATTACCGGGCCGATAACAATCTCTACCCAGATGGATTTATTTATATTAAAATACGTAAAATCTCTCTAAACTGATTCATTACTAACTCTTATCTTCTGAATCATGTTATAGTATCGATAGCAAGTAATCAGAATTATTTTACGAGTTAAAGGAATTGTTTTGGGCCAGTCCCGTGAATCACGTAAGATGTGCGCAGTTCTAATCTACTTGTGATAATCTTCTTTTCAATGAATGAAATTGAAAATCGGCTTTGCGGCAACATATTTTTTCTTTCAGTCGACTACACGAAGCCGAAAGGAAGAGTTAAGATTTTAGCTAAGCAGTCAATGCATGTATGTCTGTATTTACGTGTGTTAACCCCGATTTCAAGCGATTTCAATCCTTAATTTTTTCTATAGTCGGGTTGCAGTGTTTTAAACTTTATGCTGGTACCTTTACGAGCTCTTGGTTTTCTCTTCTGATGATAGAGCCGAAAGTAGCGAGGAAGGGAGCGAGCTTTATACCGAACCCTCAACCACCGCAACCACCGAGGGACTGGCTGGATAGCCAATCAGCCAACGATAAGATTATCGTTGACTGTCGTTATATTATAAGGGAAACTGCTCTTGGTAGCTAGCCAGACGGACATAATAAATTAGTTTAGGTTTATGGACTTAAACTTGTAAAGGTTCAACTTGTGTTAGCTATATTTTCTTTGCAATAAAATTACGATTGATTTATGGACGGCTCATGGTGAACTAGACAATTATCGAATCGAATCGAATCCGAAGAACTGGCAGAATCGATATCATAATTGGTCGGCTGTAGTTCAAAGTCTTTAGCTGTTAATTTAACTTTTCTGATTTATAGGGAATAATCAGAAATAAATCTCTATTCATGTTATTATTTATATTTATTTGCAATAAATGTCACAAATAGCTTGCGATGCATTTACTCAACTAATTCATACCGTAACGTTTTATACTGTCTATTGCTGGTTATTGCGCAGTTACACGTTGGGATAATTTTTCTCAACGTGTTACACGAAAAGCTTTTTATAGTCGTTTGCAACGAGTCACATCGCGACGATTTATATTAAAGCTAATTATAAAAAAGTGTTAAAACAAGATAATAATAGCTGTGTCCAGTAAATGAAACACGCAGAGTTATAATAAATAGCGTATATTAATTATTTTTCAATCAATATCTAAAACTTGACTCAGGAACCCATTTATGGACTGTCCAAAGAGAGAGTGTGGCCAATGTCAACACACAAAAACTAACAAAAAGTGTGGCCACTGAAATAACATTAAAATCTACTGTTCAGTATTGAACAATTATGTATCTACATAATATCCAAACACTTGAAAATGCGACAATAATCATTCAGTCAGTTGATTCAGCACATGTATATTTCTAAGCTGAAGTACCAGGCTACCATAACTATGTAGGAGATCTAGCCTAAATAATAAACTGTGATAGACATATGGTGGCCTGGTAGCTTAATGTGACAAAAACAGATTTGTGATCATGTTTAGCAAATTATACAAAAAAACGAATTTTTAAATTAATAATTAAAGTGACGGTAGATTTAACTATTTCATAAAGTTTGACAACCTACATCTTTAGTCATCCCGTGACCACGAACGCTGAAAAGTGTTACGAAACGTCGGGCAATAATATCATCATGTAAAATCTAATTACACGCGAGTTAAATCCGTAAAAGTTGTTTTATTTATAATGTGTAGTGCTCGCGCAAATCTAAGAGAACATTACAAAAAAAAGAGTTATGGAATAATTTTATTTTTGCGTTTACAAACGCGTAAATATAATACTAGAAAAATGCACTGAAAAATCCACCCGGATTGTGGAAGGTGCGGGTTCGAGTCCCGCCTGAGGCAAGTCGATTTTTTTCAGTGCATTTTTCTAGTAAAAAAAAAGAGTGTTAAGGGTTGGGTTTATTACTTTCGGCACAGATAATATAATACTATACTAGTACTTTCGGGTTGTTTCTTTTGTTTGTTGATTCACTGAATGTTAGATACTTTTTTTTGGGTTCAATGCCCCATTTATGTAGGAGACAGGTTGTCACTATGTTGACGCACTGCATGGCCCATACTGCCAGATTTTAGATTTTTGTACCCAGTGTTACCTATGGCTGGGTGAAACCCCTTTTGGAATTATGAACGTTGTGTGAATCAGTCAATGAATTATTAGTGAACTTAAATGTCGCGGGAGGTAATTATTAAATTAAAATAAGCATTGTATTTGTTACAGGTACTGGAACCTTCGGCAGAGTATGTCTCTGCAGAGATAAAGCAGCGGAAGAATATCTTGCGATGAAAATTCTCTCCATGGCTGACGTTATTCGCTTAAAACAAGTGGACCACGTCATGAATGAGAAAAGTATACTAGCAGAAATTAACCACCCTTTCATAGTAAATTTGTAAGTATCTCAATACACGAGCATTGAATAACGCTTAAATAGTTCTATAGCTATATATAAATCTTTATATATAAAAATGAATACTGACTGACTGACATATTAACGCACAGCCCAAACCGCTAGGCCTAGAGATTCCAAATTTGGTATGTAGGTTCCTTAAGAGGTCCAGGGGTGCACTAAGAAAGGATTTTTGGAAATTCACCCTCGAAGGTGGTGAAAAGGGGGTGAAAAGTTTGTATGGAAATCCGTCATTTTTAAAGTAAAATGTATAAAAATTGTTACATGGCCTTTCAGTTAGAAATTAAGAAAGAGGTATTTTAAGATTTTTGGAAATTCAAGCCCTAAGGGGGTAAAATGAGGGTTAAAAGTTTGTATGGAAATCTGTAATTTTTCAAAGTAAAATCGATGAACATTGGGTATATGGCGCTTGGTTTAGAAGAAATAAGAATACAATTTTAACGCTGCCCTGAAGAACTATTCTACGCGGACGAAGTCGGGCAAAAGCTAGTAGTTCTATAACAGTTGTGCTGTGCCGCAAATTTCGCAATGAGTCATGCATGTGGCCAAGCTATTCGTCATTTCGCGCAGGGATGAGTTATTTAGATAGTAAGTGCAGCCGAGGTGATGCGACGTTAGACGCAGAGGTAATAAATGTGCACGGATGAAGGACGCGGGCCAATTAACGGCTAACCATCGCCGGCCAACTGCCAATGCTGTCTACCTCTATTTTGGATACTCATACGCACTTTATGACGACTGACATGGCACTGGAAAATAGATTCACTATTTTAGTTCGTAATAGCCATTTCGTATTCGTTGTTTCAAAATAAACGATGTTAGCTATTTGTAAATATTTACAAACAACTTCTTATCATGTTGTGTCGAAGAGGGAGTTAAAATTTGGTCCCTGACATCGCGAGAACATTGAATAACGGTGATGTGGTGCTTCTTTAGTGAAATTTCTGTGGACGGCTTTCCTCGCAAATGATACAATAATAAAAATCAATTCAAAAAGCCTCTTTAGGCTTTCGTCGCCTAGCATATGACGCCTTGCCTTGCCAACTTGCAAGGTGATTCTTCAGCCTCCTTATTGTAAGAAGGCGGGAACACGTGTACCGGCAGATATTCTATTATCTTTATTGTGTTTGTGTGTGACATAGAAACGAGTTGCCAAATTTCTTTGTTCGCGATGGAATGGTAGCCACAGATTTTCGGTGACAACGTAAGTTAAAATATTTGGAAAGTAATAACAAGTGGAAAAAACCGGCCAAGTGCGAGTCGGACTCGCACACTGAGGGTTCCGCCGTACAAACGTAGCGGTTTACAATTTATAAACTGCTGTATCTTTTGATTGCGTTAACTTAGAAGTTTGATTTTTTCACTGCTTAAAGGGACAATAGACCTAGGTATTTGGTATAAATTTCAATTTGATACCTTTATTCGTTCGTGAGAAATAAGGTAGTAAGTTTCATTTTATTAAAATATTTTTATTATATTATATAACTAAAAAAATGTGATTTTCGCAATTTTTCCTATATTTGCATTATATGACAATGCTTCATGCCAAATTTCAAGATTCTGAGTTTACGGGAAGTATCCTGTAGGTTTTGATTCCTTTGCGAGTGTCGGAAATTTGTTGAAAATATCGACATAATCGGCTGTATCTTTTGATTGGCTTGGCTTAGAAGTTTGATATTTTCACAGCTTAAAGGGACAATAAACCTGAGTATTTCATGTGAATTTCAGCTTGATACGTCCACGCGTTCTTGAGATAAAGGGTCTTGACAGACAGACAGACAGACGGACAACAAAGTGATCCTATAAGGGTTCCGTTTTTTCCTTATGAGGTACGGAAGCCTAAAAATGGGATTAGGGAAAAAACTTCACTGAACACTCGCCGTAGTATAGACCATAAAATGCTATGGAATAATTTTTGCGTTTACAAACGCGCAAATAGTTTTAAAACTAGAAAAAATACACTGAAAAAAAAACGCAACCGCCCGGATTGCGTAAGATGCTGGGTTCGATTCCCGCCTGGGGCAGGTAAATGTTTTTCAGTGTATTTTTTATTACTAAAATTGTAATCCAGTTAGGGAATTATCATGCTGCTGACGTCAAAGGCACAGGTCTAAGAAGAAAAAATAGTTGAGTGAGGGTTTGATTGTTTAGGAAATAATTTGATTTTAAAAGGTGTCTTTTAATAAAATTGCAAATAAAAAAGGGTATTCCTGGTGAGCTATTCAGTTCCTAGCGAGTTGTTCGGGTTATCTAGGTTTTCTATCTGAGTATACGAGCGAACTAATCTCGACAATATGTTTGAGATTTGCACTGCTATAACTACTTCTCGTGGAAGATTTGTGTAGGTACACTAAAATTGAATTAAATAACTCACGTAGTTGTTCAAGTAAAGATATCTGCAAATGTTACACTCACTCGTATTTGTTGAATTAATCATGTTCATGTTCATTCAGCTAAAAAATATTTTTTTTTTAAAAAGTAAGTGAGTTGCCACCTAAGGCTCGATCCACACATTTCCTTGTCCATGCCGTGCCCGGCACGAGGGTAGCACGTGTTTTATCAGTGGCTTGAAAAAATATCATTGAGTACTTTTGATATGAAGCTGTTATTTTTGATACAAGTCCGTGTCCGGACCGGCGACGGAGCTTAGGTGCCCGGTCCGGCAACAGAGCTTCTGTGCCTGAGCCGATGCCGTGACGTGCGCCCGTCCACCGATATTTACCTGTGCACGTCCATATTTTATTTGTTAAAAAATAAATCAGTACGCATATATATCGTGTTGTACGCTTTGTTTTACCCCGAATTCAAAACATAAATATAATATTCGAGATCATGTTCGCCAAAAATGGAACTGTGAACTGTTATAATGCACATTTCTTTCTGTATTTTCTATTTATTTTCACCAATGAACACTAAACGGGTGCGTTACGAAAACAAATTGGTGCTTTAGAGATACAGATTGAAGTCGGTGGACAGGTCACGGCCCGGATATTGATCACGCCGTCTGATATTGTGAACAGAAAGGCCCTACGTGACACGGATACGGCCCTGATGTGTGTGGATAGACCATAAGTTTGTGATCGATCCAAAGTATCTACATTATACAGTTATTGAATTTCCCAATTCATTGAAATGATATGCATAATTTTATCTGCCCCTCAAATACAGGCTCTTATTTATCATTCATGTTTATATATCGTCATGACAGTATTACTTGGGTGTATTAATACGTTGATAGTGTATTAATAATGTTATTTAGGCGCCAAGATCGTTATGCACTTATGTATTTGGTTGCGCGTGAGTGCAAGTGCAGCCGCTATCCAACGTCGCTAACAGACAATTCGTTTGTTGTCACTTTTTATCAGACACGACTATGATCTACGAGTATGTACTGAATAACATCACATCAATCTTGTTGTTGACAATACATATGTATAAGTAGCGTGATGCTTTCGATTCATCACATGCAGACGAATTTGGCAAAAATATTATCACATGAAAATGGCAAATCATTTTCACAGACGTTGACGACAATCAATAAGAATAGAATTATGCAGGATTAGACTAGCGTAGTTAGACTACACAATACAATATAAATAACGCTGTTAATATGTCAGAGGTTGTATATTTTTAACCGTATGTTTCAACGGAACATTTCATAGCACTCGCTGTAATCGAACTTACTCTCATTAAATTCGTTTATTTACTAATTGAAGATTACTATTCAATTTTGACGTTTACATATGTATTTGATCGCTTACTCCACTTCTTTTTTCTCCTATCTTGTTCAAATTTTATTTGGGATCAGTGCAATATGCTTTGACATCGATAATATTGATAAATGATCTGGTATTTAATCGCTTACTCATATTATATTAAAAATATTACAATAATTTAACAATACAGTTATCATTCCATATTCATTATGCCACCAAAGTCTACATGAAAATCACAAAATTATGTATTACAATTCTATTATATTTTACAATTCTAACCAATTTAGGTTATAATGTTTTTAAATTAATGTGATGTTGATATTTCTCATAATAATAATTCGATATATTTTTTTTGTTTAAATCTTTTTTATTTGGTTGTTGACAGGCGGTGGTGGACGCACGATGACTCCTGCCTCTACATGCTGTTCGACTACGTGTGCGGCGGCGAACTATTTTCCTATTTACGGAACGCAGGCCGATTTAGCAACAGTATTGGTATGTTATTTCTTATCTCTCTTACAATATTTTATTAATTAATTTCACGTGGAACATATTGTTAAAATTAGGTTTATGATTTTGCATCGAATGCATTGTTTCAACGTGGGTGGTATACCACCCTTTAGTCCTCATTTCTTCTATATTTAGGCTTAGCTGTTCGATGCGTATTATTTTGATGATTGTGTAGATCCGTCATATTGTGGAAATATTGAAACATGAAATATTTTTGTCTCACTTAATGTGTGTTTTCTCAATCCATAGCATTTATATAATATTAGGGGTTTAAGTATGAAATTGCCGTTTTGTATGGAGAATTTAACGAAAATTCATTTTCCATACAAATATATTTGCGATTTTTTAAAGAACCACAAGTCAAAATTTTGTGTAATTTTGTGGATCTATTTAGACAACATTAAGCTATAGGATACACAGAGAAAAAAATTGAGAACTGATATCTGTAAAAAAATATTCATATTTTTATAACGGAGACGGGCATCACTTAGGACGAGCTGTTTTTGAAGATGTATTTCTAGTAAAAAAAATAAAAATAAGAATAAAATTTTATACATAAATATAAGTCCTTGTAATGAAGTTCGAAATAAAAAAAAGAATAATGGACATAGCTATTGTATTATAGGAATTATACACTAATGAATAATGAGGAAAAAAATGGGCAATTTCATACTTTAACCCCTATTATAATTTAAAAGATATACCCAGGTAAAAAGTCCTCGTAGTTCCTTAGTCTTGTTGAATGAAAACATAATGTTGCTTTTTCATTATGGAAAATCTTCAGGTTTTCCACGCCATCCCTGCATGTCCAATGATAGTTTCTTTGATGTTGCAAGCCCGACACATGTTGTACTGTAAATTAATACAAACAGAACTAAGAACGATGAATCCGTTGTCGGAGAGCATTGCTTTGTTGACAAGATAATGATATTTAGGGTAATCATAAAAATAATATATAATTGTTATTTATTAACGGTGTAAATAAATAAACTGGAGCAGGAGAGATATATAAGCGTTGGAGCCGCGCCAACGGTACGGTAGACGCACTCTCAGAGTGGAGTTTGCAATCGCAAATGAGGACCACTATTACTTCTAATAAATCTTTAAAAAGTACATTACTCAAGGTCATTGCTATTTCCTTAAAATTCGGGGAGATTTGGGTTGGAATATCTGGAAAACAGTGTAGGTTATGCATTCCCACTGTCATTGACTTGTAAAGTATCTGTTATGAGCAAACGTTATTCCATGGAAAATATTAAAATGATATAACGTCAACCATACCTCCTTGCATGATATAGATCAGGCAAGGAGGTATCTCCTAATTCGGCAATATGTTGTCCTATGCCAAATAAGTAATTAAGTAATTAGTGAATAATCAGGAAGTATGAATTAAAATAAAGATATTTAATTCTAAGAGAAGTGTTGCTTGCCTTATAGAATACTGTTAGTCAAATAACACTATTTTTGGTGCTGTGCCTCTGTCGTTGAGTGAGGTTTTTAAAATGTTCACAGGGTATGTTGTTAAGGTTGGTGAGTGCGTGAGGATTGCAAACAAACAATAATCTGATGATCCTGTCGTAATCGTAGCTTATTGATGAGTGCAACATGATGATTCTAACCCGATTACTTACCCAATGGAGCTTTAGCAAGTCTTTTCTTTGAAAGAGTCACAGTTCTACGAAAATACTTATTTTGTCTTAGTATTTTTAAAACTTCTTGAGAGTGGAAAGAGTAGAGAGTAATAATATAACTACTGTTTCAGTAAATGACATTAATTATATATTTCCATACTCACATCAATTATCTAGCTCTAAGAACTTGTATTTGCTGATGCCGGCAGAGTAGAATAGCACCACTCCATATCCTCCAATGGGTGTCGTAGAAGGCGACTAATGGATCAGCAAAGAGGTATTGATCCTTATACTATGTCCACCAATCCGCATTGTAGAAGCGTGGTGGACTACTGCCTATACCCCCTTCGTTGAAAAGCAGAGGTCTTGTGTCCCAGCAGCGGGTCGAAAGCCACTATTACCTACCACCACTACCACCATTTCGACGAAATAATAATTTTATTTAAATAATTATTAGTATGCTGAGACGGAGAAGAAATGGCGAAAGAAACTCTGCAGCTGTCCATAGTCTGCTATGTCCATAGATATATCAATATTAATAAATTACAATTTTTAAATTGCGTAAATTTTGGGCAGATTTTACTCCCACGCATTTGGATCATTTAAATAATCATTTATCTTGTAATAAGCTTTTTTATACAATTTAGATTTAACAGTTTTTTTAAATTTATTAATAGGCAAGTCTCTAATATTCTTCGGAAGCTTATTGTAAAAACGTATACATTGGCCCACAAAGGAATTGTTTATTCTGTGGAGACGAGTTTTATATACAACCAAATCGTGTTTCTTCCTAGTATTTACATTGCGCGTATGACATTTCTCGGAAAAATTCATAATATTTTTCTTTACATTTAGTAAGTTTTCCAGAATATATAGTGATGACCACCTAATTCGTTGGTGATGACACAGTCAGAATATTTATCTCCTTGAACTTTTATTATGGATACTAAATAACAGACAAATATATATAATAATTTAGATATTTTCAAAATAAATATATATAGAAAATAACACAGAACGTATCTGTCTCGCTTTCACGTTGTCTTGTTGAGTGAGATTTATTACTTACCTTAGATCACTAGAGTTAGAATCTAATATGTTTCACGAGCGGAAACAAAAGTTTGATTATAATATGAATAGGTAAATGTATTCTAATGCCTAGCTAACGAAACGGGATTTCAATTTGAACTTACGCCAGTTTCTAAGCCATATTATATCTTAGGCCACTGGGTACCGCTGACTTTTCTCTTGGCTCTCCTTTCAGTTTTAATTGGTATATTTTGAGGTTTTAATGGCACCTTGGAAATAATTATCAACAGAGCGAGCTTAAAGTAATGAGTACGGCTCTTAGCATTATCTTTAAGATTAAATATGTGATTGCGACCTTAGTTGCAAAGATCGCATTAGATAGATGTGTTTCGTTGCGGCTCGTTTAATCTGTACGCACGTAGGATTAAGTCATCTAAAATAGACACGTGTAGCAAGTTAGCGATTTGTACAGCCTGTTGGTGTAGTCACCAGTGGTGAACTGTCACCTGTCAAAATCAATAAGTAAATTTTAGTTCTTATTTTTGCCGCCAGCTCAATTAACTTTGTAGCACTGTACCTTATAAACATCATCAAGTTATAAATCAACATTTGCCTGTTCTGATCCCAACTTTGTTTGTGGTCGGCGTAATACGTATTCTTCTTCTACCTACTCTCCTCGATCAGCCGCCATCTGAACATTAACAGCCTTTTTGCCATATCATCTTACTTAGGGTAAACCGGGAGAGATGCCCCACTTTTTAAAATAGATTCCTCATTTAAAAAATATTTATTTTACATGATAATTTGTCTGAATGTAGATAACATAATCATTTATGTTCAATTATTATTTGTTTCTTTTTACCTATCAATTGCAGATTTTGCAGAATTCAGTTTTTTGTGGAACTCTTTTTGAAAGCACAGATGCCTACCTGTATGGATAGTTGCCCCACCAGGAAAATACTAAGAAGAAAAGATGCCTATAGTGCGGGATAGATGCCTTTTAAACTGTGTAAATGAAAAACCCAACAAAATTTTTTGAGGTCGTTGTACTCTTAAAACTAGCGATCCCGAATTCGGGACATATGGATCTAATTCCTGTGGGTGAACCACTGGACCACGGGAGCCGGTTTTGATCAATGTTCTTAGTCAAAATACTTTCGATTAATTTTTTGCAGTCAAAAGAAGTTTTGACTGAAGCATATGCAGCACTGGACTGACAGTTTTTATTAGCAACCTTTAAAGCGAATGTCGTAAACATCTGTTTGTATTAAAGCTTAGTAATTTTAGTGGGCTAGACAGCTTTCGTTGCAGAACTCTATAAATTATAAATAATTTGAACTTTCCTAGCAAAGCAATAAATCCTTTTAATGTTCGTTTAAGACGTTACTGTCTGTTATATGGGAGTAAGTGACGCAAACATATAAAAAATAAAATAATGAAGTTGCAGGCTTGTTAAAACGTTCTTAAGTGTGGAGTAGAGAGAATAAGGAAGTAGACTACTGGTAATATTGCACTCCATAAAATTAGGTTAATAAAAAAAAATATACGTATAAGTAACCTCGATATTTTTTTGCTAAACGCCATATTACACTTAGCACCCCGTCCGCGTGCAAATTTTTTTGGGAATAAAATATGTATATAATTATAGTACTTATATGTTACTTACGGCTGGTTTCAATATTCTTTTCACTAGTAAAAGTAAGCTTTCTGGGTTGCCTAGCAATAAATTATTGTCAAAATACTAAAAATAACAGAGGTCGCTTAGCAACCAAACCCTGGTAGGGCGATCTGTAACCGTGAATCGAATATTGAAACTAACCATTAGTGAATCTGTAGCATTATACCCAAAAATATATTATTTAAAATTAGTTCTGTAGTTTTTGATCCTACTCATTACAAACACACAAAGATAAAACTCTTTTCTGTTTTATAATATTGGTGTAGATTTCTTTTAGCACATAAATGATAAGACCTATATAAAAAAATCTTGCTTAGGTACCTACTTATTTTTTATTCCATTTTAGTGTTACAATATTTAATAATTAATTTTACATTTAAATATATTTTTTTAAACAAAAACCCAAAACCGCAATTACTTTTCTTGTTGTGTGTACTTGGTCTTTTTTATAGTAGGTAAACCCAATAACGAAAACTTAATTCGTAATTTTTACATGTACCTATAGAATGTTAAAAAGGCATTGCGCGTCACTCTTGACCACGTTTATTCTCAAAGGCGTAAAATTAATCTTCTCATAACGCAACCGTGCGTCTGCTCAGAACTCGACGCGGCAGACAACGTGACGCCAACGCGCTTTGTCTACATCTAATTTATTAATAACTATCTGGTTTATTGCATCTGTTTCAAATTTAAGGGCAGCAGGGTTAAAATTAAAAAAGCGTCGGTGGCGTAGTGCGTAAGAGCGTCGTCTTCCACTCGAGAGGCACTGGTTCGAGCCCCGCCACGTACCAATGTGTTTTCAAATTTTGAATTCATATGTACGTTTAATCGACGCTTTTACGGTGATGGAAAACATCGTGCGGAAACCTGCACACACCTATGAAGACATTCTTAGGTTGTGTGTGAAGTCGACCAACCCGCACTTGGCCAGCGTGGTTAACTAAGGCCTAATCGCCCATAATGTGCGGCAGGCTCGAGCCCCTCGGTGGGGACATTATATGAGCTGTTGATGATGATGAGGGTTAAAATTCAACGAAAAGCAAGTTCAGTTCATGGTACATTCAAACAACAAGAAATACGGGATTGATGTTAACAGATGGCGTTAGTGTTTCAATTCGACGTTTTTATTTTCTTATGTATGAAAATGTACGCATATTTTTTATAATTACATGTTTGTCGCTAATGATAATTAATATTTTTCTAATATATCTTATACCAATTTATTTTTATTTTCATATAGATGAAATACTTTTAAATGTGCTATCAACATAAGCGTGTATTGATAATAGTATGGAAAACAAACCAACTTAGTGTTAATATAAGAAAATGTTTTAGTTTTAATTCTTAATATTTGTCGTGAGTAGGACTACCACTTCTCATTGCGTGGTTGTCATAAAAGCCGGCTGAGGGACTTCCGGAACTTCGTGCAGACCATAGCACCAAGGGTTCCCTCGCGGGGTGGCAACTAAACAACAACACTATTCCCAAGAGGTGTATCAGGCAGGGGCTGGCCATAAAACTCTTTCAAAACATATACCAGTATGGGGACATATGGCACCACCCCGAATATATTGGGACCAGAGTAGGAAGAAGGAGAGTTAGAATAATAATACTCTCAATTTTCACTTCTCATGCTAGCAAAGTTCGTCTTTATGTCGTTTATAGGCTGCTTATAATGGCTTTTTATGACTTAGAGCATAAAGTAAAATTTTCTTTTACACAAAGATTCTTAGGCCCAACAGTCAACAACGCCCAATAAAACTACACAGAATAACTTGCGATAATTAATTAATTAATTTTAATTTATTTGTCTTGTGTTTTCTACCTCAAATGTCATGAAACCAGATAAAAATAGTAACAGGTTATTATGAAAACGCATCGGATTATATTTATTACCTGGCAGATTGAAATAGGTAGAACCTAAGGTAAATATCGCTATGTAAAAAATAAAAAAAAGTTTTCTGGCGGGAATTGGATTTTAAGTTCTTTATGTAGCGGCTGCAACATTCTTAGGCTGCATATTGTACAAATTTTACTTTAAATTTGTGTTTATATCTTGAAGTAATTATTTAATTTTCTCGTAATCGAAGTGAAAAGCAGAGTGTAAAACACTGGCATAAACAAGCCATTGAACCCCACGACTTACTATCCATATATAATCGTCTCGGGCTACAATGACTCATTTTATGCCCTTATTGTACAATCTACCATATTTACATAGAACACATTTTACAAGATCTTTGAAATCATCAAAGTACATATGTATTCAACCTGCATGCAGGTGTGCAAATATTTTAGTCGTCAAGTTTTCTATTCCTGTCCATATACTCTTTTACACTACCAAATGGTTACAACATCTTGTCTGTAACCATTTGGTCAGTTTATTTGTATAATAATGAACTATTTTCCAATTTAGTACAATCTGGTAGGTTACTATAGATACACACACACACACACACACACACACACACACACACACACACACACATATTAAATACATTTTCACATATACATACTTGCGACAAGGTTGATGAGTAAGTTCTTATTACATGGCTCTTTTATGTCTAGAACTACTTTCCACACGTTTTTTGAAATTCTTCATATGATCATTAGTATGTTGAATATATGACGCAGACCTATTAGTGTGGCCAGTAACGCTGCCTCCACATCAAACGGAATGGGTTCGAATACTGGTCGAGACAATGTTTGCATGACGAATACGACATTTAAAGTTCAGTCACAGATAAATCTCTCAAATAGATATCACGGCAAGCGCCCGTGATAGTAAAGATGTTGTGAGATTTTGTTTTTGTTCGGTATAATTAGATATTAAAGGTATAAAATAAAATTGCAATTCAAAAGTTATCATATTACAATGATCATATATTTCGCGAAAAGACTTCGTAACGTTTAAAAAAGCCAAAGGGAGTATCAGTCATAAAATAAGCGCACTAGTCGTCGAGTTGCGGAAACTGTCCGTACGAATAAACGTATAGAATAGAAGCCAAAGAGACCAACATCAAAACTATTGCAGTACAAACGCCGAGTTTTGAAACAGAAAAACGACAGATAAATTATTAGTAAGTAGTTTTGTTTTAACATCTGAAAAAAAAAGAAATTAGCTTGGATGTCAAAGAAAACCATGCATTTAACTTTGAAGTACTATTTTTGATATTATTTTCCTTTGTTCTTATGATGAGCCAAAATGACATGTGACGGACAATAATGCATTTCATTATACAGTTCTTCATAGAACTTGTCTGTCTGCAGATGGATGGTATCACGAAGGCGTACAAAAATAACATGATCTCATCATCTGGTGACGCGAACACCAAAATTTTGCTTTAGATCCGTGTGATTCAACTCGCCTACATAACTGTATTAATACATTCGTTTGTCCAAAAAATTTTAGTTGTTATAGACTTGCCATTGACCCCGACTGCTTAGAATATTTAATCTATACAAAATTGCTTTGTCCTGAATGACTTACTGACGGATGAACCCACAGCCTAAACCGCTCATCGTAGAGACCTGAAACTTGGAGGGTGTTCTTTGTATGACGTAGGCATCCGTTAAGAAAGGATTTTCTGAAATTATAAAGCAAATGTAAAAGGGGCGCAAAGTTTGTATGGGACAACGTGATTCCTTGGTACAGTCTAATAAAATCATTCTTTTTTTTTAACAGAATTGATGGAAGACGTGTTTCGTATTTTATTGAACGGGGTTAAAAATGGGTAAAAAATTATTTTGGCGGTGATTTGCTTCGAAGTTCATATCAATACTCCTTAGTATTAATGATTTAAGATTTAAATTACATCAATTACATTTTATTGTGACACATGTTTGATAACTCAATCCGATTGCATTAAAAAAAGGTTGAACTAAACGACAAAGCTTTGATATTGAAGTGTTTATTCTAGCGTTTTTGAAATTGCGACACACGTGGGGATGAAATAGGGGATAAAAGTTTGCATGGAAATCCGTATTTATAAAGTAAAATCCACAAAGTTGGTATATGGCCGGTAATGACGAATTTTTATATGATGAACATTGTTATTTGTAATATATTGAAGTTTATTTATAAAATATCTAAAAAATATATTAATAGGTTTAGGTATATATACTATCCACAACACAAGTTCTAAATGATACTTAATTTGGGACAGATAGTTGGTTTGCGGTGAGCGTGGTGACATAATTATTATTCTTACTTACTAAGACAAAGTTTAGGATAATCATGAAAATACCCGGACCCGATAATCATGAAAATAATGCAATTTATAGAATTTGTTCATGAGTGTAAGATCGAAGTCGCGTCATTCTTACAGAACTAACAACAACCCTAAATACCTACCTAGGCGTCTCATGTCTAACTTTAATAAAAAGTCCATTTGTAAACTTTGCAATAAATTATTAGAGAAAGTTGTATGTCAAACTGGCATTAAACACAAAACTGTTTGGCATGGAAAAGAAATTACTGTTCAATCTTAAACTTAAGATATCTAAATATAATTAATTATTCAGACATAACTAATAATTGTACGCAGTTCTAGCCTAGAACTTCTAGGCAATAGCTTACAACTATTTAAATGAAATATGAGGATGAAATCCACAACTCATCCTCATAAATAATTTAAAAATATTTGGTAAAAGCTTGTAATTAACTAATTAATTGCATTCCATTGACCCAGAAAACGTACCTGTATATGTTATGCTAGTTTAGTTTATATTACTTACCTATACACCTCACCTTTTATCCAAACTTGCGTGAAATTTAGTTAATTTAAATTGTAATTCAGACCATATTATGTTAAATAATCAAGGCAAATATTAATATAATAGTCTCAAATAGAATTTCACAAAATTGTGACGAATATTACATATAATGTCGACTTTCGAGCATTGTTTTTTACTAAGGCAAGTATTGTTTGTGTATACGGGCGTAGGATTGCCAGAGCTCCACGTGAGTAGGAAGGAGTCTAGGGTTGGTATCGCGCGAATGTGTCGCGTCATGCTGGGGCCGCACTTGCGCCTATCGTCCCGAAGTAATGTGTGGCGATACTTCGTACGATACACGCAAGTGCGGCCTCAGCAAAGTTATCGCGATAAAACATGTGGCATTTCTTTATTTGCACGAACTATCGTGCAATAATCCAAGATGGCCGAAATCATTTCCAGACGTGTAAATTGCGTGGTATTATTATCCTTATTTGCGTTTAACTATGCATAATCACTTTCTTTACTTCTAAATTGTGTGCTAATAATTACGTAATGCATTTATTATAAAAAATAACTCAGCTGTATCGTATACATAGTCATCCGTACGCGTCTGAACTAATGGAGAACAACCTTCGAAATGAACAACGTATGTCTGACCACGCAGCGCGATAGGTTAGCGCGCTAAAACCCTGACGTACCGCCTCCCGGCCGATGGCGCACACTCAACCCGAATATTCGCGACGATAGCCGATAACGGCCGGTCACATCTGCGTGTATCGTGTCCTAGCACGAAGCTTCGTGACGATAGGCGCAAGTGCGGCCCCAGCATCAGTGATGCAAGCGTCTAAGTATAGGCTACGGTGACTTGCTTACTTACCAATAGGCATAATATGGCCAATAACATAAAAAGAGCTAATTGTTTTGCAGTCGAAATTGTTGGTTGGTACCGACTGTCAGGAAATTTTTATTCAGCGTAAAATTAACTCATCTAACGATAAATTAAAATATAACAGGTAATAAATACTCGAATTTACATGCCAATATTTAAATTCATGATCCGGACAAAATTTATTTATGCTGCTGACATCAATTTGCATTCGTAACGCTAATGTATGAGCGCGTGTCAGCCGCGCTCGCATGTGTGGGTAAATACATATTAATCTGTGAGGGATTAACATTTTTTCCTTGGTTTCAGGTAATTTCTATGCGGCGGAAATAGTGTCAGCGTTAGAATATCTCCATGCAAGAAATATTGTTTATAGAGATCTGAAACCTGAAAATTTGCTTCTAGCAAAAGATGGCCATTTGAAAATAACAGATTTTGGCTTTGCAAAGAAGCTGACAGATAGAACGTGGACCTTATGCGGGACACCGGAGTATCTAGCGCCGGAAATCATTCAAAGCAAAGGACACAATAAGGCAGTGGATTGGTGGGCTCTAGGTAAGACAAACAAAATGTCATCTTACTTTGTTAACTTCACAAGGTGTAGTTTTTGTAGGCAGAAAAAAATCGTCTTTGAAAGAGGAAGAGCATTGGGGATTGGCTCTACTGATATAAAGCAACTTCCTGTTTACTTTGCAGTCAAATAACACCAAACTTTCCTAATATTCTTTTTAACTGCGAGTGACGTCTCCAGAGCTTCACATAGTAGGGGACTTACTTATCCCTATTCTTAATATTTTACTCCTGACTTTAGTGAGAACTGGTAGTGCGCGAGTAATACGCTGATGTTAGTGACCGCTTACAATTTGACGGGATGTATGCTAGTTGGTCATGCTGTAAGATAGGCTAAATTCGCCCTTATTTCAACAGCTTAATGCAAAACCTTCGAGGAATTAGTGACCCATGCGATTAAAGCGTTTAAAGCCTAACGACCTTCCACTGAGAAGGTGCTTACAATAGGCAAAACAATGTAGGTTACTATAAACAGCTATTGCGGGAGATTCGAGACAATAGTTTCTAGACAGGGGCAAGTCTATTCCATCTAACGCTTTACAATATCATAGAATATAATGGGTGAAATGTGTGCCTTGACAAAGGGCAAGCGCTACAAAGCGTTTCTGTGAAACAAATTCCAATAGAATCAATTGGCTTCTTGTCTTCCTGACAAAACATCATCAAACGTCAAACGTTAGTCAAGCAATTAGCGTTTTTATTTGTAGATACGCTTTGGATCGTTTGCCACTTGTTATATTAAGGAATATTAAATTTTTTGTTGGAAAAATCTAAAAAATTCGACAAGAAAAGATTTTGGAAATATGTATTTAAGTTTTATTTCTTCAATGAAATCTGTCAAATGAAGTTTTGGTTCAATGATGCGTAAAGTTGTCTCTCTGTCATTTTTGATGCACCACGCCTCATGTTAAACTATTCCACATTAATAAAAGAATAGGTAGCTCACGTCACTGTTTTACAATTTAATTTTTTCTATAGCTGTAAACTTTATTATGTACTATAAATTTCTTTTAAAGTGCTTAAAAGAAAATAGTAGATGTTTTACAGCTCCAATGGGGTTCCAAAAATATGTCAGTTTTAGGCAGAATATTTAGTTATAGAATAATTTCCGCGTTTATAAACGCGTAAATATTTTTATACCAGAAAAAATACACTGAAAAAAATCGACCTGCCCCGCCTGCCGCCGTCGACTTTTTTCAGTTTATTTTTTCCAGAATATTTAGTCCACATTCTCTGACGACTTACCACACCGGTTGCACCAAATTCTAGGCACTTTTTACGATTTCTTAAAAAAATATCGTTAATTTAAAAAGGGAACAACCTATTTCCCCGAATTAAGTTGACCTTTACGTTACTTTTTACCAAGGAGCTTATATTACCTATAGAATGGAGTCATTAGTCAAATGAAAAAAGTGAGGGCAAAAATTTTGACAACCCTTGACATTTCTTGACATTTCTAGAGAGGCTCTGTCTCTTTCTAGTAGGGTGCCTATAGCAGAAAAAATAATTACTGACAATCTTGGACTTCGTTAAGTTAATAAAATTAATTAGTACTCAAAGTTTAAAATATTTTTGAGTTTACCATGACAAAGAATTAACATTCATAATAATTAGTTTTAATCTTCCGTACAACTGTCTGTTACTATAAGTAAATTTACACTTAACATTGGCGAAATATAAAAATGAAAAAGCTCTTTATTAAATGGACTTTGCTAAGTACTTTTAAATCCTCAAAAGCCCTACCACCATTTCGGGACGAAATAATAATTATTATGCTGAGATGGAGCAGAAATGGCGAAAGACTCCGGCGAAGAACTCCACAGCTTACAATTTTGTAATGATTTCAAAACATCAATACAAGTCAATAAATAATTATCAATTTCATTTAAGTTACAGTTTTACATGCGTATATTTTGGGTAGTTATTAAAAATAAATAAAGTAGTAGTAGTGGTAGTTTTATAAATTCTGTAACACACTAAGTTTATTCCTTAATAAAAACTTGATCACAAGAACTGTTCTATTTTAAATCTAAACATAAATAACAATCTAAACATTCATATATTACATATGTGACTCAAGAATTTATGTAAAACAAAGTTATATATACACATAATATTGATACTTAAAAGAACAAAATCCTTTATTATTATATGATACAATGATATTCGCAGAATATAGTTACATATTCACATAGATACTTCTAAATTACAAAATATTGACCTAAAATATATTACTTTCATATCAATCGATGTTTCATAATACTTTATAATGATTGGCAAAATAATCGATTCTGTAAAACAACTAAGAAGAAAGTTACAGCTAGAAAAATGCACTGAAAAAAATCGACTTGCCTCAGGCGGGACTCGAACCCACACCTTCCACAATCCGGGTGGACGCGTTAACCAATTTGGAAGGTGCGGGTTCGAGTCCCGCCTGAGGCAAGTCGATTTTTTTCAGTGCATTTTTCTAGTATTATATTTACGCGTTTGTAAACGCAAAAATAAAATTATTCCATAAGTTACAGCTAATTTTGTACAAAACAAACTTAAAATCGCTCTACTATAAAGAAAGAATTATGCAGATGTGACTTTATTCTATCATGAGACCAACAATTAAAAATATGAATACCGGTAAAAGATGTAAAAGAATCATTTGTACTCGTAACTCGATTAATACTGGTTAACGTATGACAAGGTTTATAACTTTGTCATGTATTAACCAGTATTAAAAAAATATGCATAAAACGATAAGGATTACCTATGTAAAGTTGGTCGGTACGCAACGTATCACACCATGTATTTGGAATAGCCCGTATTAACTTTATTCGGTTTCAAAGAGTTTGTACCTCATTCTTACTTTAAATTGAACGCCCTACGTATATATATATCAACCTTCTGTACCTGTTACGCAGTTACGAAGTCAGAAGGATAAGAGCGAAGATAGTGTAATTTCCGCCTAGGGTCTTTCGGAAATCTAAAAAGAAAAGAAAATTTTATGTATACAGGCACTTTTAACTTGTAATTAGCATATTAAAAACTATCATTTGATAGGCTTGAATAACACAGTCACAATTTTATTAATGCTGTGTCAATTTTACTAACCCAAATTCGAGTGAAGTTTGAGGTCACTGTGCATATTGCACTCTGCGTTACATGTTAGTAAATGCAAATGTGAAAGATAGAATACACTATTACACTGGTAAAATCCAATCAATCATTTTGAATATGTTTCTCAATTAAAATAATGTATGTATGTTTTGTTTGTAAATAAACGTTCCTAACCAAAAATGGGTAGAACGATTTATGTATTATATATATACATAATCTATAAACTATATATATAATCTATATATATCTATATAACAGCTATTTCAAAGACTTAAAAAAATATATATATCAATTTTGATTGCCATTTCTGAAAAGAAAAAGGTTATTATTTTATAATAATTCTGGAAATCCTAGTCACCCTAGTCAATTTGTTTACACATATTTGAATAAGTAATTTATGTATGAAAATTAATTAAATTCAGATAGTATTAAAGCCGAGTATCAGAAATTACTTTCCCCTATGGAGTTTCGCCCAATAACGATAATCATATGGAATTACATGTGAAAAACCAATTTTACTTAGGTGAACAATAATATGCAATTATAACACTTACAAGTGAAATTTCAGACTGCATCCTGGATACCACTCACTTCTGCAACCACGAACTATACAGCGATGCACCATTTTGCACTATTTATAGTTATTAAAATGTAAAAAGCCGTACCAAAATCGCGAGTCGATATTTATGAATATGTCAATTACGACAATTTATGTCATGTTGAGATTTCGGGACATTGACACATGAATAGAGTGCTGCCATTACATAAATCCTTTCATTTCCCATAAGTTATAGAAAGAATCACAATGATGATTTTCAAAATAAAATACAAACCTAAACATTAAAAGTAAATATATTATATTAATTTCTTTCATCGATAATAAATACTGATAATTGAATACAATATGTTAAGTTTTTAGCTACTTTTCTACTTTTGTTTTAGAAAGATGGCGAAATACTGGGGAAATCTTGTTTCTATGTAGTCGTGTTTAGAAAGAGATGACGACAATTTCTAGAAAGAGAAATGTGAAATTTGAAATGTCAAGTATTGTCAAAATTTTTGCCTTCACTTTGTTACTTTGTCTAATGACTCCATTCTTTAGTATAAGCTCCTTGCTTTTTACAAAATTGTAAAATGTCAAACTTGGTGTAACTGGCCGTTAGTCTTGTTTCTATCTAAAATTAGTGTTTAAAATTATTACATGTATTTGTGTTAAACTAGCATTTTAGTACACGAGACAAATTGCTTCTCTAATACTCGTATCAAACGTAATGGCTGTTTTAACCCAATTACAATGACAATGATTTTGGATTAAATATTTTGACACGATTGGCAGTTTGGCGTCTTTGAAACTTTGCTGAAATCAAGGAGCTTAACTGAAATGTTATGTCAGTTATTATTCTAATCTTCTTTCTCCTACCCTGCTTCCCATCTATTTGAGATCGGTACAGTATGACTTGCTATCAACATACTGCTACAGGTTTCGTTTAAACAGCGGTTTAAGGTTCATAAGCAGGATAAATGTTTTGAAAACTTATGCATAAAAAGTGCATAAAGTTTTTAATATGTGAGACCTTTACAAAATTTATGTGTTTAAAGATTTTATGTTAATTTTGTTTTCTTTCTATTGACAACATATTTTTGCACACATAGATTAAATTAAGTGCTTTGCTTTTTCTAACCTCAATCTAAAAACATTTTAGTATTAGTTTTTGATGTTTTTGTATATCACATCGACCTTATATTTTAGACACCCATTAATCAGCGCTAGAAAGTTTTGTAGGATTATTGTCTACTTACGGAAATTTCTATCGCTAATGTTGTTAAATGAAAGCTAAAGACATCCTATGTAGTGTTTATTTGCGGTTTCGAGAACACATTAATTTGGTTTTTGCGTTTTTAAATCTGTCTTAATTTAAAAATACATTCATGACAATAATAGTACATTATTGCAAAGGCCGCGACAGGCGAGGACTTCATTATTACGAGACAAGCAATTGCCATTTCGGCCGAGGCATGTATAGTGCTTTTAATTCTCAAAAGAATGCAGTGAAATAAAACATACTTTAAGTACCTTTGTTGCTTAATATATATTATCTGGGGTTTTAACTAAAATTATAAAGCAATTTTAGTTAAAACCCCAGATAATATATATTTTTACAGTTTTTGCCAGTAAAAAGTTTTCGATTTTTTGCTTTTGAATCCGGTCGATTGTCGTTTAAGAAAAGTAGTTAAATTAACATAGTTTTTCAAGTTAATGCCCTTTTAAACATGAACTATACATTTCAGCATGGAATAGATTGCCCATAGTGTACGTGGCTTTTTAGTTTTAGCAATCTCATTAAAAGACGTCTAAAATACTGTTTCGGTGAAAACGTTCAATTGTCTCGTTTGTCCAACTCCAATTTTCATAATATACTTTCATGAATTTGCTTTTGACATGTAAATAACAAATCAAGACGAATTTTCAGCTTTGCCGCCAATTTTCTATTTATCACCTGTGCCGAAAGTCAAAAGCATTTATGGCTGGCTGTATAAAATATATAAATGTCTTTCGGCACAGTGTACGCAATTTGTACTAAGCAAAGAGACTGGTATGCCAAGAGTGTTAAAAGAGATCTAATCAAAGGACATTTACGCGTCGGTCCACCTTGTGGGGGTCTACCAACGCTCCGTCTCACGGTACGCGCCCGCCGTTCGAGGGCCTATCCACCCACAGATTTAATAAGACAAGGAGATAGGCCAAGCCGGCGTTTAACTTGTGACAAGTGTATACATTTCTGCCACTTCGCCTTCCGATAAAGTCAAGTGAATACGTAACTCAGCGATTTGACTCATCTCCTTTGCGGCTATGCCTAACTTTCATCGCTTCGCAGTCCTTAAGACGCGCGCAATGAATAGTGTATATGACGGCATGCTCAACTAGAACCATGTTATGTAGTACGGCCGCTGATTACGACACTCGGTGTTCCTATGAACTCGGCGATTCGACCGATCTCCTTAGATTGATATATCTGTGTTTCCACCCCATTGGCCGTCAGTCCTCCTAGCGTTATGATTATAGTGTCTGTATATTCCTATGTAATTATGCCATTGATGCCGACAGAGTAGAATAGCATCATCCCATATCTTCCAATGGGTGTCGTTGAAGGATCAGCAAAGGGTAACTGATCACCTTATACTCCATCCACCAATCCGCATTGGGTAAGCGTGGTAGACTACTGTCTCCCTCCCGTGGTTCGATTTATAAATGCTGTTATGGTGATGATAATTTAACTTGTATGAGATTAGAAAAGTGCTTGCGTGTTCTGATCTTTGTTTTCTTATTTGGTCTGCCTGTATATACGATGAGTTAACGAAGATACTTATTACGTACATATAAACGATATTAATCGTTTTCATATGATCTCTGGTATTTCCAAACATCTGGAAATAGTATTTGTTATGCATTTTGAATCTGCAGCTGGTTTTTAATAGTTTAATATTTTTGATTTCTGACCGGCAACTGTTGGCTCGCGCGCATTAATCATAAAATTGAGATAGGTACTTAGCTTTCAATACGGCTTTTGTTATAAACCGTTGGTAACGTTACATGTTTGCATAAAATCAGCTCTAAAGTTAGGCTCTTGTAGACTAAATTAGCTGTCTATCTGACGTACTTCTAAATTCTACAAGCATTGGATAGCCAGGAGCCTTTAGTGGCACAAAGAAACCTCTAGAACAGTTTAAGCAAAATATTTGATCTTACCTGTATGTTTTGGATAAATTAAGAACAATTTTTCAAAAGAGAGTTTTGTAAAATTGTCAAAAAGCACCTCTTTGCTGTTTCTGTCAAGTTTTAATTTATAAATTCTCATCGATATTTCCTCGTTAATACAGTAAGATCTAACCATCACTACATTTCTATTCAATTCTTAATTAATGGCGTCGCGATAATTGCATTTTGCCTATGTCAAGTGAAAATGTATCTAAAATAACAATAAATTGTACGGTAGGTTGAGTTAAAAAATGGAGTCTCAACACGTTTTATTACAACAAGAACTCGGGAGAAACTTCCACTACATTTCAAGATCGTTGAGTCATCTGGTTTTTCAAAAACCCTCATTAATACAAGACCGTTTAAGATTATGGTCATAAAATATTTATTTTGGCGCGAAGATATTATATCCCCTCACGTATACACCCGTTTAATATTAATGATGTTTAAAGTTTGTTTAATATTAATGATGTTACTAATTATTTGAAGATTGCATATTTCTACTGGACTTAATTTTAAAAATAATAATGCTGTAATCTATGAAATAAAGAAACATACATTTTTTGTACCTACTGTAAACATTAAACAGTTCTTAGGCAAATATCGAAAGTATCGAGAGGGCGGTCAGTAACATACCGATATCAGGTCTCGGGTTACTGGACATGGAAGGCATATCATCTTAGCCCCCAGGATGCCAACGCACTTGCACTGTTAAGTGATATTACCCTTAATATTGCAAGTGTCTAAAGGCGACGGTAACCATGCACTTAACACCAGGTGGGCCGCAAGCTTGTTTGCTATCTCGTAATACAAAAAAGTGTAAGTGGGACGAATAGAAGGATATCGTAATAAGTAAATATACAACAATAAAAGCCACATATCATCATAAGAAACGTTAATTTTAAGAATCACAGAATTCAGAATAACCATTAAACAGTATACTTACTTAAATTTAAAAATATAAGTAGGTAAAATATATAAATCATTGTACAAATTGCAATAGTCACTGTCGGGGATGGCATAGGTAAAAGGATCGAAGGGTAAACGGATAGATAAATCAAAAAATTAATAAAAACTGAGCTGTAGCGGAGAAACGGAGACAAAAACATATAGGTACATAAACTATCTAACTATCTTAAAAAAGTCTTCCTAGACCCTTAATATAAATGGCTGTAAATACTACATTTTATAAAAACGGAATTGATGGAATAATTTTGCGTTTGCAAACGCGTAAATATTTTTTCTAGTATTAAAAACGGAATTGACATAAATTATCACAAATAACGTATACATATTACATATGCAAAAAATTTGATTCATTTAACAACAAATATACACCTACCACGAAATCTGCTCATTACTAAGTAATTTTCATATAAATTGCATCTATATCTTTTGTGTAGAATCTGTTTTTCGCTCTTTGACTCACAGAGTCATTGACTCTTTGAGTTATATTATTCGGTGGCTGCTTCTGTGAAAGGTTTATATTTCACTATTTTGGTTTCCTATTCATCTGGCTTTTTATTGCTGCTATTTCCTTTGATACCGTAATTATTTATTAAGGGTTTCGAATGAGAGGTTCTGTAATAAAATATATGACTGCACGTATAAAATTATAACGGTCTTTTCTTTCCTATACATATTATTGTCCATTTGTCAGCTGGTCAGTGTTGCAAATCGAAATATTTACGACATGGAACATGTTCGTTAAAATTTATTGAAACATTTCTAAAGGTCTGTTCCTCATACTGATGAGGGAAAGACCTTTAGAGAGATGCCCTAAGCATAAGTTTTTAGTGTACAAAACGTTACTATTCTACTTGTGGTTTGCGCTGAATTTATTGGGAAACGTGATTTGCGCCTCTTTACGTTAGGGGCGCTAATTAGGTTTCCCATACAAATTAAGTTCATAACCCAACTAAAATAGTTAGTGTAAAGGCACACTTAGGTCGTAACGGTCGACGCTGAAACGTCAGTGCATAGCTTTTATGTAAACTCGTTCTTACACGACTGTGTTCGTGCCAGTGACGTCATAATGGTAATTGAGTAGGTAGGTGCATGTAGAAGGCCGTCTATCCAAGGACCTGTCACGTTCCTGGTACGGCCCTGATATGTGTGGGTAGAGCATGACAATCATACGACATAAAAGTAAATGGTAGCTTTAGCTTTAATAAACCGACACTGTAGTTTTGAGCTCACAGGCTACCAACTCTCTTGCCTGGGAGCTTAGACAAGTAGCAATCGTTTTACAACGGTAAAGGTATGATTTCGTAGCCGACTGCACGTAGCAGCAGCAGACGACATGTCGCCGCGTTGTGCCGCGGCGACACGTCGCGGCTTCATGTCGCTGCAGTCATGATTTCTAACCCGACTGCACGACATCTTATATAAGTAACAATTGTAGGCTGGAACTCCACAAATATGTGTAAACAGCATATATAATCAAATTAGGCAACATAATAGATAGGTTATAGATGAAACGATATAAACAATTACACACTTATATACACCTATATTTATATAAAAATATTCTTATTATTAATTCAATTGATAAATTAATTATTCTTCTAAGATATGTCTTCCAACTATAGAGGGACGATCCGCATATGTCAGGTACTCCGTCCTGCTGGCTCAATAATGCGTTATGCTCTCTACACATTATATTATTATTTATATAGGATTGCGAAAAGACACGTAACTGTCACAAAGGGGAACCGAGAAAAGACATTTCCGTCTAGTTGACCCAAGAAGATAGAAATGCAAAATATAAGTTTCTTGAGTTGACCTATTGGGGACCTTAATGTGAATCTCTGACGTGAGTGTGGTTGCTATAGAACCGTTAAAAATTTATTTCCTAGCCGCGCTCGCAAATTTAAGAAAAAGAGAAATTGCGAGTCGTTCAATTAATATTGTGATGCAGTTCAAGTGCAGTTGTTCTAACTACATTAGGACTGAACCTCGACTGCACACCGACTGAAATCGGGCTGAACGGATCGTTGGCAGTTTGATATCAATCTTGCTAATTGCATTCAAATGCGTTTTAGGGAGTGCTTTGAACCGTCTGTTTTAAAAAAGTACAAAGCGCTCTGCACTGCAAAGAAAAAACTGAGGCCCGTAAAATAAAACTACGTCTCGCCCATCGCCCGTATACGTACACACATTGGTTATGAAACTACGCCTTGCTTTATTTATACTAATGCTGGCAATTTGCATGGCCGTATTTGTCAAACATTTGTGCATCTCTTTAACCCTGTCATACTAAATACAGAATGAAAGAGATGCAGCTCAATCATTTGACAAATACGGCCATGTGAAGTGCCAGCATAAAAAACCGGCTCACGTAGTAAGGTGTATGATTACATACATATAAAACCGGCCTCAGATTTCCTATGCATCGCTCCGTCTGTGCTTTTTTATTTGATCTGAGCTTGTGAATTTATGATTTACATATCTTGTCTTATATGTTTCAGGTGTACTAATATACGAGATGCTGGTAGGCTACCCACCGTTCTACGATGACAACCCCTTTGGCATTTATGAGAAAATCCTCAACGGACGAGTGGAGTGGCCGCGTCACCTAGACCCCGTGGCTAAGGACATCATCAAGAAACTCTTAGTACAAGACAGGACTAAGAGGCTAGGGAATATGAAGGTAAGTCGATAAAAATAATATGAATAAAACGAAGGTTTCGCCAAGCAAACCAAATTTTTTAATGTGTATTTGCATGCTAGCATGTAGAAAGGCAGTGGGGCATAATTATTAAGTCAGTGAAATCTCATTAAAGACCTAAAATGTTCATATTTCAAATATTGTATCGAACTCAGTAATTCGATTCCCTCTTAATACTCCCTCACATTATGGTACGCTAAGTACAATATCGAATTTCAGAAAATCGGATTTTCTCTCCATCGTGTACCTATAGACGTTTTTATTACGACGTTTTGAGCAACCAGTCCTTTTACCATGTTTTGTTTTTATTCGCAAGCGTTATAAATTTTTTGGCGGGGTTTGCGAGAGACATACAATGTCGCGCTACCAAATTTCTGTCGCGTAATTTTCGCTCATTGTCGTATCAGTCGTTTCGTAAAAAGAGGCGACACTGTTCCGATCTGTTAAATGTGCTACAACCACAGATTTAATAATACAAGGAGATAGGCCAAGCCGGCGTTTAACTTGTGACATTACCGCCACTTCGCCTTCCGATAAAGTCGAGTGAATACGTAACTCAGTGATTTGACCGATCTCTTTTGCGGCTGTGCTTAGCTTTCATTGCTTCGCAGCCCCTTAAGACGCGCGCAATGAATAGTTATGTATTACGGCCGCTGATCGCGACACTCGGTCTTCCTATGAACTCGGCGATTCGACCGATCTCCTTAATATATCTGTGGCTACAACCTTTACTCTAACTGATTTGATGTTTTATCCATCAAAAATATTATATCCGTTTTCTACATTATATGAATCTCGAAATAGATTGACCTCTATGTCTGTTTGTTGTCTAGGCACTGTGCTAAACTTTCTGGCTCTCTCTCGCTCTCGTAAAACTATTCGAGACTTCTTTCGAGTGACCACATTCACGCATTATTTAACGTAGTTTCCAATACTTGGGAGATAAGTTCCAGACAGACAACTCTATATTGGAGTGGAATGCTATACGATTGCATGTTTAATATACCTAATGAATGATAAATAAAAAAATAATGTAAAAGAAAAATAAAATTAGATTGACGGATAGACATCTTTCCTGCAATGGGACATTACCGTTATTGAACTTGTAACTTTTGAGTAACGTCTGTATGTTACTCAAAAGTTTCAAGTTCAAAAAGTTTTGTTGGTTTTGTTACTTTTTGGTTACAGCCCCTTTTATATAGGCTTCATGGCCCCATACAGAGGATCTGTGTGTAACCAAATGCCTTAAGCTCTTCTTAATCCCTTTTAGGATTTGAGATTATGTTCTTTTTATTTATTGATAACGAATCTCACAATTTTCTTGTAAATTGGAAGGACAGTACAAACGTTCTCTTCGCAACCGAAATATGTATATAAATATACCAACCTTGCTCTTGACCGCCTATGCGGCTGAGGTTGCGAGCGTTTCGTCTAAATTTACCACCAACTGAGGTCGTTTTTAATTTTTGTCCTGTAGAAATGAAATATACCGAAAATTCACCACTGAATAATTGCAGCCAATGTATCACGTGTGTCATCTTTAAATACAATTCGGTGTGTGTGTAATATATCTAAATTTCAAGTCGATATTAGTCATAGTTGTTTCTAAACGCTTGATTTATGACTACTCAAGAGAGTGGGGTTAAATTAGGAGCATTTCATAAATATAATAAATAAACTGTTTCTAATTTATCTTAAAGTGTCGCGAATTCGAATGAACCATGAGTGTGTGTCACAGCCATATCGTATGACAAGCCGTATTAGAAAACGGCGCGCCGGATTGTAGTGTGTGTGCATGGTTAACCGAATAAAACTGTTACCGTAGTCGATTCCATTAACAGTCTGTGTTATCGAATGGAGATCGCTTATTATTGGTAGGTTCAGGTTATTTTTAGGGTTCCGTACCTCAAAAGGAAAAACGGAACCCTTAAAGCAACGGTCAGCAACAGGCGGACCGCGGTCCGTTTGCGGACCGCGAAAGGTTGAACCTCGGACCGCCAAATATTGTAATGTAGGTATGTCAAGTATAAACAAATACGTAATATTTTTGAACCAATCTAACTGAGTACATACCTAATCTAATTAATCTGTTTTACAATATCGACATCGATCAAAAACATCGCGCCGCCGAGTCGCCGCGCGCGCTCTGTTCATACGTACTTATAGCTCCGACGACCACTTGTAACTGAGCGTGAGCGGAGCGCGGCCTAGCGAGCGGGTTTTGTTAACACGCGAGCGAGAGCGAGACGGCATGCACTAGCAACAGCGTACGTGAATTAGTTATTTTATGTAAATGTGATTTAGCCATTCGCTATGAAACATCAGCAGATTGAGCGTATCATTTTTATGGTAATATGTGGGAAAGCATTTCATATTTCGCGTACTTAGCGAACTGTGGCGCGCTTGCGACTTTGTATTTTGTAACAAACGCGAGCAAGTATCGAAATCGGGGGTCCGGGCGCGAGGGCGGGGGAAAGCAGACTGCCAGTCGGTCTCGCTCGGTCAGTCGCAGCGCAAATCGTGGAGCAACAGTTCATTTGTTTTGTGATTTCTAGCGTTTTAGTTCGTTTAATAAAAAATATTTTTTTACCTAGGCGTGATATGGATCCTAAAAAGCGAAAAGTGGACAGTCAAAATAGGAGGTTTTTAGAATTTTGGGTCAAACATGTCCCAGAAAAATATCAAAATTGGAAAAAACTTGCTATCAATTTGGCCACTATGTTTGGCTCGACATACATATGCGAAACATCTTTTTCAAAAATGAATTTTTTGAAAAACAAATATCGTTCGAGATTAACAGACGCTCACTTAGAAGACACTCTTCGAATTAGCTGTTCTTCACGAGAACCAAACTTTAAAAACCTGGCTCAAGACCGCCGATGCAATTTTTCACACTAATTTTAGGTAATAAATAGCTGTACTTAATTATTATCAGTTGTTTTTTTTTCTGGACCGTTTAAAAATTTTCGATCAATATCCGGACCCTAGTTAAAACTACTTGCCGACCCCTGCCTTAAAGGATCACTTTGTTGTCCGTCTGCCAGTCTGTCTGTCAAGACCCTTTATCTCGGGAACGAGCGGAGGTATCGAGTTGAAATTAAAACCACACACTAAGGTCCTACGGTCACTAGAAGCTGTGAAAAAAATCAAACTTTTTAGTTAACGCAAATATTTCGACAATTTCAAGGGAATCAAAATTCATAGGATACTTTTCGTTGACCTAGAGCTACATAAATGGCATCATAAAAATATAGTCTTTATTTAAAGTACGTAATCAATTATCGAGGTTTGCCTTTATCTCAGGAGCGCGTGGAGGTTTCGTGTTCAAATTAAAACCATATACTCAAGTCTACAGTCCCTTGAAGCTGTAAAAAATTAGGCCGCAAAAAATACTAATTTGTACGGAATCCTTAGTGGGCGAGTCCGACTCGCACTTAAACTTAGATTTTTTTTTAAGATCAAGCGGAATGGAATTATTTTCACACACCACTTACACATACTACAATCCGGCGCGCTGTTTTGTAATAGCGCGTACGATATGACTGCGACATGTAGGTTCATGCACATCGATATACCTGTATATCTACACCCAGTCATGTCTCAACCACGTTCGTGAGATAAAAAATATGATGAAGGAGGTCGGCATAGAACTTGTGTTTGTTTTTATGTCGTTGTACAGATTTCGATTTTGAAAACAGACTGTATTACTCCTTGGCTGATCCAAGATTGGCCAGTAATAAATTTAATGTTTGTGCTTCGGAGGGCATATTTCAATCGGCCCCATTTTCTGCCCTAAACATAGGTCGATGAAGCCGTACCTATAAGATAAGTATAAAAAACGCCTAACAGCCACTAATAGGTAATAAGAGGTATTTCGCAGTATCATTTTATTAAATGAGTAAATACTTAATCCATTTATAAACCTGAAAATGCAATGAGGCATATAAATCAGCTATTTAATCTACGAGGAGTTGGAAAATGATGTGAAACGTTTAGGTAACAACTAAAAAGAAATTACTATTATTATGAATTTGAAAAACCTGGAAACCCTGGAATTTTATAATTGATATTGTTCGGAATTAAAAGAAATATAAGTTTAGTAGTTCGCTCACCGGATTTAGGTCCTGAGGCCCGGGTTCGACTCCCAAGGGAGTACAAATTTATGTTCGATTTGGCTGGCTAGCTATTACCAAAGTGTACAAACAATAGTGATATCATCACTATTGTGTTCGGATGGTGTCTATATTCCACAGATAGTGTTAAGATCAGAAGTCTTAAACTTGAAGGCTCCGGGTGAAGCTTGCTCGCTTCCACCATTGACCTTAACATCATCGGATCATCACTTAACATCAAGAGAGATGATGACTAAAAGTTTCCATATAACAGACAAAAAAGAGTACTTAGTTCGCTTTTCCTTACTTCACTCAATGAACTCTTTGAATTCATCTGCAATACAAAGTATTATTCTATTATTATATCCAACGTTGACATTCTATGGAACATGCAGATTTCCATTATAATAATTTCAACAGCATTATATAAAAAATACTCGGTTTCACTCTTGATATTGGCATATCTCCAAATTTTTCCGATATAGCTTCGAATATCTTACTTGACTAGTGTACCTATATAAAAGAGATTTCAGAAATAAAATATTTATAATTCATGTATACAGATAATATTAATTGCTACTGCGGTGCTACTTATAAAAAAAAACCTTGCCTTGAGATTGACATCGGTCGAGTCGGTATGGTTACTTTATAGTAATTTTTTTTTTGTTGTTTCTTTAAAATTGGGGTATTAAAATTTATCTTTTAATAATTACGTAGCATTATTTGAAATGTTTACAATATGTGAAAAGGAAATTCTATTAAATTTAGCAATGAAAAAAACAGAAAAAGTTCCAGTCGTTATTCTTGTCATCACACGGATCATGAACCGAAATACGACTGGGTGAATCAGAATTTGATCTAAATAATCTATCTCTCTTGTTAAAATAATCTATCTTTCTTGTTACGTCATATCCCTTATCATGATAATGGCTTCCAATTCTTTTGAATAAATTCGCAAAAAAACTACTTCACTAATTTTATTAAAATTTTGGATATTTTTGCTAAGCGAGTTTTGAAAAATAAATACTTTATTAGCAATAAATCCTCGAAAACTAGAGTTTCCACGAAATAAGTGCCTATGTCATATTATTACTCCAACCACACCACACCAACATAAATAAAAAGTTGATTCATTACAGTCATTAGATAGCGAGAGTGTACGTCAGTTTTTTAATCATGCAATATTAATATAGGTTGCAAAAGTTCTGCAGCGGTAATAAATAAGTTTAAAACTGTATATGAACACAAACGCTTAACAGAATAATCTAGGGGAAATCATCTTAACAATCATGATTGCTTATTGATAAGCAACTAGGGATTCACATTTTAGAATTTGTTTTTTTTTGCATGAAGATTATGGGAGTTGTTATTGATTTTGATTTTTCGAAATATCGAGAATTTAAAATGAAACCCATTTCCTCTTAAGACTTTTTTTCCGAATAACTCATAGGCGAGAGTAAGTCTGGTTCACTAGGTGGTAGACCCATATGTAGGACCGTCTGGGTAGGTACCACCGCCTTTCTTATTTCTGCCGTGAAGCAGTTCGCTGTGTTTCGGATTGAAGGAAAAGGTAGCCAGTGTAATTACTGGGCATGGAAGGCTTATCATCTTAGTCCCCAGGATGGCAACGCGCTTGCAGTGTTAAGTGATTTACTCTTAATATTGCAAGTGTCTATAGGCGACGGTAACCACTTAACACCAGGTGGGCCGCAAGCTTGTTTGCCATCTCTTAGTATAAAAAAAAACGAAGAACTATAAACCAATTCAAAATTTACTTTAAACAGCATATTTATCATTAATTATTACGAAAACGTGGGGATCACCCTTCTATTTAATATAATACTAAAGAGTATTAAATAGAAGCGTGTGTCAGGTCATATAGTCCGTGAGTGAGGCTACGTTTTATTTTTAAACTGTGGTATCTAGTTGTGTGTTTTCTCCCACTTTTTGCGGTATCTCTGCGTTTAGAAAGCCATCAGTCAAGTGTCCGCGGTGACATCAAACGACCGATCTCTACCGTCTTATGGCGCGTCGAGAATAAAGCTACTTACATTACTTTTTGACTAAATCTAGTTGCTCAATGCTGTGTTCATTTAATGATAAACAGTCCCCCTTTAAATTCAGATAAAATTGATGAAATACATAGATTAGCTTGGATTGTGTATTGTTTTTACAACTCGCATACTCGAGAACAAACTGTTTTCAACAAAATCTTTATAATTATCAATCTAAACCATGCTAATTTTCTAAACGAAAATTGTATAGGTATACTAAATTATCAATATTCATGAATAATTATTTATATTGATTTCTCATTTCATTAAAATACACGACTTTTGAAATTCAGTCATGGAAATTGTTTTTATTTTATTTTTAAGCGAATTAGAACACAGTCCTATAACTAACTCGATGTATGGAGTATTGTATTTCTTCGCCAACATCATATAAAAAGTCCACGTTAAGAGTACTCGCATTCGCCGAGCATGTAGGACATGTATGAAACAATAACTTTTTGTATGCATTTATGTACGAAATTTCCAGGACTACTGAACATCAGGAATACAATATTACTGTTGGCCTTAGTGTATTAAAATTGATATTTATCCAACGACTAATATCAGGCTCTTAGAAGTTGTTTTTTGTTCAGTTCATCTACGTGATAAAATAGTATACTTAACAAAGACAGTGGGAACTATTGCACGTCAATATAGTAAAATAGTCCGCTTGGCATCAGCTCCACAAATCGTTATTACACTAATATACGCCTAGCTTGTTCTAAACCCTAGTTTATGATATCTTACGTCGCGTAAGCCAATAACAACACGTTCTAAATACAGCCACCCACTGTCTTCGTACTTCGGAGTGATAAAGACTTTGTTTATACTCGTTAAAAAGGCTATTTATAAAATAATGTTAGAACTAAAAATCGTAATAGCCGTGCTTCATAATAGTTTTTAGTAGAGCAACAATCTTGAAGTCTTTCATTCTAATTTTACACTATTCTAATTCGAAGTTTTCGTGGCCAACTGTACCGTGTGTAAATTATTAAGCGTTATTTATAATCGTGTATTGCTACGTTATTTAACAAGAAAGAAATTTTTATTTTAAGTATCTTGGTAATATTTTGTTATGTCATTTGTACGTAAAAGTCAACTATTTTTTTTTTTAATAGGTACCTAGGTATATTTAAAATATATGTTAGATGCGATTATTCTTTTACTCCATAACACTCTTGCCACAGTGGCCGTCGTCAGTATGCAGGTAGTTCGGGGGCTGGTGTTGCTCGCCTCACGATCTTCCGCCAACTTTGTTTTTTATGCAGTAAGCATGCGATTTGTAAATATATGTTTGAAATAATACTTAATACGGCAAATAGCAATTATAGTCTATATTTAGCAATTCTTGGTTGCTTGAATTATACTATAACGCACCCATAGATAACATTGTTTAAATTTTAGACTTTTTAAAATTAAATCTTATCAAAAACAACTTTTATTTTTATTGATCATTTCCCGTATTCATTCTCAACTAATTTATATTTTTATACATAAAATATAATAATATTTACCATCACAAAACTAGAAAGAAACTCAATTAATTAGATAAAATTAAAATACTGTAGGCGGACATCCCTCTGGCGTTTTTACGTAGTACACGGCCATAGGTAATTATTACAAGGACAGGGCCGAGTCACAAAAAATAAAAATTAAGATTCTTGATAATAACTTAAAATCTCATGAGATGAAAGCCAAGAGCTTCCTTGACTCCTTGTCAGAGATAAAAAATAACAAGTTAAGAACAAATTTATATTGATAAACTATAATATTTAATGTCTTTTAGTTTTTATTGTTATATCTCTAACACATTGTAAAGTCCTTGGATGGCTCCTAAGTATTCTTGGTTTAATTTTAAAATACTTGTTTTATTCCAGTGTGGCTCCGAAGACGTCAAACGCCACAGGTGGTTCAAGCACATAGACTGGGCTGATGTGTTCATGAAGAAATTACAAGTTAGTATGAAATATGACTCAAATCTTAGAATCGTGTATTTGAGAGGTCCACATTGATTGGGGCTCATTGGCTCTAAATGATAATACATAATGTCGGTTCCTAGATGTTTTTATTATTATTCAACGACGAGAAAGTGTTCTCGCAGATGAGTAAAGTATACGTAACGTAAAGTAAACTATTTACTGTTATTCGAGAAATTATGGAATGCTGCTAGTTTTCAAATACCTAAGTAATAGCATACCTAGGTACTGCAATGACCCCTGATGCATTAAAATGTTTTAAATTCTGAAATGATTTTTCTTTTAACGACATAATTTTGGAGTTATGTTTTTCATCATTTATTTCTGCTGCTGACTGTGGAAATAAAGTTTATATTCAACTTTTATATGTATATTAATAGTGAACTTAGGTATATGTTGAAGATTCGATAGTACCTACAGTATATTTCGTTATTACTTTGATTATATCACAAAACTTTGTAAAAATAAATAATTTTAATGCCATTGCTGATGTTTGGAAAGTTTACGTATTTATGTTATATGGATCCATTATAATTATAAAAGAGTTATTAAGTTAAATTAATGCTATTACCATAAAATGACAATTTAATGTCTAAGAGAGAGACATTTTAATTAGGATTCATCAATCGAAATAATAATTGAAATTATATTTGCTTAATATTAAAACTACAAAGTAAACCAATACATCGCAATTATATCTGTCAGTATATTGCCAAGCTCTTCCAATAAGCCAGTCAGTTGGCACAACGCTCAAGCAATGAGCCCTATCGATATGAATAACAACAGATGTTCAGATGGTTCAGGAGAATCGACCATTAAATTATAAGCTACTGCCATTTAGTTTTGTAAGCCAATATCTTAGGCACGGTAGTTTATCTTAAACACCCTAATCACTGGTTTTTGAGATTACATTTGAATTGAGAACTCAAAGTAAGAACTCGAATGTCAATTTCATCTTTACAGTATGCTTTGGCCGCACTTGCGCCTATCGTCTCGAAGTAATGCGTGGCGATACTTCGTACGATACACGCAAGTGCGGCCCTAGCAAAGTTATCGCGATAAAGCATGTGGCATTTCTTTATTTGCACGAACTATCGTGCAATAATCCAAGATGGCCGAAATCATTTCCAGACGTGTAAATTGCGTAGTATTATTATCCACTTTGCGTTTAACTATGGATAATCACTTTCTTAACTTCTAAATTGTGTGCTAATAATTACGTAATGCATTTATTAAAAAAAATAACTCAGCTCCCGTACGCGTCTGCACTAATGGAGAACAACCTCCGAAATGAACAACGCATGTCTAACCACGCAGCGCGATAGGTTAGCGCGCTAAAACCCTGACGTACCGCCTCCCGGCCGATAACGCACAAGCAACCCGAATATTCGCGACGATAGCCGATAATGGCCGGTCACATCTGCGCGTATCGTGTCTTAGCACGAAGCTTCGTGACGATAGGCGCATGTGCGGCCCCAGCATACGCATAGTAGGTAAACGATTTAGATTTGTAGAGGCTTTTTATTGGCTTTCTCCTCATAGGCTAATTAGTTTATTTCGAAACTTTTGGTATGTTTAACTTAATATATTATTATTATTATGTATTCTTTTTAAATTTTTTCTATAAATCAAGTCTATTAGCTCAAGAGATGCAACCATTTTGAAGTTATGAGCAGGGACATATTTTTGCCAATTGACAAAATTACATTTTTAATAGAATTTTTTTTAGTATATGGTTGGTTCTTAAATGGGTGGTTGGAATACATTAAAAAACTTATTTTTTATTTTCTTTAATTTTAATTCTAAGTGCAAGTGTAGGATGTTTGTGACTTAATGTCATGGGCTCTTCAAAATTAAACAAAAGATGACACAACTGCCAAATCTTTGAGGTTAAGTTTGGATAAGTTGGCCATCAATTAAAAAAAATGTTCGATGGCAAATGCATTTACTGTTAGTAATCCTACACTGCCCATTTTTGATACCTACGTTTTTGATACCTACGTTTTTGATACCTACGTTTTTGATACCTACGTTTAGTTTTCTTTTTTAAATATCTCATAATTTAGCCAGTAATAAATTCAGAGAAAAATAAATATAGGTTTCGCAATTATCATAACTTGTTTTTTTGAAATGATGTCAATTGATTTTTATTTATTTAGATAGATAATATGTAACGACAATAAATTGTTTGATATTGATAGATCCTTGCATTGCGTTCGATTTATTGATTTCTCTAAATATAAAATCTGTTCTCTTACAGCCGCCGATTATACCAACGGTGTCCTACGAGGGTGACACTTCGAACTTCGACGAATATCCTGAGACGGATTGGAAAGCGGTTCGTTCCCTAGACCCAGACGAGTTGAAACTCTTTGCGAACTTTTGATAGGAGAATAGCGGTGTTTGGACATTACTAAATCATATCGTTACCTAATTACCTTTGGCCTTTCTACAGCGAAAGCAGTGACTAATTTTAAGATCAACTAATGACCTGAAACGAATGAGTTACGAGTTGAAAAAGTGTATTTAATTAAAAACTAAATTCGAAAGTGTGATTAAGACAAATCGTTGCCATATTGAGTTTAATAGATACTCAGCAAATATGCAAACATTTTATATGGTCAAAACATTATTTTTACTGTAGCAAACCTTTCAAAATGTTACTTTTTTAAATGTTTAGTTTTATGTATTTGTTGTAAATGTAATTAAATTAAAAAAAAATAACATTTACTAAACACGAGAGTTTTTCCAAATGATAAGCAAGATTTTGAAAAATGTTAAAAATCCATTATAAACTTTAATATTTAATATTTGTGTCATTTTCACCTACTGAATAATGCTCAGAACATAGGACAGCATCAGCTATATTTATATGAATGAACCGTATTGTAATTTTGATAAGAACTAACTTTGAGTGACACAGGTCACCATATTTATATCGCAGTGTATCTCAGGTATTCTATTCAGGACTTCGAAGCTACGTAAGTTATCAAATCTTGTATCTATTGAAAGAAATTATTAAAATACGAAAATACGAAAAAGAGAATATTATGAAACTGTTACACCACAGTGCGATATTGTGTTTAACAGCATAAATTATATTTTGACTGATTTTTAAATCGGTTGAAAAGTTATCAGGTATTCAGAGTAACTGTAAGATCGATACGTGTATTATGAGAAAAAGTATTTGCAAATGATTTGCTTTTTGATTTATTGATGGTGAAGAAACGGTTAGGAAACAAACAGACTTATTGGAGATTCGTCTCTGCATAATGTAGGACTGAACGCTTCATAGTTAATAAGAATTGGATTTTAACGCAATGGATATTTTGTGTCGTTATTAATATTACTTTTCATCTAAGAAAGTAATTGCGTGTGCATTTTTTTTATTCTGGAATATTATGATAAGACTGTTCTAAGTTCTCAAGTTTGTTTTATTGTTTATAATATTTCTTGCCGTCTTAAAATCCAGTGTCTTAAATTTGTAACTGAAAGTATGTGGAAGGAATGAAAGTCACAGGCCAATTTCAAACTTTCAATGAAATAAATGACGATCACCAAATATATAGGTTATTTAGCATTACATTAATAATTTATATAATATTTAGTAAATCAACGAGTTATGAAAATTGCGTTTTTTTATATTCCATACTGCTTCCTAGTTCAAATGTTAGAATGTAAGTATTAGAATAAGTAATTTATTAGTATGTAAGTATAATACTTAATAAAATTTGTGATTTTTTAATTTATGCCTAACTTTTGTACATACATTTCGAGAAACGATGAATTTATATTCACGATGTTTTTCTATTTGAAAGTCTCAATTTTTTTTAAAAGCCCACTTCGATTCGTACGAAATTACAAGTACCTACCTACTCTTGGTTTTGGCCTAACCATTATAATTTTTAGCTGTGTAACAATTTAATACCGTTTTTTTGTTATAATTATAACTAAAGGTTTTTAAAAAAAAAATATGTTCATATAACACTGACAATCATTATGTACCTATATTTTCTAATATATATAGAGAAGTATACGTTGGTAATTATAGTCATAATAATTTTCGCCATACATTTGGATGTTAGCTTGACTTCAAATGATGCAATGAAATTTTGTATGGTATTATTGTGTACGTAATAATATCTCGGTCTCAAACATGTTAGATATTTTAAATATATAATTACGTTATCAATTATGTAATTTGTTGTATGAATAATTAGTTATTGTCGTTTGAGTATAAGTATTACTAGGCTGCCATATAGTTACTTCTGTGATCTTATTAGTCTCGGCAAGTCATAAGAGTTGTAATTTTCAAAATTTCTTACATGACACTCACTGCAGTAGGTACTAATTGAAATCATGTACGACAGGGTTGCATATTTAGTAAGAACTCGACACGAAAATAAATTATGTTACACTGTATGCAATTGTTTTATTTAATTTGGGAGATCTTTTTTCTACATTGGTTCACAATTGTACAATAAAATCAATATCATGCTGGATGTGGTTGAACACACACACACATAAACATTACTTTATTTTGCCTTTATTTATATTAGTTTTGTTTACCTTTCATTTTCGTCATTTGTTTTAAGCATCAATACCCGTAGTGTAAGTTTTTTAGTATAAAAAACGTAACTATTGTAGTTGCGTCAGGAGCTCAATTTGTATCGGAATAACGCCCCTAGCGGAAAGAAGAAGCAACTTATGTTTCTCATACACATTAAGCTCATAACGCTACTGCAATAGTTACGTTTTTTATACGAAAAAACTTGCACTACGGGTACAGATTGCCGAGATCATGGAGGGGAAGTACTTTAAATCTTTAAAATAGCTCAATTTACTTAAAGGAAACATTCCTTTATTTTTAAAAAGAAATATAAATGCATTCACAGAATTCTCAAAAAGCTTTCTCGAACCGGGAATCGAACCTAAGTAAACTAATTAATTATTTATCTATTGTATTTTCTTTAGCAATCAAATAATATTAGGCGTTTACGAGATATTATCAATATTACCCTGTTTATATGATATGTAGGGAGTATATATCTATCATTTGAGAGATACCTATGATGAATGAAACGCCAGATGAAATATATACTCCCTACAGGGAGTATGTATTTCATCTGGCAAATGATATATATCCAGATTTATGTATCATTTGCCAGATTCGATCAGCGTATCCGTATCGCCGACGCGTATCATGATCGCATATGTGGACGGGTGATGATACGCGTCTCATGATACGCGATTATGATATGCCGTTATGATACGACCCGTCCCATGTCATGTCGGTTTCATGCGGTTGTCATACGGAGCAAATCGAGGCGTCCACAACTTGATACGCTGATACGGATACGCTGATCGGGTCGGACAAATGATCATATCTGGACCCGCCATAAGACGACCTTTTTCAACCGCTTCCGTGGTGTAACCTTCCGGAATAAGATTTAGATGACCCGGGTTTGTTCCCCAGTATAAAGGAAACTGACCATTTATACAAGGAAACTGCCCAACATTGTCATATGCTGCATAATGTTGAAATTTATACACATTAAAAAAGAAAATGAAAAACAAGGAAAAAATTCTGTCATGATATTTTAGTGCTGAGACGGGACTTGAACCCGCGACCTTTCGCAATCTGGGTGACTGGTCTTCCAGTTGATAATCACGAAGAATTTATCCATGTCATTAGCTGACGTTTGTATGTATGTTGGTATGTATGTTCGGGTCAAATTTTGCAACTGAATTTTAAAGCAGTTCTCCTCAACCGATTGTGATGATTTTTTGCACACACGTTTTGTTTGGATGAAAATGCATGGTAAGCTAAGTGACGTCATTCTACATCTAATATGGCGCACGGTCCAAGACGCCAAACTAGTCATTTTTTGTCTAAGATGTTAAAAAGTGTGCACTACCATAAAATAAACAACTTTAAAAAAAAAAGTCCAACCGACTTCAAAAAGTATTAAAATAACATTTTATTAAAATGTGTGCTAGGTACCTGCTGTACTGTTTGAACTCGGTGCCAAGCCATGCCAATCGTTCAGCACCACGAGCCCCTCATCATCCAAGCTGGCGCGTTCGGTCGGTCGCAATCGCGGGATGGTGTGATCAATGAGTGTAATGTGGCAGGCGGAACTATAGAATACCTAATTGGCTTGGCACCGACTTCACACAGTACAGCAGGTACCTAGCACACATTTTAATAAAATGTTATTTTAATACTTTTTGAAGTCGGTTGGACTTTTTTTTTTAAAGTTGTTTATTTTTCTATTTTTAGTGTATATAATTGTTGTTTTTTATTATTACGAGATGGCGAACAAACTTGCAGCCTACCCGGTGTTAATAGGTTCCGTCGCCTATAGACACTTGCAATGTTAAGAGTACCTAAATCACTTACCATTAGGAGTGCGTTGCCATTCGGCGGAATACTTTTTGGGGTTTGTGCCCCTTTTATGTAGGCGACAGGCTGGCAACCTGTCACTATTTGGAGGCACTGCATGGCCCATACTGCCAGGGGTGGTGTGACAAAATGTTACTATATTATTTAAAGAATTATCATACAACTCTTAATCGTTAAGGAGTTTTTCAATAATCAGCTCACCTGAATAACCTGAAAGAATACAACTATCGCTCTTTAGGTACCTTTAATATTTAAAAAAATATCGTCCAACTCCTAACTATTAAGGAGTTTTTCATTCCATCATCAGCTCACCTGAATAACTTGAAAGAATACAACTATCGTTCTTTAGGTACCTTTTATACTTAAATAATCATCAACCAACTCCTTACAGTTAAGGAGTTATTCCTTCCATCATCGGCTCACCTGATTAACTTGAAAAAATACAACTATCGGTCTTTACGTGCCTATAAAATTTAAAGAATTATCATCCAACTCCTAACCATTAAGGAGTTTTTCGTTCCATCATCAGCTCTCCTGAATAACTTGAAAGAATACAACTATCGCTCTTTGGGTACCTTTGATATTTAAAAAATCATCAATCAACTCCTAAAAATTAAGGAGTTTCACCATCCATCATCAGCTCATCAACATGAGATGACTACCAGACGCAATCATACTAAAATAGCTTTATAAGAAATATGAATAACCCTGCCTTTCCGTTGTTTCCCGAGGGTTGCCCTCGATTTCCCTAGCTTCCCATCATCAGATCCTGACTTGGTGACAATGGGACCACCTCAGAAGTATACACTATCGAATAAAAAAAGAATTTTGTAAATCGCTCCACAAATGACAGAGATATCGGTGAACATACATTTACCTTCCATCATCAGCTCATCAACATGAGATGGTGACTACCGGACGCAAATGCTAGTATAATTTTAGAAAATATATGAAAAACGTTGTACATGCCTATAAAATTTGAGGGTTGCCCTCGATTTCCCTGGCTTCCCATCATCAGATCCTGACTTGGTGATAATGGGACCACCTCAGGAGTAAACACTATCGAATAAAAAAATAATTTTGAAAATCGGCCCACAAATGACGGAGATATCGGTGTACATACATAAAAAAAAAAAATACATACAGACGAATACAGAACCTCCTCCTGTTGGGAAGTCGGTTAAAAATGGGTGTCAAATGATGTGCTGAGAAGAATACGAATAAAGAGAGACGTTTACATAAATAAATATGTAAAAGACAATCGAATTAAATTTCGCGACAAGCTTTTATAACATTTAAATAGTGTGATGTACTAAATTGATGGGTTTGATTAAATTTAAAGTTTGTCTTGTTCTTCTTCTTAGAGCATGTAATACAACTTGTAATTATTTAAAAAATATTTTCATAATATCACATATTTTCTGAAAACAACATCAAAATCGGCCATCAAACCTAAAAATAAGATTTGTAGATATCTACAGTAACTGCGCGACCGTTTATTTTTTTTATAGATTATATTAAAGAAAAAATTAGAAGTGTTCCGTGTCTGGGCAACATTTACTTAGTTCAGACCCGATCAATCTCCTTTGTGCTAGAGAATCCCTTTACACCCGTCTCCAATAGAAGGAGTCTGAGAGGACAGCGCCTTCCGTGTCAGGATGCACAGATAAGTCCCGATCGCGGTAATATAAAACACAAATAATTATCTTCGTTTCGTTTGTGTTCCAGCTGCATTTGCGTTTCATTTGAGTTCCAGTCAATGTGAAATTCCGTATCGCGCTAAAGTTTACGCGCAAGCTAAGATGAAACGCAGCTAGAACACAAGGGTATTATAAATATTCGAGATGTAACCGTGTATTGGGCAAGCGTGGTGGACTACTGCCTCAACCTCCTTCGATGAAAAGGAGAGGCCTTGTGTCCCAGCAGTGGGTCGAATTATAAAGGCTGTTATGATGATGATGATGCTGAGATGTAACCCTAGTGTACGTTCGTGCAACGTTTTAAAACGTAGTGATTACCTTCTCTGTGCAACGTTTGAGAAAAAGTAGCGGCCTTTGAAATGTAACAGAAACGTAACTTTGACAGCGTTTGTGTTTCATCTGCGTTAAGTCTGCGTTCGACATGCGTTCGCAGCATCTGTCAAATCAACGCGATACGAAAACATCGAAAAGTTGCGTTTCGTCTGTGTTCCATTTGCGCTTCATCTTGAAATGATTTACGGCGATCGGGGCCCTGTGTTTTAGTTGGTTCAGGTCCGACATGACCTTGTTATCCTCCCGGATAACAGGTATGCGTGGGCATTTCACAGGTATAAAAAAAACGGTTTGGTCAGCGATAGATGTTGTTTTTAGTCCGTCTGGCTAGCTAGCTACCATCACCTACATAAAGTCTGTCGATTTAAGATTATCTATTGGTACTAGGATTATGGTTTTCAGCGATTTAGTGATACGAAAATTAGGATAAATTGTAGAATAAGATTTCATTTGGCTAGTTTTTACATACAAGTTATCTTATATTTGCCTAGTCAATTTTATCTTCTTCATGATATACCACAGATAATACCTATAAGACTATACTATAATAGTATTATACGCAAGTCACTGTTTTTTATATTGTAAAGTCAATATAATCTAAGTCTTCTAAAATTTTGATTTCCTGGTAAAAACGAGCCAAGTCAAACCTTGAGCCTTAATTTATTAAGTCATCTATACCTATTTGTAAATAGGTACCTAATTGAACAGTACAAAATGAAATTAAGTAGATTTTCATCATCATCTACAGCTCACTTGACACTCATTTTATCTCAATTATTTTATCGGTTTATATTTATTACTATCGGTATTATCTTTCATGTGTTAAAAAAATCGATTGTTTCGTAAATATTTCATACCGTAAAACTGTTACTCTTTTCTGGTTTTTTGCTTTTTTTTACACACAATTACTCAGGAAGTAGGTTAATTTTTGAATGTTTGTCAGTCGGCCCGTGATAAAAATATATTTTTTAAACGTTCATATCTCAAAATATAACTAAACTATATTTCACGTGTTTATGTTAAGCAGATTTTCAGTTACAGGGGCAAATGTGGCTCCAAATAGTTTGTGTAACATACAGCTGCTGTCGCCGGTAACTTCATTTTTCTTCGTTTGAACTTGGCTTAACAGGCTACCGGGTGTTTAGATAAGGATAACACTATCGAACATTGATAAATTAATTCTATATGTTGTTAATTTTTGAGAGTTTTATTGTAGTGATATTATCAATAAGAACTACTTTGAAAGTAGGTAATAACCAGTGCAGAACTCAAGATGAGTGTTAGACCTTTGCATCCAGAGTTGGCAGAGAAGGCTCGTGTGGAACTGAATGAAGACCCTAAACGATTCGAAGCGGATTTGCAACATCTCAAAGACTGGATTGATAAGCAACCGCACTTGAATGCGAGGAAAGGTGAACACTGTTTAACATATCTAAAATATTAAGAACTGTATTAGATTAAAAATATATTTTTGTAAGTATTCCTGTCTATAACTAGACCTAGAATAAGTATTTCTACTACTCATGTCGTAATTATAAAGGTTTGTTAGGCTTGCAGTATGCTATATATCTCTAGCGTGAGTTTCATAACAAACGTAATTTGTAGTTTTCATTGAAATTGGAAAAATACGACTGAAAAATTTTTTAGAAGCTACTGAGATAATTTCAAAGATCGATAGAGGCCATCACCCATCATCTGTGATGGTTTTTTGGGGTGAGTTATGCGAAGACGTGACAAAGATCCATTTTTGTGAACAAGGGCTGAAAACGCGACTAACTAACTACCAAAGCGATATTTTGAATAGGTTGTTAAACCACTAAGTAACACCACTGTGTTCGCTGGTAGAACAATATAAATTGTATACAAAAAGTTAGCCTGGACATTTAAGTCTCATCATGATTTTCTCCCTCGAAAGAGAAATTCGAGTATTTTCGTATGAGTGCCAAATTCTCGTACAGAAAAGAGAGATGAAGTCCACCAGATAGATCTAGTTATAAATTTTACGGCCCCACTTTTTTATAAAAGTTTCTAACAAATGATTCCATTTCACCTGATGGGAAACAGAAGTTGAAGATTGTAGAAAGGAGGGAACACGTGTGCTGGCAGTGAATTCCATTTCTTGATTATGCGATATATATAAATGAGCTTCAAACTTAGTTTGTGTTGGAATAGTAGCCACAGTTTGTTTCAATGTCTTAGACCTCCGCTGCTCGTGTTCTGCTATTGTTCTGCCTAGTCAAGTTTATACAATGTACTAGATCAAAGAATTATTTCGTATGATTCCAGATGACCAGTGGTTGATAGCGTTTCTACGAGGATGCAAGTTCAGCTTGGAGAGAGCTAAAGAGAAATTGGATCTGTATTACACTCTTCGTGTAACAGCACCCGACCTTTTCAATATAAGTCATAGAAGTGACCGTTTTAAGGAAATTCTAGAATTAGGGTACGTGTTTTAAAATCTCATATATTTTCACCGCCTCTGTAGTCTAGTGGTTCACCCAACAGAATTGGATGAAGAGAGCCCGGGTTCTTCTCCAGGGGAGTACTCTGTACTTGGTTTCGTTGGTGGTAGGACTTTCTTCAAGTCCGCTAGCCAGGCGGATACCACCATATTATCAAAATCTGACGTCATAATAATTTATTATGCTCCAACAATTATTATTAAGGACTAGATAGCCGGTTCCTCTGCGGTTGAGGGTGCTAGGTGAAGCTCGATTACATCTTCGGTCTTATTGTCACATATCGTCAGGTGAAATGAAGGTAAAGATGTTAGACCCTTTACACACTGCGACTTTTAGCAGCGATACTGTCTCGATGCTAACGTGAGCCGCGACGCGAAACTCATTTTGATCAGTCATTCGTTGAATGCGCGATGAGTTCGATTGAAACTGTTTTTATTGGAATAGGGGTAGATGCGATTCCAAATTACTGGTCTATTTTCAATTGCAGAGATAAAAAGTTCTGTGTCAAACAGCGCGTCTGCATCGATGCTGTCGCGCGTGTGTATCGATGCTAACGCGCAACTGCATAGATACAAATATTTCTTTATTGCTGGTGTGGCGATGCTGTCGCGCGTTTCAAAAACGCGCGGCTGCAACGATGCTAAAAGTCGCAGTGTGTATAGGGTCTTAGTCAAGCTTAAAAAAATTCAACAGCGCCAGCTTCTTCACAAAAACTTAAAAGCGTTTTACACGAGTACCTAGCTACATCAACGTAAAACTTTTAAAATAAGAGAATTATAATTTGCTATAATTTTATACCTCCTAATGATCATTTTGAAATTGATTAAGTCTCTGTAAACGTCGCTTAAAGTTTACTACAATTAGGTAAATGAAGGAAGGTGAAATAAATATACTTTTATTCTTACTTTCATTAAAAAAAATACAGACAATAAAAAACACAGAAAAAAAATGATAAAGCATTTGAAGTCGCTATTATTTTTCAAAGTTTTGGTAGGGTCATTGCGCCTGTTTGCCGACCGCTTCCCCTTTCCGTCCATTTAACCGCTCTCCTTGATATAACGTCAAAAAATAGCAAAACGGTTATACATAGGTCCTTAAAATATTTATGTATTACGACCTGAATAACTTCACAGTAAGTACATGCCTACACAGTGCACTGGAACGCGGCCATTAACTAGGATTAAGCTATGCAGTTTATGGTACCCGGCGAAAGAGTGAAAATGTGTCAAATATTGCAGAAAAAATAGTGACGTGCCGGAACTTACGCAGTAAATAAAAAATAGTTCTATTGTGTTTCTTGGTTTGTTTACTGTTTATACATATAGCTTGCTATAAATATAGTGTGGACGAATAGTTTATTATTCTAATTTACAATAATTAATATATAAAACGAAGTGGACGAGAAAGGGTACGCCCTTTTTATTAGAAAGTCCTAATCTCGACCGGGTGGTCTATAACAGGCCCGCCCATGTCAATTAGGTTCTGTCTGATATACGAAAATGCATGTAAGTAAACTAAATTTTATTTAGCAATATGAACTTTGTATGTACAAATATTTGCAATGGCCAATTTTCGTCCGCTTATTAGCTTTAATAAAGTATAAACCTAATACGTTGAAATGGCCTATGGTCGGAAATCGGGCATACAGTACAATACGTCCCAGTTTTCGACATACTCTGTTACAAAAAACTAAAAGTGATTATTTTATGATACCTGCAACCATATGTTACAACATTATTAAATGAAATAATATTAAAACAATTGAATGAAAAAAAAATATTTACGACGGCCAATTTCAGTCCGCTTATTAGATTTAATAAAGTATAAATGTAAGACATTTAAATGGCATGCGATCGAAAATTCGACATAAAGTTAAAAAATCCCAGTTTTCGACATACTTTGTTATTTTAGAATAAATTAAAGTGATTATTTTATGATAGTGTAATAAAATTTTACAATATTATTTTTTGAAATAATATTCAAACAGTTGAATGAATGGGCCTTACAATGTCTTACAATGGGTCTGATAAGAAGGCTCAAGGTTACCCAAAGGGCAATGGAGAGAGCTATGCTCGGAGTTTCTCTGCGTGATCATATCAGAAATGATGAGATCCGCAGGTGAACCAAGGTCACCGACATAGCCCAAAGAATTGCGAACCTTAAGTGGCAGTGGGCAGGGCACATTGCCAGGAGGACTGACGGCCATTGGAGTGGAAGGAAAAGTCCTCGATTGGCAACCACGTACTGGGAAACGCAGCTTTGGTAGGCCCCCACAAGGTGGACTGATGATCTAGTAAAGGTCGCGGGAAGCCGCTGGATGCGGTCAGCGCAGGACCGACCGGTTAGGACATAGGTCCTAAAGTCTCTCGGCTGATATGATGATGATGAATGAAAAAATATGCAAGTTTAACATCATATTTTAGGGGTTAAAAAGGCAAAATGGACTAACGGGTTGTTTTCGGCTAATTTTCTTTAAATTTGTAATATTATGATGGATAATAGTAATGACCTCATTATTTGAATAGTGATTGGTGTTATTTTTTATGGTAAATGGTTGGCAGACAAGCATACGTCCTGCCTGGTGGTAAGCAGCAACTGTAGCCTTAGATGCTTGCAACAGTGATTTGACACTCGCGCGCTAGCTACCCTTATCCCTTCCCCGTGGAGCTCCAGCGACCTTACTTACCAACAGAAATACAACATCACAAAAATTTTTTTTTGACTGTGGTCTTTTGTAATGGGGAGGTAGGTACTACCTAGAATTTGCAGCCTGAACTTGGGCTGCAAATTCTAGCGGCTAGTCTGTTGTGCCCTACATCTACTCTATATACGGCAATATTTCGTTCGGATCTTAGAAGGTCAATCTTTTTCAGTGTATTTTTTCTAGTTTTAAAAAATATTTACGCGTTTGTAAACGCAAAAATTATTACATATTATTATTAATTTATTTTAAAAACATAAATATCATAATTTTCTACATCACAATCACGACATTTCTATAAAACATATTATAGAAATGTCGTGATTGTGATGTAGAAAATTATGATATTTATGTTGATTAAGACTATGTCTTGTTATATTATTCGTTGTCTTTTTATAAGTTTTATGAGATTCATATCATGTGAGTAAAGATATGAAAACAAAATTTAAATTAAGAGAAATGCCTAATTAATACGAAAACTAATTCTGATTGCTTGTATTTTTTTTTTCATTAGATAACTATTAACAACTTTTTGTAACGAAGACTGATTTTTAGACTACAGTTATTATCTTGATTAACAATTTCATTTTAAAACATATTTTTATTCATGAAATCCATACTCAATTGATGCGGTCGAAAATAGGACAACTGGTGGACGAAAACTGAACTTTGCGGTCGGAAACTGGTAATATTGGCATTTTATTACTTATTTTAAAATATTAAAAACAACATGACTGTCAACACTAACACGTTCGCAATAATTATAAATAGACTAATATAGTAATTCATTTCGAAAGTTATTTTATAAAATTATAATAAAGAAATATTTTAATTTTATTTTCAAAGTTTATAACTCCACTAAGTGGACGATAACAGGCGTAATGACCCTATTGAATTTGTGGCTTGGCGTGGAGGGTACGCCGATGCGTTTATTTTCTGGCGTTCAAAAAGTTAATGCTGAAGAAGCCTAATAAAGTAGAGTATGTTTAGGAATAATATTAAAATTATTGTAACATGGTTATTGTATGATTGAATCAGGAATGATAGAGATAGACCACAAACGCACAAAATACAATAAAATGAAAATATCTATAAGTATGTCGCATGCACAAAAACTCACGCAATGTCGACATGATAATTAACATATTTAATTTATGGAGTTATACTGATGTTAATGTGAATTTTTCAGAAGTTACATATTTATACCTACGCCGTCAAGCCCTACTTCACCATTGGTTTGTATAGTAAAGCCAGGCTGTTATGATTCAGATAAATATAATATTATGGAAATATTAGCTGTCACCGGTATCCTTACAAAAGTAAGTTGCAACTTATAATTACTGATTATTTTTAAATCAACAGGTAAGATGGTACCTTAGAACAAGATGTTACTAATGTAGGGATGGGTGGTAGTAAAAATAAATAAATAGCAAAAACTCATTGGCTATCATTCCAACGCGAACTAAGAAATTTGACAAGTCGTTTTTTTTGTCGCACAATCAAGAAACGGAATTCACTGCCAGCACACGTGTTTCCTCCTTATATCATAACAACAATTCCTGGTCATTCGAACGAGACATGAATTAGCACCTTGCAGGTTCAAGGCGAGGGTGGCTAGCGGCGGTTCATCTCTACCTATCATCACTACCTATCTTCATATTTGGACTAAACTTCTGCCTACCATCAGGTGGAATGGATTCATTTGCTTGACATGTTTATAAAAAAAAACTCAGTTCAATTCACAAATAATTTTATATCTGAGTGTTTGGCGGGAAACCATGGCGTCTGGACGTCGATCTTTATTTCGATAATTCAAAATTGCTTCGGAGTGGATTTTGTGCCATGAAAGTGGTATCGTTTCGTTGCAGAAGCATCCGTGTTGACGGATAGTTATGAGAAATCATTGAAATAAAGGTTTTGTGGTGTGACTGCCATGCATTTCTTTCCAAGCAATCCCTAGATGCATTAAAATGTGTGTCGCCCATATTTTAATGACTTGAGATTGGCAGAAATGGTTGTTACCCTAATAAAACGACTAATTGTTATTAAAAAAATAAACGAGAAAGAAGAATGTTATATCGGGCTTTTTTCTTACTGTAGTAATAATAATTGATCATAAAACTTGAATAAAGAGTTTGCAGTGACCATTACTTGTTTAACTTTTAAACAATTAGCCTAATATTGCTTATTATGCATATATTTAACTGTAAACAAAAATAGGAAAGAAGAAAAATGCAGAAAATACGAGTAGGCTTATAGATGTATATTTATATAATCAACTATTCAGAAAATATTTTTCGAATGGATTTAACCACGGTAACGGTTCTTGTTTAAAACAGATTATTGTATGTCATAGATTATTCTTTTGGAGTTGGAGAATGCCGTCGTAGCCGGTACTCAAACGATAATTGACTTGGAGAATGTATCCATGGGGCACCTCTTCCAAATGACGCCTATGGTTATGAAGAAAATGGTGTTGTCTGGCCAGGTAAGAAGGATCTAATGCAGTCAGGGAATTTATATTTCCATTGGTACATTCTATATTATTACGCTCGTACAAAAGGGGTTGAGCAGACGTTTGTGGTTACACTTGGTTGTATGGACCATGGCCTTAAAATAGTAACTATTGCCAACGCGATGCCTACATATAAATGGCATCAAACCCGAACTAACCTTCAGTGAACAACCAAACTAATTCCGAAAACTGAACAGGTTTGTTATAGTTCTAAACATCTTATCTCAAGGTATATTCAGAGTACGCAAATATGTTACGGTTCAGATTTTTGCTGTGAACTCAAAGTTTATTCTCGGAGATAAATACTTGACATTTTATAAAATTTCGCAAATGAAATGTTACGGAAAACTTTATTGATTTGTAAGGTAACTCATCATGTAAAAATTTTGCATCAGTTGCATTTAATGATAATATGCCGCGTCGGAGGGTGAGAAACAGGGTCACTCTAGTCAGCCCAACTCTTCCAAGAAGTCTCCCAGCGCCTTGACGTCTCTTAAGACATCCTAGAGTCTACCCGAGTGACCCAGGCAGCGAGCCCGGTATCAGGACGTGAGTGGCTGTTTCTTCTTTCATGCATCCTCTGCAACCCCTTGTCTGTTATACCTAGTATGAAAAGGTGGTACCTACCTATAATTTTCTAATTTACATATTTTTGTGTTCAGGACGCCTTACCGATTCGCATGAAAGGAACGCATTATCTAAACACACCAGGTGGTTTCGAGACGCTGTTCAATGCTGGCAAAAGTTTATTGAACGCAAAAAATAGGAGCCGAGTAAGTAAAAAGTATAACAATTAGATACATTGTTTAATTTAAAATATAACTCAATAAGTATGAATGAACTCAGATTCCTATCGCAATTTGGGGTAAGCTAAGAATACAGCTTATTGGTGATGCAGGGCATTGTGGAGCGAGCTAGAGAGAACGAAGTCTCCGCAGTATTCACAATACAGGCAGGATGCGAGGGTTCACTCTCCACTCTGCTTAGTAGGGACAGCGAGAGATGAAGTGAGATGGGGCCCTATCGCACGCACTGCACTCTCTAAAATATTGAGAGAACATACAGCACGGTATCGGGATGTTTTCTATCCAATGTAAGATGACCTGATGAGGCTGGCCGTAAGGATCCGACGCTAGGCACACTGAAATGTTGAGTGCGAAGAACTTCAACGATTTATGTCGGTATACTAGAGTCCAGGAGAGTCCCACAATGAGATCCCACATAACCCTAGCACGACTTGTTATTGTACCAGGATGGATATAAATCTTTTTTGTCGAAAAAGAAACGCCAGCAGCAGTGTATAAAGTTTTGAATAACATGATTCTCAGATAAAAATAATTATGTCAAAATGTTGATAAAATAATGACAAATGGACTAATTACAATTTATTTGGAGTTAATCCTAATGATGTGATTTTTTCTTTCAGCTGTATGTACACAACACAAATTATGAGGAGATGTACAAGTATATACCAAAAGAAGCTTTGCCGACTGAATACGGTGGTAAAGCCGGCACTATTAAGGAAAATATTGGTAAGATAATTTATGTAAATTAGTAGGTAAAACATTATGGAATAATTTTATTTTTGCGTTTACAAACGCGTAAATATTAATACTAGAAAAATGCACTGAAAAAAATCTACTTACCTCAGGCGGGACTCGAACCCGCTTCTTCCACAATCCGGGCGGACGCGTTGACCATTACGCCACCGAGACACTACTTTTCGCTGTCGAAATTTGTCAGTGCTTGGTGCTTATGTTTTTATGGTAAACACTGTTTTCATCAAATCTTTGAAATTTGTACTTCTAAGACCTGAACGAAATATTTTTGCAAATATTTGACGCCCAGTTAAGATGAAACTACCTTACATTATGGAATAATTTTATTTTAGGGTTCGAGTCCCGCCTGAGGCAAGTCGATTTCTTTCAGTGCATTTTTCTAGGTAAAACATTATTATAACCTTCCCTGGGACTTATTGTAATGAATACTCACAAAGTGATATCTTTATTATTTATTCTTTTTTATGCTAAAAACGTGGCATACAAGTATATGGGCCGCCTGACGACCACCGTCCGACTTGAACTGATTCCTCTAAATTTAAATATACTAAGGAGCACCGCACAACGCACGCACCGCGTCCGATGTGCGTTACTCTGCAGAGACGCGGTGCGGCACGGCTTATCGGCATTGCTTGCCGACACTTCGTGTTGACGTAGTACTACCGACACGGTGTGTGGCAACCGCACCGCGCCGCGTCCGATGTGTGGTGCTCCTTAGAGATTCCATATTTACCGCGGTCGGTTGTGTAATGCGTCAACACCTAAACTGTCTGGCACCCCATGAATCGCATTCCTAGTTCAAAGGGAATTTATCAGTTAAAAGTATCGAGTCCACACTATTATTCGTGAGCTGCTGACCTCATTCTTTACCCCGTGTAGTTCTCAAAACTACTCTTTTAATCGTTCTTGTCACCAGAAACAGAACACTGACAAATGACGGAGATTCTCTCGAGTTCTTGTTGTAAAAACATGTGTTGAGAGACTCCATTTTTAAATCAATCTACCGTACAATTTTCTGTTTAGTTTAAGTACATTTTCACTTGATATTGGCGAAATAAGGAATCTTCATGTGACGCGATCGCGTTTAATTTAAAAGAAGAACATATTTCCTACCTCTTTCAGTACTTAATTAAATTTAATAACTTTTTAATTTTACATGGTAAAATAAAATTTGCATCAATTGTGTTTTAGATGTTATATGCTCGATTAAGTAGTAAATCATTTAAGGATTTGATTGCTCAGTAGGCAATTTTCTTTTCGAGGTTTAATTAGTCTCAATAATTAATAAGATTTTTCGGAAAAAAGCGAAAAAGATATTAGCACAATAATCGTACGTATATCACAAAAATATAACATGGTTTATCAACAGAATTTTGGAAGCAAAAAGTGAAGGAGTACGACGAATGGCTTGAAGAAGACTTGAAGTACATGACAGATGAGAGCAAGCGACCTGGCAAGCCGAAGACTGCAGAAGACATGTTCGGGGCCGAAGGTTCCTTCAGGCAGCTTGAGTTCGATTAATAATATTTTGGTTCGAAAACTCTCTATAATGTGTCTGTTAGCTATTAAAAATTTCAATACTATTATTATCATAGGTATACAAATTATTTTCCATATAATATATGAATCCAAATCGAAAGTGGCAAATAGCTCAATTAACCTTCTAATTAACTAAATCATCTATTTTTAAAATGCCACCTATAGTACCCTGATGGTAGGTACTGTCATTTATGGTATCTATAATAGATCATTATTATTTATAGCGTTGACTGGACAATAGGGTTTTATAGTACGCACTTCTAGTTTTGTTTCTTGTATTTGGTAGAGGTAAATGTAATATATTACTTACGCAGTCAAAGGAGTAGGTACATATTAATTATGTAATATACAATGAAGCGTCGGTGGCGTAGTGCGTAAGAACGTCGTCTCCCACTCGGGAGACACTGGTTCGATCCCCGCCACGTACCAATGTGTTTTCAAATTTTGAATGCATATGTACGTTTAATCGACGCTTTTACGGTGAAGGAAAACATCGTGAGGAAACCTGCACACACCTATGAAGAAAATTCTTAGGTTGTGTGTGAAGTCGACCAACCCGCCAGCGTGGTTGACTAAGGTCTAATCGCCCCTAATGTGGGGTAGGCTTGAGCCCCTCGGTGGGGACATTATATGAGCTGATGATGATGATGATACAATTAAGCTACATATTGGCAATTCTTACTGTAAAACTTTATAGTTCTAAGATTCGCCAAATCTGAATCGTCTCTAAACGACGCGCGATCTTAATTTATTTCGTACTTTTGTGTCATAGGTAGATTTATCATATAGGTAGACTAGCTTCCGCCCGCGACTTCGTCCGCGTGGACATTTTACCCCCTTAGGGGTGGAATTTCCAAAAATCCTTTCTTAGTGGATGCCTACACTGTATAAGGAATCTATGTGCAAAGTCTCTAGGTTCAGCGGTTTGGGCTGTGCGTTTATATCTCATAGTACGAGAGCCCACGACCAAAACCATGTCTCATAGCAATACGGCAAAAACCCTATAAAATCGTTAGATTGTATGATTCTGAACCCGACTAGGTGTGTAGTAACGGTCGAAAGTGTAGCAACTGCGTGGGAGGCCATTTCTGCTGTGTCAAAAAAAAAAGACAGTTGGTATTATAGCAATACGTCTGATAGTGAAAATGAACATAGATTTTATAATTGTATTACGAAAAAGTTTGTTTTCAGACATTTTGCGCGTAGCATATAGCCTGAGCGCATTTTTGAAAATGTCAACAAATTTAGCCGACCTGTATCATAGCAATACGGATAATTTTTTTTTTCAACTTTTCGTATTGCTGCCATGATTACCAAAAACCTGTTTTCAGACACTTTAAGTGTAGCATATACGTTGTCTGATAGAGAAGGTGCTACACTTAATTTGTCTGATATAAATTTTTTTCACATGTGGACAACTTATTTTATTATGTCCAACAATTTTCAGACATATTGCTATGATACCGATCGGTAAAATTTGTTAACATTTTCAAAACGGTCGCAAATTTTAATGCGTTCACATTTTCGTCTGAAAATTGTTTTGTTCGCATCAAATAACCAAAATTTACTAATAAAAAACATTTTCAGACGTATTGCTATGAGACATTTTTTTTGTCTCATTTTTAATTTTTTTAAGTGATTTTACGGGTTTGCGCTACACCACTAACGTCTGAAAAATATGTTTCCGGTATCTCAGAACTATCTTCAACTACAGTCTGCAAATCAGACATATTGCTATGATGCAGTTCGGTAAAATTCTTTGACAATTTTGAAAATTCGGTCAGATCAAACGCTACGCGGAAAATGTCTGATATTGGTATTTTCGAGTTCAGGATAATCGTATCTATCGATTTGATGCGGTTTTGGCCGTATTGCTATGAGACGAAAATTTTGGTCGTGGGTTCTCGTACTATCAGTCAATTAGTCAGGACTTTGAATTTTATATATATATTGATCATAATTTTATATTTAAACCAAAAAGAGAGAAGTTTTTGCGGTAGAGTCGAATAATTTAAATTACTGCGTAAACACTTCCTTAATATATTTGTAACGTAGGTTTATGTTCGTTTGGTTATTAAAAATAGCATGAACCTAGTCACGATACACTGAATGAAGAGTGGTGCTAAGTTGTAACGATAACTATAACAGAGTTTGTAACAAACCAATTTTTTTCTTCAGGGAACTATATTTAATTTTGTTAAACAATTTTGATGCTATGGACTTTAACTGAGAATGATTAATGCATTTTATTTTTTGTTTTATTCATTTGCGTTTTCATATTTTTGGACATAATTGTTTTAGTAAATATATATTTTTTAGAAACGTATGGTTTTTAATTTTTTTTCTAATACCCGAATTAGACAATTTTTTTTACCGACGACGTACATTAGAAAAGTACTTTCCTAATGAAAATTTCTTTTTGACTAAATACATTTTTATATAGCCATGTGATGCCGCCAATGTAGAATAGCATCACCCCATATCCGTATCAAAGGGTGTCGTAGAAGGCGACTAATGGATCATAGTCCACCAATCCGCATCCTCCTTCGGTGACAAGGAGAGGCATTATGTCCCAGCAGTGGGTCGAATTATACAGGCTGTAATGATTGATGATGATTCATATATCTATAGGTGGGTTTGAGGACATTTGAGGAGAGTGTGACGTAGAACTTTCACCTACTCGTATCCTATTGAGTACGTAATTCAAGACCACGGAATTCACTCGCACGGTGGCGAGTTACCCACCCATAACTGCATTCCCAATAACAACATTGCAAGTGCGTTGGCATCCTGGGGGCTAAGATGAATATCATCTTACATGCCCAGTAATTACACTGGCTACCTTTCCTTTTAATCCGAAACACAGCGAACTGCTTCACGGCAGAAATAAGAAAGGCGGTGGTGCCTACCCAGACGACCCTAGAATGAGTCTACCACCTCGTAAAAATAAACCTCTGCAAAAATCTATAGCTGTGCAGTAGCATATAGCCGGTGCTATATGCTACTGCACAGCTACGGTTCGGTAACCGTAATAAATTGGTACCAGGGCAGAACGAAGTAGAAGATGTCTATTATTTTATTAAATTGAAATGGTGAAACACATAGAAACAAAATAGGTAAGTACCTTACGATACAAGTGTGGAAAGTATGTCATTTCTTCAGAGTCCCGGTTTGTTGACAGAAGTTGAAGGCGCGAGTCAACAATAGGAAAAAGTGGAAATGACAATTACACACGTGCATCGAACGACATGTTTTAAAACATTTGCAAAAAAAAAAAAAAACAACTAAAGGAAATCAATGAATAGTAGATTGCTTGACAAGGGCGGATGGAATCAATTCCAACATGAAGACGTAGTTAAACGCCCGAGCGCCGTAATGGTGCCCATAGTCCGAGTAGGAATTGAATTCTTTACCCGTGTTAAGCACTCTGCTTTTCATTTCGAATACAAGGAAACTAAAAAGTAGAATTTTCCAAAATATTAATGGATTAAAATACTTGTAAAAAAATAGTCTTTTTCTTAGAGAGAAAGTATGTTTAAAGAATCTGTTTTATATTTTGAACACTTCGCAACACGGCCGCTGACCAGGGGTGTTGCCGGTCAAGTCAGTTGAGATACTTTTCAATAGCTATCCAAACATTCTTCCATAGATTTTGTATCGCATTACGAATTTATGACGAAATAAATTCTTATAATCAACTGAATTAATGTAAAATATTCTTGATACGCTTAAAAATCAAATCCTAGAGATAATTTGAAACGATGGAGATTTGGCATAAAATGTCATACCTTTTACCAATTTAACATCTTGTAAGATGAGTTTCTCCCGAGTTCTTGTTCTAAAAACACGTGTTGAGAGACTCCATTTTTAACCTCAATCAACCGTACAATTATTTTTCTTACTTTAGTTACATTTTCACTTGACATTGGCAAAATGCGTACGCTTAACGCGACGCGACGCTATCAATTAAGAATAGAATAGAACATTTTGTAATTATTTTTGAATAGTGTCAACATCCCTAATGTATAAAGAATCTTTTTAAAGTTGGAAAACACGCGTCCCGCCGTTCTATTTTTAAATTTCATTCCCGCTCTAGGGAAGGAAGTAATTACTTTGTGTTTTTCCCCTTTTTCCATCCAATACTCAGATCAAACGCTACTTTCCGAGTTTAATCATTGGAAAAGTAATAATTGATATTTACGCTGTAAAATAGTCACTAGGACATATAAAAATTTTGTACAGAAAACTTTTTGATTAAAAACTTCTTTATGCATTTGGATATTTTATGCAGGAGGAAATCAAAAAGCACTAGTGTGGAAAAGAATAACTTTCCGCTCACTTGTAAAATGCTACTTTTTGAGCAAATGTATTTAACTGTAAATGTATTTTAATTTTAGTCTACCCAGGAGGCCCCTGTTCGAACCCCGCCACGTACCAATGTGTTTTTATTTTTTAAATTTATATGTACGTTTATTCGATGCTTTAACGGTAAAGGGAAAAATCGGAGAAAGAGAGAAAACAAACCTGAACACACCTATGAAGAAATTCTTAGATTGTGTGTGAAGTCGACCAACCCGCACTTGGCCAGCGTGGTTGACTAAGGTTTAATCGCCCCTAATGTGGGGTAGGCTCGAGACCCTCGGTGGGGACATTATATGAGCTGCTGTTGTTGATGATGATTAAAAAATATATAATTCTGTTAAATGCCAAGACCTTTTCAGAAGATAATAAATGGGATTATTGATTTTTATTGTGCTTACTTAGATACCACGCTAACACGAATCCGATAAGTGTAGAATTAATAACGATAACACTATCAAAGATCGATAAATTAATACGGTTCGTAGTTAATTTTACAGAGTTTTAGTTCTGTGGTACATTTAATAAAGTTAGTACTACTATTTTTAAAATTGTACTCAACGTATTGTTCAAGATGAGTGTTAGACCTTTGCATCCAGAGTTGGCAGAGAAGGCTCGTGTGGAACTAAACGAAGACCCTAAACGATTGGAAGCGGATTTGCAACATCTCAAAGACTGGATTGATAAGCAACCCTATTTGAATGCAAGGAAAGGTGAACATCCTTTATTACTTTATGATAACCTTTTTATTGAACAAAAAATACTTATTAATAAGTTTTGAGATGAAAATTTAAATTGGGACTTGGGCCATATACATGTGTGTGTAGTACACTTATCCTGAATATTTTGTGACATAAAGTCAACAATAGTAAAACGTATCAGGAGAATTTAACATCACTTTTTGCCATGATTATTGCTTAAAATTTTATAGTTATTACTGTTATAACTACTTTTTGTCATATTTTGTTTATAATACGACGTGAAAGAACTTTACACGTCTTGTTGAAAGCACCATGTCCTTTTTGGTTATTGTTTCTTTTTAATAAATAATTAATAATCGAAGCTCACCAAAATAAATCTATAGTCTAGTGGTCAAGTGCTGTTAGCTTTTTTTTGGCACCAAATAACAATATGAAGAGCATGGGAATAATAAAAAAGTAAGGATATTTCAGCCGAGTATGTAATGTATTGAGAAGAGCTCACGAGTGTCATACGACTGTTTTCAACACGCTTGGAGGTAGCAAATTAAACTTATTTTTGATTTTGGCAGTTTTGCAGACTTTCATTATAGCACTTTGATTTTGGCGGGAATAGACTTTCATTGGCATTTTCGCTTCGATATAATTATAATAATAGTCCACATCCTGACTATTGAAACACAGTGTAAATAACTGTTCTGGTTGCCTTTTGTTTGTTGGTTTCCTGAAGGTTTACTTTTTGGATTTGATGCCCCTTTTACGCAAACAACAGGCTGGCAACCTGTTACTATTTTGAGGCACTACATGGCCCATACTGCCAAATGGGGCTTTATATGTTACCAAATACCCCAAATATTACTTAAGGCTCTGTTGAACCCTTTTGGGATTGTCTAGGTAAAGATTAAGTCAGAAACAGATGCTAGAGTCAACCATTTACACGCAGTAAAGATTTATGAATTAATACTAAATAATCGTATGATTCCAGATGACCAGTGGTTGATAGCGTTTCTACGAGGATGCAAGTTCAGCTTGGAGAGGGCTAAAGAGAAATTGGATCTGTATTACACTCTTCGTGTAACAGCACCCGACCTTTTCAATATAAGTCATAGAAGTGCTCGCTTTAAGGAAATCCTAGACTTAGGGTACGGGTTTTATTAATCTCTTTCGAGGATTAGAAATAAAAGTATAGCGCGTTTTTTTGGAGTGTAAAACCTTAAAAGCGAATTTAGAAATTACAGAATCAACTCAGTGTTAGTAACTAAAAGAGTAATCTTAATCTGGTGGGCAAGTGGGCCTTTTTTCGTTGAGAAATCTATTTTTGGACTGTACCGTGTAACGGTACGTGCCCTATGGTCCAACTCTGGCAGTATGGTCCACTAATCAAACACGTTTCCCGTCACTATTTTATTTTTCTGAGTTACTTAAACAGCTTCAAATGGTATATAAAAGGCACTCTGAAAATAATATAAAACACACTGTAGAAACTAAACAATAAAACACTTAAAACTGATACACAAGAATATAAAAAGGTTTTACAAAAGGTACTCACAATTTTAGTGCCTTGATATAATTTTATAAGTAGGTACGAATTATAGTAAAGGCCCAAGCCGAGGTCAGAGCGAGACCCTTAGGTACGTTAGTAATGTAGCTATGTGTTCTGTGACACGGTCAGTAATGGAATGAATCAAAAATGAACCAAATGTCATGATGAATGATAATTTTGAATTTGATTGATACTTTTTTTAAAAATACAGCCAGTAATAAAGATGACGATGGTATTATAACATGGCAATGTTATAGTACCACGTTACAACCGTATCGTGGGGTTGACGGTGCCGTGTGTGCCACTCCTGAGCCCTTTGTCAGGGCCTTTCAGGAACGGCGTACTTACGTATAGACGAAATTAGGCCTATGTCTTGTTAATAAAAATTATGAACATTACTTATATTAAGATTATTGTCTGAGGCAAATAAAAAGTGACCATAAATTAATTAGTGGCGACGTACGGTGTTTGGGACAAGGATGAATAATAAAATGCTTCAATTCCCACGAAAAAAAAACAGTTTACTGAACTTCAACAAAATTCTAGGTAGTAATAAATATACTGGTAACGTGCACTCTGTAGCAACGAGCTTGCGTGGCTGGCGGCCGACCAGTCCGCCTCATCCCGCCGCGTGCGCCTCTCCCCCTTCAAACCGCACCCCGCTCGTGTCTTGTATTGTCCGGCGTGGACATACGGTCATCATCAGAAGTAGATTTAACACTTCAGTATCTTGTCAAAATAATTATTCATACAATAATGGAAATATGTAATTCCTATATTCATTCATGATGATATGAATGATAATTGTGACAAGATATTGAAGTGTTAAATCTACGTCTATATACGTATATAAAACGTGTTCTAAAGCTAATTCGTAATTGAATTTTCAGAAGTTACATTTTAATACCTAAGCCTGATGGCCCTACTTCGACATTGGTTTGTATAATAAGACCAGGTAGCTATGATGCAGATAAAATAAATATTATCGAAGTATTAGCTGTCACCAACATTTTGACAAAAGTAAGTAGAATGTCAATCTTCTTCCTCCTTTTATGCTTCCAATTGGAAAAACACAACATTTGTGACCGAACGAAGAAATTTAAAATTGGTTGAGTTTATGCTAACTCTATAATATTTTTATTTCTATAATATTTTGGTAGGTAGATACTACTAGATACACGATTTTAGATTATATCTACCTAACAGCCCTGCAGTGCTATTCTATAAATAACTCATTTTTCACTTCGTACCTATATCACTTCAAATCAAGCTGCCAAACGCGAACGAACATTAAAAAAAGAAAAGGAATATTTTTAATCATTATTATTTCGAAATTAGATATTATGTCGAGACTATCATCGATGAAATTGAAGTGAGTTTCAAAGTAAGATATTTACAGAATACCACGGCTATATAGTTTATGATTAACATTTCTAGATTATTCTGATGGAGTTGGATAACGCCGTCGTTGCTGGTGTTCGAACGATACTCGATTTAGACGGCGTTACAATGGGGCACTTCTTTCAAATGACGCCAGTGACTATGAAAAAGATGGTGATGTCAGGTCAGGTAAGGCTAGTTATAATTTCTAAAAAATACAAAATCCGTGGGTAATTGTTATAATTACCTACTACTACTTTTCGTAGAAACAGTTGCATTACTAAGTGTAACCGCATTGTACGAAAGTGTGGTGTGCGATTCTAGTCTCTAGCTACTCTCCAACTGGACATATCCGTAGAAGCCGACGGTAGTAATTTCCCATCTGAAATGCTTTTCCTCTTACAATCAAGCAAAAAGTTTGAAAACACTGTAACCCAATCGATTTAAATCGGTTAAAATCGGGGTTTATAATCTAAAATGGGCTCCTCCTATTGTTAAAGTCGGTTAAAATGTAGCCTATGTCCTACGGTCCGGGTGTCATAGGCTACCAGTCATCGAAATTGGGTATATTTACCTAAAGTTTGTAGAACAGAGATAAATCGGAGGCTCCTTAAAATTTTTTTTTTTACCTTACCGCTAATTGACTGGAATTTTAACTACGTAAATTCAAACATCAAATTAATTTAATATAAAGTTTTATTACGTAAATATTCTGCCTTAGGTATATTAAGTTATAGTAGATTAAAGAAATAAACATAGTCTGAACCATGAAAACATTGCAAAAAAAGACATTTATTTAGTCCAGATATTTAAAGTTAATCTGATTTTGCATTGTCATATTTCTGTATTCAGGATGCTTTGCCGATTCGTATGAAAGGAACGCATTACTTGAACACGCCAAGTGGTTTCGAGACGGTGTTCAATGCTGTCAAGAGCTTATTAAATGAAAAAAATAAAAGCCGAGTAAGTATTACAACTTATTTTCAACAAAGACGAACACAGTACACCTCTACGACTTACGATAAGCTTAGGCAAGCATAAATTGGCGAAGACACTATTAGTCTGCTCTTTATTTAGGATTTTTTAAAAGTAATTTATACAAGTATTAGCTGTTCATATAACACTGACACAGATTTACTTAAATTAAATTCTTAATTGTAATTTCAGTAACATACTGAAAATTTCAGATAATAATAATTGTAAGAAGGATTTAAATAAGAATTTGTAGACTAAATACAATTTTAATTAATGCCATGTAGATTAAATATAATTCATTTAGAGTCTGCAGGCAAGCGTGGTAGACTACTACCCAATTCTCCTCCGATAACAGAGGCCTGTGTCCCAGCAGTGGGTCGAATTATAAAGATTGTTATGATTTTGAGTCAAATCCTCTCCATCCTAATGTCTCTTTCAGTTGTATGTGCACAATAAGAATTACGAGGAGATGTACAAGGTTATACCCAAAGAAATATTGCCAGCAGAATACGGTGGTAACGCCGGCACTATTAAGGAAATCGTCGGTAAGATAATTCATATTATGTATTATAGGTATGTATACAAAATAGGTTAAAGAAGATATTGATTCTTACAATTAGGTAGTGGAAACATGTTATTTATAGAAAATAACTCAATATTCGTAGAAGGATATAAAGTGTTCCACCATAATTATTTTTGTAAGTATGATCGTCCTGGTGATGTTTTTGTTTCATTCTCTTTTTCTTGCAGAGGTAATTAGATTTTCAGAAGAATTCCGTAGAACAAATATAAAATCAATACTCCTACAACTCACGGATCGTTAGGTCAGAGGGATCCCACCCCCGATCACCTGAATGTAGATATACCAGAAACAACTTATTTACTTACATTTAAAACATAAACATCCTTATTATTACCGAATGTAATAATAAGGATGTTTACGAAAAAATATCTCTCCGAATAATTTTACTTTCTCGTATACGTAGTATAGAGGAAGTCTTGTAATCGTCAAAAAATTCGACCTCGAGATTTTGACGGATTTACACGTTTTGGACCTCCCTGAGTCCAAACATATCTTTTTTGGAATTATGTCTGCATGTGTGTCTGTGCGTTAGCACGATAACTCCAGTATGCTTTAACTTATTGCAACCAAATTTAACATGCATGTATAACATCAACATATAAGGTTTCTATCAACTTTTGAGCCGTCGATCACGAAAGTTAAGCAACCAAGTGCGCGGTCGGTACTCGGATGGGTGACCAAAATTTAATATGCATGTTTGACATCAAAATATAAGGTTTCTATCAACTTTTGAGTCGTTTCCGGTATACGAGAAAGTCAAGAGGCGATCACTCCCGATTTTTGATTTTGGAGAATGAAGAGAGATGCTTATAGGTTGAGGGAGTTTGGACATCTATTCAAAATTGAGATACTTATCACTTCGTTACATAATCCATACTAATAGGATGGGAGAGTAACTCTGCTAATCTATTACATTTTCACTTTAACCACCGAACCATTTTAGATGATATTTAGTATGGAGATAGTATGGCACCCTGGAAAAGGCATAGGATACTTTTGGCGCGATAAGGTCGTATCAGCTCAGAACCGTATAGCCTGTTTTTCATACTATTTAGTACTTCGATGGGCTACGTTCCGTAATCATTTCATAGCCAGTAGCCATAGTTCATAGTAAAAAAAGAGGCGCAGGCCGTTAACCGTTGTAAATAAATCATAAATATTATTATAAACAGATTTCGTTTACGTTAGACATTTTATTAGAAAAAAACTGTAATTAAAATGGTTTATCAACAGAATTTTGGAAACAAAAAGTTGATGAGTACGACGAATGGCTTGAAGAAGACTTGAAGTACATGTCAGACGAGAGCAAGCGACCTGGCAAGCCGAAGACTGCCGAAGACATGTTCGGGGCCGAAGGTTCCTTCAGGCAGCTTGAGTTCGATTAGATAATACCTGATAATACTCTTACACTTCCTAAAATATGTCTAATCAATCAATTTAACGAGTTTTTGTTTCGTTAGGTGATTTTTCACTTTGATTGTATTAAGCGTATTTTACAGAATACTTATTTGATATTGGCTTAATTTTGTAAACCTATTTGAAGCTAATTGTAAAAGTTACTATTTGTAATATAGCGTACAATTGTATTCACCACTATATTACAAATAGTTACTTTCAAGTAGCTCAATAAAAATACTATATCACATTGGGTGGATATAAAGAATCAAGACTTTAAAAATCTTTATTGTTTACTATGAATGAATAGCCGATGAAAAATATTGAGTTGCAAGATAAGGTCTTACCTATAGTACACTCGACGTGTTCGTATAGACAAATCTAAAAATATTTCACAAAGAAAATAAAGAAGTCAATTCTTTGGTCGGCAGACTAAAGCACATAAGTTATTATGGAGCCCATATTGACTTATTTGCTATAGTCTACCACCCAAGAATTAATTCTATGTACTTACAAGTAATTACAATAGACTAACATTAGTTCAAATTCTTACCAAATTCTCACTCACATTTTAAGTAAATAAATAACACTACAGCCTGTATTGGCTTTTCTAACATTTATGTGTGAAATAGTGTCGTGTTACACAAAATTTAAAAATAAATACGTCTTTAATCTTTTTATATTATGTTGATTTTGAGTTGCGTTTTCACATTGAGAACACAAAATACCTACCTATTCATATTATTAGTAAATTTTATTGTTTTTTCTTTTGTACTTATTGTTATTTTAATCATTTAAAATAAAATGATTGTGGTTATGTCTGACTTTTAATTTTCCCGTAGGTACGCTACACGAAGTTTCAAAGATGAAATTTACATGAGTAATATAATACTTATCATGTTATAGTATTTTTATATATATATCTCTTAGCCGTGTGATTAGCATTACTCCATATTCTCCAATGGGTGTCGTAGAAGGCGACTAATGGACCAGCAAATGGGTATTGATCACCTTATACTCCGTCCACAAATCAGCATTGAGCAAGCGTGGTGGACTACTCTCCTTCGATGACAAGGAGAGGGCTTATGTCCTAGCAGTGGGTCGAATTTTATCTCACGAACGCGGATGAGTCGTGAGTGTTTGTGTAGATATACCTGCGCGTTGCCGCTGTGTTCACATAAACGCCCCTAATGTGGGGTAGGCTCGAGCCCCTCGGTGGGGACATTATATGAGCTGTTCATGATGAGATAAAACGAGTTGCGTCCGAGTTCATATCCGAGCCCACTTGTTCCGAGCTGACTCGGATCGTGTCAACGCGGCTTGAGAGCTTTCACCCTAGTGCACACAGCGACAATGCATGTATATCATGTACAAAGTCATCGATCAACATGTTCATGAGAAGATACTGTATCACATAGCAGACAATGAAGCATATAGCAAACAGGTGTGTTGCTTATTTATTAGATTTTCAGGGTGCGTAAATATGCCCCGCTGGGGTTGTATGAAACTGAAACCATTCCCCGACTGACACACTCAAAGAAATTTTTAGGATCCTCACACATAGGCTACCTTAAAAGAATGGGAAGAATCAGCAGAACCCAAATCCGCTGCCTCATAGGCGCTCTCACTGGCCACTTTGCCACTAGAAGACACCTGTGCACAATAGGCAAAGCTGATGACCCCATCTGTAGAATGTGTGGTGAGGAGGAAGAAAGCTTGGAGCACATACTAATGTGACTGCGATGCACTAGCCAATAGGCGACTAAAGGTCCTGGGCTTAGGTTACCCTAAATCAGACGACTTTATCCCGCCAACATCGTGAAACTCATACAAAACGTTTTCAATGTTGGCGGGGATGGGTGATAAGGAAAGGGGAAGCACAAAAGATCCCATAGGGTCGAAGTACTCTGAGACACAGCCTCACCCCCTTGCGTGCTTGAATAAGAATAAGAAATATGCCCCGCTGGGGTTGTATGAAACTGCGTGAGAAAGTAAAGAAGGTAATTAGGTAGAAAATAAAGCGTGTAAGCAGCAGACATGTGCATGGGTATAGAACGTTTTAAAGCTACTTACGGCGCAGTTTATACAAGAGAGACGTGGCGCGGTCATGTGGTGCTGACGGATAGTCTGAAAAATGTAAGCGCCGCGTAACACACCACACGACGCACGCCACACGCCACATGTCTCTTTTGTGACAACCTGGAGAACCACTTGCGCGGTGGCCGCATCACTGGAGGCTTCTATTTTATTCATTCAGAAACTTTGCTATTATTGACGTAAATGCTTTGGATAGGTTGCAGCGTCGCGCGGCCCGCATCATCGCCGACGAAGAGGTGACTAAACATCTTGAGCCTCTCCAATTGCGTCGCAGTGTTGCGTCATTAAGCGCTTTCTACCGTCTGTACCACGGCGAGTGCTCTGAGGAACTTTTTTCCCAAATCCCACCATCTCCCTTCCTTTTAAGGACTACACGTTCTGGTCATTGTTACTGACAAACTGTGGCTACCATTCCAACGCGAACTAAGAAATTTGGCAACTCGTTTCTTTTGTCGCACATTCAAGTAATGGAATTCACTGCCAGCACACGTGTTCCCTCCTTCCTATAAACCTGGGTCATTCAAAAGAGGCGGGATGAAGCACCTTGCAGATCGGCCAGGCGATGGTGGCTAGCGCGGCAGTTTATCTCTCGCACCAGCTATCTTCGCATTTGGAATCTACTTCTGCTTATCATCAGGTGGCATAGTCATTTACTTGACCTTTGTATAAAAAAAATGAAGCAATGTAAATGGGCTCAAGGCTCAATAGGTAAGCCGTATCATCTTTTATTTTTTTGTGATTTGGTTGGCAGTCAAGTCTGTATGCGGCCTGCCTGGTGTAAAAGCAGTCACCGTAACCTAAAGATTCTTACAACACTGACGTGACATTCGCGTGCTGACCACCCATTTTTTTTTTCGACAGAAAACGTTTTGTACGTACCTTTGGCGAGAATAGGGCCACGCCAGGGTTATGTGGGAGTCACCAGCTGGCATACCCACAAAAAACTGTCGGATCCCTTCTCTCCGCATGTCGATGGTTGCGCGGGAGCATATATTCATCCGCACTTACCATCTGCAGTTGACTTATAGGTCACTACTTTCCCCAATGAGGTAGAGAGGACATTCCAGGGATCTTGAATGTCCTCTTAGTCGCCAGGGCATATTAGCAAGCGACGGAGCCCTTTAAGACCAAATTTGCCAAAAAACTCAATTAGAAATTCGGTGTTTTCGTCATGGGCAATGTTTATGCTGCCAATAAAGTGTACTTGTATGAAAATTTCTAAAGGCGCGCTATATACAGAAATTAATGACAGTTTATAAAAAGAAAAACATGAACACTTATATCGTACTAATATTATAAACGCGAAAGTTTGTATAGACGTCTGGATGTAATATATGTTTGTTGGTTACTCTTTCACACAAAAACTACTGAATGAATTTTAATGAAACTTTACAATATATAGCGCATACATTATAATAACATATAGGCTATAACTTATTATACTAATCCTGCGACAAAGTCGCGAGCAGATGCTAGTAAATCATATAGTAAGTTATTTGCACAGGTCTCTTGCCTTATATTTTTTGTTACCCCACAAAACAAAAAATCGTAACTTATTATATATGCGTGAAATAACGTCATATTTACTTTACGAAACCAGAACCGAGGATATAAAGGTATATAATATAGATATGGATGGGAATATTATCTTGATAACTAAGTAACGATAACTGATGTCTGCTTTTGGACAAACTAAATTCAATATCATATGCGCAAGGTCGTATTAAATGGTGTAGTATTTATTTATTATTTAATTGTTAAACATTTTTTATTAGTACATAATGAAAGTGCGTGAATTATCGCCTGAGTTAGCAGAGAAGGCGCGAGTGGAGTTGAATGAAGATCCAAAAAGGATAAAAGATGACATAAAATATATTAAGTCTTGGTTAGCAAAGCAACCTCATATACGGGCCAGAACTGGTAAGAATATTTTTGAATTATCATCATTCGATTTTAGTTTGTTGTGGTATCTACAAAGCAATCAAGATGTAGGTAATTTGTTTTATAATAAAAATCATTTTCCCCATTAATTTGGGTAACTTTGCGCAATAATATGTGTCATTGGCTCAAAGTAGCTACGGCCGCGACCGGCCCGGGGTGGGGCCTGGTGCCCCGCCCTAGCCATCAGACTCCAGTCGGTTCTAGGGTCGGGCTGCCCGGAGTCGAACCTCGGAACCCCGGGTCGTCTACAGTAAGGGCATGGGGGAAACCGGAGTGGTTTAGCAGGTATTCCCAGTGCCGTGGTGATCAGGTGCTGGGCGACCCCTGCACAGGCCCAAGTCTAGCCGACGGTCCGCTGGTGCACTAAGCCAGTGGTTAAGGATATCTGCCGTAAGCGGATTACTCTCCGATAGAAAAAAGGAGGCAGCCTGGTAACCTGTCACTGTTTTGAGGGACTGCATGGCGCTTACTGTCAGATGTGGCTGTATAATAAAGTATTACCAAAAGCTCTGCTCAATGCTGTTGGAATTATGAACGTGAAACTGCAAAATAAGTCCAGTAAAATCGGACAATGGTTTTGGATTAGATTAGACTTCTTCGCTATTTCATAGTAATGATTGTTTGTAAGCAAATAATAGATATTTAAATATGCAGACATCATCATCATCATCATCAACAGCTCATATAATGTCCCCACCGAGGGGCTCGAGCCTACCCCACATTAGGGGCGATTAGGCCTTTGTCAACCACGCTGGCCAAGTGCGGGTTGGTCGACTTCACACACAACCTAAGAATTTTTCATAGGTGTGTACAGGTTTCCTCCTTCACCGTAAAAGCGTCGATTAAACGTACATATGATTTCAAAATTTGAAAACACATTGGTACGGGGCGGGGATCGAACCAGTGCCTCCCGGGTGGGAGACGACTCTCTTACGCACTACGCACTACGGTGCTTTAATGCCACCGATGCAGACATAGCTATAATCAAACATGTCTTTGCAGAAGCAAAATATATTTTGAATGGGTCATAGGCACGAAAAACATTTTTACGGACAATGACCTTATTAAAAAGTCGTAGATAATATTGTATATATAATGTAAATCACGCTATTGCAAGTGAACTATATTTTCTTTGTTTTTTTTTCCGTGATATTGATTGAAAGAATTATTTGTTTTTTAGATGAACAATGGTTGCTGGCTTTCCTCCGCGGATGCAAGTACAGCTTGGAGCGAGTGAAAGAGAAATTGGATTTCCATTACACAGTACGGAGCACAGCCAAAGACCTCTTCAGAATAACGTACAAGGATCCGTTATTCACAGAAATTCTAGATTTAGGGTTAGTAGAATAAGTCATAGTTACTAATTTAGGCATATTGGAGCATACTCATATTTAGTCATGAGTCACAGTAACGGTATTCAAAGAATCTGAGTCAGGTGCGTGTAAAAATATAATCATTAGCAAATTGGTCATGCATCCTGAACACGATTATATATCTGTAGGATAGGATATACATATAATATAATATGTGTATTTCCACGCTCACACCAATTATCAAGTCCAAAGTATATCATTAAGAACTTGTGTTATGGATACTAGGTATTGAATTTTTTCATACATAATAATTTTAGATATTTTTATAAATAAATTTACAAAAGTAAATAAACAACCGTGACTCGCAAACAAATATTCGTGTTCGTCACACAAATATTTGCCGCTATCAGGAACAAACCCGGATCGCTTGATGTGTAAGCAGCTATACTGACGACTCCACCACGACGGCGTCTATAACCATATCCTACCCTGCCGACACCGACGCCCTAGGGACGCTAGGCGGTTGAGAGACCCCCCATGGGGGAGATGCTAGGTCGCCCAGTAATCCCCTAGGAACGTTCGACCTACAGGCTTGAGGACGTCTTCTTAAAAACCCGGTGACGCAGAAAATGTCATCAGAGACAATCTGCAATAGAATTTAAAAAAAAATATCCTATCCTACTATTCTATGTAGGTATGTCCTTTTTGTTCCGCAATAACAAATATGAGCCTAAAGACGTTGAAGGCAACACACGTGCTGCTATATCCCCACACAATCCCCATCGCATTGAGCTTTAGCCATCTTAATAAGCAACATAAACACAACATATCAGTACGCTAGTTACTTCACTGCAGTAGTTCATTAACATTGCGGCATTTCATTAACTATTGTTTTTTAACTATTCACAGATGTGTGTTAATACTGCCAAAATTAGCGGGCCCTGCTGAGCCAAGGGTGGCCATAGTACGACCGGGCAGATACGATCCTAGCAAGTATACAGTATCAGATATTATATCGGCGTCTAACATTTTACAGAAGGTAACCGAAATAATTTTAATGGATCAGTTTTGGATTCAGTCATTTCTATGTTTGTTGTACTAAACGAAAGACAAAAAAGTCTTGACAAGATAGCATAATTAAGGTCGTGCACACTTATCAGTTCGGAACCGAATCGCCTCTTTTTACTATGAAAAAGAGGCGACGCGCTACGTTCCGTAGCCACTTGCCAAGCCAAAGCCATCCAATGGTAGAAAAGAGGCGTTCCCTTTCCGAGCTGATACGTGTGCTACGGCCTTTATCCGCATCATCTCAGACAGGATGTGGCAGGATTTTTTCTTGTTACAAAAATCAAAATAAAAAATTGGTTGTCTGTAAAGTCGGTTTACTGACGATAGTTGAACGTGACAACGTCTTAAGAAAATACTGATGGAATGGTAGCATTTTTCAAAAGAAAAATTTAATTTCATTTGTTTTGCCGGCCTTACATGGAACGCCTCAGAGCGAGGTAACGCCGCATGCGTCATGTTTTTTCGTGCGTGCAGCCGGCTCTATCGAATTATAAGACGTTGTCACGTCAAAAAATCGTTTATTACAGTCCATCAAAGTAACACTATAAACAGTGATTGGAACCAACCCAGTAGGCATTCTGGTATGCCTGTATCGGGTGGCCCCGCTCTTCCAAATCACAGTCATACAAAGATTATAAGATAGACAGTATAATGTATTTATTCTAATTAGAATTATTATTCTTACTCTATTTTAACTACTCATTACCATAACTGATCTTTTGTATAAAAATTTGTGCAATGGATATGTAATTCACTCGGTGATCATCACTTTGAACTGTCAAAAAAGTTAGCGAATAGGCCGGCGGGTCGGCGACGGAGCTCCATAGATAGAGCGTCCACCTGATGTGTGTGGATAGACCATAATACGGCTAGAACGCTACAATCACATAAAAAATATTGAATGACTATATTACTAGATGACTATTACTAGGTGGTAGACCCGTATGTAGGGTCGTCTGGGTAGGTACCATCGCCTTTCTTATTTCTGCCGTGAAGCAGTTCACTGTGTTTAGGATTGAAGGGAAAGGTAGCCAGTGTAATTACTGGGCATGGAGGGCATAATCATCTTAGTCCCCAGAATGGCAAACGCACTTGCGGTGTTAAGTGATTTACGCTTAATATTGCACTTAACATCAGGAGGGCCGCAAGCTTGTTTCCCATCTCGTAAAATAAAAAAAAACTCGTTTTCGTTAAGAGGATAAAACGGCGAGCATCGTTTCCATACAAAATAAAACAAAAAGAGAAAACGTTTCCCTATACCTTATTCTTATCCGATCTTTATGATATTTTAGAATGTTGTTAAGATACTAAGAAACTATGTCTGTACGTTCTCTTTTTTTAAATTCTTTTTTTTCAAAATAACTTTAAATATAATTTTGAAAAAAGGAAAACGTACCGTCATAGATCTATTCTTGTTATGGAAAACATTCTAATGTTCAGGAGTAGGAAAACGTTTTCCGTTTGTATGGAGACGAGTCCTCTTAAGTTTAAAAATAGGTAAGGCAAAAGAAACAATGAAAAGTTGTGGAATAATATTTAATTATTTAAAGACGCATTTAAAGATGTAGTGTCTGTTATAAGCGGGGAACTCATGGTCCCTCCATTTCCATCAGTCATCCAAAAATTTATCGAAAACACAATTTGCGTCACTCCAATTTACTTTACGCAGCGACTTTTGACACGTCACGAAATGGAGGTGGGATCGGCAACACACGAGCACGTTTGAAGCAAATGGAGTGATGGATTTGGATAGGTATCAAAAATTTTTCGTCACGCCATTCAAGCCACGTGAGGTTTTGAACACACCGAAAATTTTGGCTTATTTTGGAGTGATGGCTTGGCGTGATGTGGATGGGAGCGATCGTAAGTTTCCCACTTTAGATATTTCGAAGGAGTTTCTCCCGAGTTATTGTTGTAAAAACACGTGTCGAGAGACTCCATTTTTAACCTCAATCAACCGTACAATTTTTCTTACTTTAGTTACATTTTCACTTGACATTGGCAAAATGCGTACTTAATGCGACGCGACGCTATTAATTAAAAATAGATAGATATTTCGAAATTGATCGGCTACAGAAGTTATGAAATTAAATCTATAACTTTATAGTTGGCTCGTGTCAGCACTCAGCACCTTAAAATTAGTTTGAATGACCCTTGATCGGCAGAAGAAATCACGTGTAGTAGCAAAGAATTCCGTTTCTTGATTATGCTATACAGAAATGTGTTACCAAATTTCTATGTACGCGTTGGATCGAATGGTAGCCACAGTGTATGTAATGTGTAACAGATATTTATCTTACAGAATAATTTTTGTGTTACAAAAGATATTTATCTGAAAAAGCGAAAGTTTTCAATATACCTCATTATTTTCAGATAATAATAATGGAAGATGATAATTCCATAGTGGCTGGTATCAGGGCCGTACTAGACTTGGAGGGTGTCACGCTTGGCCATTTTGTTCAGATGACTGTGATACAAATGAAAAAACTAGTCATTTCCTTACAGGTGAGCATTTATAATGAAGTGGATATTACTAATATAAGATGTTACCTGAGAGCTAAAAACTTCACAAATTGCTGTTTTCCTTATATAAATCAGAAATAAAATTTAGTCAAAATTAAGATAAAAATTATTTTATCGGCAATCTTTGTGTGTATTTTTGGTTTTATAAATTAACTTAGTTTAGTTTTATATGTTAATTAAGTTTTATAACAAATATTAGTGACTTTTCTCCTAAAATGAAATAACTGAAGTTTGTCCATTGTTATCAAAACACGAGGGTTGCTACCTATCATAAAAGGGCCACTTGTTTTTTTTGGCATTTCGTATTTAGAAATAAGTTATGCAAGAGTAAATTATCTAAGCGTGTTCGATAATGTATAATAATTATGTAAATAATCTCTTATCCTAATCCACACAATGATTTACGATAAGTACGATTATGGATGGTGTAGTTTGTATCATAAGAATTTAGATGGTAATTGGTAAAATGGTAAAACATGATACTTTTTATTTAAAAGAATAGTTAATTTTATCAATTTGACCTACAGCCAAACTGACTTGGTCAAGGTAATTTTATATCACTCATTTTGAACCACTTATTTTAAGCGAATGCTTTTTAATAGCTCAGATGATTTTGAGTGTAACATCTGTACCGGTTGTTGACTTTTGTTTGTTCGTTTACTGAAGAATTGTTACTTTTTGTGTTTGGTGCCCCTGTTATTTAGGCGAAAGGCTGGCAACATGTCACTATTTTGGGGTATTGTAAGGCCAAAATTTACAGACGTGACTTTATGTGTGACTGGATGTTACCTAAAGCTCTGCTCAACCCTTTTTGGGATTGACGCCGTGTTGGTGGAGTGGTCAGTATAGCTGCCTACACATCAAGCGGCCCGGGTTCGAGTCCTGATGGTAGCGGCAAATGTTTGTGTGACGAACATGAATATTTGTTGACGAGTCATGGTTGTTTATAATATTTATAAAAATATCTAAAAACTATTATGTATATAAAATTGTCCGTTATCTAGTATCCATAACATAAGTTCTTAATGATACTTAAATTGGGCTAAATAATTAGTGCGAGCGTAGATTATGAGCGCGATTATATTTTATGTATGTATGTTTTTAACAGTACCAGAAATAAGGGGAGCGGTCAAAATGATACTATTCTTCCTCATACAAATTATTTAAACTATATTATGCTACTACCAAAACCGTTCCTACCTATGTTAGTGCTTTTATATTTACATTTCAATTTAAAAAACTTTGATCTACTTATACATTTTTTTCGTTGTTTATTTCAGGATGTCAATCCGTTTCGAATGAAAGGTACACACTACATAAACGTACCAGTTGGGTTCGAGATGTTCCTGAATGCTTTAAAAGGGTTACTCAACGAAAAAAGTCGAAGTAGAGTAAGTAAAATAATAGCGATGATGCCTGTCAAATTAGTTGAGATACTTTTTGTTAGCTGTCGTAACATAATTCTTCCGTAGATTTTGTATGGCATTACGAATTTGTGATATCATAAATTCTTATAGTCCACTGACTGAAAATTAAATTATTTTGATACGATTAACGAACAAAATTAAATTATTTTGATACGATTTAACAATATTAAGATTTAATCTGGCCCTAGGCGTGCACCTGGCATGCACGCCTGAGGCCAGAACCCTATTCCACTGTAGCTTAGTTAAAATGGTTGCGATGTAGTCGCGATACTATCGAAGTGCGCTTTCTCACTAATAACCAAATTCTGAATCGTGTTAGCATTGCGTCTTAAATGCTGCAAAAATGCCTAGAGATGCAATTTAGCTATTAGTAATTTGGATCACATTATAAGATTTCATATTTAGCATTAATCTATATATATAAAAATGAATACTGACTGGCTGACTGAATGATTGACTGACTGACAGACATATCAACGCACAGCCCAAACCGCTAGGCCTAGAGATTCCAAATTTGGTAAGTAGGTTCCTTAAGAGGTCCAGGGGTGTACTAAGAAAGGATTTTTGGAAATTCACCCTCGAAGGTGGTGAAAAGGGGGTGAAAAGTTTGTATAGAAATCCGTCATTTTGAAAGTCAAATGCATAAAAATTGGTACATGGCCTTTCAGTTATAAATTAAGAAACAGGTATTTTAAGATTTTTTGAAATTCAATCCCTAAGGGAGTAAAATGAGGGATAAAAGTTTGTATGGAGATCTGTCATTTTATTAAAGTAGGTAAAATCGATGAACATTGGGTACGGCGCTTAGGTTAGAAGAAATAAGAAGGAAATTTAAACGCTGCCATAACTATTCTACGCGGACCAAGTCGCGGGCAAAAGCTAGTAGCATATAAAAGTACTCATATAACCCTAATATTAAATAATGCACAATTAATAGAACAAAGAGTCGTATAACCTTTGTAATATTTTATTCCAACACTTGAAATGAAAGATGATATAAAAATATTACAGGTAAAGTAGGTACGCCTTATCAGCAATTATGGTAATCAGATTAGAAACATTCAGCCGAATACTGATCACACTTAGTATCTAATGGTAATTTCATTTCGGTATTTGCCGTTATATTATTTGTGAGTAAATCAAAATTTTGTAGTATAAGTATACCGGCTTCGAGTACTTTTGGAGTCGGGAATAATTTGAAGATAAGAAAGAAGATTAGAAATGTCACAATACATCGAGTCTTCGGTCGAGGAAGCGGTCAAAATACTTCTTGTGAAAAAAAATGAACACGAGTTCATAAATCTTTGATTTGAATGGGTGTAGATGAGGGTAATATAATATTAAGACATAGTATGACAATAAAGTCGATATTTTGAAATTTCGATTACATAAATGTTCGATAAAATGAATGTTCGATATTCTGAACGTTCGATAATTTAAGCTTTCGATGTATTGACATTTAGATTTCTTGAGCTTTCAATAAAATGAACGTTCGATTATTTGAATGCTCGATACATCGTTGTCGATTAATTGATATTCGATGAATTAGTTTTCGATATGACGCAGGGGATCTGTTTTTTCTTGCTTTGCTCAGCTTGTGTCTAGGTTTCTAATCGGTGGTCTGAGGAGGATTTGAGAGGACTGAGTTTAATCTTGCTTACTATTTTCATCCTTTTGTCTTGTGTGCTGGATATACTCATATTATACAGACGGCCATGCCACGAACTGATACGCTCCAAGTGAATTCAATTTGCATTGCAAGCGTCGGGTGGAGCGTCTTAAACAAATATAATGTCTATTATCAAAACCTACTTGCTAAATAACGGGTATCCTTCTCTACTAATTTCATAGAAACAACCTCCCTTTAGTACACTTCTCCATTGATAATGTTTCAATACACGGAGGAAATCAGGGGAAAACGACACTTTTTTAATGAATAACTGTATCTTCGTTTTTCCATAAAAGCTACTGAGTAAAGTATAAAGCATGATCTACTCATACTCAAATAATCTTTCAGTTAATAAGTTAAGAGCCTTTTTGTAATTGTTATCATCTAAGGTCAAATTTTTAATTAAATCTAGGGGCTCCCCTCTGAGGAAGCTCCTAAGGTAATACAACTTTTGTGTATTATTCAAACTTAAATCAGCATCTATTAAGCTGTTAAATAAATTTATGAATGGGTAATACTCACTTGCTGCACCCGTAAACATTTGTATGTTAATTTTTGGTAAATTTACATTTCTAATTACATCATCTGGAGTACTTGTACTTAATTTTTTAGGTTTATTGCCTTTCATATTTAAACCTCTCTGCAAAATTGTCAAGGCTGTTAGATATTTATCCTCGTATTCCTCGAACTCACTTTGATCTGTCGAGATTTTGTGACAAATTGACTGAAAACTTTCAAACGTTTTTTGTAAGTAATTGAGTTTTACCGTAAGGGCATCTACATTTGCTTCTTCTGCCCACCCCGAAGTCTGTGTTTGATGGAATATTTTGGTGATAGTGGCCTTTAACTGGCCACGGGCCGCTACCATTTCTTCCATGGCTTTGGACATTTTTATCAAGTGTGAGTTAGAGAAATACGTGGAAACAGCACTAGAATTTCTTATAGTAAACTTCTATTGTATGTACTTGAAAAAAAAACCACTAAAAATTGATAATTGAAACGACGCACGCACAACACTTTATAGACGCTAACACTTTATTAGCAAAATGGGCGTTCGCCGTTCACTCCTTGCTGCGCCGGCTGCTGTGTCGAGTCGACGCCAACGCCACCCAACGCGATAGTGCTGCCAACTCCACGCCGCTCAACCAATCACAAACCGCGCCCTCAATGAGCACTCTGTACTTTCGGCCAATAGCTCGCCTCGTTGATCCGTTCAACCAATGACTGACCTCGATTACGCCGCTTCGTAAAATGCTTGATAAGATGATGAATTAGCAATTTTTTCAAGAATTATTTTCTTAACTTCTTGCAAATCTTCTTTGCCTTTTTTAGCAACTTTTATCCTTCTTTTTCTTATAAAACGTTCGCTCAATGGATATTTATGTAATTCTTTCGCTTCCTTTCTCCGTTCTTTATCCTTTAGCGCTCGATGGACCACTTATGTAGGTGCCAGGTTGGTGAGAATTTAAACAACCCATGCACACAACATAGAATTTATTTACTTCCTTGACGATGTAATACCTTTACAATATGTTTTTATATAAAATTTGTGGCTATAGCCCACACCACGTAAATACGCGTTTATTCCCGAAGGCAATCAGTGACAAAGAGAAAAAGACAATGGCGCGAGAAACGCACCAACATAATAATAAAAACTAGAATGGCGCGAAAGGTGCACCAACCTTACATTATTATGTTAAGTTTAGGACTTAACACTTACATCAAACGCACGTGTTTTAGATTACGACAGTGGTCTTATAAATGAGCCAAGACGAAGCCCGTTGCAAGCTGGCAAGGTATGGGGGTAGTCCATCATTTTTTTGCAGCAGTTAATTTTGCATTGAATTAACACAACCAGTAAAGTAAAGGGTTCTTAATTAGTGGCGCCGCGACATTAAAGGGTACGCATTTTGCCAATGTTATGTGAATATATATAAAGAACAAATAACAATAAATTGTATGGTAGATTAACTTAAAAAAACTCATTCAACAAGTGTTATTACAACAAGAATTCGGGAGAAACTCCAAACATTTTCTAAATTCTCGTTAATCTTGTTTCAGATATTCGTTCATAATAGAAACTATGAAGACATGTACAAATACATCCCTAAAGATATTTTGCCAGAGGAATACGGAGGGAGTGGAGGAACTATACAAGATATAATAGGTGATTTTTATTTCTCTTTGAATCATTAGTTGCAATATAAAAAAAACATACGTACGTTTTTGGTGGGCTTTAATGGTGTCAGTCAGTGGAAGTCAATGATATAATATGAAAAAATAGCAGATAAGTCATAGGCGTGCGCATTGAAAACGTCCTAATTAGGACGTCTTGCTTTCAGTATGTGACAAGCGCAGTCAGGACCCGGGTGCGTCGTGGTCTTTGCTAATATTTTTTCGTGTGTGTTTCGGAAGTTACTATCCACTTTAAGTCTATAAATGTTATTCTTTGCATAAGAAAACATTTGACAGTTTTAGATTGCGCGGTACAGATTTCAAAGCAAATTACTATGAACGTAACATATCTATAATTTATAATACCATTGGTGGAAATGGTGTTATTTTGATGCACTAGCATCCATTTTCTTTTTCTTTCTCCTACACTTTCATCATCATCAATTCATCATAACAGCCTTTATAATTGGCCCCACTACTGGGACACAAGGCCTCTCCTTGTCATCGAAGGAGGTTTAGGCAGTAGTCCACCACGCTTGCCCAATGCGGATTGGTAGACGGAGTATCCCGGTGTCCTCGTCAGGAGGACGCGCCAGGTCGAGCAGCCGTCGGTGAGAAGGCGGCCTATAAGGCCGGCGTCGGCCAGCGGCCCACAGGGGCTGGAGTTAGTCGGTAGCCCATGTGGGCTGCTGGCCACCAATTGGTGCACCAGGAGTACCTAGACGGGCAGCGTTGGGACGGTCTCGGTGTAGTTGCGCTCACGTGCGCACATCCCGAGCCGTCCCGTAATAGCGCACTGGAGGTCAGGCAGGGGAGGATGTTTGGTGGGTATGAAGGGAACGCCTTTACCTCGAGTCCCACATATCCCCTGCGGTTGGCACCACCCCGCAGGGACGATGCGTAAATGCATTTGACCCCCGACAAAAAAAAACTAAAAAAAAAAATGGTAGACGGAGTATAAGGTGATCAATACCCCTTTGCTGATCCATTAGTCGCCTTCTACCACACCCATTCCAATGGGTATGGAGGATATGGGGTGATGCTATTTTACTCTGCCGGCATCACATTTTATATGGGGTCGGTGCATGTATGTCTTCTTATCTACAATATTGCTATAGGTTTTGGCATTAGACTTTTCTTGGGAAATACTGCTATCTTTGGAAAGCAGCCGGGACTACCAGACGGACAGACGGAGCACGGAGGGAAATCGAGTTGAAAAATTTTTGGTAATTCTTCGGAGCAGCGACTGCACACTCGGTGCTTGGCTTTCGTGATCGCTACGAACTGCAGCGCCATCGAATTTTTCGCAATACATTTTTTAATGAATGTATTTTGTTTTTTAATTTAAAGACCGCAATTTCTACCAGAACAAAGTGTATATTTTTCTCGATAGATATACCTACTTTGAATTTTATTTCTATGGGTTGATATAGAGTTTTTTTAGACAAATGTTTACTGTTCCAGTCTAGTAGTTAATATACATAACTGATTTTTATTTTTAATGTTCAATACATAACATTTCAGCACACTGGAAGAAAAGGACAGATGAGTTTCGGGAGTGGTTAGACGAAGACCTCAAATACGGCACAGACGAGTCTAAAAGGCCTGGAAAACCTAAAACTGCTGAGGAAATGTTTGGCACTGAGGGTTCCTTCAGACAACTGCAAGTGGATTAATTCGGAAACGTGAAAATAAAATATATAACTCCAAATGTTTCACTTTAATTTTTATATTTGACCGAGAAGACTTACACTTAGGTGCTTAGACGTAACCTAAAAGCGAAAATTTTATCCTGAAAGGTTAAGTTAGCGTTTACCGTATGGGCGACTTTTTAGTTCCTCGTGCGGCCGGCGCACAGATTAGAGAGTATGGCCGGAGTGAAAAAGAACACAGATAATATAATACTTTATACCTGAATCAGGTATACCCATAGATATAGGAAACTGTAGATTGGTAATGTAAAAGAGAAAGAGCATACTATCGCGTATATTAGAGCGAAATAGATAGACGAGAGCATTTCACGTATACACGGGGGTCCTAAGGATGCCTGTCAGTCACGTAGAAAAGACAGCAACTGTCAGACTGCAGTACTATTTATCATGCACATTACGCACACATCGGTGTAGTTTTTACTTTCTCGTATACGTAGTATCTATAGAGGAAGTCTTGTAATCGTCAAAAAATTCGACCTCGAGATTTTGACGGATTTATACGTTTTGGAGCTCCCTGAGTTCAAAAATATTTTTTTTGGAATTATGTCTGTGTGTGTCAGTGCGTTAGCACGATAACTCGAGCATGCTTTAACTTATTGCAACCAAATTTAGCATACCTGTATGACATCAAAATATAAGGTTTTTATCAAATTTTGAGCCTCGATCACGAAAGTTAAGCAACCAAGTGCGCGGTCGGTACTCGGATAGGTGACCAAAATTTAACATGCATGTATGACATCAAAATATAAGGTTTCTATCAACCTTTGATTCGTTTCCGGCATACGAGAAAGTCAAGGGGAGACCACTCCCGATTTTTTGGTCTCACCCTAGTCGATTCATAGCCAATCTATAAACGTCAGTAATAATAAATCTATGGGTATACCTGAATACACCTTACAGTAGATATTTTTTTTATAAAAAGGTTAAGCTAATTATTCTATTCCACCTGATGGTAAGCAAAAGTGCAGCACCAAGATAGCTAGTACGAGATATAAACCACCGCGATAGCCACCCTCGCCTTGCCAACCTGCAAAGTGCGTCTTAAAGCCTCTTTTGAATGACCCAGGATTCTAAAAGGATATGTGTATAAGCAGCAGGATGCTGCGTTCAATACGATTGACAGCTTTAATGTCCGTAATATTTTTTTAATACATTTTAATTATATATGATTTACGAATATATATTACCATATATATAATAAGTAATTAAATTTCTCTTTGATTAATTAACGAAATCATGCTAGTAGCTATGGCAGCTTTTAAACCAAATTGTCTGCTAAAATACAAACTATTCGAATTAAACGTAAGGATAAATGAGAAGATTAATAAAATGTTGATGGGAAATTTAACGGTCAAAAGCTTCGAAACCAAGAAAAATGCACTGAAAAAAATCGACTTGCCTCAGGCGGGACTCGAACCCGCATCTTCCACAATCCGGGCGGATGCGTTGACCAATTACGCCACCGAGACACTGCTTTTCGCTGTTGAAATTTGTCAGTGCTTGGTGCTTATGTTTTTATGGTAAACATTACGCGTTTGTAGACGCAAAAACAAAATTATTCCACTTCGAAACCAAGTTTAGTGTAGTCCCACTGGCATGATAAAAGATTTGCAGGTACATTCCTCATTAAGTAATAATAAATTTTAAAGGAAACCAAGGTATTTAGAAGTTACTAATACACCGCTAAACGGGCCCAGACACTGATCGTCTGAAGACCTTCAAACAGTGGAGGGTCCTGCCGAAATATAATTTAAGACTTCGTAACTTCGGAATTTAAGATTCGAAAGGTTTTGAAAATGAAAAAATGAAAATGTAAAAGCTCTTTATTTAAATGGACTTTGCAAAGTACTTTTAAATCGTCAAAAGCCCTACCACCATTTCGACGAAGTAGTTATACAACGAAATAATTATAAATAATAAGGTATTAAATAATACGGAAATTAAACCTTAGATGTCAATCGAATTGAAAGTGGGGTCCTGCTGTGCATACACACTTCTAGGAAGGAGGGAACACATGCGCTGGCAATGAGTTCCATTTCTTGATTGTGCGACAAAGAAATGAGTTGCCAAAGTTTATTAATTAATTGTACAATTATAATGCCAATAATAAATATTTTTATGCAGATATAAAGATGTGGACTGGCGAAGGCTACAATTGCCTATATTGCTTTAAAATAATTACTTCTCATTTTTCTTTAAACATAAAATTATGATATCTAATCGGAGATTACGTTGTATCACTTTAATCGCTCGTAATCGACATAATTCAGTAGAATCTTGTACGGTGGTGGCGTGTAGACAATTATTTTTGTAAAAAATAATTGATAAATATGACAGTTCGACCTTTGACACCAGAGTTAGCGGAAAAGGCGCGCTTGGAGCTAAATGAAGACCCAAAGAGTCTAGAAGATGGCTTGGCACACATCAAGAACTGGTTGTCCAAGCAACCTCATCTCAAAGCAAGAACTGGTAAGATTTATAAAATGCGATAAATATTTAATGAGAAACGGTCATTAACATTAAAACAGGATTCAAACCCGGGATGCTTGATGTGTAGGCAGTAATAGTAACCACTCCACTTTAAAGTGTATTTATACTGCAGGATCTTAAGCTTGTATTTGAAAGGTCATGTATTGTTTTTAACTTACGTGGTCACTAACAAACGAGATTTGTACCACGAACCTCGGTTTTGTCATCATTTAGATATATCGGTGCAGTTAATTGCGCCAAGGTCACGGATGAGCTATCGCCGAAATATTGGGATAACAACAGAACCGAGGTACGTGGTACAAATCCCGTTTCCTCACAATTTATCGAATGCTCATTTTTTTGTGGTACGAAATAAATGAACACCTTAATTTTACCGAGCACAGAACTGCTATGGGAAAATCCGATATTTTTGCCATGTAGTGCAATTAATTCATCATGAAAGATATACAGGTTAGTAATTAGTGGATAGAAGAGGACAATACTAGTCGATTTCACTATGGGATGTACTATCCGAAAGCGTACCGTTTCTAAGATATTATTTATTTTAAAATTTTATATAAAATCGCAATAAATCTGCGATTTATTTGTGGAGGGGGGGTTTGCCAGCCCCTCGTTTCTGCTAACTCTTGCTATAGCGTGCTCGCTTACACTAACTAAAGGTGTGAGCGAGCACGCTATAGCAAGATTTAGCAGAAACAAGGGCCTGGCAAACCCCCCTCAGTCCGATCCTGCGATTTATTGCTAAGAAAGAATAATTAGAATAATATTAATATGCTGCTTATACATTAATATCAATCCTGTTAACCAACCAACGCTTCAAATTAAGCGGATTAAAAATAGATAATAGGTTTTTTAATCACAATCAGTGAAGTAACATTTTTATAATAATACTTATTAATAATTAGCCGATAGCCGGGCAACTTGTCACTATTTTGAGACTGCATAGCGCATACTGTCAGATGTGGCTTTATGTGTAACCACGTGCTACCTAAATTTCTGCTCAATTCTTTTGGGATTATGATCATGTAATTTTGAATAAATAATAATCCTATTTTTAATCAGTGGACGTCTTTCGGCTGATATGATGATGAGGGTGTTATAAATGTATGCTATTTTATAATGCAGATATTGATTATGCTGAAGTGTGTGTACAACTGGGGAATCAATTATGGCATACAATACCAATGCCCTTTTAACTGAACATCGGTCTTATCTTAACGATAATGAAAATGTGATAGCAAGGTACATACATACAATGAATAGTTATGAGTTTTTAATATTCCCGAAAAAAATTTTTCTTTTAAGTATTTGATAACATGCCTGATTACTTATTTTTTATAGGTATTAAATACCTTAGTAACTATACTTGTTCTGTATGTGTATATAAGTACTTAAACGTATAAACTTAATAGTAAATAAAGCATTCTCAAAATAGAATAATTTCCTATTAACTTCACTGAAATTTATGAGAAGACATTTGACAGACGAAAGAGAGAAAAGAGAAGATTGAACATTTTTGTTAATTGAACAAATAGACGACGAGTAACGAGAAAAACTGATAAGTTAGTCGATCGATCTACCTATGTCCATACTATGTTCATTTAGCAATTTAATGCTTGCATTGCATGATATTAAACTTGGTTTTTAACACGCTTAAATTAGTTTCACCTGTATGTTTGTTTGTTTGTTTGCAAGTATTGTATGTATGTAACTGACTCGTTTGGAATCGATTTTGACTCACTTTAAACGGTCAGATTTCATTTAAACTTTATAGAATTATCAAAGACCGATGACATTACAATAATTCGCTAAGAATATCCCATTATCCTGATTAGAATCGCCAGGACTAATAAATTAAACGTTTGGAATGTTAGATCAGCTATACGTCACTAGATGGCGTTGTCATTACTTAGTATTTTCATCGGCGGCAAGAAGCTTATATTTTAGATCGGCGGTTATAATTGGCACTAAAAAGTGGAAAATAAAATAATAGTTTAAAAAAAATAAAAAGTGAAAAATAACTTTTTAGTATAGAAACTAAATGATGAACGAAAAGTATAATTATTATTTAGAGAAAAGCGTGGGGTGCTTAATTTAATTGTACCGATCGAATATTTTCAAGAACTTAATGTAATTGAGCACCCCACGCTTTTCTCTAAATAGTAACTATACTTTTCGTTCATCGTTTAGTTTCTATACTTAGTCAAAAGTTATTTTTCACTTTTTAGTTTTTTAAAGATAAAAGCGTGTTTTTTTTAACTATTATTTTGTGTCTGCATTCTTTTACGTAGAAAAAGAGCAATTTTATACTACAAGAGTAAAAATTAAGCTGGATGCGTAAGTCACTATCACCACAGAGTTATCTATCACGCACTGGCCACGCAACACCACGAAAAGAGAGTCATCATAACAGCCTTTATAATTCGACCCACTGCTGGGACTCAAAGCCTCTCCTTGTCAGTGAAGGAGGTTTACGGCTTACGTTTTACATGTACACGGATTGGTGGACGGAGTATAAGGTGATCAATACCCCTTTGCTGATCCATTAGTCGCCTTCTACGACACCCATTAGAGGATATGGGGTGATGCTATTCTACTCTATAGGCATCACATGGCTCCTAATAAGGAAAAACGACTAAATCATCATCAGTTATTAGTGTCTTTGAACACTTCTATTCTTTTGAAATCCAATGTTGTGTAAATCATCATCATCATCATCATAATAGCCTTTACAATTCGACCCACTGTTGGGACACAAGGCCTCTCCTTATCATCGAAGGAGGTTTAGGCAATAGTTCACCACGCTTGCCTGGACGGAGTATAAGGTGGTCAATACCCCTTTGCTGATCCATTAGATTGATCCTATTCTACTCTGCCGGCATCACGGCCAGTGGTTGTGTAAATATTTGAAGTTAATTTAAAATTCCTTTCACTACCTACTTCTGAAGATTTGCGGACGCTAATGTTACGTCATAGTGCTATTGAATGAGGAATAAATAAAATCCTTGACATAGTAACGGAAATGACATATTTGCTGTCTTTGTCAAGTCAATAAATAGTAGATTGTATAACAAGGGAGCAAAATAGTATTTTTATGGCGAGGGCGCTAATCCTGAGCGTAGCGAGGGATTCAAAGTACATCACCCGAGGGAAAAATAATTTTCTCTCGAGTTATGTACTCTACTTTTCATCCCCTTTCTATAAGAAAATAAATAAGAGACGCTGTTATGTAATAAATGAATATATTTAATTAAAAGAAGACATGTGAAATGAAGTAAAAATAATTACAAATTTATTATCCGAAAACGTTTTCGCTCCTTTCCTGTTTTTCCATAGAATGAAAATTGTCATAGGCCCTTAAATATTTCTCCCGGGATTTCGTGGGTAATAAGTTTTCTACGACGTTGTTAGCTTCTATAGTTATTGTTTCAGGAGTTAATGCATTATCACTTTCATAACTCGAGGTAGTAGAACTCATTATTTTTGCAAAATACAATAAAATATGTACTGAGGTAACAAGAACAGAAAAGTAATTCTAGCGCTTTTTTTTTAGTTAGTGCGGGCACAGTGCGGGTCCCCGTGCCGTGCAGCCAACACGTACCAGCCAGTAATTCATACAATTTGCGTTCAATTTCTATGAATGGTATATGTTCTAAATTCAAATGTCTTTTACGCCCGCTAAAAAGTTCTTATCGGAAAAAAGATATTTTGTTCCAACTTATAGAGGAACAAAGCGACACTTTTCGAATAGAAGGGATGAAAAGTCTGTTTGCTACTTAGATCTAAGGTTTGCCACGAAGATTGAATAAAATAAAAGTAAAATATAAGGTTCTTGCTCTTAGACAAAGAATCCTTTGTCTAAGTTCTTTCTGTTTCCTAAAGATAAAGTTCTAACATAGGTCACGATTCTATTTATTTCTAGATAGTACCACAGATAATATAATAAGGATAGTACTATATCATAACATATTTAGCGTCCACTTGTCTTAGAAAGTGGTTAATTAAAATAAAATTAACGTCTTGTTTTAATTTCCAGATGACCAATGGTTAGCGTTGTTCCTGCGAGGATGTAAATTTAGCTTAGAAAGAGTGAAAAAGAAGATGGACCTCTACTACACGCTGCGCACCACGGAGCCCGAAATGTTTAATTCTATGCCCACCATTGAGGTGTTCAATGAAATTATGGACTTGGGGTATATTTTATATTAAAAAATTATTAAAAAATAGCGTTTCGACAGCGAATGTGTCTGGGACTTAGACAATTTAATACAGGACGTGGCAAGCGGACGCTTCCCCTCTGCCAAAGTACATGAACAAAGTTCATGTCAGTTTATAAAAACTAGTTCGCCGCGTCGTAAAAATGCATTTAACTCTGTGGACAGGGGTGCACTATTAAATCAAATTAAAAATAAAACTCCTTCTATCTACAATTTCCTTTGGCAGTGCTATAGTTCACCATCCAATTTACAATACAGAAATAATTTAATTTCCTCTGAGGTAGGCTGTCAGCAAGGCGATCCTCTCGGTCCGGCAATTTTTAGTTTAGCAATCCATCCCATAATCCAGAAATTAAAGTCCAAATTCAACGTGTGGTATCTTGACGATGGAACCCTAGGAGGCGATGCAAATTCAGTTCTTGACGATTTAAACATACTGATCAAAGAACTCAATGGTATAGGTCTGGAATTGAATTTTTCTAAATGTGAATTGTTTATTTCAGATAATATCGCAGAATATCATAGAAATGATATAATTTCAAAATTTAACTTGTTGGCTACCAATATTTTAATAATTAATAAACAAAATCTTCGTCTTCTTGGAGCACCTATCTTGGACGACTCCATCACAGACTTTGTCCAAGAAAAAATTTCCAAATTTTCAGATACATGTAACAGGCTTCTCAAAATTAACACTCACATGGCCTATGTTATTCTCCGCTTTTGTCTTTTCGTTCCTCAATTCACATATATCGTCCGTTCTAGCCAACTTTGGAAATTCCCCGGTCTACTTTTGGAATTGGACAACAAATTAAAAGAAACTCTTTCTTCTGTCCTTAACATAAAATTTTGTGATCGTTCTTGGTGTCAGGCCTCTTTACCTGTTCGCCATGGAGGTTTAGGTATAAGGAAAATTTCAAGTGTTGCTCTTCCAGCTTTCTTGTCTTCTATTCACAGAACAAGTAATTTAGTTGATAGGATTTTACTCAAGAGTATCAGTACCTATGAAGTGTCTCATTTAGCCGAGGCAAAATCAACTTGGGCCGCGGCTTGCCCAGCTTCCGGATTGCCAGCCTCCCCTTGCTCCCAGAGACAGTGGGACGAGCCACTCTGCAAATTGGTGCGGGATGAACTTTTAAACACGTCATCCAATTCTGCAGATCGGGCTCGTCTCTTAGCTGTGGGGGAATGGGAATCTGGGCTTTGGCTGCAGGCTTTACCATCGGCTAATATAGGGACACTTCTTGACCGCACTGCATTTCGGATTGCAACATGCTTGCGCCTAGGTATCGCCTGTAATGTCCCCCATCAATGCCGCTGTGGTGTAATGGTCGATAATCTTGGTCACCATGGTCTCTCTTGCACGAGAAGTGCAGGCCGATTTACAAGACATGCTGAGGTTAATGACATCATCCGCCGGGCTCTTGTGACTACCGGAGTGCCCGCTGCTTTGGAGCCTAATGGTTTAGCGCGCGATGATGGTAAGAGGCCTGATGGTATGACCCTCGTCCCCTGGAAGAAGGGAAAATGTTTGGTTTGGGATGCCACTTGCGCGGACACCTTAGCAATGTCTCATATTCCAGCTACCTCAGCAATGTCCGGATCGGCTGCAGCTTCCGCTGAGTCTCTCAAACGGCGCAAATACGCCGGTCTCTCAGGAGACTACTTATTTGAGCCGTTTGGGGTAGAGACTCTGGGACCATGGGGTCCAGGAGCTCACCGACTTTTTCGGGATATTGCAGAGCGGCTACGTGAGACAGTAAGTGACAATAAGGCTGGTCTGTATGTCGCACAAAAAATAAGTCTCGCGATCCAGCGAGGTAATGCAGCCAGTGTTATTGGTACACTTCCTGTTTCAGAGGACCTAGGCGAAGTATTTTATCTTTAATTTAGTAGTTTTTAAGTATTTTGTAGGTATCTAGTTTTAGTATCCCTTTTATAACGTAGATTTGATTAGTTTTTATTAAGTAGTATTTATTTTTGTATGTAAAGTTTCTAATTCTTTGTTTTGGGTAAAGCACACGACAAGACTGCGGTTGATGTAATTTAATATGTCAAATAATGTGTCCAGCCAAAATATTTCTAAAAAAAGTAATTTACAAAGTGGGAGAGACATAGCAGATTCCTCATCAACAGCTCATACATTTCGAGCCCCACATTAAGGGCGATTGGGCCTTAGTCAACCACGCTGGCCAAGTGCGGGTTGGTCGACTTCACACATAACCTAAGAATTTCTTCATAGGGGTTTCCTTACGATGTTTTCCTTCACCGTAAAAGCGTCGATTAAACGTAAATATGAATTCAAAATTTGAAAACACATTGGTATGTGGCGGGGTTCGAACCGGTGCCCGGGTGGAAGACAGCGTTCTTACGCATTACGCCACCGACGCTTCCGACAGAGAGAGACATAGCGGGAGAGACATAGCAGATTAGTCGTGCGACTTTAGAGCGCCCGACTAGAGTCCACCTTGTCCGGACGCTTTAAATTCGCAAGACTAATCTGTAAAGAGACTAGAGTGGATGGTACCTCCACCATGCAAAACACCGAACTCTTTTACATTTTGGAATTGTAGTGTTTTAGTCTCTGAATCTTAAACCGGTGAACTGTTGACTAGGCACAGCGAACTAGCTACTCGAATTTTAAGCAGCCCGAACTGGGGTAGTACCTCCACCTTACAGAAGGGGTAAGAAAGGCGATTAGGGTCGAAAGAGCGCGAGTGTCACCTCAGTGTTGCAAACGTCTATAGGCTACAGTGGCTGCTTGTCACTAGGCAGGTCGTATATACACGCTGAATTTTTCAAGTGGGCGTTCAGGGCCAAATCCTAAACTATAAGGAATATCGAAAAATAGTTAAAGGAGTCGCGAGCCTGATTTTGATGAAAACAAAAACTGCATCATTGGACTGATTGATAAAATAATGATCATCGCTTTGATTATCGCTTCAACCAAGGTGGAACAAGAAATATTTTATTAAAATTTAACATTTTACATTAGTTTCCTGTATAACATTACTTCCCAGAAATTCGTCCTTATTAACAACACTATTGAATGGTTTAATAATGCTGTTTTTTTTTTCAAAATCATTGGGTTCGACTCCTGCCTAGGATTGTTGATTTTTCAAAAATTCAATGATGCAGTTTTTTTTCATCAAAATCAGGCTCGCGACTCCTTTGAGCATTTTTCGATATTCCTTATAGTTTAGGATTTGGCCATGAAGGCCCACTTGAAAAATTCATCCTGTATGTATATTTATCTGTTATTTATAATTCCCGAGTCACGATGTATGTCCGGGATGAACTCGGAAACTAACAATCCGATTTTAACTTTTGTTTTTTAATGTGAGTTTTGTTTCGACTTGAGAGATAGGATAGGATAAAACAAACATGGAGACGATAAAGAAATATATTGAGAAATTCCACGTAGATTATTGTAGATAATAAAATAGTACCTACATTTTATTTTCTTTCAGACCATTGGTGTTCCTACCGAACCCTCCAGGTCCAGCGGAGCCAGTAGTGAGCATATTCAGAACCGGGACATATGACCCACAAAAGTATGACATGATCACCCTTATGCAATGTTCATTCGTCATTCAGAAGGTAATATATACACAATAACGCTTTTAACACTGAATCCTTCAATATATTTTTACATTTTGGTCGTGTAGGTTTTGTATTGAACAGCTGATTTTTTTCGCGGATTCGATGTTGATCCCATAGCTAGAGTTGTTTGTTGATCATTGAGTGACACTTTCACACCTGAAATATTTGTCATAGTTAAAAAAATCACGGTGTACAATAATGATTGCTTTTAATTTTTCCAGATAATGTTATATGAAAGCGATAACGCGGTTGTTGCCGGCGTAAGAAGCATCATGGACATGGATAACTGTACAATGGCACATTTCTTGCAAATGACTCCAACTACCACCAAAAAGATGTCTGTGTTTATGCAGGTAGGTATTATTTTTTCGGTACATTATTGTTGCAATTTTACAATTTATTCCACGAAGTGAATTATTAGAAGCCATTGCTTATAAGGGTAGCAATATAATGATGCCAAGCTTTCATGGCATTAAAATATTTGAAACAGATGTTGAGAAATTTAAAGAGATACGATATATTTCTATGAAGTTTGAAACTTTATACAAAAAAGAAAACAAATCTTTAAGACGTGTGACTAAGATGTAGGTTTTTTCAAACCTTATTTATATAATTATGATTGGATAATAATTTAATTATTTTGTCACAGGATGCAGCACCTATTCGGTTCAAAGGAAGTCATTATATAAATACCATACCGGGTTTTGAAACAATATTCAATCTATTCAAAACTTTCCTGAATGAAAAGAATAAAAACAGGGTAAGGAGATAATCGAAATTATAAGTCTTGATCAATATTTTGCCCATCACTACTTATTGCTTTATAACACCGTGGTGGTGGACGGTTAGTAACGCTGCCTACAGATACGGGTTAGAATTATGGTAGCACCGTTAGAATCATGGCAGCAACACGAATCTTTGTTCAAGATCACGAGTCATATTTATTTAAGTTTAAAAAAAAATGTTTATTATTACAAATATTTTGTCGTTGGCGCAGGTTTAGGATGCAGTTAATATTAGGATTAAATCAGTACCTACATTTCATACTTATATTTGACCATGCTTATATTGGGTTAGATTATTACTGTGAGCGTGGCAATATATTATTATTAGGTAGGTATGTGCTGTGGAGAAATCCTAAAGCAATTTAGAATCGCAAGCTTTATCTTGTTTTTATAAATCGACCATCTTCTACGTGTGTCGGACCATTACAAGCAATGTCATAGTCAATTAAATATCATTCAGCCGTTGTAACATTGTTAGCACATCACTAAAATAATTTACCTGACCTTATATTTATACACATTTTATCATTTACATCCCATTATCCTATACTCTCTCACCTTTACTTCAAGAATCATTTTAAACTATATTTAGGCACCTTTTAAATTATTATATACAAAAATGGCGACATTTGCATGTGCATTCAGGTAATTAGAATATGTCAAAATATATGCGTAAGCTACTGGAACCAAGTGTCCGTCTTACATTATTAAAGCGTGTTTGTAGTTTGCGTTATTTCTGCAAATATATCAAATAATTACTATTCGATGGCGCCAAATGTTATCGACACAATTGCTGTCATACATCTAATGCAAATAATATGTACCCCTAGTATGAGTTTGTTAGTTTTCGAGCTCGATCAAACGTATCGTCTCTGTTCATACATTGCCCATTAGCGCCTCTACCGTAAACTATCAGAAACAGTGGGCAATGTATGAAAAGAGACGATACGTTTGATCGAGCTCGAAAATTAACAAACTCATACTAGGGGTACTGCACTCCAACTACAAATTAAACACGTTCTGCTATTTTATTTCAGCTATTTGTTCACAACAAGAACTACGAGGAGTTGTACAAACATGTGCCACAGGAAATATTGCCTTCGGAATATGGGGGAAAAGCTGGGCCCATAAAAGATATCACCGGTAAATGTTACTCGTATTATACATTCGCTAATTCGGAACTTTTGCGTAGACTAGCTAAACTAAAGTAGGCACTATTCTCAGAGTTTCTTATAAATGCCTCGCCTAAGCAAATACAGAAATACAGGAGAATTTAATAGTTTATTTAAATTAATCTTAACATACAGGTCAAATTGATAACCCCCTTTTTACTTTCTCGCATACGTAGTATAGAGGAAGTCTTGTAATCGACGATTTGATTTTGAGGTCGGATAATGATAAATAAAAAAAATATTTATAATTATAAATTCAACTTCCATAAGTTAGGTGCCGCAAATCTTGGCAAGTAATTAAATAATTGACATGAATATTTTACACAACATTGCACTTTACATGAGCAGTTTTCAAAGTATCGGACAATTTCTATGCATTCTGAATAGACGTCTAATTTATTTCTCTTAGCTAGTAAATAATAATTATACTGTTGTTTGTACAGATTATTGGAAGAAGAAAGCTCAAGAATATTGGTCTTGGTTGGAGGAAGATATGGCCTACTGCAGCGACGAAAGCAAAAGGCCAGGCAAACCCAAAACTTCTGACGAGGTCTTCGGCCTGGATGGCTCGTTCAGACAGCTGCAATTTGATTAAACATGCATCGTTTCTTGGATTCATTATTTTCATTACTCCGTTTTCTAATTGTTTCAGGATGGTAGGTATTATTTGGAAAATAAAGCTTGCGAAGTACGAGTAGTAGTTGTTTTAATGATATGAATAGTCGAACATAAAGAGATATGTTGGAAACACTCCTGTATCTCCAATCCAAATCCTCTTGAAAACATTTTTATTCTTACAAACTGGTTGATAATAGAAATAACACAATTTGCGTACACTATTCTACACGCAGGACATTGCTCTAACGTAACACATATAACAACTCTGAAACTGATCAGCATCGCCTCAACTTGAGTTGTTTCGTATTTTTTTGCATGAAACTCCATACTCACTAATCACACTAATCGGCTACGGAACGACACCGCCTCGCATTGGGATAAGCTCACAAATGGCCGTGCGGTGAATGGTCAACTAGCAACTAGCTCGCCGTCCACCCGCCGACAGCTCGCCGCCCGCTCGTCGACCGCTTGACGTCCACGCGCTTACGTCTTTCCGTAGCCAGGCCTACGCCTAGCAAAAGGGGTGCAGGACTTAGAAAAATTTCAACGGATTTAGTATGGCGCCAGGTCTTGAAATACTATTGGGTGTTTTTAGATGGAACTTCAACTTTGCGTTCTGATACAAACTGATTAAACTCATGCCACCTAGCTGTCGACGAGCGGTCGGTGAGCGGGCGGCACACCGTAAGCGCGGCATCGCCTCGCCGTAGCCGAGTCGATGTACGGACGATGATCCGTTTCCGTTACATAGTTGACGCCTGTTGGACGGCGCGGCAAAAGGCGATACGCTTCCGTTCCCGTTCTCCGATGCTATGACCTCTCTTTTAATGGCAATAAAGTGTAACTATCTGCCAACTACGACCTCTAGTCAGCAGCGGCTCGAAACCGAATGCGTTCACATTTTTTAGGACGAATTTTACAGGATGTCTCTGACGACCGCGTCATAGGGGTTTTTGGGTGAAGGCGAGGTTTAGGTGGATCCTGTGGGTCCTGGGTGGTGGGTTTAGGTAGGCCTGTAAGTCGAATTACCCCAGAGAGGATTCCTGACCGGTGAACATCTCCCTCCGGGGAGTCTCTGTACCGATTAGGTTCTCTAAGGCGTTCGAGTCGGACGGAGTATGTGCAACTAAGGGTGCCACTAGAGGCTCGGCCTTCGGCTCAGGCGCGCCGTGTCGTGGAGGGATAGTGGGTGAGAAGCGCCCCGGTGCATGTCTGTATACGGTTTAGCGCGACGTGTGTGACCCGGGTCTTCGCCCCCGTTTGCGGGTGCAGTGTGGTTAGTGTGTAGTGCTTGGGTGTGCTGTGTCACTAAGATGCGTTCAAAGCGCCTGCCTCGCACTCAAATCTTCAACGTTATCGTGGGAAACCCTAGCTCTCTGATTGGCCTACGGAATTGGTGAAATTGATTTCGTCGCCCAATCGTTGAGCGATATCTGTTTTTCACGTCAAACAGCTAATCAGAGTCACTTCAATGTTGCCATCTTAAAATAATGGTTTCTATATACTATATTTGTTTAAATAAAACAAACATTTTAGAAAATTAATAAAACCTAACCAACAGAAAAAGAGCCCGGTCAAAAGACCTTGATATTGCCGAGCATGTGTATTAGGACTGTGGGGATGAGTGGAGATGAAGCGAAAGAATTATGTAAATATATTAGCAAGTGAAAAAGATCTCAGTTTGCCCCTATGGAAGAAAGGCGTGACTTTATGAACCTATGTAGTCAGGCATTTCATAGTTTCAGTGGTTGAGAGGTCCCGGTGCTAGATTCCATTTTTGGTATTATTATCACATTCAGGTGAGATGGAGACCAAGAGCTTCCCCATGAAGAAATATCAAGCTCAGGTACTGCCTGAGAGAGCAAAAAATAAAAAAACAGATTATGCTGTGTTGTAAGGTACAGCGCGACATAGTGAGACCATATTGCAGATTAAAGGATTACTTTTAGTGTGTAATTCCACTAAAAGTAATCCTCTAATCTGCAATAATTCCTCTCTTTCTTGCTACCCTGCTTCCAATTTTTGAGGTAGGTGCAGTATATTTTAATCGACACACTGCAGTAGGTTAGGCATTGGTTTTTATAATATTTATTTTATAAGAATTCATTTATTCCATCAGACAGAGGCGGATTATCCTAAAGGCAAACTAGGCATGTGCCTAGGGGCGCGAGGATACAAAGGGGCGCGCGGGCGGAATCGTAAAAAAAAAAGAAAAAATATATAATATAGTATACAATTAATTGCGCCAGTTAAAAAGCCAGCTATTTACACAATAAAAAATATAATTTTGGTTACAACCTCAATTTGACATATAATATAAAAATATAACAAAAGATGACTGACTAAAACTTACGCCTACAAAGAACCTTTTTTTTGTGACGATGGGAAATCCATTTATGGACCATATCACACGCTGGCTGGGCGTACGGCGTGGCGTGTGCGGGACTCACCGGCGTGGAACAGCGCCGGTCCTACTCCGCTAAAACCCACCGCGGTACCCTCTTTAGCTCTTATGGGAACGTTTTGGAATCGTCGCACATAGTGTGCCATTACACCTAAACACGCCTACAAAGAACCTTGCCGATGGTACATGATCTCTGATTGAAGTTGGAAAGATACGACTGCAATGCTCGTGGCGTCAACCGCGAGTGAGTATCGACTATCGGACGTTCCTGCTTCTAAAATTGTGGGGATGAGGGTGCTGCGCTTGATTTTTTTTAATTTACCGAGCATTAATAAATTCTTAAAATAAAAGCGCCAGACAGTTCACGACGGCGGCGGCGTTCGTTTCTCATATTTGCCCAATCGAGAAAGAAATCCGGGACCTTCCGCGCTTACGGCAGATACCTAGGCCACTATTTACACTATCGAGGTCGAATTAAGTAAGTAACTATAATATATTAAAGTTAGTTAATTATATAAATTAAATATAACATACACTGATTTTTTTTTATCCTGTTCAATAATTTAATTCATATCACGCCTGTAAAGCCAGAAATTATTATATAGGGAATTTCATAATTTTGGGGTTTACATGCCAGTCGTACGAAAAAAGCTTTAAAATATTGTAAACCGAAATCGTAAGATCTGTCCGACAACATCGATCTCATGTAAACTCATGCTCATTTTTCCTTGGCCCCCATCTCACCCCTTTTTTGTAAGGCGCGGTACAGCGGTTTCGGTCATACTATACTAAGATTTATCCCTACTAATATTATAAATGCGAAAGTAACTCTGTCCGTCTGTCTGTTAAGCTTTCACGTCTAAACCACTGAACCGATTTTGATGAAATTTGGTATACTTGAGCTCGGGGAAGGACATAGGGTACTTTTTATTGCGAAAAATAGGCATGAAGGGGTTGAAATAGGGGATGAAAGTTTGTATGGAAGTTCGTCATTGTTGAAGATAAAACCATGAAACTTTGAATTTAGGCACTTGATAAGAAATAAATAAATATTTGTTCTAGCGTTTTTGAAATATTTACCCATGTGGGGATGAAAGTTTGTATGGAAATTTGTCATTGTTAAAGATAAAACTATGAAATTTTGAATTTAGGCACTTGATCGATACGAAATAAATAATTATTTGTTCTAGCGTTTTTGAAATAATCCCATGTGGGGATAAAATGGGGGATGAAAAGTCGGTCGTAAGGAAGTCCAAAAAAAGTCACGCTTTTTCAAAAGTCACGCTCAAACATCAAAATCAGTTGAGGTGTTAGGTGCGAAAGCGCTTAACTGATTTTGATGAAATTTGTTACATAAATAGACTAGACCTTGAGATAGGACATAAACTACCTTTTTTTGTTAAAGAGGGCATAAAGGGGTTGAAATAAGGGATGAAAGTTTGTATGCGATTCTTTAATATCGAAGATAAAACCATGAAACTTTGCATATAGGCACTTGATAAGAAGTAAATAAATATCTAATCTAGCGTGTTTGAAAATTTGACGCGTGTGGGAATATAATAGGGCATGAAAGCACAATGAAAGGTCGTAAACAGGTCTAATCAAAGTCATGCTTTCACGCCTAACAGCTGAACCGGTTTTTATGTAATTTGGTACAAATTTAGACTATCCCTTGAGATAAAATATAAGCTAAATTTTGTTGTAAAAATGGCATGAAGGGGTTGAAAGTAGGGATGAAAGTTTGTTTGGGATTGCTCATCGAAGATAAAACCAATAAACTTTGTATTTAAGCACGTGATAAGAAGTAAAAAAAAGGTTGTAGCGTTTTTGGAAATTTGACACCCGGCAACTAGGGAATGAAAGGTCGTATGGAAGTTAGCAAGAGATGGAAAACCAAAAAAAATAGTTTATAAAAAGGTATTAAAATAAGCTATTTAAAGTAATCTATATCAATTTATGAGTATAGTAGTACACTAAAAAATGCTACCCAAAGTGTCTATTGCAAAAGTTAGTTTTTAATATACCTAGGGGCGCCGATGAGATACTTGCCTACGGCGCACTCAACGTTTAATCCGCCTCTGCCATCAGATAATAAAATTCATTAAACATAAGAATGAGTATACAAATAGTGGCCACAACCACAAGTAGTGGTGTTATGGCCAGCCTTCTGACACCACTCCATGGGAATCGAAATGAATTATTCACCATCATCATAACAACCTTTATAATCGACCCACCGCTGGAATACAAGGCCTCATCTTGTCATCGAAGGAGGTTTCCATCACGCTTGCCGAATGCGGATTGGTGGACGGAGTATATATAAGGTGTTGGAATAATTTTATTTTTGCGTTTACAAACGCGTGAATATTAATATACTAGAAAAATGCACTGAAAAAAAATCGACTTGCCTCAGGCGGGACTCGAACCCGCATCTTCCGCAATCCGGGCGGCTGCGTTGACCATTACGCCACCGAGACACTGCTTTTCGCTGTCGAAATTTGTCAGTGCTTGGTGCTTATGTTTTTATGGTAAACATTGTTTCATCAAATCTTTGAAGTACAAACTTCTAAGACTCGAACGAAATATTTTTGCAAATATTTGACGGCCAGTTAAGATGAAACTACCTTACATTATGGAATAACTTTATTTTTGCTAATATTAATATTAGTAAATATTAATACAAGAAAAATGCACTGAAAAAAATCGACTTGCCTCAGGCGGGTCCCGCCCGCCAGTCGAAGTAAATTTTTTTCAGTGCATTCTAGTATATATATAAGGTGATCAATACCCCTTTGCTGATCCATTAGTCGCCTTCTACGATACCTATTGGAGGATATAGGGTGATGCTATTCTACTCTGCCGGCATCACATGGCAATGCATTATTAATTTACTTATATTTTATTATAATTATGCTAGTTATGCTACTACTTAGTCCACATCGATATGTTTGCAAGCGGAAATAGGGCTATCAAATACGAAATATTATGCGTTACGTTGGTTCATAGTCGTTACGACGTATCTTCATAGTTGAATGATTTTGTTGTAATTGCTGTATAGTAGGGGCACGTGCAATCAGTATACGATACAAAAAGTTGGGTGCATACGGTTGTGGTGTTAAGACATGTAAGTGTTAAATTATTTATTTATATTCCACGTTCACTTAAAGCGAGAAATATTTACTATACTGTAATATATGAGCTATTAGGGTCACACATTAGTGCATTCATAACAATGTTTTTCCGATTATAATGCTCATATTTTCTGGAAATTATTTATATTTTAATATCTGTCCCTGGTTGTTGACTTGTGGATGTGGGTTTCCTGAAAGATTGATGCTTTTTGAGTTTGATGCCCTCTAGAAGTGAAACTTCTTTAGCAATATGGAATAGATTTTGCATTTATAAACGCGTAAATAGTTTTAAAACTAGCAAAAATACACTGTAAAAATCGACCTGCCCCAGGCGGGAATAAAAATATAAGCACCAAGGACTCACAAATTTCGACAGCGAAAGCATAAGCGGATTGCGGAAGATGCTGGGTTCGATTCCCGCCTGGGGCAGGTTGATTTTTTTCAGTGTATTTTTTCTAGTTCTTTAACACTGTTGAGATTTGGAAATTCGATTAGACGAAAAAGCGTTACCAAAAAGCTTTTAAAGATTAGAGGTTCAATAAGAGTTCAAAATTTTGACAGACAAAAGTTGCTTTTGAAATCACTTTGCTACTTTTCTGAGGTTTCACTTCTGCCGTGTGTGAATGTACCCAACCTTCTTTATGTAGGCGACAGGCTGATAACCTAGCCGAATGTGACTTTATGTGTAAACGAACAGACCCAAAGGGTCTGTTCAATCGTATTGGGATTATGAGCGTCATATAGTATTGACGATTACGATGTCATAAAGTATATTTTTTGGAGGAGACTAAAGATTTTTGTAAACTTTTTATTGTAAAGAATGTCGGTTCGATCACTGCCGCCCGAGTTAACTGAACAAGCGAGAGACGAACTGAATGAAGATCCTAAGCGGCTTGAGGATGGTATACAGCAATTAAAGGATTGGATTGATAAACAGGCTTATCTGTGCGCTAGAACTGGTACGATATTTTTTTTTAATATGCTTATTACTTGGGGTTTAATGCTAAGGCAGGTCACATCAACAGCATCTGGCACTCCATATTTTTTCATTAAAGCATCGTAAGATCTGACGACCTTTTTTGGAAATAAAAAAAATCGCTTTCAAACCTAAAAACGGAGAAATAAAAATTTTATGTTTAAAAAATATAAGTATTTTTTTTAAGTCAGTCCCAGAGACAAGGACTAGGTTCATTACACTAGTTATTTTGCATTATAACCTAGTAGTTTTACGAGTTTGCATTGCGAGATTCTATTGACGTTGCTTTGATATTGACTAAAAAAATATTTTATTTTGTATCGCTGTGTGCGTATAAAGGTATATGAATTACAACATCTTAAGTATGTGATTCTTTTCAGAGAACGCTAAGCACATTGTTAAGAATTTTTTAAGTTGAAAAATTTACAAATATTACTTACACCAATTATCTAGCCCAAAGTATCATTAAGAACTTGGATACTAGATAACGGACAAATATACATAATAATCTAGATGTTTGATAAAAAAACTTAAATAAATATTTAAACAACCATGACCCATTAACAAATATTCGTGTTCATCAGACTAACATTTGCCACTACCAGGATTCGAAGGGGACCGCCCGGTGCGTAGGCAGCGTTACTGACCACTCCACCACGACGACGGCGTTAAATAAAATTTAATATTACGCGACTTCCAAATAAAGTTTTCTTTAGAAAGTTCTAGCAAATCCACTACATCTGACCTGATGGTAAGCAGAAGTGGAGTCCAAATGCGAAGAAAGTTAGTGTCATGCTGGCACTTCACATGGCCGTATTTGGCAAACATTTGTGTTGCATCTCTTTTATTCTGTACCCGTAGTGTATGTTTTTTAGTATAAAATACGCAACTATTGTAGTTACGATAAGAGCTCAATTTGAAATGGGAAACACGATTTACGCTTCTTTCCGCTAGGGGCGCTGTTCACGTTTCCTATACAAGTCGAGCTCTTAGCGCAACTACAATAGTTCCGTATTGATTACGGGAAAACTTACACTACGGGTACTGTATATATTATGATAGAGATGTAACACAAATGTTTGCCAAATACGGCCATGTAAAGTGCCAGCATAAGGAATGATATACGCGACGCACTAGCCGCCTCGCCCACCTGCAAGGTGCTTCTTGACGCCTCTTTTGAATGGAACGAGGAAAATCGTGTGGTCACAGAAATTACCATTTTTTGATTGTGCGATATGTCGCACATATCGCATCATCTTCAGCTCATATAATGTCCCCACCGAGGGGCTCGAGCCTACCCCACATTAGGGGCGATTAGGCCTTAGTCAACCACGCTGGCCAAGTGCGGGTTGGTCGACTTCACAACACAACCTAAGAATTTCTTCATAGGTGTGTGCAGGTTTCCTCACCTCCTTCACCATAAAAGCGTCGATTAAACGTACATATGAATTCAAAAATTGAAAACACATTGATACGTGGCGGGGATCGAACCAGTGTCTCCCGGGTAGGAGACGACGTTCTTACGCACTACGCCACCGACGCTTTTTTCAATAGCATAATCAAGACATATCGCATAATCAAGTTTAATAGAATTTGAAGAAAAGGACAACAAAATTATTAGGTCATAAAATTGCGAGTTGAGAATTATAATAAAGATATTTTTACAGATGATCAGTGGCTGGCTGCATTTTTGAGGGGTTGTAAGCATAGCGTTGAGAGAGCAAAAGAGAAAATAGACCTTTACTATTCGTTGAGAGCTACAGCACCAGATTTATTTTGCCCTAAATATAATGAGAGCAAATTTCTGGAACTTCTCCGATCTGGGTACGTAATTGTGAGCGTGTAAATTTAACGTATTACATATTTATTTATACAAAAATCTTTGTCAGTCTTTAATGAATTTGAAAATAATGAATCAATGGATTATCGTGTAGTCTTATCATCACTATTATTATTATAAACCTATTAAATGACGTATCGTAACTTAAAATTAAATATAGGTATATGTTATTGCTTAGAATAATAATTAAAATTAAGAAAAAAATAGTAAAACTTCTCTTGTTTTCCAAGTTAACGTATTTTTTTATGTGTAGGTAGGTACGTAGATTTTGTATGTACGAACAGTTATTTGTATTAAGAATAACATTTTATTAGTAAAGTGTAAAGCTTATTCCTAATTATTTCAGAGTCGTTCTAGTGCTACCAAAACCAGTGGCTCCAAAAGGACCACGGGTGGTGATGATTAGGGCCAACCAATATGACCCCAACAAATATTATGTCACGGAGTTGCTAGCCCTCACATTAGTTATACAGCAGGTGAGCAATCTATTATGAAACTATAAACCTGACTGAAATCATTCGCTATCTCATCTCAACGTGGGAGTGAGACAGATATTAATATAATAAATTATATTTACCGAAACAGTGTCCATCTTGCTCTGATAGCACGCATGTGAGCTTTATTAAGGGAGCGATATGGGTTGGCGACCTTGGCCATACTAAATGGAGCGTTCCGCGCGTGCGTATAACATTCAGAAAACTCAAAAAACTGTTTATCTTTGTAAACAAGATGCTACTCATACTTTTCTCATATGAATATTAGGCAAGAAGCTTATTCTATCTTCGTTATATTAGGTAATCAAATTATCAATTATTTTTAAGCTATTTTAGCACCAAAAGTTTATACTTTTTTATTTTGGTCAGACCTATTTACAAGTTTCTTTTTAATATACTATAAACAAATAAAATGTTTTCCGACTTATTTGTCGTTCAAGTAATCTAGTTTCAAAGTATATTTTTTAAACTCTTTTGTTGTTAACGCGTGATGATTGTTCGAAAATTGCAAGTTACTCCATATCATTGATTTTTCTGGTAAACCTTCTTGAACGTCCTTGAGACTCTAATCACTAGCGCGTAACTACATATCCGATCCAAGTGAGCGGTAGCTTCAGGGTTATTTTTTTATGACTAAGCGGGCTGTCTTATACTTTCCTCATTTTACTAGATTAGATTTTATTTTGTTTGACAATTCCAAATGGCCTCTGCATTATATTTTTGGAAAGTGAGGAACTTGTTCGGTCTTCTAGTCTGTAGGGCGAATATCCCGTAGCGTAGAGGATAGAATCCCAGTAAATATGGCGCAAGATTCTAGAAAGTAGTGTCTAGGTATAATGTAGGAACCACTCTGAAAAACCTTTTAAATTGTTTATAGATAAACAAATTATGTTTCAAATATTTAAGCATTTAAATTATGAAAGGGGAATGCCCACTTACGCTTTTGCCTGGTGTGAACAGAGATTATAACATTTATTATGTAATTAGTTTATTAGATAAAAATACTAAGAAATATAATGTGTGTTTAAATTTTGTATCAAAATCCTTAAATATAGATATTTTTACAAGTAACTAAAATTCTTTTATTAGTTCATTCGGTTATTTATTATTCATCATTATTGGGAGACTAATGATGAATAATAAATAACCGAATATATTGTTATTATTCATTCAATATTCACATTTTCAAAACAACTAATTGATACAAAAATAATTTAAGAAACGCTTGCTTATATAACAAAAGAATTATTAGCAAAGTAATTATTTTGGTAGCATCATGTTCACACCAGGCCGGAAATGGGCAATCTCCTTTAGGTAGATTATCTGCTAAAGATAAACTGAATATTATTTAGCAAAAATAGCCAAAGGAAGTGTCCATTAAGTCAAAAATGTAAAAAACTACACAACACTATATTTATCACTAGTATTTTAAGTCAACTATAACTTTTTATATACTTGTTTGCCAGATTTTATATTTAGAAGACGACTCGTTTGTCGTGTCAGGAGCAATTAATATTGTGGACTTGGAAGGAGCGACTATGGCACATTTTCTTCAAATTACACCAGCGCAGATGAAGAAACTTGTGGTCTGTGGGCAGGTAAATTTGAACGTTGTTTTAAATAAGTCGAAAGTTGTTCTAAATAAGTTGTAAGATGCTCCACTCCACACACACTCCACTCACATTGACGCCGAGTTAAAATGACGCGACTCGTCATGTGCCCGTATTTAAATATTATTTATGGAAAGCATACATTTTAATAAGGTATTCAAATTTAGAAGTGAAATTTCTTTAGCACCGTTGTGATTTTAAAATTAGATGAAACGGAAAAGCGACACCAAAAAGTTGACGCATTATAGAAAAAAGTAGTTAAAAATGTTTATATTGACAACAAATATAAACATGCTGCATCTGAAATCACTTTTGCTACTTTTCTTATCTTTCACTCCAGAAGTGAAAGTTAAAAAAGTAGCAAAAGTTAAGTGTGTATGTGTGCAATTGTCACACGGCAGAATATACAGTGTGTGAATTGCACACACACACTTATTTTTTTGACCGCTTTGTGGACATTTATGTTTAAAACTTGAAAAAATACACTGAAAAAAATCGACCTGCCCCAGGCGGCAATTGAACCCAGCATCTTCCGCAATCCAGGCGGCTGCGTTAAACACTACGCCACCAGGGCACTGCTTTCGCTGTCGAAATTTGTCAGTGCTTGTGCTTATGTTTTTACGGTAAACATTGTTTCATCAAATCTTTGAAATTTGCACTTCTAAGATCCGAACTAAAATATTTTTATTAGTGAAACTTTAATTTGGTGTAGTTTTAAGCAACTATTTAGAATAATTTTAAAAACAAAAAATATATAATAATTTCTTGTATTTTGTTATCTTAGAATATGTACATACTTATATGGTTTACATTTGATGCAAATAAATATTAATATTTGGATAAATATTAATAGTTATAATTTCACTTATTTGTTTGGCTTTATTTGTCAATTTATTCACCCGGCAACATTATTCATGGCCAAAACTATGATAGTGCCGAGTGAAAATCATTTGCATCTTATCTTTAAACGTTATCAATATGGCTGATTAGCGGCGTGGGATGATTAGATGAGTTTAGCAGATTTACTGTGTGCGAACGTTTTACGCAATCATGTCATGTCTGTAATGTTATCCAGCCACCTTCAATTGGGCCCCCTACGTGTCTTCGAAACACTTATTTGCGAAAATCGTTACATCGATGACTAAAAACCGACGACTTGATAGTACGAGGTCTTTTGCGACGTACTTTTGTTCGCTGCTACTTAATATCGATTTATTTCGAAACTTTGTTTATTCGCCGTGTCTTTTTCCGTTACTCACTTCGAAAATTTCTGATTATGCGATTTTCTGCGATGTAATGTTAAGTCAAAACCTGAGATGGAAATAAAAAAAATCATATTATCATTCCCCTATTTCGTAAAAATAGCGGACTCGTATAAAATGGTAAACATATAATCGCAAAGCCGTGTGATGCCGGCAGAGTAGAATAGCATCACCCCATATCCTCCAATGGGTGTCGTAGAAGGCGACTAATAATCAGCAAAGGGGTGTTGATCACCGTATACTCCGTCCATCCAAACTCCAGTCTAATTCGCATTGGGCAAGCGTGGTGGACTACTACCTAAACCGCCTACGATGACAAGGAGAGGCCTTGTGTCCCAGTAGTGGGTCGAATCATAAAGGCTGTTATGATGATAATGATGATGATATAATCGCGAAAACTACTATTCGGAATAAAATTTTCGAGCTAATGTGACATCGTAGAAACAAAGCTATGGCGTAAGAAACATCGGAAAAACAAAACATCGCATATCAAGTCATCGATGTAATGATTTTCGAAGATTAGTTTTTCGAAGATGCGTAGGGGACCCCCTTCAATTTACCTACCAAATTAGACGAGACAAACTCTTATTCAATGGATTCACCGTGCATGTGCCGAGCCCTTCGAATTGCAGAGAGGCGAGTCAAGAGTAATGGCTGAGACTTGTGACCCAGGACCTCCTTATTATGATGCATCGGCACTCATTTTCTCATTTTCGTTACCCTGGCTTGTCATAATTTTTGTACTCTGTGCCATTCATCTTTCAATTATGAATTTATAATTATAATTAACTGATCACCAGACTAATGTAACCTATCCTAAAAATGAAATGTACACTAAAATATCTAAATATAGAGCTAAACATCATTTTGGTGTACTGACAACAGCAGACGATTACCCAAAGCTGTCTTTCTCCAATTGATTTTTAACGCTCAAAATCGACTGAGAAAATTATTACTTTCTGGTAGCCTTATGAACATACGTTTAGTATTTTTTAAAATATCACTTTAATATTTTCTTTATATTAATTATTTATTATTGCCTTATTACAGGATGTATCTCCCGTCAGGCTAAAGGCGTCACATTACGTTGGTACACCGTCTGGCTTTGAAACGGTGTTCAACATAGGAAAGAAAATATTTAGCGAAAAACATAAAAATAGGGTTAGTATGATTAAAATTTCAATTTCAATTAATTTTTAATATACATAATTGAACTTAAATACACATTGTTCGTTTCAGTTGTACGTTCATAAATGTATGGATGATTTGTTTGAATATGTGCCAAAGGAAATATTTCCCAAAGAATTTAGTGGCGAAGGGGGTACTGTACAAGAAATTGTTGGTGAGTAATACAGTTTGTACTTAATGTTTTTCAAACCAATATAATTATAGTTATGCGGTCAGACGCTAAAGTTGGTCAATTCCAGTACTGTATCACGTGGTGTCACTATAGAGTTTTGATTGCATTGCACTCCATTCATATATTTATGATTTCTGAATAAAACTTTAATTTTATTCCTGGTGTGAGAACACAAAAAGCTTGCAGCAGCAAAAGCAGTGTACATATTAGATACTAGCTTCCGCCCGCGAGTTCGTTCGCGTGGACATTTTACCCCCTTAGAGGTGGAATTTCTAAAAATCCTTTCTTAGGGGATGCCTACGTCATAACATATACATGCATGCCAAATTTCAGCCCGATCCGTCCAGTGGTTTGGGCTGTGCGTTGATAGATCACTATGTCAGTCAGTCACCTTTGAGTTATATATATTTAGATACGTAAATGCTACCTGTCGTAAGTTTTTTCCTTATTTAACTTAATATTTTTTTAAATGTTATTAAAGTGTTATTATACCCATAAAATATCAGGTAATAAATATCTACTATGAATGATGTTGACAGAGATAAGCTTAATTTTGATAGATAACTACTGGATCCAATCATAGCTTTAGTGAGACAATTTAACAAACAATATTCCAAGTTATAGTGTGAAAATAAAAATTGAAAGTACAGACGCCTGCATAGATATTTCTAAAAATGATAGACACTTACCTAGTTATATGCATACCTACATATGATCATACTTTTATTCCCAAAAGGGGTTGAGCAGAGCTTTAGGTAGCATTTCATTACACATAAATCCACATCTTGCAGTATGGGCCATACAGTAGGTACCCTAAAATAGTGACAAGCTTACAACTTGTCACTATTACACTGTACACTACACTTTTGGGTTCAATGGAACCCAAAAGCAGTTAAATCTTCAGTGAACCGACAAACCAACCACCAGGGCAGATGTTAGACTCTAAATTACTCAGCAGTATGCCTAGTTATAAAGTAAAATAAATTAAGAAATTTGACAATTTTTTTAATAAGACTAAGAATTTGGGGGGTCCCCACGACTGTAAATCAAACGTTCCCTAGGGAGTACTGGGCGACCGAGCATCTCCCTCTCGGAAATCTCTCGACCACCTAGCGTCTCTAGGTCGTCCGGATCGGAAGGGAGCTATCAACACCTTCATATTATTAGCCCATTTAAATGAAAACGAGCAGTTAAAGATGGTATTCAGCATGTACTTACACTTATTCAGCTCTGTTCAGTTTTTAAGCTAAACAGACCTGCATAAGTGGTTAGTCCCTTACATTGTCAGAATAAGGTCCTAGCACACCTATCAGATCAAAAAAAGGGAACGCCTCTTTCACCAAGAGCGCTATGAAACAGCTAGCGAATCGTAGTAAATAGAGGCGATACAGTTCCGAGATAAGTGACCTTAAGCTAGTAGTACCAGCGCGTCGTAAGCGAGCTTGTCGCAGTCTAGTCCCTCTAAAGCAGTGGTTTCCAAACTTGAAAAATAAAAATATCATTTGGCGCCCCCAGGGCCCGATCGACGCTCTGGACAAAAGCCAAAGCCCCCCCCCCCCCTAGGATTCTTTTTTAATTTCTCAATTTTGCCGCACCGGACGTATCTCCGGCGGGGCCCCCCTACATCGGACCCTGGGCGCCCTACCTGAAGATTTCATAAAATGTATGATAAGAATTGTTTTTTACGTGTCACAATTTTTGCGAGCCGCAAAAATTGTGACACGTAAAAAGACTTTTAGAGAAGACGACCTTTAGACTACTTCGCGCCTCCCTAGGGATGCGCGCCACAGTTTGGAAAACGCTGCTCTAAAATACTTAAGAGCTTCTTTTTCTTTTGAAATAATGGCGTTCGCGATATATAAAGATTACACATTTTGCCAATGTCGAGTAAAAATGTACTTAGTAACAAACAATTGTACGGTAGATTAAATTAAAAATGGACGCCGGAGTAACTCCTACCTAAGAGCTTAAGCTCCTAGGAATGATCACTTTTTACTGTGTGGGAGCTGTATTCCCAGAAAAGTAAACAAGACACAAGATATACCTCTATTTAATGATAAATACTGTCTTTCTAGATTATTGGGAAGAGAAGATAAAATCTTATAGCTCTTGGCTTGAAGAAGACCTGCAGTATGGAACAGATGAATCTCTTCGGCCTGGAGAACCTAAGACTGCAGCTGATATGTTTGGAGTGGATGGTTCTTTCCGGCAACTGGAATTTGATTAGTGATATCTTAATTAAGAATAAATGGTAACAATTATTTACGTTTTGTTAATTACAACCTTCATGCTGTATGCACGTTCAAACCACAACCGAGTTTATTTATTTTTTATTTTTATTTTCTTTATTGAGGAAAACACACAGCAATACAATTGTACATAGGGATTAAACATAGTAAACATTACAGATTGCCAACAAAGTTTCCACTAAAAGGTTTTACAGATATCGAAGAAATACAATCAATAAATAAATTAAAGCGATAATCAATCATTAACAAGATCAAAGCCATGTTGTTTATAAATTAAAAAGAAGGAAAACCAAGAAACCCCAAAAGAAAAACGGGTCACATTCTGTACCAGAGTACACGCACGCGAGTTTCACGCATGCATAAACAACACATTTACGTTCGGTAAGGGTTTAAAATTACACAAAGATTTGTCTATATTAGAATAGAAATAATAGGTTGGGGAAAAAGTTTCTTCGCATTTTTTAAGAAAATTCAAAACATTTTTTAATATAGTTTATTTACATTTAACTAAAGTATGTAGGTACCATTTTGTTCGATAACTTTTTGCCATCTTGTAGGTAGGGATATGATCCCATTGCTATAGAAATTTTGGGACTTCTGGTCAAAATACCGCGACAAGTGGTTTTGGCAGTCTTCTCGTGATGTTAACCTGACACTGCCTAAAGAATTCTGAAGAGACCGAAACAGGTGGAAATCTGAAGGTGCAAGGTCAGGACTATACGGCGGATGCATTAACACCTCCCAGCCAAACTCTCTTAATTTTTGCTGAGTGGCTAAAGATGTGTGAGGTCTAGCGTTATCATGATGAAAAACCACACCCCTTCTGTTGATTAATTCCGGCCGCTTTCTCTCAACTTCTTGCTTTAATCTCATCAGTTGTTCGCAGTAGAGTTCAGAATCGATGGTCCTGCCTGGTGGTAACAGCTCATAATTAATAATGCCCTTCCAATCCCACCACACACACAGCATCACCTTGTTGCGAGTTAACCCGGGTTTCGCCACAGTCTGTGAAGCCTGACCGGCCTTTGACCACGACCTTTTTCGCACGTTCTTGTCGTACGTGATCCACTTTTCATCACCAGTTATCAGCTTCTTCAAAAATGGTTCGGTTTCATTACGTCGTAATAAAGAATCACAAATGAGTACACGGTTCATTAGGTTTCTTTCAGTGAGCTCGTGAGGTACCCAAATGTCGAGCTTTTTTGTGTACCCAGTTTTTTTCAAATGCGCCAAAACTGTTTTGTGGTCAATTCCCAGTTCTTCAGCTACGTCGTAACTACTGACATGCCGATCTTGCTCCACTTTTTCAAAAATGGCATCCATTTTATCTGTAATAGGGTGACCAGAGCGACGTGCATCTTTGACATCAAAATTTCTGGATTGAAAACGCTTAAACCAAATTTGTGCTACTCTCACAGACACTGCACTAGGTCCATAAACATCGCAATTTTTTTTCGCGGCTTGCGTTGCATTTTTACCTTTTTTGTAGTAAAATTTTAAAATGTATCGAATTTCTTCATTAGTTTCACTCATCTTGGCGGTACGAAAAACAAATGTAAATCACACATTTTCCTAATTTGAATTTGGAATTATGTTCTTTAAAATTTAAACTTTCAATGATACCAAAACCAGCCAGATACAAATAGTATAGCCAAAGAGATTTTATTACAATTTTATACATACTATAATGCGAAAAGACTTTTCCCCCAACCTAATATTAATATTATCTTAATATTAAATTACGTGTCACATTGTTTGACTAACTTCTGCTCCTCAGATTTTTTTTCTTTCGATACAATGAAATATTCCCTATATGAAACTGAGTAGACCCGCATAAAATTTTTTTTTCAGTATGACTCATTTCTATGGACAACTCACGCTTGACCAAAAAAATTACTACGTCAAATTTTTTTTCACAAAAAAGGAATAAGTGGTTCCTAAGGCCGTTTCCCTGTATCTTCTATTGTTTTGGATTTCCCCATACTGTCCCAGTTAAAAAAAACACTGTATATTCCTGTAGTAAGTGCTTAGGTATGCCAAAAGAAAAAAAATAAACGTCTTTTGAAAGTTACTAACAATGAAGAGTAACTAATTTGGAATTGGTTTGGCAAGAGCTATGCAAACGCAAGCACACGTTGCATGCAATGACTGTGGCCGAAGAAACACGCGTTGTGCAAGTTCCTAGTTTTCCACACATTTCATAATTAACAGCGCGCATGATGAGACTTCCTTTTTTGCGAAGTAACTCTTCTAATTTTGCGATAAGAGCGTTAACGCCACCGATTATCGATATTTACAGTGCGAAGCGTAAAGAAGTTTTCACTATTGATAAGTACGTACATTAACAAGATATTACGAACTTAAACACTGGCGATATGACCTCTTTTCAGCAAGCCACATGGCAGAAGAATTTGAAAGGTTTTCCGCGGCCTGTTTTATGATTGTTCCATACTTTTATTACTAGAAAAAATACACTGTTCCATACTTTACAAACGAACTCGTCTAAAACGTATGGAGGCGTAGAATTTTTCGATTCTGGTTTTACTTCCATATAGAAAAAGTTGAATGAAATTACAAATGGTTTGAAGGTGGTTTGAAGGTTGTTGATGCTTTACAAATAATCCTTTATATTATAGCTTATTCAAATAAAACTTTTATTCTGAAATTTAGAGAACGTATCTTTCTCTAAAATTATATCATTATTTTTTTTCAAATAAGCGTTATTATTTACTGGAAATAAGATTTTCCGCTTTTAAGCCGTAATTTCATAATGTAGGTACCTATGGATTTTAATTTTATTTTTTTTTACTAAAAAAATCGGGAGTGGTCTTCCCTTGACTTCCTCGTATACCGCAAACGACTCTAAAGTTAATAGAAACCTTATATTTTGATGTTATACATGTTAAATTTGGTTGCAATAAGTTTAAGCATACTCGAGTTATCGTGCTAACGCACAGACACACAGACAACAGACGTAATTCAAAAAACGGTATTGTTGGACTCGGGGAGGTCCAAAACGTGTAAATCCGTCAAAGTCTCGAGGTCGAATTTTTTGATTACAAGACTTCCTCTATACTACGTTTATGAGAAAGTAAAAATGTAAATTTTATTTTACAACTATTTTATTAGGGATATTGTCCGTTACACGAAATTTTTATTTTTGTTTGGTTATATTGTGAGCCATATACAGCGTCGAAATATTTCTAAACGTAAAAGTGGCAATATTATATTATTTTGTTATAATTTACAAAAACTGAATATAATTAAACATTTTCCATTACAACTATTTGCACAGGAATATTATCTGGAATCTTTTTTTTTATGTTTAAATATTTACATTTGTAGGACAAGATTTATGAAAATCTGCCGATTTTCAAAGAAAATCCGTACACGCTCTCTTGCTCAAAAATGCCCTGTATTAATATCCCTGCACTGAGAAAGCAGGATCATTATTTTTTCATTAAGCTCATTCTAGAGTGCATGGATACACCAAGCAAGGGACTACATGAAAAAAAAATTGCTGCTAAATATTTTTAAAATAATCGTGTTTTAGATCATAACAATTAACTAACAAAAAGAAAAAAAGGTATATTTGTGTATGTGTGTTCGAACTTATACAATAAGAACTAATTCTTAAATATGCTTATGTTTATTATTTCTACTACATAGTGTATAATCAATGAACACAGCTAATTTTATGTGAATTTAGTGATATTTATGATTTTTTCAGAGACATTGGAAGAACATTTACGTCAACAGGTATAAGCAATAATGTGACTTTAGTGGCGTCATAATGAATTAAAGAATAATGTCTTATATAAGTTATTAATTTATATTATGGTTTTTAACGCACCTAACCTTATGGAAGTTTATTTTTTATACAGATAAATATAAAACGAGGCCTTTTTAGTTTTTAGTAGCCCAACCTTAGTAGTCTAAACAACATTAATCTGATATTTTGTCCTTTTCAACCGCTAAGTTATGAGATAACAGCGAATCACCTGAACGTTATCAGTTATTCAATATGTGTGCTGACAGCGACCTGACTAGGTGAGTGTTTTGTATTAACAAAGACATTTATTGACGTATTTCATAAAAATTGTGATAGCAACATTATCTGTTGTAGAATAATTTAGAGGAAAACTGTCGTTAGAAAATTTCTAAATTGAACACAAAAAGAAAAAAAAAATCTTTTAACTTAGTTTTCATGTATTTGTCATTTGTTTTCACTTTTGACCGCGACTTTATTTTCTGTTTATCCTCAGAGCGGAGCGTTGATCGATTTTACTATTAAATATTATTATAATTATATATTTCTACGCTCACACCAATTATCTAGCCCAAATTAACTTGTGTTGTGGATACTAGATAACGGACAAATATACACAATAAATTAGATATTTTATAAATAAACTTAAATCTATACTAATACTATAAATAAAGCTGAAGAGTTTGTTTGTTTGAACGCGCTAATGTCAGGAACTACTGATTCAAACTGAAAAGTTCTTTTGTGTTTGTTTTACTATAATATAATAAAACTGCCTTGTTATTTCTGCAACAGTATTGGATAGTCCATTTATCGAGAAAGACTATAGGCTATATAACATCATATCACGCGAACAAAGTCGCCGGCACAGCTACTATATACATAAACAACCATGGCTCTTGAACAAATTTTCGTGTTCATCACACAAACATTTGGTCCTTTGAGGTTTCCTATATTACATACAAACAACTCTTTTTCTATGGACTCTATTTGCTTGTTCTATGCAAAAGTGCAAAACTATACAATCAAAATGTCTAGAACAGCTGATTTTTTTCGCTTTTTCTATGTTGGTCTCATAATCAACAAGAGTTGTTTCTATGTAATGTAGGAAGCGAGCGTCCCTTGAATTGTAAATACCTATACGGACGAAATCATCGTTTTGGGTTTGATAATCCTTTATTGCAACAGGATAATTTGTCACTATTTTGAGTGCTATAGGGAATTTGTAGTGTTATACATCGTACAATGCGTTCAAAACAAACCTCAAAACATTATTGTTTTTAATCTTATCATGATTGTTTTTCACTTTTAAACAATTACAGATAACCTGCCGAGCGCAACAATTAAAAATGATCCGAGAATTACCGCCGGAATTAGCGAAAATAGCCAAAGCGGAGTTGAATGAAAACCCTAAGCAAATTGAGAACGATTTGCATCAAATCAAAGAATGGATCTCGAAACAACCACATCTGAAAGCTAGAACGGGTGCGTGTTTTTATACATACAACATTTTACTATTCCTACCCTGGCCCAAATTTTATACGGGTCGGTTCATTGTGTTACGATTCTGCTATACGTTTTGGGCGTGGGTTTTGGCGTAGTTTGTTTTATTACCAGCCGCCTGATTGACCAACTCGTGAATGCTGTTAAGGGCAGATTACTCACCACGGCACAAGTAACCCTTTGGTGCAATGGTCTTTATGGAATTCGGAAATTCGGAATCTCTCTCAGTCGACTTTTACGACACCCACAGAATAAGAAGGGGATGTCCCATTCGTAATCGGTTTTCCTCCTTGACCTCTTCAGTATCTCGCTCTTTCCTTCTCTCACAGGGAGGAGCGAAAGGGAGGGAAACGAGTGAATTAAGAAGACCTTCCTAATTCCGACGAAAGGAGTCGAGAACAGTCGTATGACACTCGTGAACTTTGCTCGATATACACTCGGCTGAGTTACGCACTCGCCTTCGGCTCGAGCTGCAACCCTCATCCCCGTGTATAATGAACAGCTGAACTCACTTGTATCATGTAATATTACAAATTTAAATTTGTGATAACACTATGGTTTATGTCTGTGTTAGATGGGCAAATGCTACTTGTTATACGAGAACCACGTACCAAGCTATGTGTAAAAATATTTGCGGAAATGATTACAGCATTCATCTGATAGTGTGGTCAAGATAATAATTAATAGTACATACGTACTTGATGCCGACTGTTATAAACAAAACCAATCAATACATATCCTAATCTTATTAAACAACGATAAAATTTATAATTACGCTATCGAAATAATAATAAAACGATATTGTTGTGTTTGATATCCCTTGCTTTTTTATTCTTTTTCAAGTTTAAATAGTTAAAGATATAATGGGGAAGAATATTTTAAATTATCCTATAGTGATCTGTAGGTATTACGAAATATGACTTGCATAATATTTGAAGGCAATACTTTCATCTAGATACAGATCGATAACGTTATCGACATAGGTACTAAATGTTGACGCATTCACTAAAATCACAAACGTCACCGACACTGCCGTGTATTGTATTAACCCGACTGCCATTATACCGGCAAATTGAACTAAATGCAAGCTGATACTTATATCATCCAATAGTTTCTACGTAAAAAAAAAATATCAAGTTGTCAGAGGTGTTTTCGAATTTTAAAATTAAATTGAGAGAAAAAGAGTATTACATTTTATTTCATTTTATCAACCGACTTCAAAAAAGGAGGAGGTTCTCTATTCGACTGTATGTTTTTTTTTTATTTAAAAAAAGCGTCGGTGGCGTAGTGCGCAAGAGCGTCGTCTCCCACCCGGGAGGCACTGGTTTGATCCCTGCCACGTACTAATATGTTTTCAAATTTTGAATTCATATGTACGTTTCATCGACTCTTTTACGGTGAAGGAAAACATCGTAAGGAAACCTTTACACACCTATGAGGCAATTCTTAGGTTGTGTGTGAAGTCGACCAACCCGCACTTGGCCAGCGTGGTTGACTAAGGTCTAATCGTTCCTAATGTGGGATAGGCTCGAGCCCCTCGGTGGGGACATTAAGTGAGCTGTTGATGATGACATTTTATTTCTATAAAACTGTAGAATAAAAAAACAGGCAGTCATAGGGACTGACGATTGAAGTGAAAACTTAAAACTATAAAATAATAATGGTTTGTTTAAATTTTTTAATGAAATAAGGTGCTTAAAATTTAAAATTCATAATGCAGCACCGACGTTACCATGTCGGTGACGCGCCGGTTGGGTAACGCGAACCCACATGCTTATCCGCTACTAAAAAAAGAAGTTTTCACTTTAAAAAATCATAAACGTACCCATAGTTAAAAATTTACCAGTCATAGCCATGATAGCATAGCTGATGCATTTTCTCCCGAACACGGCGTGTAATAATAAGTATTTCATAATGCGTTAAATTTATTTTATAAAAAAATAAGAAGTCTGAATGTGTTCTAAAGATCTGAATGTGATTTAAAGGTTCATAACGTGCGTCAGCAAAAATAGGTTTAATGCGCTTTTAATTTTAATATTCTTTCTTACATTTTTATCGTAAGTACGTAATATTTAATTTATTTTTAACTGCTTTTCTTTTTTTTCCTTTTCAGATGACCAGTGGCTGGTAGCACTCCTCAGAGGCAGCAAATTTAGTTTAGAGAAACTTAAAAAGAAATTAGAATTGTATTATACGTTGAGAACCACAGCACCTGAAATAACATTAAAATTGAAACCTTCCAAATCGGAGTTCATCGAGTTCTTTAAGCTGGGGTATGATATTATTAATTAATGAATTTATTCCATTTTACGAAAAAAATTTCAACAAGGATATCGACGCCGTGAGATACCGTTATTATGCGAAAATAATAAAGAAGCACTATTTTTATGACACAAACTCAACCGTATACCTACCACAATTATTTGTTTGTTTTCTGCATGTTTTTTACATCACTGACATAGCCCTATGTCCAACAGTGGGCGTCTCTCAACTGATATTGATGAGTATGTGTATTCACAGCAAAGCACTGACAAATATTGGGCGATAAGGGGTAACATGCAGTTTTTGAACGAACATCACAAGTAATAAAGTCGTAAATTTTTGGGAAAAAATATACCTCGAAACTAGACTACTTACACGACAAATTAGAATGAGAACATAAAAGCGTGAAAGTTTGTATGGATGTATTTTACGCAAAAACTACTGAACGGATTTTATTGAAACTTCACAATAATATAGCTAATTCATAAGAATAACATATAGGCTTTAATTTAACCGACATTGACGCGAGCGAAGCTGCGGCGACCAATAGTTAAAAATAATCTTGAAGATAGGTCTTACCATAATAGAAAAGTGACATAGCTCGGAAACTATTGGAGCTATTTTCTGAAAAACTTATTCATCTTGTATAGCAATACTAAGACACTGTAAAAGATAATTTGATTATTTATATAATCATATGAAAAAAGTAGCATCTTGTTAATAAGAACCATTTAGTTTTTTCGTTTTCTGAGCATGTTTTGCAGACGCGGTATGATCCAATCAGTATGGCCAAGTTAGCTTCTTCTCGCCATCTCGAAGCAAGAGATACATTGCTGTTGATTCATTGCCTAAAAAAGAAGATTGGTGTGAGCAGCCAGCCGTAATACGTGACAAATCGTGACATAATACATCAAACATATAAATTGCGACCACCTAGAAGAAATTGTGAATATTTTGTCATAACAGCCTATATAATTCATTATCATAACAGCCTTTATAATTCGATCCTCTGCAGGGACACAAGGCCTCTCCTTATCATCGAAGGAGGTTTAGGCAGTAATCCACCACGCTTGCCCAATGCGGATTGGTGGACGGAGTATAAGGTGATCAATAGCCCTCTGCTGACCCATTAGTCACCTTCTACACCCATTGAAGGATATGGGGTAATGCTATTCTACTCTGCCTTCTCACACGGCTGGCAAGATTGTGTACATACCCCTTATAGGAACAAAAGTATACAAAATTTTCCTAATCTTTTTTCTCTTTCGATCTGAGCTATATTTTTTAGTTTTGTAGGTGATCCCTTAGTTTCGCTTGATATTTTTAAAATTTGAGCGATTTTTTTTCAGTTATGAGTGGTCTCATTCAGATGTGAGCAATCTTCCTTAGAGCATTTTTCTGTAAATCTCGGCGGTCTTTAGATAGACGAATGAAGTGTTGAGACTGCTATGTTCAGGTTCGGGTGAAAGATGCTGAAGTATCAAAACAATATACATACAACCACCTCATGTAAAGCCAAATCTTGCGTCATGGGCCATGCAGCGTCTTAAAATATGATAGGTTGCCAGCCAGTCGCCTAATCGGTATGAAAAGGAATTGCCTTTATTTAAAATCCCATCCTTTAGATTATTTATGTTTTGTTACAGGACTTGCATCATCCTGCCCAAGTCCAAAGTTACCAGCCCACGTGTGATATTAATTCGTCCAGGAAAGTATGATCCTCAAGAGCACAGCGTCGCTGATGTTATGTGTATATTATATTATTTAGTACAAGTACGTATACAGAGAATTTGTATAGTAGTTAATTGCGATGTGGATTCGGTTGACATATTCGTTCCTATTAGGAGTAATGCGGTAGATCCTTTTCTGAAGTTTCTCGAAAAACATTGATTACTTTCTTTTTTTCTATCCCTTTTTTAGGTACAATAGCGCATTATTGTTATTATTATCCTTATATTGAACGGGGAAGCTTTTAAACTTTATTTTACCTTTTTAAATATTAGAGATGGCAAACAAGCTAGCAGCCCACCTGATGTTAAGTGGTTATATAGATACTTAGAATATTAAGGGTAAATAACAAAACACTGCAAGTGCGTTCCCATCCTGGGGACTAAGATGATATGCCCTCCATGCCCAGTAATTACACTGGCTACCTTTCCCTTCAATCCGAAACACAGCGAACTGCTTCACGTCAGAAATAAGAAAGGCCTTGTGGTGGTATCTATCCAGACGAGCCTTACACCCGTATTCACAAACATTACTATGAGATCTCTCGACTCTTGGTAAGAAAAGAACCAATCACAGAGCTCTACTCAACGCAATGGCATTAAATAGAGCTCGGTGATTGGTTCGTTTCTTATCCAAGAGTCGAGAGATCTCATAGTAATGTTTTTGAATACGGGTGTATGTATGGATCTAGTGATGATAACGCCGAAGGTCAAAGCCCTGGAGCCCTCAACCACAGAGGGACTGGCTATCTAATCATTAATTGTCGGAACACAATAATGCTGTTTACGACAAAGTTCTGCTAAGATGGTGGTAGGAGGACTTAGGACCAAACCGAACCCATATTTGTATTCACCAGAGATCGAAACCGGGGCTTCTGGAACTCATTACAGACGAAGCTCAAAGCCATGGAGGCGGTCTTTTAGTTGCCAAAAGCTTTAAAATTGTAAAGCAATCTTCCTTTATATTGTAGGTAATATTTTTAGTCCAGACGACCAGGCACGGCGAGGGCTTTCCCCCTTATGTTGTTTATTTCTCCCATTCGCATTAAGCAATTTGTTTCTGCTTTCATTATTGCGAATAGTTTAGGAGTGGAACTCGTTGCCGGGGTATGTTTCCCTGGATATGTTTTTCCAGAAAAGACTGATCCAGGAAACCAGATTTCGGTTTTTTAGGTGACAAAAGCTTTAACGTTGTAAGCCATCTTCCTTTGTATTGTAGGTAATATTTTAAGTCCAGATGACCAGGCACGGCGAGGGCTTTGTTGATATTCCTCCCATTTGTTTCTGCCTTCGTTATGCTAATAGTTTAGGAGTGAAAATGCCGAGGTCTGTTTTCCTGGATCAGTATTTTCTGGATATCTTTAAGGCCAGAGTGAACAGCATCTTCTAGGCATGTACCACCTTAGCTCTCATCATCGCTTTCAATCAGGTGTGATTCTGGTCCAACGCTCAGCCTATTTTAAATAAAAAAGTATTGTTTATTGAGTAAACGATTCAGTAAGACTGATGCTGTGATGATGTCAGAAATCAAGAAAGTGTTAGAAGATAATAATATAAAGTCTATTTTCAGATTTTGGTGCTAGAGGACGACGTGGCAACTGTGATAGGTACAAAAATACTAGTTGACTATGAGGGAGTAACGGTGAATCATATGACGCAAGCAAATCCGAGCTTGCTAAAGAAAATGGTGGCTGTCAGCCAGGTAAACAAATTTATTATAAACCTGCTAACGGCTCATTAAAAGAGACAACACAATACAGTCAATGGCAGAAAGATAAAAACCTGCTATGTTGAAATTATTTTAGCTTAGACTAAAAAATTGTTTTCATCTAAGGGTTTCATTTATTGTTTTCGTCAATTACTTTTATTGTTGACTGTGCTAGCCATGATCATTTTTTATTATTTAAAGAAAAAATCGGGAGTGGTCTCCCCTTGACTTTCTCGTATATAGGAAACGACTCAAAAGTTGACAGAAACCTTCTTTTTTGATGTCATACATGCATGTTAAATTTTGGTCACCCATCCGAGTACCGACCGCGCACTTGGTTGCTTAACTTTCGTGATCGATGACTCAAAAGCTGATAGAAACTTTATATTTTGATGGTATACATGCATGTTAAATTTGGTTGCAATAAGTTAAAGCATACTCGATTACAGGACTTCTTCTTTACTACGTAGGCGAGAAAGTAAAAATGATATGATCCCGGGCGAATATAATGAAAAATAGATTTTAGGGTTGCATAAATTCTTTGATACCTTATAAGGTAGTGCAAACCATATTTATAATGTCAAAAACACGAACTCATGCGGCCGTCCTTTAGACAGACTTAACTTAAAGCCCGTTCCCACTGCTAAGCAGTGGTTCTCTTAAAAGCCTAAGCTTCTTAAGAGAGAAAAGTTAACGGCCATGATAGTTTCACCTGTTGACACTTCTGCAAATCGGATGGGTCGTCGATTTATAAATATACTACTAATATAGTATCATTATAACTATGGTACATTGCATAGAAATATCTTAAAGATTTTAGGTTGATTTGAAAAGTACTGATTCTTCTTAAGCCGTTGGTTAAAATAACGTTGGTTACAAAATTTTGAGTTACATCCTGTTCATGATAATTATTTCTTAAACACATCACAAATAAAACTTACTTATAGCACAGAGTTCTTCTATTATAAGTACCAGCAGCCGTATTAGTAAGTCCTAGCTGTACAATAAGAATGTAATTATTTATTTTCTGTGTAATGTTGTGAAATAAATATACATTTATTATTCATTTATCATTTATTATATTATAACAAAAACAATTACAAAAGGACAAAACAATAGACAGAAAATTGTACAAATGTACTGCTTATTCCTATTAGAAACCTCTTCCAGCAGCCCGATATTTTTAATGATAAACAAGTGTGTACCAACAAAATACATAAAGTATAATTATAAATAAAATAAATTACACATAATATTATAGTAAAATAAAACAATTTTAAATTACAGGACTCCATGCCTCTGAGATTAAAAGGCAGCCATCACATCAATTTGCCTTCAGGAGTAGAAGCCGTATTCTCAGTGATTTCTGGATTTCTAAATGAAAAGGCGAAACAAAGAGTGAGTTATGATGGATGCCTCATCCATCTTCTTATAAATAAGTTGACGTTTTTTTCTCTTTCACTCACTTCATTTTGTTAAATTAGACTCTTTATTGCATTGTAAATAAAACTTTTACTTAAACTTTTACTTTAACTTTTACGGATTTAACTCGCGTGTAATTAGATTTTACATGTTGTTATTATTGCCCGACGTTTCGTAACACTTTTCAGCGTTCGTGGTCACGGGATGACTAAAGATGTAGGTTGTCATATTTTATGAATTAGTTAAATCTACCGTCATTTTAATTATTAATTTGGAGTGTTACGTCTTACGCAAACGGAGCTCACGGTGTCATTAGGTCTTGCTGTGTGGTGGTTTGCTTGAGTTTTAATAATTTTAAATACTGGATCCCAAGCAGGTGGTACGGCCCAACCATCTCTTCTATTGAAATTTACCCAGGTTACACGACTATACTAGGGCTTTTAATGTTACCACCGAGGGGTCGAGCCTACTCCATATTAGGGGCGATTAGGCCTTAGTCAACCAAGCTGGCCAAGTGCGGGTTGGTTGACTTCACACCCAACCTAAGAATTTCTTCATAGATGTGTGCAGGTTTCCTCACGATGTTTTCCTTCACCGTAAAAGCGTCGATTAAACGTACATTCAAATTTAGAAAACACTTTGGTACGTGGCGGGGATCGAACCAGTGCCTCCCGGGTGGGAGACGACAGACGCTCTTACGCACTACGCCACGGACGCCTAATTTTATTTGTATTTGTACTATATTATTTAACTAGTAATTACAATTAAATTGCTATGCATTTATTGTTAACTGTTTTGCAGTTCTGTATTCACAAAACTACAAATGAAATAATGGAATTCATACCAAAAGAAAGTGTGCCAGCTGAATATGGAGGCACAGGTGGTACCATAGGCTATATCATAGGTAAGTTTAAAATATTTTGTTATTCATTACCTCCTTCTAACAATTCTGAGCCTTTCGACAGAGATGTGAAAAAGCACCTTGCAGGTCAGCAAGGAGAGGGTGGCGAGAGTACGGTATAAACAGACATGGAGTATCAATCCAGCGATATAAAAAATTCATATTTGTAAAAATATTTTTGTATTTTTTCACACTTTTTTCTGACCGAACAATTTTTATGAAGAAATTTTTTTTTTTACAATTTTATAATTTTATATCACTATAGTATTTGCACTGTGGTATTGATATGACTATGGTAACTGGGTAGGTGCCCGCTTGAAACCCCACGTACTAAATGCCCCGTATTATTATAATCTCTAAATCTTTGCAATTGGACACTATTTCCACCATCAGGTGCAATAAAGGCATTTGGTAGATTTTAATGAAAAGGCTAGGTAGTTTTTAGTGCGCCTGACCAGTTAACAAAATCTCATCAAAGTTTCTCACTATGACAAAAGTGAATACATACATGCCATTATGAAAGCTGAAAGTCAAGTGCATTCCTGAAAATCTTTCTTTTTAGGAACTTGGTGCATCAAAAACTTCAAATAATGACAAATTAAGAATAACTGTAAATACTAGAAAAATGCACTGAAAAAAATCGACTTGCCTCAGGCGGGACTCGAACCCGCATCTTCCACAATTCCAAATCCGCCCGGATTGTGGAAGATGCGGGTTCGAGTCCCGCCTGAGGCAAGTCGATTTTTTTCAGTGCATTTTTCTAGTATTAATATTTACGCGTTTGTAAACGCAAAATTAAAATTATTCCATAACTGTAAATAATTTATTTGGATTTTAAATGTAACTAGCTTCCGCCTGCGACTTCGTCCGCGTGGACATTTTACCCCCTTAGGGGTGGAATTTCCAAAAATCCTTTCTTAGTGGATGCCTTCACTGTATAAGGTATTTATGTGCAAAATTTCAAGTCTCTAGGTTAAGCGGTTTGGGTTGTGCGTTCATATCTCAGTCAATTAGTCAGGACTTTGAATTTTATATTAAACTAGCGACCCGCCCCGGCTTCGCACGGGTGCAATCCTTATGTAAATATGCATGTATTATACATATAAACCTTCCTTAAGAATCACTCTATCTATTTAAAAAAACCGCATCAAATTCCGTTGCGTAGTTTTAAAGATCTAAGCATACATAGGGACAGACAGACGGCGGATAGCGACTTTGTTTTATACTATGTAGTGATACTAGCTGACCCGGCAAACGTTATTTTGCCTAACAAAAATGATTAAATTACTAAAATGGCTATAAAAAAATAGGGGTTGGTGATAAAAAAGTAAAAATTTAGGGTTGTATGTATTTTTTAATAATAATAATAATAATAATAATAATATATTTCCACGCTCACACCAATTATCTAGCCCAAAGTAAGTATCATTAAGAACTTGTGTTATGGATACTAGATAACGGATTTTTTTTTTTTTTTTAAATATACATAATATTTTTTAGATATTTTTATAAATAAACTTAAATAAATATATAAACAACCATGACTCGTCAACAAATACTCGTGTTCATCACACAAATATTTGTCGCTACCAGGACTCGAACCCGGACCGCTTGATGTGTAGCCAGCTATACTGACCGCTCCACCAAGACGGCGTCATAATAAAAAAATAAAAACAAAAAATTACGTCCAAAAATTAAAAAAAAAGGGTGAACAACCCTTATCACTTAGGAGTATGGAAAATAGATAGTAGCCGATTCTCAGACCTACTGAATACGCTTACAAAGTTTCATGAGAATCGGTCAAGCCGTTTCGGAGGAGTACGGGAACGAACATTGTGACACGAGAATTTTATATATAAGATTATAAGATTTTCAGAATTTGGTATCTATCTTATCTTCGTCTTACTCCTACTCTGCTCCCAAGTTAGTTGGGGGTCGGTGTAGCATATTGTTATAGGTTTTGGTATTAGATTCTAGGGCCGGCCGCCTGCCTGATTCCAAAGAGGAATGGCATCTAAAACAAACAGAACCGTATCTCCACAGATGTTACGGTGATATAGCAATAGAAATGGTAGCCCGCGTAACATTTTATTTTCTATACAAGTAACTACACATTGAACTATTAATAGAAAGCACTTTAAAAGATAACACCGATAATTGATATAAGGAAAATAACATAATTAGCCGTTGCATAACTTTAAATACATTTTCAATGCATTTTCATGAGTATTAAATTTCGATTAATCTTTTTAAAAATAGTAGGTAGTAGACGATATTTTATTTTATATTATTTTCCGGAAAGAGTTAATTGGTTTCATAAACATAAATTGTCTTTATTGGATAACAAAATCTAAAAATAGCATTTATATTTGATTTGAATTCTCATGTGTACGATGAGAAATTTCACAAAATATGAACTGGCAAAATACTATGTATGTGTTCGCTGTATGATACAGCACAACTTCGTCCTGCGTCCAATTAAGAATTAAATTTTCGTTCGTTCTAAAGTTTTTCCTTTTCAAGGAAAGGAATCTTGTCCATAGTAACAGGTTACTATGGATAAGATTCCTTTGCTTAGGGAATATTTGTCTTCCTTCTGGAAGTTTGTATTAAAATATGGACGTCATGCATCAAGAGAGAGACCAACAGACATACTGATTGCGACCGATAAGGTGGTGAAAACCACTATAAAATACATACCATAGTAAAATATTTCGTTATTTCCTAATATTCGATCGTCAACACGGATAACCTATGTGTCAAAATAAAACCACTTTCATTGTATAAAACCTCCTTATATATTTTTTTTTAATTATTGAACTAAGTATCTCACTGACGCCATGAAAACGCGACAAATGCATTAATTTAATAGGCAATCCTTTAATATTAATCGAGTATTGATTATACCGTCCCTTTAGAATACTGTGTTTCATTGTATTGTTTTTTTTTTCAGAATATTGGGTGAATAAAATAAAGGAATACAAGTCTTGGATGCAAAAAGAAGAGCAACTTGGCACTGACGAATCCAAACGCTACAAAATGCCCACTGCTGAAAGCGATATAGACGGCTCATTTAGAAAATTAGATATAGATTAAATGTAATAGTATTATGAACTATTATTTATATTAATTATTATATTACTTCTTCCTGATTAAAATAAAGTACAATAAGGTGTCCAGCCTTTTTACTATCGCCGTAAATGATAACTCAAGGGGTGATAAGGGCGATAGATAACTAAGTACAGGTGCGCTATAATAATTAGATAACAATTTTATGTCATCCATCACATACGTTACATTCACTACGTACCTATGTGTTATTTTGTTAATATACTTTGTATGCTAAAAAAGATAGTTCAAATTACAATAACAACCAAGTCAAAAGCTCGAAAGGAAGCATGAAAGATGTAAATATTTTGTTGAACAGTCTTGATGTGACCAAAGCGAAAATTACTTTCGCTCATAAGAATACTGTACGCCGAATTTGAGTACAATACGATGTCAATTAGTATGGAAATCCGACCATAAGCTTAATTAACAAAGTCAACGTGAAAAGGTTGTGATAAAATGTTTAGCGCTTTACTTATTGTGTGTTATAATAGTGATTCTGTTGTTATAGACTTGTTTAAATTAGCGCGATTGCCCCCTGTTCAGGAAATTTCAACTAGAACACACTTTCTCTAATATTAACTTAATCATCTTATACTAATACCAATTATAAAGAAGGCTTAATACCTAAATCTAATCACAAACCGTACTCGATTTTTGACTCCAGACTGGACTCTTCTGATAGACACGTAGGTATGAGATGTACATCTCATACCTACGTGTCTATCAGAAGAGTCAAAATACCCAATAGCATAGCGGTTTCTACATCTAAGCCGAACCCATTACTTTATTATTAGATACTCAAGCGTATACTGCTGGTAGCGTTCATAGTACTATGGGAAACTAAAATTCCCAAAGGAAACTTTAAAAAACCAATAAATACTTTGATTCAACGAACCAATTAACAAAACATGGCTACATGGTTGGCTTTATGCAACATGTTGTATACAAAGCAACGATGTAGCCGCAGCATTCAGTTGAGGTAGAAGCGAGGGGTATGACGTGATATATTCTACTGAGGGTCCACATTGGAATTTTAAGCTTTTGAATGCATCTCAAACAATTGTAAATTCAATCTCTCATTTGTTATAAGATATGGATACCTATCAGTTACGATTGAGGGACCACCTTTGACCGATTATAACTTTTGAGTGCCTACTTTTACAATGAGGATCAGTCACATAACGGGAGAACCCAATTTTGAATATTACATTGCATGCGTTATGATTTTCTAAGAACACTACTTTTTGATTTTTTTAAATCCATCCATAAATGGCAAAGTTATTTAATATTTTATCGAGCCCTATTAAAAAACGCGCGCCTACTCGGCCGTGGATACTGATGACGTCATTCGACACAATCCGCGCGCGATCGCATTCGTGCAGTACGCATATTCGTGGTTAGTATTGAACACTGTCGGTTTTTTGAAGTTTTTTGCATTGTCGGGTTATTGTTTCTGTGTTATGTAATAATGAACAACAAATTGAAAGATGGATTTGAAAAAGAACAGTCCGATAATCTACATAAAGTGGATTCTTTCTTGGTTTTTACTTTCTCGTAAACGTAGTAAGTATAGAGGAAGTCTTGTAATCGTTAAAAAATTCGACCTCGGGATTTTGACGGATTTACACGTTTTGGATCTCCCTGAGTCCAAAAATACGTTTTTGAAATTAAGCATGTGTGTGTGTGTGTGTGTGTGTCACTGTGTGTCTGTGCGTTAGCACGATAACTCGAGTATGCTTTGACTTATGGCAACCAAATTTAACATGCGTGTATGACATCAAAAAAGGTTTCTATCAACTTTTGAGTCGTCGATCACGAAAGTTAAGCAACCAAGTGCGCGATCGGTACTCAGATGGGTGACCAAAAATTAAAATGCATGTATGACATCAAAATATAAGGTTTCTATCGACATTTGAGTCGTTTCTGGTGTACGAGAATGTCAAGGGGACACTACTCCCGATTTTTGAATATGTAAATAATCATGTGAAGTATACCGAAATCCGCGGTTGGAAGCTTCAAAGGTAAGTATACCTAATTTAATGTCTTAGTTAGTTCAAGCATAGGTACTTCTTTACATGGGGGTCCACATCCGGAAGCCTTCTCGTGGCGGACCCTGGTAACGTGGTGGAGAAACTTTCTCGGCGGGTGTGTGGCTTTTGATGTCAAGTGTCCCTTGGCATTCGAAGTCACATGCCATCGTCGAGTTGTTTTTGTTTTCCCACCACGGCTAGTTCCAGACGGCCCTTTTCAGGGCCACGACCGCGCCAGTCCCGAGGGTGCGATCCGATGGCTGCTCCCGGTGTCCGTCAGGAGGACGCGCCAGGTCGAGCAGCCGTCGGTGAGGAGGCGGCCTATAAGGCCGGCGTCGGCCAGCGGCCCACAGGGGCTGGCGTCAGTCGGTAGCGCCTGTGGGCTGCTGGCCAACAATTGGTGCACAAGGAGTGCCTAGATGAGCAGCGTTAGCAAGGTCTCGGTGTAGTTGCGCTCACGTGCAGATCCCGAGCCGTCTCGCAATAGCGCACTGGAGGTCAGGCCAGTAGCGCAGGCACGCCTTTACCTCGAGTCCCACATATCCCTTGCTGTTAGCACCACCCCACAGGGACGATGCGTAAATGCATTTGACCTCCCCGTCAGTAAAAAAAAAATAGGTACTTCTTTACATGGCAGGAGCGAATATTATAAATGCGAAAGTTTGGATGTTTGTTACTCAATCACGCCTAAATCGCTTAACCCATTTTGATGAAATTTGGTAGGGAGATAGTTTGAACCCTGGGGATGGACATAGGCTACATTTTATCCCACTGCTGAGCATAGGCGCGATATAACGTGCAGTCCACGCGGGCCATGTAACGTGTAGTTCACGCGGGCGATATAACGTGTAGTCCACGCGGGCGATATAACGTGTTGTGCACTACTTATATCCGTACTTTGATGATTGTTAATTGTTATTAACCCACACGTTTATTTTAGGGCTGAGACAAAATGACATAAAAGGATTAAGTTTCAGGTCTTTCTTCTATCTATCAATAAAATAGGTAAAATTTCATAATATATACATTAAAACTTACGTCGAAATGATCTTCGCAACAGTAATGAGTACTTTTGCTTGTTAAAGGATCTCTCTTCATAACACTACACCACTTTATTCTAGCTTTTAGGTCCGTTGGAACACGAAAAATAGTTTGTCCGGCGTACCTACCTACCACTAGTTGTACTCTTGCACTTTGGCACGATACAATATTTGTAATGCTGGGGCCGCACTTGCGCCTATCGTCACGAAGCTTCGTGCTAGGACACGATACACGCAGATGTGACCGGCCGTTATCGGCTATCGTCACGAATATTCGGGTTGCTTGTGCGTTATCGGCCGGGAGGGGCGGTACGTCAGGGTATTAGCGCGCTAACCTATCGCGCTGCGTGGTCAGACATGCGTTGTTCATTTCGAAGGTTGTTCTCCATTAGTTCAGACGCGTACGGGTGACTAAGTATACGATACAGCTGAGTTATTTTTTATAATAAATGCATTACGTAATTATTAGCACACAATTTAGAAGTAAAGAAAGTGATTATGCATAGTTATACGCAAAGAAGGATAATAATACTACGCAATTTACACGTCTGGAAATGATTTCGGCCATCTTGGATTATTGCACGATAGTTGGTGCAAATAAAGAAATGCCACATGCTTTATCGCGATAACTTTGCTCGGGCCGCACTTGCGTGTATCGTACGAAGTATCGCCACGCATTACTTCGAGACGATAGGCGCAAGTGCGGCCCCAGCATAAGACATTTTTATAGGCTATTGATGTCACCCCTATTGGTCTGAGATGTCACCAATGTCACCATACACAACAATAGATTTAGAACAAAACGACCGGGACAAGTACAACTCAAAAAGTGCACGGGATACGGAGTATAACTACAAAACTGTAGAGCGCGCGTGGCGGCGGCGCGGGATTTGTGTCGGATGACGTCACGCGCTCGCGGCTCATACTCTCGGCCGTTTTTTGAACTGCTGCAGTAAAATCGCTGTATCTTCGTCATTTGTTATCCGATTTGAATATTTTTTTCACAGTATGTCATGGTTTTCGTACTGTTATAAAACTGCATACTTAATAAAAAACGTGACTGATCCTCATTGGTTGAACGTACAATTGTTTGAATCCAAAAGCTTAAAATTCTAGTGTGAACCCACAATGGGAACGCAAACAATAAAATACCTCGTCTAGAACTTCCATAAGTCCTGAAATGGAACGCGTATCTGAAGCATTTCTTGTGGAAATATGTCTGTGCACAGGAGAGTGCAAAGTGGAGGTAAGTGCTAATGTATCTTAACTTAAGGGGCTCTTTAAAAGTAGGTTTACAAGAGTAGACTTGTGTCACAAGTCCCGTTGGGAATGATATAAGAGTTCAAAATCAAGACAGCAACACTTAAAAATCCCCTCTTTCCAATACTATGGATCAGGAAGGCGTATCTGAAGCATTTTTTGTGGAAAAATGGCTGAGCCGAACCAGGCTAGTGGAGATAAATGCAAATGATCTTAAGGGCCCCCTTAAAGGTAGGTTTCCAAGAGTAGACTCGTGTCACAAGTCCTGGCGGGAGTGATACACGAGATCAACAATCAAAATATCAATACTTCAAAATTCCCTCATTCCAATACTATGGATTCGGCACCCGCACAGTGAATCATGATTATTATTTGCAACATATAAGTAACTTACCTACTCACCATCATAACAGCCTTCATAATGCGAAGAACTGCTGGGACACAAGGCCTCTCCTTGCCAGCGAAGGAGGTGTATAGGCAGTAGTCCACCACGCTTGCCCAATGCGGATAGCTGGACGGAGTATAAGGTGATGCTATTCTACTCTACTCTGCGCGCTAAAGTGAGCTTACTTATCTACTCTATTAATTACTATAAATAACCTATCGAACAAGAGGCGATCACGTGGTCAAGCGGTCACATTCTGCGTTTTATTTCTTTAGGTTGATCGACGCGGTCTGTGTGGGCATGTCTTAGTATTGTTATACAAAACAGCGAACGCAAAACTGACCGCTTAAAAGTTTGGCCTCGTGACGGCCTTCCGTGTGATAGATACCTTATATGATCGGGTTAGAGAACCTTGGGAGAGGTCTGTGTCTAACATTTTGCGTCTCTTGGCTGATATATATTTATTAGTATGTTAATATGTCCTTATTAATATACTAATATGTTACATATTATCCTTATTAGTATTAATAATAAATATGTTTGAATTTAATACATTGAAAGAGTAAAATTATTTACGAATTGATACCAACAATTTTAGAAATGCTTGATGTAAATCTAATAGGTTTTCCAGCAAACAATGACTCATAATAATGCGGCCTGAGCTGACCTAGTTAAGGTTGATATTCAGGTGGCGTTATCAGATAATTTACAGTGTTAGCCCACCACCGGTAGATAGCTACAAATCAATGGCATCTACATGTCAGTTTCTATCGAACATCTGAATTGATTTTTCAAGTGATCTGAAGGTTAGTGTTCAGATTTCTTTTTTTTTCTCCACTAATCTGTGTCTATCCCACAGGGACATATACCGGGATAAAAAGAATCATATTTATTTCAATTATAGCTTCCGACTGGATTTTCATCCGTACTTCGGTAGGCACGTTAAACCTGGTGGTATGTGACATACCCTAAAATATAAAACTGACAAAAAGGACAAATTATCTTTTTATTATCAGAGGAAATAAAGTAGTTAGTAATTATAAATATACGGTAAAAATTAAGTTTAAGTAAATTTTTGAGAAGAAAGCATGTATTTAAATGTTTTTATTAATTAAAAACCAACAATGTTTTACGTAATGCGTTCATTATTACACATTTCTTCATTTGAGACATTAATCACATAAAATATTAAGGGAAATTAGTTTTCAACCGACTTCAAAAAAGGAGGAGGTTCTCTATTCGACTGTATGCTTTTTTTTTTTTTGTATGTATGTTCCGCGATTACTCCGTCAATTATGAATCGATTTTGAAGATTCTTTTTTCGTTATGAAGGACATACTCCAAAGGTGGTCCCGTATAAATTATACCGAAATTGGTTCAGTACTTTTTTGTTAAAATGATAATTTCATTGGGGATGAAATAATAATATCGTCCACGAACACAAAAATAATGTCAATTTTATTTTTTGAACTTGCCGTTACCTAATATGCAATAGTGAAATTTTGGTTAGTAGGTCCAATAGTCAACACATAAACTATGACAAATTATTTTATGAACTTAAGTTAAATAACTAGGTTCATATAGTTCATTAACTTACCATTCATTTTGAATGAATGGCAGGCATTTGTAATGAGATATAGGTCTGAGACGTGATATTATTTGTTAACCGACTTAAAAAAAAGAGAAAATTCTCTATCCGACTGTTTTTTTGTGTTTGTTACCTGATTACTTCGTCAATTATGAGTATTACGACTCGATTTTAATGATTCTTTTTTAGGTACAGTCAGCTTCATAAATATCTGAGTGTCAAGACTGATCAAAATTATCTAACAGACAAAAATTCAATATTATATGCGCTGTTACAGTATCTTTTTGTTGTAACCATCCAGAGTACTCAATATTATCTTAACAACACAATTCCAATATGATGTAATGTGTTAAGATGACCAATAATATATTCGCGAATAACTATTCAATGGTATCTAAGCACTCAAAATTATCAAAAATATCTTGGTAGTAAAGAAAAGTAAACGCTAATGCAGGGTACTACGGTCCATATACTCCCTTCCTGTAAACCGAGGTAAACTAACCTGAGCTGTCATATGCATATGTCATATGACAAATGCAGGGGCTCTAAATCTAAGGTATTAATTTTACCGAATTCTACATATCATTATATTTATTAATATAAATTAATTCCTAAAATGCTGAAATCGAATGCTGATTAAAATATCAATCAATGAAAAGAAAATATTTACAGATTTAAATGCAATTTTCTATTGCAACTTAGATATGTTTTTGGATAAAAGGCTGCATATTCGAATTCGAATTCGAATTCGAATCGAATTTAGTATGTCATGGGTCATGAATAAATCATCATCAACAGCTTATAATAAGTCTCCACCGAGGGTCTCGAGCCTACCCTACATTAGGGGCGATTAGACCTTAGTCAACCACGCTGGCCAAGTGCGGGTTGGCCGTTTGCGTTCCCGTTGAGGGTCCACATTGGAATTTTAAGCTTTTGAATGCTTCAGCCTATAGTAAAAGTTCTCAAACAATTGTAAATTCAACCTTTCATTTGTAAAAGAAGACACTCAAAATTTATAATCGGTTGAAGGTGGTTTCTCAATCGTGACTGACAGGTATCCATATCTTATAATCTAGGTATTTCAAATATTATTGTGGTTCCCACTTAATATGAACTTATGGCGTTCGATCTAGAGACCACCTTCTGCATGCTACTTCTTTTTATTCAGTGAACAGGCAGGTGTGATATTTAATATAATTATTTTTATTAATGTTTTACTAAGAGTAGTTATTTATAGAAGTTGTAAATTTTACCAAAATTATAAGATATGGATACTTGTCAGTCACTATTAAGGGACCACCTTTAACCGATTATAACTTTTGAGTATCTTCTTTTACAAATGAAAGGTTGAATTTACGTTAAGTTTATTTTATTATTCTGTATAATAAATCATTAATGCAATTAAATACTACATACATTTTTCCTCTTCTTTTAGGATATATTGCTCACAATAATGCAATCATCTGCTATGACACTGCTGAGAGTTTCAATTAAAATATTATTTATCTCCTCTAGTTTAAACTATTTAAATTAATATTGATGATCTTTTTTATTTCTGTTGCGTTATATTTTGTTACCTTTGGTTATCAATCTCTGATCACATCAATTCAAAATCGTTTAGGGAGTTCGTCCACTAGGCCACTAGCGACAATCGCTGACCTATTTTGTTATAGAATATAAAATAATCAGAGTTCCATACTTAAACGCCTAGTTGCTACAAAAAGTTGCTCATCATTAAAGTCGGTCTGTATCCCGGGCGAAGCGATTGTCGCTCTAAAAAGGAACGAACGGAAATTAACTTGCTAACAAAATTGCTCACAAAATCGATGACAGAAGTTGTCATAAAAATTCGTTGTTACCGTGGGAAAGTTCCCATGGCAAATATTCCGTCTGAAAATTGTAACTAAATTAAAACATAACAAATTGCAAAAATACCAATTTAAAGAAAAATCTGTGAAGGCCCTTAATGTCTAACTTTCAATCTATTGAATATGGAATAATCTATGTAAGTGAAGATATTTATGAGTACTCTGAACGCTTAGATACCAATGAACAGTTACGATGCGTACATATAAAAGATCATTTTAATCGTATATATGTTATTGGAGATTTATGGTATGAAGATATATAAGACTGGTTGTTTGTGTACAATATTTTGATAACTTTAAATGAAAAGATATTATTGAAACATTGCTCCTAACATGTTTTTGACCACCTTGGCACCTCATATCATTATGAAGCTGACTGTACGTCAAGATCAGAGATGGCCCGTATAAATTTTATCTATATAAATTCGACCCTTTTTAAACAAATCAGTAATAGCAAAAAAAAACGTTTTAGTTAAAGTTTCAATTAAGTTTTAATGAGCGCCTAGTAGGCCTATCCGTTTTCAATAAAATATACTTTATTTCCACTAAAAATAATAAAATAAAATATTTTTAGCAAAAAAATAGGACAACCGACTTCAATACGTACAAATTTAAACTAAAAAGTAAGAAATAAATAATATTTTTATGAATTAGTTGAAAAGAGCGTCATAGAAAACCAAGGAAAGTATTGATACACATTTATAATTCTTTATTTATAATTCATACTCCGATATATTTGGAGTCGGTGCCAGCCTAAGCAAAATAAACTTACCTAATAGATACGAACTTGATTAATCCATTAACTATACATAATAATGAATGATGAAGATATGAAATAATCCGCCGCTCCGTGAAGTTCGAAAATTGCAAACACTATCCTCCTTGGCTAGCTGGCACCGGCTCCAAATATATCGGAGTATGAATTATAAATAAAGAATTATAAATGTGTATCAATACTTTCCTTGGTTTTCTATGACGCTCTTTTCAACTAATTCATAAAAATATTATTTATTTCTTACTTTTTAGTTTAAATTTGTACGCATTGAAGTCGGTTGTCCTATTTTTTTGCTAAAAATATTTTATATTCCATTTAAAATGGTTAGAAATATCTATGATCGCGCCGTGCGCGGTGGGGTCTGTGATGCCCACGAACGCTTTAGAGTCCTACTGCTCTCTTGGTGGTGACCCCCAGACTGACTAAGCATTACTAATCAGAGCAGCAACACTGTAATTCCAGCTACTGAGAATTCCAAGTACAGCGCTATCACAATTTTAAAATTATTGCGTTTTTCGTTAGACTGGGGTACCTCTTTCTGTGTTCTGTGGGTATATCACACCCCACCTGGTACAGAGAGGGTTAAGCTGGTGGTCCCGGCTACTGTTCTAAGATAGCAGTCTGTTGTTGGCAGGACTTCCTATTGAGATACTTTTTTTTATTCACGGGGAGGTCAAATGCATTTACGCATCGTCCCAGCGGGTGGTGCCAACCGCAGGGGAAATGTGGGACTCGAGGTAAAGGCGTTCCTTCCATACCCACTAAACATCTCCCTGGCCTGACCTCCAGTGTGCTATTGCGGGACGGCTCGGGATCTGCGCACGTGAGCGCAACTACACCGAGACCGTCCTAACGCTGCCCGTCTAGGCACTCCTTGTGCACCAATTGTGGCCAGCAGCCCACAGGGGCTACCGAATAACGCCAGCCCCTGTGGGCCGCTAGCCGACGCCGGCCTTAAAGGCCGCCTCCTCACCGACGGCTGCTCGACCTGGCGCGCCCTCCTGACGAGGACACCGGAAGCAGCCATCGGACCGCACCCGGGGACTTCGGGCGCGGTCGTGGCCCTGAAAGGGGCCGTCCGGAACTACCCGTGGTGGGAGAATAAAAACAACTCGACGATGGCATGTGACTTCGAATGCCAATGGGAAACACTTGACATCAAAGTCACACACCCGCTGAGGAAGTTTCCCCACCACGTTACCAGGGTCCGCCACTAGGAGGCTTCCGGACGTGGAGTATATTGACATATACTGCTATTTCAGGGCCGGCCACCTGCCTGATACCAACCCCCTTTGGGAATGCTGATAAGGGTGGTTTAGTGATACCGCGCTATAGTGACCCCTTGGTGGTATGGTCTGCACGGGTTTCGAATCTCCCTCAGTCGGGTATTATGGCACCCACAGACGGGATGAAAAGTGTAGTCCCGTTCGATGCCATTGTTAATAATAATAAAATAAGTGAAAGTCATTTATCTCTATTTCATTGTAAGCAAATATTTTTTTCCAAAATAACTATACTTCATTTAAAACTTGTGCACGGTAAGAAAATACTTATACATTAAAAAAAATCTGGAGTGGTCTCCCCTTGACATTCTCGTATAATGGAAAAGACTCAAAAGTTGATAGAAACCTTATATTTTGATATCATACATGCATGTTAAATTTTGGTCACCCATCCGAGTAAAGACCGCGCACTTGGTTGCTTAACTTTCGTGATCGACGACTCAGAAGTTGAGAGAAACCTTATATTTTGATGTTATACATGCGTGTTAAATTTGGTTGCAACAAGTTAAAGCATACTCGAGTTATCGTGCTAACGCACAGGCACACACAGAGACATGATTCTAAAAACGGGTGGTCCAAAACGTGTACCTAAATCCGTCAAAATCTCGAGGTCAAATTTTTTGACGATTACAAGACTTCCTCTACTACGTATACGAGAAAGTAAAAAACAGACACTCCTACTAATTCATACAAAGTACCTTGAAGGTACCTTGTCTTTGACCAGGTCCCAGCTTAAGAAGAAAGTAAAGTTTTGAATTGATTATTGTGTCAATTTCAACGAATTAGGAATCGTTGGTCAATTTACGGGGGAAATGAACATGTTTTTAAGGAGTTACCCGGATGCGGATGATTCCAACAAAATTTTCGTTTCCCCGTAGAATCATTAATAATTACAAAAAAATAAATAGAATGAGGCTAATGCTCGTCGTAAGTGTAAAATATACCTGTATTATCGGTCATCAACCCTCGATTCATCGTAACAATGGAGTGCGCATAGTGACAACGGTGAACATACCTAATACCTACCTATATTTAGAGTGTTTGGCGGGAAACTATGGCGTATGGATTGTTTCGATAATTCAAAAATAATTCGGAGTGGGTTTTGTGCAGTGAAAGTGATGTCGTTTCGTTGCATAAGCATCCGTGTTGACGATCAGTTATGAGAAATCATTGAAATAAAGGTTTTTGTGGTGTGTATGACATTGAGAATTTTATAGTGGGATTTCCACCTCATCAGTCACCATCATGTTTTCTGTACCATGCATTTCTCGTCAAGCAGACCCTAGATGCACATCAAGAAAGAAGATACACAACTGAAGACTTGGCTGTGTGGGCTAGATCCCTTTGCCGTCCCGTAATAGAGAAAATTAAAAAAAAATACAACAAATAAAAATGGAACAACCCATTTCTATGAATTAAGTTGACTTTTCAGTGTCTTTTTGAAAAATTATAAAAAGTAAAACTTGGTTTACCTATTATTGAAAACGCAAAAGTTTGTATGGATGTCTGGATGTATGTATGGATGGATGTGTGTTTGGTACTCTTTCACGCAAAAACTACTGAATGGATTACAATAATATAGCTTATACATCAGAATAATATACAGGGTATAATTTAGAGTAATCCTGAGCAGACGAAGTTTTTCATCTTTCCGCGCAAAAACGCAAGACTGCGCATGCTCCAGTGTTCAAGAGGCAAAATATTTGAGCTTTTGGCATTTTAAATAAATTGTAAGTTTAAGTTTTCTTACTTTTAAAACAACTCAAGTTTATTTATATTTTTATATTAATACTGTAACAAATGCAATTGTGGTAATTTTCCTTTCCAATTATCGTAAACTAATTTCCCCTTCATAATTATTTATTTTGAACTATGTATATATTTTTTTTGTTTTATTATATTATCGGCAATCAGTCCTCAGACTATAAGCTGATTTGATGTTTTTAGCTACTCACTTGCAGAGTGTGCTCTCCATTGAGTGTACCTACTCGTATTTGGTAGCTTGGCGCTACTGGCGATTATGTAACTCTAGGATACTGAATCGTTTGAGCCGGTTGGTATGGTCCTGGATTGCTTAGCTGTCGTGCCCGTTCGTTTGGATGGTTAATAAGGCGGTTTTTATATTTTACAAAAGCGCATCGGATTTCTTCCCTTACTGTATGTACTGATAGGTGTTGGTGCAGTTCTGTATTGGTTATATACCATGGTGCGTTCTCTAGTTGCCTTAATATTGTGTAGCCTTTGTATGATATTAATGTTGGAGTCCTTCGCCCACAACTGTATACCATACATCCATGTTGGTTTTAATATCGTTTGGTATATTAGAAGTTTGTTGTCCAATGACAGCCTTGAGTTTCTTTCTAACATCCAGTAGAGGTTCCTAACTATGTATATAATATTTCAGTTTATATAGGTACGGCTTTAACATTTTGTATATGTTGCAGCCGTATCATATCTTTATATTCGAATGGAGATCGCTTATTATTGATAGGTTAATGTTACTTTTTTATGACCAAGACCAGTGGAATTCTTGTCACACACCACTCACACACTCTACAATCCAGCGCGCCGTTTTATAATACGGCGTGTTATACAGGTTATACGATATGACTGCAATATTAATTTATAGTCTCCCTACAATTTTTTTGCAGACATCATGGCTAAAAGTTGGACGCCACTTTGTAAAAACATCGCCATCACAATCCGGCTGAACGTGAGTTAGCCGCATAACATAATACAATCCGGCGCGCCTTTTATGTAATAAATTTAAAATTATTTCGTTACTAAGATATTACTTATACTAGAATTAGGCTATTCTGCAATGTTCCACTCTGCTTGGTCATAAAAAATAACCATGAAACTGTCGATAACATCATACGACTATCGACATAATAGATATAGTACCTTTATAGGTACGTCATCGCTTTGAGGTAACGCTTTTCATTTTATACATTCAATTGGTCTTGTTGTTTTAGTAGTAGGTACCTAGCTGGTAAATCATTAGCCACTAAACTTACTCCCTTTTATTACAAAACGTGGACTAAAGCAAGTCATAGTTTAAAACTGATGCCGTCACTTTTATTTGCTGAATGAAAGACAGAGTTAGCATCAGTTTTAAACCACGACTAGCTTTAGTCCACGTTTTGTAATAAGGGAAACTGGGTTACGCGTAAATGACTAAAAAAGACCATGGAGCCTTAGTATTACATAATTATTTTTATGAATATAAAGGTTCACTTACTGCACATCCTTTTTAAGGAATCGCATTGGTATATTCTCCAATTTTTAAAAGTGGGAAAGTCTTTATAACGCTTCTTAATAGATAGTATGTACATAAGTACGAACACGAAGTTGTCCATTCCTATCATAACACTTATATACAAGTGTAAGTAGTTTTTGATAAGCTTAAGGAACAAACCAACCAACGATAACAGAAGACCAGATTATAACGACTGCATCCTTTTGTCTATTTTCAATAAAATATAACATATCAATATTATGACAGAGTTTGTTTTAATTCGTTCCGTATTATAAGATAATTATCAGTGCTATTAGATTTCTTGGAAAGTAGAAAAAACCATGACATTGATTGCGTTTCCAAGTCAAGGCTTAGTGATATCAATTTGGGTTGTATCTGCGATGTGGATATGAATGACGTTATATGGCTAGATCACGTCATAACGCCTCATATTTTAAGGAAAAAAACTTTGCCTAAAGAAATAAACAATGGTCGTGAAAATTTTGTACTTAAATTGCATATATTAGAAACAATAGTAGGTTTTGCCGTTGTTATTGTAAATTTTAATAGCTCAGGGAATTGCATTTTGCTACGGAGCCGTATCTCATGCAAGTTAGAGTTCAGTTTCGTCTCGAACCATGAGACAATTTTATTAGCGATAAAACAGTATAGTGGTAAGGCATACTATGACATTGAGGCTATTACGATTAGTACCACGTCTGGTGTTATCGAACAAGGTCGTTTTGGCTGTGTTTCTTAAAGTCTTAAATATTTTTGTTGCATTTCGCAATGTGTATTTGATCGCACGTTAATTTGACTTCCTATATTTGGAGCAGCATTGTAAGTAGATAATTATTTTAAGTCAGATTGTTGATTAGTTTACTCTGATGAATTTTTCATTTTTTTTCTATTATATAATATTTTTATCGTGTTTCTCCACGGCTTAGATAACTGTAGCTAACTCGTGAATTAATTGCATAGGCTCCAGGAATATGAGTGAAAATATGTACCTACTTTAGTAACTTTTCAGCAACTTATTTAGGTATGTTATAAACAATTTAAACACCGGTTAATAAAGTGATCAATCAGATTACCTGCTAAGCTTGGCGAATGTTGTTGATTTGTTTACGGGGTCTGCATTTTGTTTTATTTTTAATATTATTACCTACCTATGATCACATAATGGCTATGAGTCATGTTGTAGGTACCTATGTTTTAAAATATGAATATACCTATAATATTTTCCTTAAATTTATGTTTTGTGTGACGGTTTATTTTTTATTTTGAAATTATTTTAATTGCCGATAATTTAAATGTTTTAGAAATTAGGGACTTCATTCTAATGTTGTGCAGAAAATAGCACGCTGGGTTACAAATTGTCAAATTTTCCCAATCGATTATGAACTTTATGTATATCGAGTAGGTTTAGTTTATCGTTTTTCGAAATTAGACATTTTTGTATTGCCTGACGTGCTGTTGACTGTACCTACCTAGATTTGTCTTGATATATTATGCATAACATACAACTGTTTTATTTATTTGGATTTATATGCGGGTATAGTGCGGTTAATACAATTTAACTAATATGTAGGTGTGTACCTACATTTTTGTTAAGCTACTTATATCATTTCAATATGATTGGTATGATTGGTATGATATTCCTGCTATCATTTTTATTTTATTTGACTTCACATTTTTACTAGAAGGATACTTACCTATCAAGATTAAAGAAAATACTGTTGTTATCAAACCTTTAAGTTTTGCAGTAAATGACTCATGTAATAACCTACTTAAAGGTTTATTCCTCACAACTTCATTATTTTCGATCATGCATTCCGTATGTAAAAAAAAATTTAAATAGACGTGGCTACATAGGACCGTATATCAGACTGCAGAAAATTGAAATACGCTTGAATTTATTGAAAAAAAATGTCAGTTTTGGGTAGTTGATCTGTTGTAATTTAGTAAGTATTTTTAAGTTCTATCTGAGGTCTCGCATATTTATTTATTTATTTTAGGACAACCAACAAATCTTACACTATTACAGCTTAAAACTAAGTGCTTAGCAATCCTTCTAAGTGTAGACTTAATTATAGGTATCATATAACGATATGATAGCTAAACTTTTTTTCTAGTATTTTTAGTAGTTGCTGGTTCCTATATGTAAAGAAGTTTAGTCTTCTATATATTATGGCTCTAGATAGATGAACTGCATTTCAAATGCACACCGACTGCTAAATTGCAGTTTGAATGTAGTTAGCACGACTGCAATCAAACTGTGAACCAACCGTGTTGCTCGATTGCAGTCGGTGTGTAGTCGACGTGCAGTTCGAATGCAGTTTAGATGCAGTTGGTCCATCTGCATCTATTGTTGATGAAATACATTCAAATTGACATTTTGCAGTCGGGATGCACTACGTCTGTCTAGCTAGAGCCTATCTCTACAGGGTTTAACAAGTGGGCACCCATCCATGGTATAAGCACTATGGTGATTAAAAAAAATTTGAATTGTAAAATTAATTTAGAAATTTCCAATATCTATGTTAGCCCGAGAAATAAATTCTATGTTAGCCCGGTGTAGGTACCCGGTTTTTATACCATGTATGTACCAAATAATCGTATCCTGTATATGCTACTTAAACTAAGTATCGAAAATTCCAAGTGCACCAAAAAGGTAGACTAATGGTAAAGGTAGGTAATTTGCAAAAAAAATATAGTTTTATTGTGTTTTTTATACTCTTTAATCCATAAATATGTATGTAATGTCTTTTTAAAATATATGTAAATATATTTTTATTCCAATTTTCACCTTAAATGCAATCCACAAGTTCTTTGAGAGATAGATTTCTTCATTTATAATGATTGTTATTTTTCGTCTTCCTCTTATAATTAATTAAAATTAATAAAAACTTTACTTTCGGACTTCGCATCGCGTTCTTTTCATTTCTGGGCAGTAAAATTAATGCATCGTCTATTTTATTTAAGCTCAAATAACAACATGAAGATGGTGAGGCCACTAACGCCAGCTCTTCTCGCGAAGGCTGAGAAGGAGATCAATGAAGACCCCAAGAGGTTACCGACTGACATCGCAGCTCTCAGGACTTGGCTTACAAAGCAACCGCACTTAAGTTCAGTTCAACCCTGTAAGTCTGTATCTTTGATTATTCGTTCATTATATAGTTGTATTAGCCATGTGATGCTGGCAGAGTAGAATAGTATCACCTCATATCCTCCAATGGGTGTCGTAGAAGGCGACTAATGAATCAGCAAGGGGTATTGACCACCTTATACTCCGTCCACCAATACGCATTGGGCAAATATGGTGGATTAGGTACTGCCTAAACCTCTTTCGATAACAAGTGCGTGATACTGAGCGTGTAATATGGGAAACGTCGAAGACGTTACACCGCAACGACCCCATCGTCGGGACGTCATGGTACATTCGTCACGCACACGTCGACGCCGACGTCCTGTCCCGTCCGCGGTGTGGCATCAGCTTTACATAATAAAATACAAAAACTGTGTTGATGCTGTTTAATAATCACGATGAGAGCGGCTTGGTAATAAATAATTTTAAAAAGACCTTTCTAAACATTGGAATTCTAAAACATGAAGGTTTATGAGTTATGGGAAAATACAGTGAACGCATATGTGTTCAATGGGAAAATAAACATGGGCTTTGAAAAAACGCCATCTATATTAACTTTTATACATTAGGAGATGGTTCAACTTTCTACTTTACCATCACCACGTGCTGTTCGTAACATTGCAACAAATTAATGTTACACTTTCCTACGAGATGGCGCTGTAATGTATCAAGCTCGAACCTCTGATTGAAAAAGAAAATAATGTTATGCTTTATTCAGAGATGGTGCTTTCAGATTTTTTCTATTAATGAAAAAAATAACAAAGGAAAGAAGAAAAATCTGCGAGTAAAATGAGAAAAACCAGCTTTTTAAAGTGTATAATAATTCTTTTTTTTCTAGTGCATTTTTTTTAGTATAAAAAAAAATATTAACGCGTTTGTAAGCGCAAAAATAAAAATGATTAAAAATATTCCATAATTGTATAATAATTGATCATGATTTTCTGTTTTGGGTCCATCCTCTCTAAGCTTTTATGGCATTTTATGCAAATTCATGAGGTTTAGGTAAATGTGTTTTTTTTGCAGATAATAATAACAATAATAAATTGTTAAGAAATAGGATTCGTAGGAAAGTCGACTCCATAGAGTTAAATATACAGGGGGAGTCGAATCTTGGGGGTTAATATTTATTATTTGGAAGAAATAGGTAGAAGGTTGATAATTCAAGAAGAAACTGTTATGCACACGTTATTTAACAAAATTTTGTTTTTATTCCAGCGGACCAGTGGCTCACAGCATTTTTACGAGGAAGCAAATTCAGCTTAGAACGAAGTAAAGAAAAATTAGACATGTATTATACTTTAAGAACTCTAGTCCCAGAATTTTTTTCAAACAGAGATCCACTGGATGCTCGTGTTCAAGAAATACTAAAACTTGGGTAAGAAGGTATAAGCTATATTATGAAAAATATATCAAAATTACTTAATCTTCTACTTGTTAGCAAAAAATTGTAATAAAAATTAATAATTATACTTAATCTCAGACCAACTTCCAGAAAATCTAATATTGAAATTCTAATATTTTCGCTTATTGAAATTATCGTGAATGTAAATCAAATTAGGTTCATTAGTGAAAATTTCGGACATCATGAATCGACTCAAGTTTTTTAGTGTGAAGTGAAACGTACCTATTTGGGTTTTTTTCCGCTAGTTCTTATAGTATAATACGTTTTAACATTTCGGTGATTATTTTGCTTTTAATGAATATAGAATTAGCGTATTAGTTCATCCACTTTTTTATAAAAAGGTCAAGCAAATGACTCCATTCCACCAGATGGCAAGCAGAAGTGGAGTCCAAATGCGAAGATAGCTAGCGCGAGAGATAAACCTCCGCCTCTTTTGAATGATCCAGGATTATAAGAAGGAGAGCTTCTGTTGACTGTACTCAGTGCGTCTACGTGCAGTACGCAAGCGGTGTGCTATATCTCATAAAGTTCCAGGATTTAATCGACTCAAACAGTAAAGTTCGTGTATTAAAACCAGTTTTTAATATTTTTCAGGACCTTCTTGCCACTGAAAAACTGTAAAAATGAAGAGTCTCCAAGAACTAGTATTATACGAATAGGACTGTTCAATCCAGCGCAATATCACTTATCCGACTTATTAAAAGTGTCATTGATGATCAGTGAAATTCTGTTATTAGAAGATGACAACTTCAGCGTGGCTGGCGAGGTATTGTCCTTTACTTATCATTTCAAATCTGAGTTTTTTGTTTCAAGATGACGCTTCTTAGTATTTTTATATGATTACGTAGTGGGTATGGCACGGGTATGGATACTTTTGACAGCTCGCGACATTCATTGCAAAGCCTTTCTCGATAAATGGACTATCTAACACAAAAAATATGAAAATAAATCAGTATTTACTGAGATTAGCGCGTTCAACCAACCAACAAAACAAATAAACTCTTCATCTTTATAATATTGGTATAGATAAAGATGCTGAACTGTCAATAGTAGGTCCAGTTCATGACTACAGCAGCAAAAGAAGTCGGAGAAAATAAAAACTACCTACTTCAGTTAGATGAAAGGTAACCTTAATAGATACCGAATTGAAGCATTGCACTAATTTCCACATGTCAGTGAGATGAGTGTAGTATTAATAATTCCAACATTTGTGCTATAATGTTTTTGATCGTCTACTTTTACAGCTATTGGTCGTACTAGGGCCGAATAATCCAACGCTCATTAAATTATGTTCTGTTTATTTATTTATCCATATAAATCAATATTGTTTAAAAAAAATCTCAGTAATTTATGCTTTTAGTTCGTTTATTTCAAATCAAACAAGAGACTGAGATAATTTTTTTTCATTACTTTTTGAAGATGTACTTGTTACTAACCAATCCGTTTTTCTTTCTTCAGGAGGTGATCGTAGATATGAAGAACGTAGGAGTAAGCGTGCTAAGCCAGTGGACTCCAGCGCTCGCGAAGAAAGCGATCTCGTGCTTCGAGAAGGCCCTTCCAGTGAGGGTCAAGAGTACGCACATCCTGAACACTCCGGCGGGATTCGAAGCAGCGTTTGCTATTCTTAAATCTTTCTTGGGCGAAAAATTAAAGAAAAGGGTATGCTCTTAGAACGATTAATTAATCACCTATTTAACAAAGTTTCCTTCTGAAATTTACCGTAGTTTTTGTTCAATTTTGGAATTACGTTTATAATTAATTCAATTGTTACTGATACTTTTAAAAGTTTTGAATATCCATTTGTATTTTCGGTTTCAAATATTCATATTTGGCAATTAGAATTAAAAAAACTTACGAGAAAATAAGTTCCGTTTATAAAAAGCACTATTCCGTAACTGGAAAATTAAGGGAAAAGTGCAAGATAATTTGATTGTATGAATGATGGAAAGGGGAGTAAATGAGATGAACGCAGATTGAGCGAACTATTGGATTGTGGTGTAGACAATGAGACTATTATAAATACGTCAATTTCCTATTTTGTTTACAAGTGGTGTATTAATGTCTTTTTCAGATTCACGTACATAGTAAAAATTATGATGCTTTGTACAAAGACATTCCTAAATCAGTGTTACCAATAGAGTATGGCGGAGAAGATGGCTCTGTCAAAGAATTAACAGGTACGTATAATTTCGTTGTTCAAAATGATTATTAAACAGTAGAAATTACTACTTTGGTCAGTCTTACTCGTAAAAGAATACTGAAACAGCCAGTTGCAGCAACTTTTACGTTTAACAATTCTGCGAAAAGTAACGTAAAAGTCAACGTCAACTCAAAGGAATAGGTCGTTCCATTTTTTAAACACATTATTAATTTTTTACAAAATCGTGTAAAGTATAACTTGCTGCAACCGGCCGATAGTCTTGTTGATGATACGAAGCTTCATCGGAAATCCTCAACCACCGAAAAACTAGCTATCATATTACTGTCGGAATACAATATTACTTATATCAACTAAATACAACTTACTACTGCTTCGCCAGAAAAAAGGTGTGTGTGTGTAACGTTTTGCAAGGACTGTAATTTAGGGCTGATAATTAAAAATCAGAGACGAGGTGTGTGCTTCTTTATTGCAGTCACAAACAGGAAGGGCGGCACAAGTTGACATAACAAAAAAATACAATAATTTTATTATTTTTAATATTGAGTTGCCAACAGTGTGTGCAATTCACACACGGCAGAAGTGAAACTTCGGAAAAAGAGCAAAAGTGATTTCAGAAGCAACCATAGATACAACATATGCTGATATTGGTTGTGAAAATGTTGAACTATAAACAAACCTCTATGCATTAAAAGCTATTTGGTATCGCTTTTTGGTTTTTCGATTTTTAAAATCACACCGGTACTAAAGAAAAACTTCTTACGTACTAAAGAAACACTTCAAAAACACTTTTTTTCCGACTGGTTGTTTTTTCAGCTGCCGATCGATTCTGTATGGATCTCACTTCTTACCTCACAACTCATTTCGAATTTAGCTGGCAAACGCAAACGAATATGACAATAAAAGGAATAATTTTAATCAATATGATTTCTAAATTAGATTTAATGTTGTTGTACACTGCCATGGCTTACTTCGTTTTCAGTTTACTCAACAAAACAAAGGATTTCCAATAAATTTTGACAGCAAAATTTTAAATGAGATGTGAGTGAGAAGTGGGATCTTTACAGAATCGCACGGCAGATTACTAAATATTTATTGGCAAGATTGATATTACATATCTATGGGTATATTCAAAGTTAACTTAAAGATCGTTCTTATTGTTTCTTTTTATAAAAAAATCATATTTCTTAAAATTAATTTATACATTTTATTAAATGCTACGGATGTTATAGCGATAAAACAATGCATTGTAATGTAATGGCTCTATCAATCTAATTATGCAAATCTAACCATGAATACAGAGTGGTTTATTCAATCAATTAAAGGTTAATTAGTCGGGCTGTGATTTACTGTGAATGAAATATAATTTTAATTGATTACTTTATTCAGTGTGAGTTTATATTAATTAGGACACCGAAAGATTATCGTAACACGCGTTTTATATAATACACAATTTATTAAGTTTTAAGGTTTATTTTAATTTAACCAAACATATCTGTATATTTCTGAATTTCGAAAGTAGATTTAGAGACTTATTTACTCAAAATGAGCATTGTCTACTGAAAAAAGCTTATAAAGCTTAGTTAACCTTTACCTTACATAAATATGTTCAGAAAAATAAATTAAATTGTAGGGAAAGAGATTATTAAAATACATAAAATTCACGGCTTGAGTTCACCAACACGTAAAACAAACGATTAAAAGTTATTCGTCAGTTTTTGACAATTCTTCTATACGATAAAATATAATAATCGCCTGTTTAAATGTTGGTGATTTCTACGAAAAGGAAGTCCCGTTTACTTGTAATCTATACATATCAAAATAGGCTTAAAAACTAGTAGTTTCAGTATTTTTTTATGCATTTTCATGTAGTAGGTAAATTCAGATGTTACGTTTTTAAAGACACAAACATGAACCCTGCAAGGGCATAGCAATCATAAAATTAAAATATTATTTCAAAATAATTAATTGTAGAAGACATAACATTAAGTAGCTATTTAAAGATTTCGTTCTACGTCATCAAATTTATTAATAATTGAAGTATGTAGTTTGTTTTTTAGAATTGCTTAACCGATATAATGCGACATTTTTACTGAGTAACGATAATATTTAAAAAAAAACACGCTGATGAGGTCACAGACGGATCGCTAGTCATTAATATTAATATTTTTTTTTATAAAAAGGTTAAGCAAATGACTCCATTTCACCTGATGGTAAGCATAAGTGGAGTCCAAATGGAAATATAGCTAGTACCAGAGATAAAGCATGCCCCTTTTGAATGACCCAGGATTGTCAATTCAATAATTTGAAGTTTCTCGAGATTTAAGGATAAAAAGTACGAAAGCTGATTATTAAAATATAATTGAAGTGATTGTTAAGATATTGCGAATTGTTGTTACAGAATACTGGAAAGCGAAGGTCGAGAGTTATAGGGACTGGTTCATTAGAGAAGAGAGTTCGAAGTCGGACGAGGCAAAGAGGCCAGACAAACCAAAGACGACATCAGAGCTATTTGGTGTCGAAGGATCTTTTAGGAAACTTGACTTAGATTGAAAGATAAAATTAGATTGAAATAAATCTGCTTAGCTCTAACATTTCTTACATGTAAAACTTTCCGTGCCGCGGGTACTTTTTGTAGTAAATATATTTTTCTTTAACTTTTTGTTACATTATTTTTTGTTTCTTATTTGTTTTTGTTGTGAAAATAAAGCGTTTAGTGTACCTATAGTTGTTGGAAGTTTTTCTATCTCGTTTGGCAATAACATGCATACACGCTTATAATCCAGAAGAGTTGAGGAGTTTGGTGAGAGAGAGAGAGGGAGTGAGGTAACAATGAGTTGCACATAAGGTCACAAATGGCATGGGTCATGCAGTTTGGCAATAATTGTTAAGAAGACATCACATTTAATAACGCTCATAATCGGAAAAGGGGTTGAGCAGAGCTGTAGGTACAATAATCACGGTTGTACATAAAGCCATATCTGGCAGTATGGGCCATACAGTACACCAAAATAGTAACAGGTTGCCACCTGTCGGCTACACAAATGGGGATAAAAACCCAAAGCAACTAAACCTTCAGTGAACCGACCAACAAAAGCCAACTACCAGGACAGATGTTAGACTCTAAATTACTGAGCAGTCCGGGTATAATTGTTTTTGCGGTAGTCATGTTTATTATCATAACATGGTATTAGAAAGAAAAAGTTTCATCTTAACTGGGCGTCAAATAATCGCAAAAATATTTCGTTCGGATCTTAGAAGTGTAAATTTCAAAGATTTGATGAAACAATGTTTACCATAAAAACATAAGCACCAAGCACTGACAAATTTCGACAGCGAAAGCAACCACCCGGATTGCGGAAGATGCTGGGTTCGATTCCCGCTTGAGGCAGGTAATTTTTTTTCAGTGTATTTTTTTTGTGTATTTTTAAAAATATTTACACGTTTGTAAACGCAAAAATTATTCCATAATGTAAGGTAGTTTCATCTTAACTGGGCGTCAAATATTTTTAAAAATATTTCGTTCGGATCTTAGAAGTGCAAATTTTAAAGATTTGATGAAACGTTGTTTACCATAAAACCAAGTGATTTTATGCAGGATGACACATTGCCATTTATAAAAGAAGAAGAAGAAGACTTTATGCAGGTTTGACTTAGGAGAGATTGATTTCAGAAATCATGATTAATTTGTTAATATACATTTTGTAACATTTTATTATTCTTGTAGTGAGTGTGATAATATACTATGATATTATTTCAATTCGTATTATAAGCTTGCGAGTATCATGGATCGGGTGACGTGAAAGAATTTATAACAAACATTGAGAGTTATTTATATCCATGGAATGTAGGTCCAGTGTAGGTAGCGAAACGAAACAACGTGAAATATATGAGTAAGTTAATTAGGCTTATATGTTTTAAAAAGAAAAGAAAGAGGCCTGGACCTTTCTGAAACTTTTCTAGGCTCCTAGAACGCATATCATCATAATAAAGTGGAAGAACATTATCTGCCTCTGTGATTATTAGTTCATTACTTATATTTAGCAGTATTTCTATAAAAGTTTGTAATATTGATATTTAAGTATAATAATTATGTTACTCGGAGTTCTGAGATGATTTTGAGTGTAACATCTGTCCTGGTTGTTGAGTTTAGTTGGTTTGTTAATTTTTGGATTTGATTTCAGACAGACAATAATTTCGGCAAAGTTACACAACCTTCAGAATTTGTACGTCGTATTCACTGTGATTGGGTTCCCAATCGAATTGCTTTCAAATACTTTGATTTGCAATGTACTGTCATTTTGATTTTGTTTTATGCATTTTTTTTGATACCAAGTTGATAAATATTCAACACTTATCATTAGCCTTAAAAACGTGTTACGTACGTACGCTCTCAAGGCAACGGATGACACGAGAAAAGACATTTACAGGCTACGACACATTATTATCATATAATTAGATTATTATATTATTAGGACAAAGATAAAACATGTCGTTACCTGTAAAATAATAATTAGGATTACTTTTTTTCTAGCGATAATTATAATATTATCAACTTTAAATAGAATTAAAGTTGGTTATTGGGTTAATCTGGTTATTTGACTTTTTATAATATAATAAAAAGTAGTTATTAAGCTGTTTTTTAAAGTTGTACAAATAATTAAAAAGTAGCTTATTATAAAAATACATTATTTACATATATACTTTATGCATGAGTTCGTCAAACTCATAAGTTTGGAGTACTCAAGAATGATAAAATACAGTGAGATAAAAGAGTGGCTACTAAAATTATCAAAAATCATACAATTTGCTTTCGATTTCTATGAATGATATAATATATCATTGATAGAAATCAAACGCTAATTGTATGTTTTTTTAGTAGGCGGAAATGAGATTTGAATTTGGAATATATTACTCACGATGCAGCCGCATCTCCTCACCTGCTCTGAACGGTTCTTCAACGCCGCAGAAGAGCATCTTAACCCCCTCATCCAAGGGGCGGCACATTACGCCTCCCCACCCTCTCGGCATATAGGTACCGTAGCCCACGACACGTCCTCACAGACGCTCCAGACACTTTGAAGCAGGACCTACTGGCCCTGAAAGCGGCGGCATTAGCGCCGTCGCCCGCCTAAGTTATTGTGAGCTACCTTCTGTAGGCTCTGCAATAGGCCACCGTGCGTTGCGTTCGGCCCACTCTGGTGTCCGTTCGTTCGTTTTAGTGCTAATGTCCTAATGTGATTACATATAGGGCAGCGCTACAACTTTGGGAAGGTTTGCGACTGTTCAGATAGTCTGCCACTGTGAGAACAATTACCCTACACACTACGCGTTCGACCCCGTTAAGGGGTCCGTTCGCCTTCCGCGCATATGCCGTAAAAATACAATAGTCTTTTCTCCATTTCAGTTTTAAGGAAGATAAAGGTTAGGCAAAGATATAGCTTTTGAACAAATTTTTATGTTCACCTCAAAAACTATCGAGATTCAGTCTTGCACTTCAATGTCTTTTTCAGCGGAAAGATTTTTTCACACTCATAAATAGTTTTATATATGACTCCATAATTAAGCTGTAGAGTACTAACTTGAGGGTTTAAAAATCTAATTAAATTTTTTTAGCTTGATTTACAATTAAAAAAAAGCGAGATATTAATGTTCGGGCGCCAAATTATTTTCTTTGTTATGAATCTATAAAATCATTAGTGTTATCTATAAAATCGTTATACTTACGTATCGTGCCGTGTAAAATACGTGGGCTTTGGCCTCGTCATCGTCGCGCGCGCTCGCCTACAGTCGCGTTTAGTTATCACCGCGTGTCGGTCATGCGCACTCGCTGTGCGCCTTGACATGTCCCCTATTACAACGCCTGGAGAGAGCTTGCGTTTTGAACAAGTTGCAACAATAGTTCACAATGACGCAAGAGGAGACGTACACTCGTCTCGACGACGAACTTCACGTACACAATTCTGACAACACCGATGAAGACGATGTTGTTATCAGGCGACCGAAAACCAGCGTCAGAGACATGATTCTTCGCTTCGAGAAGACGTCGCTTAGTAACTACAATTCATCGAGTGAATCGCTGGAAAAGTCAAAAGATTCATGCTTAGGAAGTTTAACGAGTATAGTAAATCCAATACAAAATCATTTCCAACATTTGAACCCAGTGATAAAATCTCAAGATCGGAATTCGAACGTATCTGTGAATTCTTTATTATCTAATGTTTCGGTGAATAGTTTTGAATCTGGTTCTTCTGGTTTTGTGTCTGATAGAAAATCGGGACGCGAGAGCCTCGTCCCTCATAGACCTGCGCCACCACCTCCGGAGCCTTTCAATGATAGTCCTTCTCCTGAAAGTAAATCACCTGTACCGGAAGATACCAGGATCGTGGAACGGCGGTACTCATTTACAACACCTAACACTTCCCCCGTTGCAAATCGCCGAACACGAAAACCACCCGTTATGAGAAGAAAATCCAACGTCACTAACATAAATTCCACAAATTCGGGAGAAGCGCTTTGGTCATATGGTGTCCGGCAGAGTGACTTAGAAAAATTATTACGATTAAAGAGATCGGAAGTTTCTGATCAGGAAGAGGATGCCAAAAGTATTAGTGAGGAATCAGAAAATAGTAGTAACACTAGTTCGGATGATTCCAAGGACAGTGAAAAATCTGGTAGGAGTGCGGAATATGTGGTTAATGAAGATGAAGGTAGAATGGACACGTTATCAGGTGATCATTCAACAGATACTTTAATTAATGAAGACAATAGTGACGAACAAGACGATGTATCGGTTGCATCGGGTGAACGTAGTAATTATGACAATGTTAGTATTAAATCTATATCATCTTTCGACATGGTGCCGTATCAAAAATACGATAGCATCACGGTTTCTTCGGATGAGTTCGGTTCAGAAATGTGCAATGCCCCAGATACGGAGTTCTTAACAGTGAGTGCAGTGAACGAGTGGTGTGTTACAAGATCTTTGGCACCAGCATTGATTCCTGTGGAATCTAAAAAGGAAAAATATCGAAGGTAAGGTATTTAAGTTTTTATAGATAACGAGTAAAATATTTGTGATAAAAAGGTATTGTGATATCATGCAAGCATTATCGCTTATAGCTAAGAGTATCGATATGTGATACGAATTATTGTTACTACTTACAACTTTTCATAAAATGGAATCTCGATCGTCACGAAAACGTCATGTTAGATTAGGTTTTAAGTAAATATGATACAGATTTATTAACTTTAAGTAACTTAAATGTTGCATTTGCAACAAAACAGGCATTGTAAGAATGTGTGCGCACGCGGTTAAACGTAGCGCAATTGAAGTTTCACCTTGATGTTTATTCATATGGTGCTCAATGGATACCAACGCACTGAGTTAATCTCCCTTATTTGACGAACAGGTGTTCTAAATGAGCGTATAGTTCTAGTGGTAGTAGGTAACTATTATACGTATGGTTGAATGACAATGTTGCTTGTAGTAAATTTATGTGTATTAATTACGTAATTATAGACATAATATATTGAAAGGCTTGCATTTAAATTCACACCATACAAACCTAACCTAACCCACAAAAAAGGATAAATGTTAACCAAAAAAGTGTAAATTCCCACCGGAAGTTGTATTTGGTGAGCCAATATCCATTTTGGTGATCACTGTACTGTACTGTACGGATTTAATATTTCCTTTCATAAAATCTATTGTTCTTTAATTAGAATTTAACTGCTCAACAAAAAGATCGTGTTGACATTTGCAATATACATTTTTTTCGTATTAAGTATCACAGGTCATTTGTCATAAATATGTCAATATCTGTCTTGTGTTTGTGTTGGTTGTTTTTAGTTATCTTACGCCTAACGACCACACCTATTATCTTGACCTAAACAATGGGTGAAATTGCATAACATTCTTCTTGAACCTAAACGTAAATATTTAAAATAACTTTCATAAACACATTTAATGAGGTTTAACTTACTATAGTTAGTCAAATCAAATGCATGGTTTCTTGGAGCTAGGGAGACCTCTAGTTCGAGAGTAAATGTGACCGACTTCTCAAAAAATGGCGACTCTTACACATTTGGTTTTAAATTTGTTTTTTTTTTTGTAAAAAATTTACCTAAATAACTCCTGTTTTTGTTTCTAATTTTTTGGCGAAATATTTACATTGCTTTCTCGTTCATATTCCGTGTTAAATAAATTGGAAAAGTGTCCTGTGTTTCGTTAGCAGAGTGACCGTGACGCATGTATTGTCAACAGTTCGTTTGAACTGAGTGATGACAAAATGTACTTGTTTATTCAAATTCCGATTAATTATGGAGCCTACCTACACAATATATTACGAATTATTATTTATTAGGTGGTAGCCCCATATTTAGGTCCTCTGGGTAGGTACCACCGTCTTTCTTATTTCTGCCGTGAAGCAGTTCGCTGTGTTTCGGAATGAAGGGAAAGGTAGCCAGTGTAATTACTGGGCATGGAAGGCATATCCTCTTAGTCCCCAGGATCGCAACGCACTTGCAGTGATAAGCGATTTACTCTTAATATTGCAAGTGTCTATAGGCGACGGTAACCACTTAACGCAAGCTTGTTTGTCATCTTATATTATAAAAATATATCTTTGGTACTAAATCGTAGGTATCACAAATGAGATAGGTAGATAGAGAAATATATTTGTTTATTGTTACGCTCAAAGACTGAAAACGCTCATTGAGCGAAAAATGTAAAACACAAAAGTAAAACATCCACATGGCGAAATTCGTATTATGGCTCTCACAACGCGTTGTGGACTTGTGGCAATCTGTGGCAATCACAGAAAAACCACATAGCGAAATTCATGACGTGGCTGACGAAGCACTGTGCGTCGTTAAAAAGCCACGAGCGTTGTGGTCACAAAAAAGTACACTTCGCCTGGTCATAAAAAATAACCCTAACCTATCCCATTACTCACCTATAGATATGGCTGAGTGATGTGTAGGGTTATTATTTTATAATCATGGCTTTTCTTCATTGCCACAACGCGTCGCGGTCGAATAGCATGTCAGCCACGACAAGAACTCCGCTATTCGCTCAATGCGCGTTTTCGGATTTTGAGCGTAACATAAATATTTTGCAAAAATTTGAGAAATCTTCAAAAACCTATCGGGGTTTTGTATTAAATAAATTTATTACGGAACTTTCGTTTTAGCTAATAATAATTATCAAATAAACTCAGACTCATATTTATAAACATTAATTTTTATTTATTGTGTTTTTTTTGTATTAATTATCTTATACTGTCTATATTGTTATCAGCTTACGGAATATTAAAGACGTAACTTATTAATATTTTTACAAGAAAAGATGGTTGCATGAGGGTTGTCATCAAAATAAAATGGAATTTTAAAATTATAATAATTTGATTAAGTTTGCTGCAAGTATGTGTAGGTCGTGGTCACATAAGCAATGGTGCCAAGTGCGCGGTCGGTATTCGTTTTGTCGAAAAAAAGCAAAAATAAAAATAAATAACAACTTATATGATTGGTACATATTCTATATATTATACATTATCCTAGCACACTTCTTAATGCCTTTATTTGGGCTAGATACCCAAATAGTGTAATAATGTTAAAAATAAACGGTGTTGAGCTATATTTAAATTCAGTCGTACAAATTCTTGTACAATTATTGATAATTGTTACCGACACACCAATTACACAATCTTTACTGTGGTAATTAATTAGCTAAATCAGTTATCATTAAGAACTAATGTTCTGGATAGGTACTACTCGTAGATACCGCATAAATATAGTTTGACGATATCGATCGCGATTCTAGTCACATTGTCTTTATTTTTTTTACTATCGCAAAAGTTAAGCAACTAAGCGATAAGATACTCGGATGGGTGATCATAAATTTGCTGATGTTTTTATGAACGTTCCTGATATTTTATTTAAATATTTAGAAACTGTCATATGTGGGTATTACAATTTGTAGGTTAGTTTATTACAGAATTACGAAGCATGCATACCCAATAAACTAAAGTATATGCAAAACAAACGAACGAACACACTCCTACGCAGATGATACCGCTCTCGTTTTCTCTGCCCGTTCCTGGAATGATACATTCCAACTTGCCCAATCCGGTTTAGACTTAGTTTCCCTATGGCTCCGTACAAATCTACTCACTCTAAATTCCAAAAAAACTCAGTATATTACCTTCTCTCTTAGGAGCATTCCACCTAATGAAATAGACAACCTTCGCTTAACGGCCCACTCGCATCCCGAGTTTCCTTCCTCCCCATGTAACTGTCAACCTCTTACCTCCACCGATTCCACAAAATATTTAGGTATAATTATAGACAACCGACTGTCATTCGAGCCCCACATCAATCTCACTTCTGGTAGACTTCGTAAACTAATGTTTGTTTTTAAAAACCTACGCCAAGTTGCAGATCCTTGTCTGGTCCGATCTGTCTACATATCAATTTGCCAGTCACTTATAGTTTACTGTCTTACTGCCTGGGGTGGAGCATGTAAATCTTTGCTAATTAAGCTGGAAAGAGCCCAGAGAGCAGTCCTCAAAGTCTGCACATTTAAGCCCCTACTATCACCAACTTTTGATTTATACCAATATTGTGAGGTCCTTTCCGTGCGCCAACTCTTCATTTTATTAACTGTTTTAAAACAACATAGCAGCTGCAAATATGATCCGTCACTATTGTCATCCCGGCGAAATCACCTTGTTGCTCGCTCAACCTCATTCAAAACCTTCTCCTCACAGCGGTTTTTCTGTTTCTTGGGCCCTTTCCTTTATAATAGACTTCATCGCGAGCTCAACATTTACCACCTTACCAAATTTTCCTGCAAATCCAAAGTCTCCAATTATCTACTAACCAAGAACTATGTGGAGACCGAATCACTCCTTCTTCCCTATAGGTAACTCACACACATAACCCTTTGTCTCACACTCACGCTTACAAACACACTTACACGTTGTTGGTATTTCTTTAATGTTTTTGTTTTTTCTTCTTGTTTTTGTTACTAGCATAACGGTATTATTTGTACCCCAATTGCCCCATCCAGTGAGGAGAGTGCTGGTGCTCTGTAACACAATGGTGAATATCGCGTGCAGTCGAATAGTGTAGACGTGCTCACTCATTCAAAATTATTTAAATTAACAATTATAAATTGTGACCTAGTTAAGTGATGTGTGTAGTAAGTGCAAGCTAAAACGCTGTGTAGTTCATAATAATGAAACTTAACAATTAAAAAGTAATTAAGTGTAAATAATGCCTTTAGAGGATAGTCCATTTAACCGGAGCGGGATAACGCGCCGCACCCCTCCGTCAACACCTACTAACCCGAACGCACAGTTACATCAGGACACTATGGAAGTAGTCTCTACTCCTGAAATACAAAACTGGCTGACAACTATTGAGCAATACCTCAATGAGATATGTAATATCTCTAACGACGGAAAGCTGAATGCGGACCAAAAATTGAAGATTAGTAGCCTCTGTCGAAAAGTGGGACATGGAACTTCTCAGATGGCTGTTACATACCAATCCCTAAAGCAAAAGGCTTTACAATCTTATTCTTCTTTACAGGCTCTAAAAGAAGACCAAGCTATAGGCGATTGCTTACTGGAGCTTAAGAAAACAGTAAGTGAGGCATGCTCTAAGCAAGTAGCCGAAAATACTTCTTTTGCGGACATGGTAAAAAAAGGCTCGAATAACTTTGTACGTCCAAATCCCATTAGCTCTGTGGCCATTTTTCCCAAAGATACCTCGAAAACCAGTGATGAGACGAAAAATCTAGTCCAAAAAATAATTAACCCCGAGGAAATGAAGCTAAAAGTAAGGGCAGTTCGAAAAACCAGAAATGGAGGAGTGATTATCAGCACGGAATCTAAAGATGACTTGGAAAAGCTCAAAAGCTCTGTGCAGCTTGTTAATTCAGGTCTCACCGTGGACGAGACGAATAAGAGGAAACCACGCATCATCGTGTTAGGCGTACCGTCATCGATGCCCGAACAGGATGTATATAAATGCATCTACGAACAAAACATTGTCGAAAAATTACCTGCTTTGTCCCGCGATGCATTTCTGACCTCGGTTAAGCTCAGCCATAAGTCAGGTAAGAAAAATACAGAGTCCTGTAACTATATTCTGGAAGTATCAGCAGTAATTCGCAAAGCCCTCATTACACAGGATAGAATTTTTATTAACTGGACGTCATGCCCAGTAAAGGACTTCACTTTGGTAACAAGATGTTATAAGTGCCAACAATACGGTCACGCGGCTAAAACATGCAAAGCTGTGACCACTACGTGCGGCCACTGTGGTGTAGAGGGACACTCCATTCAAGAATGTTCCAAGAAAGCAGAATCGCCAAAATGCGCAACATGTCTGCGATTCAATAAACCTAGCGGCCATAAAACGGGAGACGCCGATTGTCCTGCCAAAAAAGCCGCAGAAAATAGGTACATAAATACAGTAGATTATGAGGGCGCCTGAGAGCGCCACTTATTATTTACAACTTTAGAACTTTTATATTAATAATGGATGCCGACTTAATTACCGAAATAGATAATATAACTATATCACAGTCAAAATCGTGTGAGGTTGAAGAATGCGGTAAATATCTTAGTATGCACAATAAGTCACTAACAATACTAACCCAAAATATTCGTAGCGTATATAAAAATATAGATAGCTTTCATGTATTTTTAAACAGAATTAATTTTTCTTTCGATGTAATGATTCTTACTGAATGCTGGTTAACAAATAGATATGACAATCTGCCTACAATACCGGGATACAACCTATTCTACAATAAAATTAACCACAGTCAAAATGATGGGGTGATGGTTTACACTAAGGAGCCGTTAGACGTCACTGTAGAAGAGCCAAGCATACATAATTGTAATTGCCTCATTGTTAGAATAGGAAAGGACACAGCAATTATAGCATTATATAGGTCTCCATCTGTAAGAAACTTAAATCCCTTTCATGTCTCTTTGGCTCAAGCCTTGCAGTCACTAACCTCCTGTACTAACATAATTCTAACTGGCGACGTTAATATCAATATAACATCCGAATATCTCGACTCAGGACCTCAGGATTACCTTGATTTATGTTCATATCACGGTCTTTTTGCCGCCCATACTTTGCCTACACATCAAAGCGGCTCTTGCCTGGATCATATGATGATAAAAACTAGCCTTCCGTGTATTTCCCTTGTTACTAACTCTACTGTAACTGACCATCATGCTGTCCTATTAACCCTAAATCTGACGGTGCATAAGGCAAAGCGACCTTTGACCAAAGTCAAATTAGACATCAACAAACTCGAGTGCGATTTATGCAACATAGATTTTAGCCCAGTTTACAAAACTGCTGACGCTAATGAGTCACTTTCGTTTGTAATTAATTCACTTCAACTAGCAATATTACGTAATACGAGTGAAACCACTATAAATAAAAAATATTATAACATCAAGCCCTGGATTACTCCCGGACTAATACGTTGCATGAGACACAGAGATAAACTGCATATGAAAACTAAAAAAGATCCTGGAAATATGATACTTCAGTTATCTTATAAGCGATATAGAAACTTTTGTAACAATCTGTTAAAATCTATAAAAATAAATTACGATAGGGACAAAATCAGCAGTGCAGGAAAAAATAGTAAACTGCTTTGGAAATACATTAAAGATGCCACTTTTACAGCAAAACAGCGTGAGTCGAACTCGAGTTTGTTGTCTATAAATAACTCTTCATTTTTATCAGCTAATTATGTTAATAACTATTTTGCTAACGTAGGGAAAACTCTTGCCGAACAAATCCCGAAACACACCCCTACACAGAGATCTGAGTCGCTCTGGAATCTAAACAATAGGGTTAACTCTTTTGTTTTGTTAGATACCGACGAAGAGGAAATAACTAAAATTATTACAGGAATGAAGGATGATTGTGCTTCTGGATGGGATAACATAAGCAGTAGTATCTTGAAACGATTTATATATATTCTGGTCAAGCCCCTAACCCATATTTTCCGTACTTGCTTAATACAAGGAATTTTTCCAAAATATTTGAAAAAGGCTGTAGTCATACCCATTTACAAAGGTGGGAAAAAAGACTCAGTGACCAACTATAGACCTATTTCACTTCTGCCTTCAATATCCAAAATCCTGGAAAAGATAATAAACAATAGACTTGTAATTTTTTTAGAAAATCATAACTTTTTTTCGCCGGCGCAATTTGGATTTAGGAAAAAATTATCCACTGCTGATGCAGTACACAGCTTAACCGAGTATGTTGCAGAAGAGCTGGGCAAAGGAAACCAGAGTCTAGGAGTATTCCTGGATTTGTCTAAAGCTTTTGATTCAGTTTCTGTACCAGTGCTTTTGAAAAAACTAGAAGCGTTGGGGATAAGAGGAAGGCAGCTGAAACTTTTTACAGATTATTTAACTGATCGTTCTCAGTGTGTTAGAATAGGAAATGTTACCAGTGATGAACATAAAAGCTCTGGATTCGGTGTTCCTCAAGGAAGTATTCTAGGTCCGACACTTTTCTTGATTTACATTAACGACTTATGTAATCTCAAACTATCTAATGGCAAAATTATATCCTATGCGGATGATACGGCACTAGTTTTCTCTGCGAATAGCATGAAGGGCCTATATGAAATAGCTCAACTAGGATTTAATATTGTAAATAACTGGTTACGTTGCAATCTACTAACAATTAATGCTGAAAAAACGAAATATATTTATTTTTCTATGCGCAGTTCCAATTGTAATGCTTTTAATCCGCCTTTATATGTTCACCAATGCCAGACGTCTTTGACAACAAGCTTATGTAATTGTCCAACTATACATAAAAGTAATACTCTTAAATATCTAGGGATTACAATTGACGAAAACCTCTCTTTTAGACCACATATTCAAAATTTAACAAATAGAGTTCGCAAACTAATCTATGTGTTTAAAAAACTACGGTCTTTTGCCGATGCAAAATTAACTAGGCAAGTTTATCTGGCCCTATGTCAATCATTATTACAGTACTGTATTACTTCTTGGGGTGGTGCATTAAAAACTTTCATTATGCCTCTTGAAAGGGCACAGAGAGCTATTTTAAAAGTAGCGCACTCTCTTCCATTTTTGTACCCTACCCACTCTCTGTATGAAAACTGTAAAGTCTTGACTGTCCGACAACTATTTATATTGAATGTTACCCTTAAACAACATAGATTAGTGCCCTACAACCCCGATATTACTAAACGACGGAAAGATATTGTCTGCATTCTTTCATCGACCTCAAAGTTCATTTTTACAAATAGATTTTTTGACTTTTTAGGCCCATTATTGTACAATAGACTTAATAAAAAACTATGCATATATGAGCTGACCTATAATAAATGTAAGCTGGTACTAATTAATTATTTGAATAGTATGAATTATAATCAGACAGAGGAATTACTAGCAATTTATAAGTAAATAATAATTATATTAGATCAAAAAAGAAAAGAAAAATAATATTTATATACACATTGTAATTATGATACTGAATGAAAAATTGCTCTTTTTATTATTTAATTAAGTAGTCATAATTTACTACACATAAAATACTTATTATAAATTTTACCTTTGTTAATATTTTTAATTTGATTAAGGCAGCACTTTAGCCTACCTAAGATACAGGTTTTAAACCTAGTTTAGGTACCATCATTTTGTAATTTATTTTAATTTAAGGACTTCACTGTCAATATTTGAAGCAATGGTAAACAATAAACTTTTATTTATATTATTTATTATTTATTTATTTACAGGCTCTTAGCCTAGCTCAGACGCCAGTCTCTCACAATCTTGTCTGAACCTTGGTATAAACCCATTTTATAAGGTTTACCCTTGTTTGGTATAACAACGTTTGCTCGAAAATCGTTTCGTCTAATTTTAGTTGCAATAAAGTCATTTCGCATAATTATTCATTTGACCGAATATTTAATTGGTAGAATTTTATTTAGCATAATTATTTATTTGACATAATGTCATTTCACCGAATTTTCATTTGCACTAATTTTATTTAACCTAATGTTTAATTGGTAGAATTTTATTTAGCATAATTATTTATTTGACATAATGTCATTTCACCGAATTTTCAAATGCACTAATTTTATTTAACCTAATGTTTAACTAGACTAATAATGATTTGGTCGAAAGATCGTATCGAATATTCAGTTCAGTAATAATTCAGTGAAAACGCCCTAAAGTCGCTTCTGGCACTCGCCGGCCGCTGCCGCGGCACGCTCGCTTCGCTCGCTCGGCTCGTGCGCTTTGTTCATGTCAACCTAACTCGCTCGTCGCTTCGCTCCTCGCTAACCTATTGTTCAAATGAACATTCGATGAAATGAAAATTATACTACCTGAATAATACATCAAATGAACATTATACTTTTTGATCAATAGCGCAAATGTTGTTATCGCAAATGAACATTCGATGAAATGAAAATTATACCATCTGAACAATACATAAAATGAACATTATACTTTTTGATTAATAGCGCAAACGTTGTTATCGCAAATGAACATTCGATGAAATGAAAATTATGTGAATCGATATTATACAAAGTGATTATTTTCTTAAACGTTGTTCGAAGAAATGATTTTCGACTAAACGTTGTTATACCAAACAAGGGTGAACCATTTTATAATTGTATAGTTCTAAGATTTAAGATTGTGGAGAAAAATAAAGAAATTTTATTATTATTATTATTATACATACTCATACACACACACTCACACTTCCGCATACGTAGTGCAACTTATTAGTGATATCTCTCCACGATTTGCGGGGACCTGGAGTTTTGAAATGCAGGGTTGCCCTAGTTCAGGCTCCAGACATTAATTTCTCACATATTAAATAAGCCCTTTAATATCATGCCTATTATTTTATGCTCCTTTCTTTCCCCTACCTTGCTCCCACTTTATTTGGGAGTCGGTGCAGTAGGTATGTCTTGATATTGACAATACCAGTATAAGATTTTGGCATTGTATTTTAGGTGGGGACTAACGTCGCGTTAAACAATTTTGATCGCCCAACAGAGTACTTAGCCCACGCAGGAGCTTAACTTGTGTCATCATTATGGGCTAGACCCATCGAGAACAAATGAAATCATAGCACTTTACAACTGAAATAGGTCGTTTGGGATCAAAAGTCAAGTTTTTGTCACCCACTTCTTCTTTACCTACAAGTTTCACGTCGAAAACTAGCTTGTCTGTTCTTTCCAACTATCATAAATCAACTTTAAAACTAGCTCTGTAAAAGTCATTTTGACTAGGAATTAAGTCAGTAAAGTTGAGCTATATATAAAGTTTGTGATTCTAATAGCAAAGTTTAAATTGAATCAGATTGATTCGTATAAATTCTAAATTTCTTTATAGCCCGCTTTCGCACCTAATCGTGGTATATATCTTTTGAATGAGGCAGAAGAACAATACGTGTTACATGTTTTATAAGCAATTACATGCTTTACTTTATCTTAATAAAATAAAATTAAAAAAATTTAATAACCCCGATACAAAAACAATCTCTAAAAAGCATAAAAATAAAAATAAATCTTTCGGCCTTTTAACTTCATTCATTCAGGGGTCAGTCAGGGGTCATCATCATCATCATCAACAGCTCATATAATGTCCCCACCGAGGGGCTCGAGCCTACCCCACATTAGGGGCGATTAGGCCTTAGTCAACCACGCCGGCCAAGTGCGGGTTGGCCGACTTCACACACAACCTAAGAATTTGTTCATAGGTGTGTGCAGGTTTCCTCACGATGTTTTCCTTCACCGTAAAAGCGTCGATTAAACGTACATATGTATTCAAAATTTGAAAACACATTGGTACGTGGCGGGGATCGAACCAGTACCTCCCGGGTGGGAGACGACGCTCTTACGCAGTACGCCACCGACGCTTCCATTCAGGGGTGTTATCAATAAACTTTTTATTTGTTCTGGTTTTATTTTATCTAGCGGTATCCCGACGCAACGACTCTCATCTTAAAATTATTAAATCGGGGTCAAATAAAAATAAGTCCTTGTAATGAAGTTTAAAATAAAAAAAAAGAATAATGGACATAGCTATTGTATTAAAGGAATTATACACTAATGAATAATGAGGAAAAAATCGGCAATTTCATTCTTTAACCCCTATTATTTGTCCGTTATCTAGTATCCATAACACACGTTCTTAATGATACTTACTTTGGGCTAGATAATTGGTGTGAGCGTTAGACACATTTGTAGTGGAGCTGTGATGGTCAATTCCGTGTGCCTAATTTTTGCAATGATTAATTAATTTTATTTATTTATTTCCAACACATTATTATAAAACGCACATAATACATAAGTCGTACACGGAAACCTGTAAGGCTTATCTGTGTATGGCGAGTCACTAACATACACTCATATTTTCTTATACTATAGTAGCAGTAGACGATCAAGGCAATAATTTTGCAAATAATATAATATAATATATTTCCACGCTCACACCAATTATCTAGCCCGAAGTAAGTATCATTAAGAACTTGTGTTACGGATACTAGATAACGGACATTTTTTTTTAATATACATAATAATTTTAGATATTTTTATAAATAAACTTAAATAAATGTATAAACAACCATGACTCGCAAACAAACATTCGTGTTCGTCACACAAACATTTGCCGATACCAGGATTCGAACCCGGACCGCTTGATGTGAAGCCAGCTATACTGACCACTCCACCACGACGGCGTCTTTAGAATAGAATTTCTTAAATTTGGATTTGTATTTAGTAATAATAGTATTCATGTACATGTCCTGTAGGTTATTAGGTAAATCATTGAGATAAGAATGTATTAAGTAATTTAATTTTCTACAACCATGTACGTTATTGAATTTCGGAAAAACAAACTTTTTATCATATACTTTTCTTAAGTTACTTGGTCTTTGATATACATTCAAACATTCAGTTTCATTACATTCGGTTAAAATTGCATACTTTACTTTATCAAAGACATTTATGACGTTACAATATTTAAATAGATCTTGGGCGTTGTTCTTACATTTATTTTTTATGTATTTAGGAACAATAATCTTAAGCATTTTATATTGTAATTTATAAATATCTTCTAAATAGGTTTTATATGTCCTTCCATAACTACTAAGGCGATGAAATACTCAATATATTTATTGTATCATGTGGTTTTTATAGGTGTTACATAATATTTCTAGAGCCGTGAGCCGTGAGGCGTGATGAAATGCCCAACAAAGCGTAGGTTAGCACACAAGCGCAACTTCTTTTTAGAAAAAGAAACTCGTGAAGTGAGAAAGTGTCAGATACTTGAGCATGGTGGGTTGAGTATGGTTTGAGCTCATCTCTTTTTCTGATCCACTTCTTGCCATCTCAAAGTCGTTGATTCGTCTCAACAATACCACACGTAACCTTTTTTGTCTCAATGTTTGAGTTTCTAACAAATCTGTGTAGGTTGATAAATAATAGACAGCCGTCAATATCTTGGTCTCAACAAAAAGCCAGAGGAATCTCAGTAGTGAAAAAAGTTCTGACCTTGGAGATGTGCTAGGGTCATGGAGATTAATCGAATCATTTAGAAATCATACAATCTACATGATATCTAAATATATATAACTCCAAGGTGACTGACTGACTGACAGTGATCTATCAACGCACAGCCCAAACCACTGGACAGATCGGGCTGAAATTTAGCATGCAGGTAGATGTTATGACGTAGGCATCCGCTAAGAAAGGATTTTTGGAAATTCCACCCCCAAGGGGGTAAAATATCCACGCGGACGAAGTCGCGGGCGGAAGCTAGTATTAAATAATCTTTCGTTACATTAATCAATTCACTTCATTCGCTTTCCTTCAAAATATAGGTTTAATGAAAGATATTGCAATAATTTTATATGTATGTGTATGACAAAATGACATACTATTAATTGACCCAGCTGCATAATCTCGAGTCTTTAAATTTAAATTGTACCCCCATCTGTTAGAGCTTTTAAAGAATTTCACACTCCCATGATAAATACTTAATTTGCAATAAATAAAAATAAAGACTTCTTAACAAGCCAAAAACTGTCCTAGTCTATATTGCAAATTTCATTAAAACGGTTCAGTTGTTTTGGAAATTAGCGTGGAAGAACATCATAATTGGGATGTTTTAATAGTTCATAAGATGAACGTTAATGTTCTTCTTCTTCCATATACAAACAAATGGTCTGGTCCCTTTTATTTGCAATCAGCTGTCATCAATCAATCAATCTTCTTTCTGTACTAAAGTCTAGTTTTGGGTAGTAGCTTAGTTCCTTTATCGTGATACGTAAGGAATATCTGTAACCTGTATACGAAATAAAAAAATATTATTATCGTTATTATTACTTAACATCGCAATGTCAAGTTTTGTATATATGATGTTTGTAAAATCCCTTGCTATCGCATTATCGCCGCACGACAAATATTTTGCTTCACAATAATTTTATTACGTCACGTATATGTAACACATCAAAAACATCCTAATTGAAGGCTATTAGATAACTGATACTGCTATTTCCTGTTCTATCTGTGAATTAACAGGTACCTACATAAATTAACGTCGATATCAGTGACATAACTTTTGAGGAAAACTGTTTTACTATAGTTCCTGTCACAGCAGGCGTAAGTAGCTAGTTATACTATTAGTACTTATACTAATTATTAGCTGTTGATAATTGATTTATTATATATTGTTATTGATATATTTTCATTCATCAACAGCTGATATAATGCCCCATCGAGGGGCTCGAGCCTAACCTATATTAGGGGCGATTAGGCCTTAGTCAACCACGCCGGCCAAGTGCGGGTTGGTCAACTTCACACTCAACCTAAGAATTTTTTCATAGGTGTGTGCCTCACAATGTTTTCCTTCACCGAAAAGCGTCGAATAAACGTACATATGAATTCAAAATTTGAAAACACATTGGTAAGTGGCCGAGTTCGAGTCGGTGCCTCCCGGGTGGGAGACAACGCCATTACGCACTACGCCACCGACGCTTCCCGCTGATATATTTTGCTTACTTTTTAATTATATTTTTAATCTGGATATTGATATTATTGTTAATATTGAAGTTTCTTTAAAAGTGAAGTGTAAACTCTTGCAAATGCCTATAATATATCGTGACCTACCAATAAGATTTTCTGTGTGCTCGCCACGTTTGTCATGAAAAAATTAAAACATAAGTATTTTCATTTTTGAGGCGTCTAAAAGGGCAGATTTCTATTAAAACGATACTTCTGAGGGCCTAGCCAAGTGACCAGTCTATTGCGTTAAACGCATAAAGGCAAATTATACATATCTGGACCCGCCTTAACGTAAATAATAATAATTTTTGAAACTGACGTTTAAGTGAGAGCTCTATGGCGACCGTAGTCAAAAATTTGTCTCCCATCCACTAGAGTTTGTTTCGTATGACTTGTCCTCATACATGAACTGTAGAGAAACATCGTAGGGATAAATAAAACCGTTGAGGCCACTAACTAAATGTCATCTCTAAATGTCTTCTGCGACTTTATCATTCCTCGCCAGTCCGAGAGGAAAAACAATCCTTTTGTCACCATACACACGAACTGATATTTTCCTGCAATTTTTTGTTTTCTCGTAAACTAAATGATTGCGCGCCAGTGGATGGTTAATATCCTGTTGTTTTATAAAGATTGTTGTCCTGTTAATGGAATACCGGTCATTTTGTGTTATTATTAAAGAATACTTTCATTTTAAAATCAACATGACTGTGTACCCGTGGGCATAATATTGCAATTTTTATGAGTTTATTGATTGCAAATACATAACTAAACGTAAAAGAAGGCAGAGTTTGGATAAAACAGGAAATATATGTATAACGATTTGCTTGTTAAATAAAAGTATGTACCTACGAACTTTAAAAAAAATTACAAAAGCCAATGTTTTTAAATTATCTACTCAAGTAATTTAAAAAGTCGAAGTATCACATATAGTATTTTACCTAAGGAACGCGGGTGAGCTATGTTTGTTTGTGTAAATATACATGCACATTATTATGTGTGCGTCAGTGCATGACATGAGAACAAAACCGTTATCCAAAACTGACAGAAAACAAATAGTCACTAAGTCCCCAGCGCGACGGAGAGGAGAAGAGATTTTAACACCGTCATTCTTTCGCGCTTTGCCTATCCAATAGATTTCATTCCATAAAAATTGGACATTCCGGCAGGAATAAAGGCTAGTGGATGAGCGGCTATTATCATTTCGTTCAATAGAAACGTTGTATCGTTTGCCACTTGTCTAGACCCCCTGTTCTTATATGAACATTTAAATAATCAAGATATCTACAATATGATTAAAGTTTTATGACAATAGCTCGAGTTGTTTCCGAGCTATGTCACTTTTGTATTTTGGAAAGACCTATTTTTAAGATTTTTTTAAAACACTAAAATATAAAAATTGTGAAATATCCTCATAATAATTTGTTGTGTTGTCAAGTTTCATAAGTTTTTTTTTAATTTACGGTCTTATTGTTAACGTGTGATGATCGATCGAAAATTGCATGTTACCCCATATCACCATCTTAATGCACACTGCAAACGAATGCGATAGTTTAAATTCTACTAGCGACCTGTCTCAGCTTCGCACGGATATTCTCTGCTTATTCTACCTTTATGCATGTATTAAACATAATTAACCTTCGTTTTAAAGCACTCTATATACTGCTGGAAACCGCATTGAAATCGTTTGCGTAGTTTAAAAGTTCTAAGGGCACATACAGAAAGACGACTTCGTTTTATACTTTGTGTAGATTAACACAGAAGCCAAACTGCCATGCCACGTAATTTGAAACGTCGAATAATTAAATACGAACCCAATTGCAACATAAACAAAAACAATTAAATAATCGATAGCGTTTTTTTCTGATTATGTGCAATCTGTGACGAATATGTCCTAACATACTGACATCGTTGAGCAGATGCGCTTTTGCTAAATTATTGCAAAAACGTTTTTAAAGTTAAATTCACAAAAGTATAATTAGATTTTTCGCAATGCTTAAATATTCGATTGTAAGTTGTGCCATTGTGTTTTCGTCAAAAAAGTCAGGACCTAATTTGCCTAGCTTTGTGCAACATATTACATAATGACATGTTTTGGAACATTTATTATTTCTATTACACACAGCGGATTAGCCGCTTAAATTTGGAGTAGCCCGTACTGGCGTAGTACCTCCACCTTACAGAAGACCACAGTCAAATAACACTATATTTTTGTAGTGTTGTGTTTCTGTTGGTGAGTAAGGTCGCCAGAGCTCCATGACGGCTGGGAAGGGGTCTAGGGTTGGCAGCGCGCGAGCGTCTATAGGCTACCATGACTGCTTAACACTGGACAAAACGTATGCTTGTCTACCAACTATTTAACATAAAAAAGTAGATTAATTATGTATAATTATTACGTTCAATAATATTTTCCTTTCTTTCACCCTGCTGCAAGATACCTCAGTTCACTCTTTAAACGGTTTTATTTAGCGTTTGTTGTTTTTTGTTTGTACCATTCCAGTTAAAAGATTGATCTGATATTTGGTACACATCCTTAGTTCTGATGACAATACATTTTTTTTATATTCAGTATCACGGTTAGTGTATGCGGCAATTTTTTAAAGTATTGTTCTTAACTGAAAGCATTTGTATTGTTTCCTCTAATTGCTGAATTGTTAATTGCTTTTCTTCTAATTTTTCACTAATGGTTTCTTTCTCTTTATTTACTAAATTATTGCGTAAAATATCATCTTTATGAAGAATTTTTAACTTTTATAACAGCTTCGATATTTAAAGATTCATTTTCCTTTTCAATGTTATTTAGTTTTTTTTGCAGTGTCTGTTTTTCGTCTTCTAACAATTTTAATTTATCAAGAGCTGTTAAATATTGACTCTTATCGTGATCCACACTATTTTGGAGATGACTGCACAAATTCTCAACTTCTTGAAGTTTTGAGATAAATTTTTGTTTCTCATTCTTTAACAGTTCTGTGTCATTTGTAGAATTTGCTAGTTTTTCAGCTACTTTTTTTATTTCTTCACATAAACTTAACATTTTAGATTCATGACTTTTGATTTTATCACTCTGGTTTTTATTTTCTTGATTCAAAGTAACAATTTCTTCGACGTTTCGATTACGATCTTCGCAAACTTTTTTCAATTTGATTTGCAGATCTGAATATTCTTTTTCTAATTTACTATATTTAATTTGTATGGAATCTTCATTGGAATGTTTGCTTAATGTGGCAAGTTTATTCATAATGTCAGGTCATCATAGATTTCTTTTTTGAATAATTTACTAACTTCGGAAATAGTTTTACTATCATTTCGTAGAAGTCCCATTTCATGGTTTAACATTATTGTTTATGGCCGCCGCAACAAAATGGCAGATTTAATTTTATTTCACAATCCCATCAATATGGGTACCTATCAAATGAAAGGGCTTGACTAATTTAATAAAGTACGCTATAAAAAAAAATATCCAAAATGACTCCAACAAAAAGGCGGATTACCTAATTTATCTCAACTCCCTCAATATGGATACGAAATGAAAGGGATTGACTAGTAGAATACAGAACACTATGATAATACTAAAAACTAGAAAATAAAGTAGGCAAAAAAAAATTTAAACGATTTTAAAAAAATACTTAACATCACACCACTCTCCTTATCAATCTAGGGCATTGATCAGACAAAAAAATAAAATCGTGGGACGCGTGAAATGTCTATCAACAGTTAGTTACGCTACGCCCGACGATTTTATTTTTTTGTCTGATCAATGCCCTAGAATCCTAGATTGATGAGGAAAATGGTGTGATGACTGGTAGCTAGGACCTACAAGATTATTTTTTAGCTTTTAGCAAGTTGTTTTTATGAAAAGAACGACAGCAAAGACATGCCATTCAAAACTGTCTGCTATCTTTAATAAAATTTAAACCTTATTTCCCAGCTAGTGTTCCAAGAGTATTGAAAACATTTGGGAGTTTATCCGTCTACTTATTAACTAGCTATCTGTACAAAATTTGAGGAACACTGGGCTTTTAGAATTATTATCCAATTTCAAGATGTCACATTTCCATTTTTTAAAGAAGAAGAGAAAAATGGGACAGTAAGGAAAGTGTATTCACTAGGTGGTAGACCCATATGTAGGGTCGTCTGGGTAGTATCCTTTCTTATTTCTGCCGTAAAGAAGTTCGCTGTGTTTCGGATGAAGAGGAAGGTAGCCAGTATAACTACTGGGCATGGAAGGCATATCATCTTAGTTCCAGTGTTAAGTGAATTACCCTCAATATTGCAAGTGTCTATAGGCGACGGTAACCACTTAACACCAGTAGGCCTATTCGCTAACTTTTTTTGACAGATAAAAGTGATGATCACTGAGTATTTTACATATCCATTGCCGTTTTACACGACACGCAATTATGGCACTTGTCGTGTATAAACAGCAATGTATATGTAATTCACTCAGTGATCATCACTTTCAACTGTCCAAAAATTAGCGAATAGCCCCCCTGGTGGGCCGCAAGCTTGTTTGCCATTTCGTAGAATATAAAAAAGAAACCACTAACCGATAAACCACTCTGTTTACCTGGATGGATTTGTTTGTATTTTTTTTTCTTAACTAAGAATCTAGGTGGTTTATATGACGATTAATGACTTAACTCTTTAGTCCGCAGTTTGTTGCTATAACAATAGTTAACATAGTTTTTTGCAATGCCGCGCGGCGCGGGCGTGGATGCCAAGGTTGAATGTGTATTTACGTTCTACGTAGAATTATTTATAGCAATGCTGTCTTCTAAATGTAGGCAGAGCGAGTTTCATTGATCACTACCAGTTTTTCGATGTACGAAAAATTTCGATTTAATTTTAACACTTTATTATGAATATTTTAGTTAAAATATTTTTCTTCATATAATTTTCTATAGACATGTGATGTCGGCAGAGTAGAATAGCATTACCCCATATCCTCCAATGGGTGTCGTAGAAGGCGACTAATGGATCAGAAAAGGAGTATTGATAACCTTATACTTCTTCCACAAATCCGCATTGGGCAAGCGTGGTGGATTACTGCCCAAACCTCCTTAGATGACAAGGAGAGGCCTTGTGTCCCAGCAGTGGGTCAAATTATAAAGGCTGTTATGAAGAATTATCTTCAAAATTTAAAAAAAAAACACAAAATTAAACCCACCACATAAAAGTAAGAAACAATGCATCAAAATAAATCTAACTGTTGTAATATTATGAACTATTTTATTTCTCTATAGGTACAGACAGATCACTAATTGCGTTACCTATTACCTAACTTAACATTCACCTGTCTAGTCGTTATATTTAATATTTTTTGTATCCGCTAAAAGATTGGAGAAATAGTGTACGACTACACGAGATATCTGGCTAGGTTAGATTATTTTTTTTTTTATTTATTTATTATCACAAAATAATACACTGAGTTTACAATTCTACAGTCTGCCAAACTGTGTAACAGTTTGGCATATATTTCAGTGGTTATTATTATGTTTATTTTATGGTGAATTAACCACTTTATAATTCTTTATGTGTTTAATATATATCAAACTAAAACATAATATTTTAGTTTGATTTTGTAGTACTTATATAAGTTTATATTATTATTTTATAACTATAGTAAGGTCATATATTATTTGTGCTATAGCTTTGTCATCGTGAAGCAGTGACATTAACATATTTATTCTGTGGCAGTAGCAAGTGTCTCTACTGAGTATTTTTTTATGTTATTTGGTTGGCAGATAAGCAAACGGTATACCTGGTGGTAAACAGTTACCTTAGTCTATAGACACTTCATCAACATCATCATCATCATCAACAGCTCACATAATGTCCCCACCGAGGGGCTCAAGCCTACCTCACATTAGGGGCGATTACTGGCCAAGTGCGGGTTGGTCGACTTCACGCACAACCTAAGAATTTCTTCATAGCTGTGTGCAGGTTTCCTTGCGATGTTTTCCTTCACTGTAAAAGCGTCGTACATATGAATTCAAAGAAAACATATTGGTACGTAGCGGGGATCGAACCAGTGCCTCCCGGGTGGGAGACGACGCTCTTACGCACTACGCCACCGACGCTTTTTTTATAGACGCACAACACTGATATTACCATTGCACTTTAAATTGTTTTCTTGAATTTTTACGCCATGTTAATTTCATTAGTAAAAATATCTGATTGCGACAGGCTATGCAACATCAATATTTGGAGGCACTGCATGGCCCATACTGCCAGATGGGCTTTGTTTGTAACAAAATATTACCTAAGGCTCTGCTCAACCCCTCATGGAATTTCCAGCGTGATCGTATGTTTTTTTTTTATATTACGAGATGGCAAACAAGCTAACGGCCCACCTGATAGGTACCGTCGTCTATAGACACTTGCAATATTAAGGATAAATCACTTAACACTGCACGTGCGTTGCTACCCTGGGGACTAAGATAAAATACCTTCCATACCCAGTAATTACATTTTTATCGTTTATTCTTTTCGTATATGCACTACGTTCTTGAATAGACTGTCTAGGTATAACAAATGAACTATGATTAACGTTTTAGAGCACAATTTATTTGACACTATCTATAACAAACACTTTGTTCTAAAATAGTTTTTATTCAGTTGCAATAAGTGCGGTTTTGCAATATAACCGCGAAATCACTTAATAACTTGTCACACTACTGGTTGTAATAATAATAATAATGAGTCTCTAAGTAACAGAGCTATCATAATGTTCCCATTATGCTGCAATAGAAAGTGTACTTTTACTGTAATAGCTAACGCATAGGAGGAAAATGGGGATATATGGAATGTTATAAATAATCGCGCATTGTGATAGATTTTCTCATATAAAGCTCCTAGGATGAAGTAATTCACATTACTGAATAAAAAACTAAATGAAAGCTACAATAATAATAATAATAATAATATATTTCCACGCTCACACCAATTATCTAGCCCAAAGTAAGTATCATTAAGAACTTGTGTTATGGATACTAGATAACGGACATTTTTTTTTTAATATACATAATATTTTTAGATATTTTTTATAAATAAACTTAAATAAATATATAAACAACCATGACTCGTCAACAAATACTCGTGTTCATCACACAAATATTTGTCGCTACCAGGACTCGAACCCGGACCGCTTGATGTGTAGCCAGCTATACTGACCGCTCCACCAAGACGGCGTCAATGAGTTCCTTATGTGTGAAAAAAATCGTTCTGCCCCAGGCGGGAATCGAACCCAGTATCCTTCGCAATCCGGGCGGCTGCGTTAACTACGACGCTACCGGGACACTGCTTTCGCCGTCGAAATTTGTCACTGGTTTGTGCTTTTGGTTTTATGGTAAACATTTGCAAACGCGGTTGTAAACACAAAAATAATTTCTTAAAATTATAAGTACATTCTCTCGGAATAAGAAGTAGATTAACACCGTTAGGCCGGCGCTTGTACTGTACAGTAATCATTGCTACAATGATGTTTAAATAATTATTATGACTCTCCATATATCGTCACTATATAATAAATCCAAAACACAAATGTTTACAGTAAAATTCTCAATGGCACGTCATTTTAGTGGTACCGAGCCATGAAACCCTGGGATGGATAGAATTCACTTAGCAAAACTAATAAAGGAGATGTGATACTTGTGACTTGAGTGAGTTTAATAAATAATAAGAATCACTGATTTTTAGTAACACAAATTTACTTGTAACACACGCGCCTTATTACCAATAGTTATCTGGACTTAAGAGGTATATTTTTTGCAATTAATAAATAATAGCATTCATATTTCGGATTACTCAAAATATAACAAAAATACTTAAGAAAATATGCTCAAAAGGTATTCAAAATTACTATTTTGCAAGCTGGCACATTATTTGCAATCTACTTTTAAATGATTGAAATATTTTTATTTCTTATTTTATTTGTTGGGCTATAACTACGTGGACCATTCTCCCTAATATCGTTTAGTAAAAGTACACATGTTTACATAACATAATCCGTATGACAGTAGAAAGTATTGAAATCGCAACAACTGGTTCAAATAAACACACTGGAAGAGTCATAGCGATTAGTGACGTAAAAAACTTGCGTACTAATTATTAGTTAATTGCCAAATAACTTTGAACTATTTAAGTATTGTAGTTTGAAAATGTCACTTAGAGCCAGCCAAAGCAAGAAGATTCATAATTACTCAAAAAGATGACATATTTATTATCTATTCTGGTATTATCAGTTTTCCGTTGTACTCAGAAACCCGATTTTAGTATCGGCCTAGGTTTAATTAAATACTCCGTCCCTTTTGCTCGTCACAGACTTTCTCGGCGAGTTTAATAATTGAATTGAATAACAAGTGATTTGAGAATCGCTCCAAAATTACACGATAGCGCCCAGTTACCTAGTTTAGTGTCGTCGTAAAATCTTGATAAGGACACAGAGGGATATTTCTTTGAAATTGTGTTTATGATCTGCTAAATTAAGCAAATGTACATGATCGTAGGAAGAAAGACACACATGAATAAGGAAGAACTAGGAAATGTTACTAAATATTAACTGCACGTCGTCAATCTGTAGAAAAAAATACATGCATACGTAATCCATGAGGCATCAAACAGAACCTTAGTTAACATTATGTTACACACAGAACATAGATATAAGAGGTGTTCTGTGATGTTACACATAAAGCGACATCTGCTGGTAGTATGGACCATGCAGCTAATCCAAAAAGTGACAGATTGCCAGCTTGCCACCTACGTACTTCTACTAAAAGGGGCACCAAACACAACAAATAACAATCCTTTAGTAAAAAATCTTACGCAAAAGTCAATAACCAGGACAGACGTTGCACTCAATCATGTCAGCACTGCAGTCCGGGTGTAAGAAAAAAAAAATGTTGATATAATAATCTATTATTTCAAAAAAAGTCCTGATTGACTGACTGATCAATGCCCAGCCCCTCGGACCTAGATATCAATCTATAACCTTTCACAACATATAAAGTAATGAATAGGTATATCGATTAGAATCAATTAAAATTGTGCAGTTCTAATTTCAAGAAGTATCATGATCTCGAGCAAGTTTGAATATTAATTGTGGTCGAACTTAAATTTAGTTTTTAGAGGAAGATCTTTTAACTATAAGAGAGATTAGTTTAGATAACGTAACCCTTAGATAACGTAGTCTTTACCGTCCAGCCCGCCTAGCATGACCACCGAAACACGATATGATATGATATAGCCATTTATCGCGTTGAACTGTCAAAAATTATTGGATATAACCGCAATCTTGAAAAATTATCGAAAATGCGAACATGTTTAAGCCTTAAACAAGTTCGCAATTTCGATAAAATTTGAAGTTGACGGTTATATCCAATAATTTTTGACAGTTCAACGCGATAAATGGCTATATCATATCGTGTTGCGGTGGTCATGCTAGGCGGGCAGTACCGTTTTTGGTCACCTATCCCAGTACCAACCATGAACTTAGTTGTTTTACTTTTGTGATCGGTATGAAGTACGTAAGGTCGTTATGTTCACAATTTTAACATAATGTAAATCCATAAACGTGGATGCTTTAAAGATATGACCTTTTTGCTGGCCATATTATTAATGATCGGTGAATATATTTCAAAGATCTAGGTACGATCGACGTAATTAACTACGATCTAAATATTAGTTTTTCCGGTTCCGGTGTTCCTAAAGTGTAGACGCCTGTCAGTGCTCTCCGATAGAAATAATAGTAAAACTGTTGCGAACGAAACAAAAACAAGCTTTAAGTGACAATAATCGGACAAGAAAACATTGTAGGCAAGACAAGTGAAATAAAAGCAGTGTGAAATCCTAAAATTACAACAGGAAAATAGTGAAAACAATCATCTTGAATAACCTCACAATCATCTGTCAGTGTCTATACAAAAATACCAACAAAAAAAGAAAAAAAAAAAAAAAAAAAAAAAAAAACAATGTTGCCGTAAAAATAAATAAAAAAAAAAAAAAAAAAAAAAAGTTACTGTTCAAGAGCCAATTGACAGATCTGCAAGACAACCAACATACAGAAGAAAAATTGCGTTCCAATTCAAGCTATTTTTTTCTCGATACATTCTGTGTATTGCAACGCAAAAATAAATACACGATGTCACAAGAAATGTCAATATCCACACTTTACAATATGATGAAACTTGAAATGGAAAAACAAGCTACTTTGATAAAAGACAACACAGAAAAGATTATGATGACCATAGACGACAAAATTAAACCATTAATTCAAGAGAATGAGAAACTGAAATCGGAAATAAAATTATTAAATAACAAGATAAATTCCTTAGAACTTACGACAAAAAGTAACAATATTGTGATACACGGATTCAAAGAAACGGAGGATAAATATAGTGAACTTTACAGCAATGCCACAGAATTAATCAGAAAACTGGGGGTCAAAATCCATGAGTACGATATAAACAAGTTACACAGAATTGGTAGGCAAACAAATGGAAAGATAAGACCTGTATTGATTACTCTCACAACACATAATAAAAAAATAGAGATTCTAAGAAATAAAAAGAAAATGCCTGAACCAACATACATCACGGAAGACTTCTCCAAAGAAACACTAGAAAAACGCAAAGTATTACAACAAGAGCTTCAAAGAGAGAGGGAAAAGGGAAAAGATGTGTACATTAAGGGTAACAAACTTGTAATAAAATCAAAAGGAAATGAAAAAAGAAAAAGAGAGACCTCAGTATCACCTGCCCCACACAAACAACAAGTGGAGGATAATAATAACAAGAACACCCTAACTCCAGCAAAAATACACAGAACGGATCTATTCGCATACATGAGGTCTAGATCTCACTCATTGACAGAAACAACTAAAGTAAATGCATAGAAATCACAAGACATCGGTAAGCGGACTGAAACAACATCGACAAGTGAACAACATCTCGTAAAGAAATATCACCCCAACCCGGCTGGTCACCGTGGGGTAAGAGACCAAACCCCCCTAGGTTTACCTCCCAAAAAGAAAAACACTCGAGAGCAAAAAACAGGATACATAACAAATAAGAGAAACAGTATTTACCTATCAACACTCAACACTCGTACCTTAAGAACAGATGAATCCCTACAAGAACTGGAATATGCCTTGAATTTTATAAACTGGGACATTATTGGCTTATGTGAAGTGAGGAGAATGGGCGAAAAAATCGAACAGCATGATAACTTCATTTTATACCATATAGGAAACACTCCAGGCCTATATGGTGTCGGATTCCTTATCAAAAAATGTTACAGCGAATACATAGAGTCCTTCATTGGCATCTCCGAACGAATTGCACAACTCAATATCAACTTGCCTGGGTATGAAACAATATCGATAATCCAAATATATGCACCTACAGAGGTGGCACCACAGGACAAAAAGGACTCATTCTATGCGGACCTGGATAAAACACTTGCAAGTGCACACAAAACAGTAGTCTTAATGGGGGATTTCAACGGACAGATTGGTGAAAGACTACCAAACGAGGATGGTATATTAGGTCAGTTTAGCACAGGCAAGAGAAACAATAATGGACAAAGACTCGTGAACCTGGCCCAGGCACATAACTTAAAAATTTTAAATAGCTTCTATAAGAAAAACACAAATAAAAAATGGACGTGGTTATCTCCCGACGGGAGGGTGAAGAATGAGATAGACTTTATACTCTCTAATAAACCCCAATTCTTCAAAGATGTGGATACAATTAATAAATTCAACTTTAACACCAACCATCGAATGGTAAGGGGAAGTATCTATCTAAAAATGCCCAAGAAAAGGAGGCAGTGCACCATGAAAAGAATCCAATCAAATCAAATTCCTCTCTCCATCCCAGAAAGCTTGTTGACAACGCTGAAGAATAAGACATTAGCTTGTAACGAGATCGAAAACATTCAAGAAAAATATAATCTATTAGAAAAAACTATACAAGAAGTATCTACAAAACTTTACACTTCAAAAAACAAGAAAGATAAAATAGGAGAGGAAGCAAGACACCTTATAGAAACCAGGACAGCTCTTTTAGGAAATAAAAAACTGAATAGAAGTCAAATAACGCACTTAAGCAAGCAGATAAATGAAAAAATTAGAACACACAGAAAACAAATAAGGAATAGGACTATCCAATATCACATTGAGAAATCGGGAGGAATAAAGAAAGCTCTAAAAGAGTTGAAGGAGTACACTTCCTGGATCCCATTCGTCAAAAATAAGAAATTTGGAAAGACAGAAACAAAACGACCTGAAATTATTAATATAGCAACAGAATTCTATAGTAACTTATATAATGACATAGACTACACACACACACAATACCTACAGGAAGATAACGAAGAGGATATCCCTCCAATACTGGAAACCGAAGTAAGAAAAGCCATACTATCTCAAGGAAACTACAAAGCCCCCGGTGACGATGGAATAACAAATGAAATCCTAAAAGGTTGCCTAGACCACATTGCAGGTGCCATTACAAACTTGTTCAACAACATTTTAACTAAAGAAATAATACCACAACAGTGGACATCATCATCTATCATATTACTTCACAAAAAAGGCGACAAAGCAGAAATAAATAACTACAGACCAATCAGCCTCATCTCCAACCTTTACAAGATATTTGCAAAAGTAATATTAAACAGAATTAGCTCAGTATTGGATGAAAATCAGCCAAGAGAACAAGCGGGATTCCGAAGCGATTTCTCAACAATGGATCATATTCATGTCGTAAAACAAGTTATTCAAAAATGCAATGAGTACGGGAAAATATACTACTTGGCATTTGTGGACTACAATAAGGCGTTCGACTCTCTGAAACACATACACATTTGGGAAGCTCTGCAATCACAAGGAGTACACCCAAAGTATATAAGGACAATAAAACAATTATACCAAGAGTCCACATCAAAAATCCAGACAGAGAGGAAAGGCCCGGTGTTCAAAATAAAAAAGGGAGTGAGACAAGGAGACCCCCTCTCACCTAAACTGTTTTCGGCAGTATTAGAACACATTTTCAGAAAAATCAATTGGGATGCATTCGGAATAAATATAAACGGCGAAAAGCTTAACCACTTAAGATTCGCAGATGATTTGATTTTGCTCAATGAAAACCAAGAAGGCTTAGAAATAATGCTAACCCAGTTGGAAAGAGAAAGTAAAACTGTAGGGTTGACTATGAATTTAGACAAAACAAAAGTAATGACAAACCATATAAAAACACCCATTGTTCTAAATTCTAATCAAATTGAGTATGTCGACGAATATACGTATTTAGGACAAATTATTGCACCCCACAATCAGATGCAGAAAGAAATAAATGTCAGAATAAATAAGGCTTGGAAAAGATTCTGGTCCCTCAAAGAAATTATGAAGAACCCACACATTCCTATAAAAGACAAAACTACAGTATTCAACTCATGCATACTACCATGCTTAACCTATGGAGCACAAACCTGGACCCTCACTAAGAAGCAGAGTAAAGCACTAAGAGTGTGCCAAAACAAAATGGAAAGAAGCATTCTAAATATCAAGCTACGAGATAAAATTAATTTATCAATTATAAGAAGCAAGACGAAAATTACAGATGTCACATACACAGTGAGAAAACTTAAGTGGAAATGGGCAGGTCATATGATTAGAAACAGAAGGAAAAAATGGACAAAAGATGTTACTGTATGGTACCCTAGAGATGGTAAAAGACGAAAAGGACGTCAAAAATTAAGATGGGAGGACGATATCAAACAAATAGCTACAGCAACGTGGCAGAGAAAAGCTGTAAGCAGAGAAATATGGAAATCCCTAGGGGAGGCCTATGCCAAAGGGCAAGCTGATAATAACGTTACCGATGTCGAAGATTAAATTGCTATCATAAAATATAATTAAAGTTTATACTATATTATGAAACCAAACAATAATTAAAATTATAAATATAATTATTATACTTGAATGATATTATAGTATGCGAATAAATAATGTTAAAAACGTAATTGAAATTATATAAGTCTAAAACTAAATTAAATAAAATGTAATTAAAACTAAATTATATAATAATAACTAACAAATTTTAGCATGTAAATATTAACAAATTATATTAAAGCATGCATAATGAACATAATATTGTAATAATAACAATTTATTGGCAAAAATGTATTTATAGAATATTATCAGAAATAAAGGCTATTTGTATTTGTATTTGTATTTGTAAATATTAGTTTTAACATAATTTTAACAGGTATGAGGCCTCTTGTACGTGATAGGTATCTATAGCAACCAATTTATTAATTATGATGACTAATCCAAGTGTGTTTTCCTTGTCTCATTGCACTGACCTACTTTAGTCATCGTTCTAAATGCTTTAGTAAATTCTTTTCATTCTGTGTAGTGACAGACCTATTCAAATAATTATTTTATGATGGTCTTGTCCAGTGGTGGTATTATGGGTTGAGAAAGTTCAATTTCTACTTTATATGATATATCTAGTCGTGAAAACTTGGCGTAAATCTAATTCATAGTTATGTTAACTTGCTGTTTTCTAAACAGAATTTCGTCGAAAGTAGTATTTACAATTTTTTAAAGCTCGTTAAACACCTGTGAAATAAGAAAAAAATTGTCTATTTTCTATGTGTCTAGTTTGATAGATTTCGGCGGGAACTGTTATATTAAGTTCTGTGTTGCCAAGACCTTTTTTATGTCAAATTATCCTTACCGTAAGCTAATCAGGCTTCTAAACAATTCATTTTGATGATGTTATTTTTTGTAATTAATGTTAAGAATGCAATTAGTAATAAATATAGTACTTTATATTTAGAAGAACAGGCTATATAATTATTAGCCACTATTAATGTGCCAAACACTGATCATAACTATTACATTATATCTCAATGCGTAAAGAACTGATCCACTGGGCGAAACTGCTATGCTATCAATGATATTATATTCAAAAAGAGGTAGGTTACCTTCATACTAATTAGACCATTTTTGACTAAATTTTTGACTTTGAGTCAAAAATTTAGTCAAAAATGGTCCAAAATGTCATTGTGTATACCTACTTATAGTTATAGGCACCTAAAGCACCCTAAAGTCTACGATTTCATGTTATCGTATGTGGCGAGTTAACATGGCAGTATTGTAAGTTGTGAGAAGACAACATGATATAGCAATAGAGTAAACAAGAAAGATAATATATTGTTGTGCTATGCTCGGGTGTGCTAATTAGCTTACTTTTAAGGTGCCACTTTTTGCAAGCAAGTAACCTATCTACCTCTTTTTAAATATAATATCATTGTTTGCTATAATATAAGTAGCAGGCACAGATCGCGGCTTGTTCTGTTCAAACTTTTGTTATCGCCCCGCGCCGGTGAATATTTTGCAATTTGGTGAACCCGTTACCCGATGAATTACTTTTCTATCGTTTTTTACTCCTCCGTAACCTGACAAATGCCTATTAAGTCTGCCCTTATTTCCTTTACGTCTAGATGGCAGATATTATATAAATAAGTAATAAATAAAATGTATATTTATTTCACAACATTACACAGAAAATAAATAATTACATTCTTATTGTACAGCTAGGACTTACTAATACGGCTGCTGGTACTTATAATAGAACGTGGATTTACGTAGTAAATAACTATAGTAGATAGGGGTTATGAAAGTTAGCGCGCGAGTAACTTGGTGACGTCGATATTTGTATTACGATATCACAATGGAAGCGTCGGTGGCGTAGTGCGTAAGAGCGTCGTCTACCCACCCGGGAGGCACTGGTTCGATCCCCGCCACGTACCAATGTGTTTTCAAATTTTGAATTCATATGTACGTTTAATCGACGCTTTTACGGTGAAGGAAAACATCGTGAGGAAACCTGCACACACCTATTAAGAAATTCTTAGGTTGTGTGTGAAGTCGACCAACCCGCACTTGGCCGGCGTGGTTGACTAAGGCCAAATCGCCCCTATTGTGGGGTAGGCACGAGCCCCTCGGTGGGGACATTATATGAGCTGTTCATGATGATCACAATGGTTTTATTGAATTAGTTATTTCGTTTGTTTATTTATATAAAACAATACAAGTTGTCAAAACATTTCTGTTAATGCAAATGTAAAATTTTGTAATGAAATATTGACAATTAATATTTAATTAGAACTATAGCTCGCCAACCAGCTAGTTACGAACATACAGATAACGTAATAATCTATTTATTCTTCCACAGGCGACTCACGGAACGAGTGAACGAGCTGATACACACAGAAAACGTTTACGTGGAGAGGCTAAAACACGTAATCGAAAACTATGTACCTGAGATGCATCGGAGAGACCTCCCCATGCCCCTTTGCGGCATGAAGTGGGTCACCTTCTGCAATATTGAGGATATCTACGATTTCCACTCTCAAGAGTTTCTGCCAGCCTTAAGGGAATGTGAGAATGATCTCAGGAAGTTAGGACAGTGTTTTAGGAGTTACGTAAGTTTTCAAATATTGAATCCGATAATTTATTCCGTATTCTGTGCATAAATCACAGTTCTCTGTTAAATTTAAAAATCCGTTGGGTCGGTCATCAGATCAAGCTAGTGTCATTAGGCATTCTGTAATAACATTAGATCCGATCCAACACTAAAAGTGTTATATCTACATTTTTATCGTGAAAAAAATAATTGTAGATAACACGGTGAATTGGATATGAGATCTGGTTTCTTCACAGAATATGGATGGATTACAAGTTTATCTGAAAATTGACTATTACCGTTGGGATATGATCAACCGCCTGTGTCTCGATAGTGAAGAAAGATGATGGAATTATTTATGTAATTGCTTGGCACATCCTACAATTTCCCAAAAAATCTCAAACATTTTATTTAGATACACTTTAATACTTTTACATGTAATTAAATAACAATATACATTAACCCTATCGTCTCCGAAGTCCCGCTAGTATTTATCTCGTTTTGATTACACGTTAATTTTGGAGCACATTAGTCTAATCAGAGGATATGGATAACCCGTTAATTCCGCTGGTTTTTACAACAAGAGAAGGAAACAACAATTTAACATAAATGAGTTTGCTATTAGTGCAGTCCAAAAATGCTTGCAGCACCAGAGTGTCACGCTACTAATGAAATATTCGAGCCGATTACAAAAACCTTAATATTGCATCTTGCTTTATAAAATGAAGACTGATACAGGAAATTTTATAGAGCTTTACTGTTTATTATATTTGTAACGAAAAATACTTTGAGAGGATTGCTCGACTTATAGCATTTTTTAAACCAACCTGCTTTATTTGAGGCCCAGTGTATATTATAAAATTTGATGAACATTAATTGAGCGATTTCAATTGTAATTCGTGTGTTTTGTACTAAGTGAATAATTTTATGCAACTGGCAACGTGGTGTTATGCCTGAGAAGTATCTAAGCCAAACGTTCATGAAATATTATTGAATCAAATAGTGCGAGTGCGTTTGTTTATTTTGTTCTTAATAATAAGTTATAAATTATTCATTATAATACAATTAATTATTCAGTCATAACCAACGTAGCAAGGTCTAATACGCATACATACTTGTTTATAGACCGACAGATATTACCTTAGCATGTTCTTTCCAAATGAGAATGATCAGTATATTCAAAAACTATCAAATTCCATCAATAGATTTCGGCTTTAGAGCCAACACGCACCTTTGTTTTTTTAGTTGGCCGATAGTTTGATCGCTCGTCGAATGAGTAGGCATGGAGATATAAGGCAGTGCGAGCATTCACGATAAAAAAATCGCACGATAGAACTATCACAAACCACTGCTCGATCCCTGTTCAATCAAACTATCGACCAACTACAGCACAAGACTATATAGACCGATAGTCGTCTTACGATAGTGACTTATCTATCGTTTGCAATTTGGTGAACCCGATGCTTAAAAATCATAAAAGCGCGGTGGCTCTTATGTCATGAATATAAAATGCAGAGCATTGAAGAAATTTGATAGTTTATAGTTACCTAGTGTGCACGCGTGTGTCATCGCTGCTTCATAAATAAAAATTGCACGTAGCTGCTTGTAGAAGAACGTGACTTCCAAACATCATCAAGTTAAGCGTGAAGAATTTTGCATTTGATAAAATTACTGGTTAAATAGTTCAGAACAACTAGAACGAGTAAAGTAAACGCTAAAAGCAAAACAATTCAAAAACAAGCGACTAACTATAGCAAGCTAGAACGCAATAGCAATTATTGCAGTCTATATAAATCTCTGTAATGAACGCGAGAAAAAATGTAAAAATATCGGTGTCACGGCCTGTTGGAGCGCATGATTCTATGCTGTCCACTATTATGGTGGAATCAACTCTTCCCTGTTCTGTTTCATGGAACTGTGAATAGATGGAAACTTGAATCGGACTCACGGATCTCGTTAGCTTGGACTAGGGTTGTAAATTTAAGTTTAGAAACGACTTTCCAACGGTTAGTTTCGGGTGCAATGAGCAAACTTCGACAGATGGATGACGAATTTAAATTATATAGGAAATAACGCCTAAAATAACGAATACTTTTGTAGTTTAACATAAAAATGAAAAATAAACAATCCGAATTCAGCAGTGTTGATTTGCATGTGATGCAACAAATTAAAATCTTGCATATGGATGCTTATTTGCGTCAACAGATCCTTATATAGGATTCTTTTATAGAAAATACGAGACCTCATAATAATTATCTTTTCTTACCTTATCGAAGTTTTTGTTGTTTCAAAAGTTCTTTAACTAGTTTAAACACGTTAATTTTCACTGTTACAATTATGAAAACTGGTTGAAAGCACAATTAGATCGACTGCATGTTAGTAGTTTAAATGGCAATTAGTTTCTGCATTTTTTAATTAGAAACATAAAATTAAAACTTTTTATTACAATAGCCCAAATAAAATCCTGACTAGCAATAGATGAGTAGAGAACCCTTCTCATATCTAATACTGGAACTATATTTCGCCTACAGCTTCGTCTGCGAGAATACGGGAATTTCAAAAATGACGGTATAACGTACACCAGATTTTTGCCGTGATACGTGAACAAACGTACATACAGACAGACGAAAATTCTAAAAACTGTTGTTCTGGCTTCTGTGTGTATTAGTTTTTTCAATACATACAGACATAGGCCTGTTAAAATTTTATTATTGGCTGCCATGGATCAATATTCTATTTACTCGATACGTACTAAATTATCGGAAGAAAATTTGTTGCAAAATACGAATATTTTAAGCGTACATGTTAACTATGGCACAGGCACATGGTCATACATGGATGATACTTGATTAATGTCAATGACTTCAAAGAGCCCACTGGGGGTCTTTCCAGGGACGCCATTTTTCCCATCTGCACTGTTGATGTGAAAGGTTACCATAGCTAAACTTTAGTACGTACCTACATTCTTAAATTAATACTTCATACTAAAGAGTAGTCTAGTCATTTGTGACAGCCCTATTTTGGTCGAGTTTATATCTGGGTTATTAGTAATGCACGATTCTTCACAGCTCGAAGACTTGACGCCACATTACCCAGGTCGTAGATTTTACTGTGTACTCTCAAATCCGTGAAAGTATTGGCATTTCACTAAAATGTATGCACGACATAAATTGTTTATATTTTTTTTATATTACCGCGGGCCTTGCGGTCGGGTATGTGGTATTTTGTTTATTTAAAAATATATTAAAGCAATTGTTTACATTCTATTTCCTTTGCATTTTAAACAGTACAATTGCCCCACAATTTTTGTCAGAAGCGTGATAGAAGCGACTTACACTCTTGAAATGGACCGCCTGTACCCGTACTGTATTTTTTTTTATTTTTCCACCATGTTTCTCATAAAAATTGAGCTCATAACTTAACTAAATACTAACGTTTTTTAAACTAAACATCTATTAAAAGGATACTGCTCTGGAGAATTGCGTTTACCTTACAGAAGGTTGCAGAAGTATAAAGCGGACCTTTCGTAGCATTGTTTCTGTTGCTGGGAGATCCAGAGCCTTAAGGTCGTAGGACACTGATCAGCTCGGAAGCGTATCGCCTTATTTTACTACGGTAAAGAGGCGATGCGTTAAGTGTGCTATGAACTTTATGTAGTAAGATATAAGGGCAGGTTTACTATTGATTATCACGCGAATGACACTTTGGAGTTGCAATCATTTCTAAAGTAGGGGTGACTCGTTTTGCTTGTTTGATGTTTCCAATAAGATAAAGCTGACGCCACACCGCAGACAGGACGGGTCCCGTCTCGTTGTGGCGTCAGCTTCAAAGTAATTTTAAGGACGATAATTTGTACAAAAACATTGTTTAATATTTTGAATTTAAATTTAAATTTCTTTTTCAGGAACCGAGGTTTAATATGTATGTAATGTATTCTAGAAATAATAAACGAGCCACGAGACTGGTCTACGAAAACAAGCAATTCTTTCAGGTGAGTTTTTTTCTATTATTTTTTGTATAAACACAGGTAAATCGTAATAGATCTCGAGAATTATTTTACCTAATATATCGTCAGGAAAGGTTTGGTCACAATATGCAAATAAAACTCTAATTATAACATTTTACATATCCTTATCATGTCTCATAACGTTTTGGGGAAGTCCATATGGAAATTATATAAGCAACTTTTATTTTACCAGACATATCTACTTGAAGTTGGGTGGAAATAAAAATAGGCAGATACATATACACCTTAATCATTAATGTTTAATACAATTTATTTTGATCGTCGACTCAAGTACCTAATCAAATTCTATTTTTAAGTCCTTGATATAATTATGTAGCAAAATTTACTCGCCTTGATCTTATTAGATACTAGCTTTAGCCGCGCTCAGCTCAGCCCGCGACATCGTCTGCGTGGAATAGTTATCTAAGACAGCATTTTAATTTTTTTACGGTATTTATTTCTTATCAAGTGCCTAAATTCAATGTTTCATGGTTTTATCTTCGATAAGGACTAAAAAATGTTGATTTTCAGACTGTGTCATCCTATTTCAGAATTCAAACCTTAAGAGGGGTTTTAGGGTTTGAATTCTGATTAAGCCCGAAATACGTGTGTAGTCATTAATCGATAGGAGTACTTCTGTGAAGTTTTGAATAAAATGGTCTAACTAATGTTGTTTCCCTTTGGATCCCCGTTTCAACACCTTAGGGGGTGAATTTGGAAAAATCCTTTCTGAGTGGACCCCTAGAACCCATAAGGAACCTACGGCTCAAATTTGGAATCTCTAGACGCAGCGGTTTGGGTTGTGCGTTGATACGTCAGTCAGTCAGTTTCTTCTTTTTACTTAGATTTTTACTTACTAATCCTAAAAAACTGTTATCTTATTAAAAATAGACACAGCCATGATGGTTGTGATCGATTGAAATACATAATTATGCTGCTAAAAATAGATATGATTCTAGTTTGTGTTGAATAATAAGTAAGTAACTGTTAATTTACTTCAATGTTATATCATGTCCTTTTAGTTGTAATGCACTGATACCCAAAATATTTTATTAAGTCAACCACGGGTCGACGAGAAGTTCAGAAAGGCGGGTCCAGATATGTGCCATTTGTTTAAAGTAAGGAAATTCAAAATTGTTGTCACTTGATGTAAATCAATTTTATATTTTTTAAACATAAAAGTAACCAATACAAGATCAAATTGTCAGAAATGCTTCTATGTTAGCACTGGATAGCAATTTACTCAATGTACTCAAAGCTAACGTGCAAAAATATATGCAATATATATGTGGCAGATTAATTTAGAGCAAGCGCGCACTTGTGACTATTTCGTCACTCTTATCAAGCATATGGATATATATGGAGGTGCGCGCAAGTTGCGACGTGACAAGTGGGTGACATTTGGTGCATCTCCATACATTTCACGAGAGTGACTATTTCGTCACTCTTATCAAGCCCATGAAATATGTCTAGGGGTGTGCGCACGTTACGACGTGACAAGTGGGTGACATATGGTGCATCTCTATACATCCCACGAGAGTGACAAAATAGTCAATATAACAAAAGTCACAAGTGCACGCCTGTTCTTATTGTGACAAAAGTCTTTAACTACGTAGTACTCTAAAATAATTTGAGCTTAGGATGTAACGTTAAAGGAATATTGTAAAAATATAATATTCTTGTTATTAAATTATAGTTTAATAAATAATTATTATAATAGGATAACAACTTAGGCGACCAGTCAACTTTTGCGATGTCCACGTTTGATTATCAATGTTGCAACTTATAAAGATGTCATCATTTAATTATAATCCAAGACGTATAATTAATAATTCATTTACAAAACAATCTATACCCAATTTTAGATGCATGACTAATCCTCTGGCTTTAAATGTTTTGTGATGAAACTAGGTTTACTCATTTTTTAGTTAGAGTAATTTCCCAATATCTTTGTTTCTGTAATCTATTTTTATAGATAAGATAGTACTTATATTTATTGTTTTATTCAAGTCAATGATTCTAGTCGGCATTGTAATATTTTTTTTGTTATCTTTAGTCTTGTTCTAAACAACAGTACATACATAAAAATATACTATCGTGCATAAGCACGAGAATAAGCAGGGATTATAAAATCCCTGTTATTCTGGTCGGATGCCCCGAATTTAATATCTTGGGGGATCAGTTATTTTCATAATATTTTCTATTCCGTTCTGATCCACAGTGGGTATCACAAATTAATTTAAATAACTTCATCTAGTAAGATATGAAAGTTCTGTTTTTGTTAATTGATTAATAGCGGGTTTCAATTATATATACTTGCGTTTCGCTTGGTAAACGTAGATTTATTACATATTTTGTATAGGATATCTGTCAAAATCTATTTGTATGGAATAAATTTATTTTTGCGTTTACAAACGCGTAAACATTTTTAATACTAGAAAAAATGCACTGAAAAAAATCGACTTGCTTTAGGCGGTAATCGAACTCGCATCTTCCTCAATCCGGGCGGCTGCGTTGACCATTACGCCACCGAGACACTGCTTTCGCTGTCGAAATTTGTTAGTGCTGGCGTAAGATAATAGCACCATGGCATAAAAACATAAGCACCATGGCATAAGCACCATGGTGCTTATGTTTTTAGGGTAAATATTGTTTCATTTTTATCAAGGAATGACTTACTGAAAAGTGAGCAATTTGGTTTCAGAAAAGGAAAGTCAACCACGCTTGCTTGCTTTCACTTGATGAAAAATATTTTAAGTAGCCTTAACTTAGGTGTAAATACGATGACAATTTTCCTTGATATGAGCAAGGCGTTCGACTTCGTTTCACATAAACTTTTATTACTTAAGCTTGATAGATATGGCATTAGGGGCAATGCATTATCATGGATAGAATCGTACCTGTCAGACCGAGATCAATATGTAGAAATGTCTAGATTATCAAACAAAACCAAACTGACATACACCTCCAGTTGTCGTGTAAATAAATGTGGCGTTCCACAGGGTAGTGTGCTTGGTCCATTGTTGTTCTTGTTGTACATTAATGATTTGCCAAACGCGACAAATCAGCAATGCATCTTGTTTGCTGATGATACAACACTAATAATAAAAACACAGAACAAAAATGAAATGGAAACATTGGCCAATACAAATTTTAGTAATATTATTAAATGGTTATACTGCAATAACCTCAATATTAACATTGATAAAACAAAGGTTATGCTATTTCGAACAAAAAACAGTCAAGACTTAAATCTTAATATAAAATATAATGATACAACTCGCATTGCTGAAGTTGATCATTATTCATTTCTTGGCATAACGGTAGATAAATTTTGTAACTGGAAACAGCATATTGAGAAGCTAGTAACAAAACTCGATAGATTTGTTTACGCGTTAGGTAGAATTAGGAAAGTGGCTTCTAGGGAAGCGGCCTTATCAGCTTATCACGGATATGTTGCTTCTTCTTTACGCTATGGAATCGTTTTATGGGGAAATTCTGTGCACTTTATTTTGGCATTTAGACTTCAAAAGAAGTGCATAAGAGCAATTTGTGGTGCAGGTTATTTAGAAAGTTGCAAACCCCTTTTTCAAAAACTTAATATTTTATCACTCCCCTCTTTATATATTTTTGAAACATGTCTGTTTGTAAGAAAACATCTTTATCTTTTTACGACAAAGAATGAATCCACTAATTATAGAGGTAGAGGTGGTAATAAACTTCAGGTACCATACCAAAGGTTAAAATTATACTCCACTAACTCTTACTGTATGGCAATCAAAATTTACAACAAGTTACCAGATAAGTTTTATAAATTACCTCTACACAAATTCAAAAGGGAGTTGCATAAGATTCTATTATATAAAAATTATTATACACTACAAGAATTTCTATGTGATAACACTTTCAAAAATGTTTAATTATTTTATTTTAACTTGACATGAGACTTATTAATTAATGATGTAATTTAGTATGATCTGACTGTGAATTTTGTAATTGAATTGTTAATTGACATACTTATTTAAGTTTTTTGTGATTTAATATATTATAAATTATAATACTACTTGACATGACATTTTAGACGTATAACTTTTTGACTGGTAATTTCTGTAGCTTTTATTATATTTGACACTATTTGTTTGACAATTTAACTATTTGAAATATTGCTTTCCCTAAGTAAAATTGTGTATCTTTTAATTTAATTTAGTACATTATTTGCACGTTGAATACTTCAACAGGATATGTCGGTGAATTGCTTGTCTGTAATAACTTAATTGTACCATATTCTTGCAAATAAATAAATTATTATTATTATTATTATTATTATTATTATCAAATCTTTGAAATTTGCACTTCTAAGAAATATTTTTGCAAATATTTGGCGCCCGTTACGTTTAAATTGTCTTTCCTTTTCATACAAAAGATTTGTATTTAAATAAGTCCAAAAGATGTCCATTTCTATAAGTAGTTACAATGGAAGGTGTTAAATCTCATCTCTCGTCAGGGAGTCAATAAAACAAAATATCATTTGGGAAAATATTTAGTACACATACGCAAAAAAACAGCCTAGATTTTTTGTTAATCATTGCATTCAAACGTTTCATATGAAACTACATCCTTCCTCAATTTTCTAGTTCGACTAACATCAACGCTTAGCCATATATCAGAACGGTACGTGAACATCAACCAAGCTTGAATAAGAAGTGATTTGATCGATGAATTATTACCTCGTAAGCACGCGTAAGGCCATTGGCAATGTTACGTTATGTCGCCGTTATTGTATTTGAATCGGTATTATTTTAGTATAATTTGAATCGATATTATTTTACTAGATTGTTGTTGTTGGTATTATACTCGGGTATTGCTGCTGTAGTAAGTAAATAACTTCTTAGTCTACCTTTCGGCTGTTACACCGACGTGGTCAGTAGGCGGAATGGCGCATAACATATGAGAAGAAGCATTAAAATTAAGTGTAAAAAAATATTAAAATTATAAGAATGTGGTATCGTATGTCTCTAGATCATAGTTTCTCAAACTTTATTTTACTAACTGTCCATTTTAAGAATATGTTTTTATCTGGAGCCCGCAGTAATTTCTTTGGGTCCTGCACTGCCCCCCCCCCCCCCCCCCCTGAAAGCAACAAACGCCCACATAGGGGTCTATGCTCTAGATAAAGATGTCGTTTTGAGCTTATACATAAAGACTACAGTTAGATGCCGAATCGTGGACATTAAATTAATAACAGTATACTTATCCGGATAATAATAATTGAATGATAAGAATACATTGTTTTCTTGTCATTAAACTATATTTCTTGGCGATTAGTGATTAGTTTACGTCGTTTTTAGGCCTAAAATAAAATTACTAAACTTACGCGCTGTGTTATGTTAGCAAATTTTTCCTCCATGTATGTAAATATAATTTTTTTCTCATCAAATTACCTTCACTTAGGTCATGATCAGTCCAAAACACTTAAGGTTGCATAAATACATTGACCACATGCTGTCTGAATATGTACCTTATAAAAATATGCTAAAAGCACATTTAGCCTTGAATTGACCTTTTGCAACTGGTCAATTATAAGAACGGCGTATTGTGCAGTTGATATACAACACGCATTGGACGTCAGGTTGAATTATTTCCTCATTTACGTAAGGCACCAAGACTACCGAACGCTGGCGTCTGCTGGGAAACCGTCTGACCGTTGGGAGCACCGTTACATTGCAAATGTGAGCAAAGCGTAAAAATACAATATTCCTAATATACATTTCCGTTACCTATATAAATAATTCATTTACATAAAAAATCTCTGTGTTAGGATTATGAACATTACTAGCGTTCCGCCCACGATTTCGTTGACGTGGAAGTTTTTTTAATTTAAAATATAGCCGATGTTACTCAGTAAATATTAAGTATTCTATCAGTGACAGAATTTTTAAAATCTATCTTGTAGTCTGTGAGCCTATTCATTACAGACATACAGATATTTTCTCTTTATAATATTATTTTAAAAATTAAATTCGCTCGCGGCTATGTCGGTTATTTTTAAAAATATCCTATTTCCTTTCCTGGATCTCTAACTATAAATTTCTTTAGAATCGGTTCAGCGCTGCAGACGCGAAAGCGTAGCAAACAATTAAACACTATTTCGCATTTATAATACCTATTAGTTTGGATTAGTGTAAATTCGCTGTGTTTCATAATGAAGGGAAAGGTAGCCAGTGTAATTACTGGGCATGGAAAGCATATCTTGGTCCCCAGGATGGCAACGCACTTGCAGTGTAAAGTGATTTACCCTTAATATTGCAAGTGTCTAGGCGACGGTAACCACTTAACACCAACTGGGCAGCCAGCTTGTTTGCCATCTCGTAATAAATAAAAATAAATTAGCGCATATATTGAAAAAAAAAAAAAAACAAATAAATATCATTTGACGTGAACTGTTCTTATGTGGACACCACCATAGCTGACTTTAATACAGCTAAACATAATTGGTTTGGTGCAAACAAAGACTTAGGCCGCGTGATGCCGGCAGAGTAGAATACCATCACCCCATATCCTCCAATGGTTGTCGTAGAAGGCGACTAATGGATCAGCAAAGGGGTATTGATCACCTTACACCGTCTACCAATCCGCATTGGGCAAGCGTGGTGGACTACCTATACCTCCTTCGTTGAAAAGGAGAGGCCTTGTGTCCCAGCAGTGGGTCGAATTATAAAGGCTGTGATGATGAAACAAAGACTCCATGGGTGCAAAGGTCACTCACCTTAAAATACGATTTAACCTTACTCATTCCAGCATTTATTTTCCTCATGATGTTAAGTACATTTTTTATGTTCCGTGGTTGGCAGTTAAGCCTGCTTGGTACTAAGAAGCCACCATAGCGTATAGACTTGTGCAACACTGACGTGACACTAGCCCGCTGCCAGCCATAATCTCCTTCCCTACCCTCTGGATATTTGGTGACCTTACTCACTATCAGAAACACAACACCACAAAAATGTAGTATTATTTGACTGTGGTCTTCTGTAAGGTGGAGGTACAATACTACTCTAGTTCGGGCTGCACCAAATTTGCGTAGCTGATCAGCTGTGCCATACATCGACTGCATATTAAAATTAGTAAAAAGGCATAATACCCACAGTATACCAAGAACAGTAATACGTCTTTATACAAACTGGCCGCTATCCATTAGAATGTGTGCGTGCGTACTCGGCACCGTGTACGTACGCACTGTACGCACACATTGACATAAAAATATGGGGGCATAAGGTGACTGCAGTGCGGGCCGCGCCGTCTCGGTGTGTGTCATTACAAATTCGATCGCCGCTCGTTCCCACCCGGCACATTTACGAACCCTAGCATCAACGCAAGAGTAGGCTAATAACTCGCCGATAGCCCGCAGATAAACTACTGTTCTTGGTATACTGTGATAATACATTGCAAAAGACACAACTTTATAAAGTACCGCAGTGTCGCATTTTTGAGCCATTATTCGATTTAAACAAATTTGTCAACTGGTCAAAATATAATTAAAAGGAATTGCTATTTTAATAAGTACTGTACCAAGAACAGGTTTACCGTTAAAGGCATTGCAAATCGTTGGTAAATGCGAGTCTAATTTGCATCAGGATTGTGTCGCACCGACAAAACTAATTCTGATAACCTTATTGTAGTGGGATTGATAGAATAGGACATGATCAGTTATATTTCTTGGTGGATCTTGTTAATAAAATATTTATTTATAGCGGACTATAATGAATTGTCTATTTTAAATTTAAGTATTAATATTTTAACTTGTCTCACAAGTCTTGGCCTTCAGCTCCTGGCCACGGTAACATTACCGTGTCTTGAAATGAAATGATGATGATGATTAGCCGAATCAGCCTCATAGCTGCATATCCCAGTCGATCAGCTTAGAAGTCGATTTTCACTAATATATAAAAAGTCTTCTGTTAATCCAACGTTTTTTATTAATATATAAAAAAATCTTCTGTTAATTCAACGTTGACCAAACTGTCACCACTTTCGAGATCTCTGGACACAAACATACTTACATAGTTGAATGTTTTACATTCACAAATGCTTCTGGGCTCGAAATACACCATGCACTAATAATTTCCGCAGGTATGTGTATACTTGTTTGACTGTATTTTCTTCTTCAAAAACAACAAGTGCTGAAGAAAGTATACTAAAATATTGTATCTGCTTACCACCAGGTCGATCGTATGCTTTTCTACCAACCAAATACTTAACATTTTTTTATATCTTTGTTATACTGGGATGTGAAATTTCACAGAGTTGAGTAATCATTAATCTGCTAAATATCCCCATTTAATATAAGTTCCAGACCATTCATCTAGGAAGCAACAGAAGGTTTTTGACTTTCAAAAAGTCCTTAGCTCACCATCAGTACGCACTGGCGATTCATGAACAAAAAACGAGCAGTGAAAGTTGATTGTATTGCCGCGCCATTTTCTTTAAACCTTCTCAGTCTAGTTCCCCCAATACAATTCTGCTCCAGTAATCCTAATCCGCGATCACATATCATTTGACCCGAATTGCGCATTGGTGAAAGGCGATAAAGTTTTATCGTTATTAATGCACAATCTGGTGCAAAATTGACGTGTTAAGCAATGATTGTTTCTTAATAGGTAGCTTTCCTCATCAGATACTGTTTACTTAGTTGGAGGCGTTAAATTTCTTTACGCTATTGATGCTGAAATGTTAGGGGCCTTTGAAATGTGCATTGTTTCAAGTAATTTAGGAATCTTTCGGAATACACAACAAATTATGCAGTCTAGATATTAATTATGTACACTTGGACTTTTCAAACAGTGCTTACTTAATTAAAAACCATCCAGAAAGTCACTGTGACGTAAAATTCACCTGTCTAATACTCTTGCTTTAAAAAGGGAAATAAGAAACCAAGCAACTAAAAATTCCAGAATTAGCGACTAAAAATACATACGAGTACTAAATCATTAAGGAATTTTTGTCGCTCATTCTGTATTTAGATAGATTTAGGTTAGGTTAATCTGCTGATAAGTTAAATACGATCCCTTAAAAGCCTGTTATTTTTCATTTTGTTGATTCTTGATGTTGGTTGCAGGTCAGACTACCCGAAACTGTTAATCGGTTTCCAAACTAAATTCACAGTGAACGACATAAAAGTCTATTGAGAAATTCTATAGTAGCCTGTCTCTCAGCCAATTGTCATATCCATGTAAACCTCAACGATCAACTTTTTTTATACGAATGATCTTTATTAATATAGTTTTAAGAACTATTGTTACTATTTTTGTATGTTAAGAGGTTGGCAGACAATCATACTGCCAACTCTAGTCCCGTTCCCTACCCCAAGGAGCTACTAATACTTTACAGGCTCTGTCTGATCATCATCATAACAGCCTTTATAACTCGATCAACTGCTGGGACACAAGGCCTCTCCTTGTTATCGAAGGAAGCTTAAGCAGTAGCTCACCACGCTTGCCCAATGCGGATTAGTGGACGGAGTATAAGGTGATCAATACCCCTTTGTGATCCATTAGTCGCCTAGCCAATGGGTGTCCCATTGGAGGATATGGAGTGATGCTATTCTACGCTGCCGGCATCACTCTGTCTAATAATAAAGTATTAATATTATTTACAAGTACGGAGATATCATGCATGGCTTTTCAAAGTCACAGTTTTTGCATCTCAATCTTAGAAGGTCGAATAAGTTTATCTCTTAGTAGGATTATCTGATTATATCTCTCAAGAGTAATTTTGTCTTTGTTTATCGAGTTTAGTATTTATATAATATAATTTTTTTTTATGCGGTATTGCAAGATTTCTAACCACTGAGCGTTGAAAAAAATACGTGACTGCAATTTCTTAGCATAAAAAAACATCACTTGCAATTAACGTAACTTGCACTTAGATGAAATATTTGATAGAATTCTTGTTCAGGAGTGTCGTTATTAATAGTAATAAAATTTCACGTTTAATTTGTAACGTGCATAGTTTCATTTTGTAGTTGACTCTATTAATGTCTACACTAACAGTGTGAAATTGTAGACCTTCTATTACCAAATTGAAATAAATAAGTTCGCAACGCTGTAACTATGTGAGATATATTCATACTAACATAAGTAACTTAATACGTTATGTACCAGCTGCGTCGCCTTGGGCTCATGTTAGCAATAAAAAGGAATCCTGCAAATTTCCCCAGAGATCACCATTGCCACTTACTTATGAATAAGCAAACGCCATGAGTAACTAAAAGTCCTTTATTGTCGTTGTAAGTTTCTTTAACTATTCTCAATCGATTATTTTGTTTCAGGAGAAACAATTAGAACTAGGCGAGAGGTTAGATCTCTCTAGTTATTTATTAGAACCAATTCAAAGGCTGCCTAGGTACAAGCTGTTCCTGGCGGATTTAGTTAAGACATACACAAACTATGAAAACGAAAAGGCGGATACCGACTCGAGGATATCTAAGCTGAGTGTGGACAGCGATGAAACTGGCGGTAGCAATGGAGACTCAGATAGTGACGAAACTCCTTTGGAAAGTCTGAAGCAAGCTAAAATTGTGGTCGAACGCATATTGACTGCGGTCGATGAAATTATGGCATTGGAAAATATCACCGACTGTCCGGTAAGAATAATTGTGTTCTTTATGACTCTATAAAGCATTTGAGGTCGAGAATAATGGTGCCTTATGAAAACATTGACTAGAAATGTTGACCTGAATTAAGGAAAAGTAAAAAAGATTAAGTAAACTAAATTTTATCGTAGTAATGTTGCAGAGTTGTTTAAATACAATTAAAAAACCTCTTTACGTAAGGTACTGTACTTAATTTACAACTATCGGTACTATTCTGTTTAAGTTTTTCGGCTTATCGTTAGTCTCGTATATGGAATGGAATTTAAAACCTCTCTACACGTCTTATGATAACTTAGCATTACTTTGGTTAGGTCATTCGTATTATTTACAGTGCATGCCATTTTTGGCAAACTTCATGTTTCATTTATAATCAAGTTTGTAAACTTTTAAAATCCCTTCAATTCATTTCTAAATGTCTAAGATTTTGAACAACAAGTATGTTCGTCTGATTCAAACTCGACTCGAAACAAAACCCGAGGATTGCCAAGAGACGATTAATAAATTAGTCACAATGTAAATTGACACTGAAATCAAAGCTATTAATAAATACTATTTCGGAACTAAGCAATCTGAAAAGAATAAATAGGTATATCCCACCGTGATGTACATTTCGTCAAATATCACAGTAGCTTGGATTAATGAGTCAGATCTGTACATTGTTTTGAGTATTTAGCAGATAAACTCAATATTTGAGGTTGCACAATACATTATCATATTTACACGTGCATAATTTTCATAATTTTTGACATGAAATCGAAGCATCGCATAACGATGGGTTTTGTATGACGCGTTGAAATTAAGAAAAGAATAAATGTAAATAAGTTAAAAAAAATCTGTCATTATTGTAATCTTGGTCAAATAAAGAAGATACATAAAAGAAACTTGTAATTTGTAATGAGTTTTATCTAAAGGTGGTACCTATTTTTTATATTGATACTTCAACAATAATATATAGATAAAAAAATACTCATCGATATATAAAATAGTTTAATTTTTTCCAAGTTACTTAATTATGAAAATAATACCTATGCTAAGTTCCTTATTAATTTCTTAATTTATCAAATCCAAATTAAGATTCATTATAAATGTATCGAAACAAAAGCTATGTTAGTGGTTGTATATTATACAGATATTGGTTTTTTTTTTCAGGAATACCTGAACCTTTTAAGCATGGGTCGTCTGCTGCGTCAGAACGAGTTCTACGCAATGGACACGGCTCGAAGACGGAGGCAGCTGATGAGAGTATTTCTCTTTGATAAGCTGGTACTCATCACGGCCGTGTATAGAAAGGTAAGATAATTTTTAAATAGGTATATCTATTATATTTCCCGTGTCACGATGTTTGTCCGGGATGAACTCGGGAACTAGCAATCCGATTTAGACTTTTTTAAAATGTGTGTTTTGGTCTAACTTGAGAGATAGGATAGTCTTTATCACGATAAGTAGTCCTCCATTTTTTTACTGCAAATTTAATGTTATAGGACAGTAGTATGAAATTACCACAGCAACGCGTGGCCGGGACATCTAGTATTTTATATAATGTATGGAAGCAAAGGAGCAGAAAGTATGGAAAGGATTTTGTTAGAAATTCTATTAAAGAAAATTGGGAGTGGACTCCCCTTGACTTTCTCGTATACCGGAAATGACTAAAAGTTGATAGAAACCTTATATTTTGATGTCACACATGCATGCTAAATTTTGGTCACCCATCCGTGTAAAAACCGCGCACTTAGTTGCTTAACTTTCGTGATCGACGACTCAAAAGTTGATAGAAACCTTATATATTTTGATGTTCTACATGCAATGTTAAATTTAGTTGCAATAAGTTCAACGAATTATCGTGCTATCGCACAGACACTTACATAATTCCAAAAACGGATTTTTTGGACTCAGGGAGGTCCAAAACGTGTAAATCCGACAAAATTTCGAGGCCGAATTTTTTGACGATTACAAGACTTCCTCTATACTACGTATAAGAGAAAGTAAAAAAGGAGTAGATATTATGTGGCAGATGAAAGAAAATAACGAAAATATAAGACACTGACCTTAAATAAATTGAGGGAGGGTAGTAGGAAGAAGAAGAATTATGGAAGCAAACGAGTGTTAAGGTCATGTGAGTGGGAAATGATTATCAATACTCACGCTATGCTCTAATAGGAGTTTCAATTGCAATGCTACGGTCTTTATAGAAATAATTGGTTTTTTCTTGAAGGACCCTTTATCTCGGAAAGTCTTCTAATAATAGCTGATTCAACAAAGTACATACGACAAGGGAATTTTAGGCAACTTCATTCAATGACGATACTGTATTAAGCCAGGTATTGGGTTACATACTGTTTAAATTAACTAATGTTAAAAGAATATCTGATTTAAATAAAAGACCGTTGATTACCCAGGGAAAAGTTACTTTACCAAGACTTTAAGTAAATTAGGTACTTTGTGCTACCACTATGATATTCAGTTGCTATTGTTATAAATTAAAATTTGATAAAATCTTTATATAGAGCGAATCAGGTGCGTGTATACAGAATCCAAAAAATATTAATAGACACAAAGTCATTCAGATCGATTTTATTGAAACTCAGGGGACGAACGGCATAATATGCCTACCAGCTGAAAAACTGCCTTTTGCAATCGAAGAAGTTACTCCTAATTATTAATTGCATGTGATAACTTGAATTTGTATATAAATATTTAAGGAAAGTTTTTAAATTTGAATTTATAACTAAAAGGCAATACTTACTTGCTTCTCATGATTGATGTGCCTTAGCAGGGCTTCACTTGTGCTTACAAATTCTGTAACCCATTTTTAACATGTGATAAATAAAATAAATAAAATGTAAAAATCAAATATATGTACGCTAAAGTCTATGCCATTGAAACAAATGAAACTCAGATTTTAGATATAGCACCTTCACAAGTCGTGATTAGTCTTTCTGAATTTGGTTGAAATAATAAATAAATCACGCTCGTAATGTAAGAGCTCTCTCTTTATTTAGGTACCTAATTAGCTAATTCTGAAAAGTGCAGCCGGATACTGAAATCGGATCCGCCAAATTTAAGCAACGTATTTTTAGAATTGAGCACACTTTCAAACATGGGACAGGAAAAGGGCTCGGAAAGTACGCTTCTTGATATTGAATGGACATTGTTAGATAACGAAATTACATCGCCGCTAATCTGTCTGATTCACGCTATTATTAAGAATTCTTATTGACAATAAAATAATAATGCTGGCGACCTTTGTATTCTGTTGCGATTGGTCGAGTCTCACGCTTTTATTGTATCAAACAAAGTTGTTTCATTGAAGAAGTTCTTGTGCCTCAACTGGGGAAGTTTTGAAACAAGACACGATATGATATTCTTCGCTCAGACGGGTTTCTTGAAAAATAGTTGCACATTACACTTTGTGGCATAAAACGTGCACAATATTTTCAACACTTTGTTATCATGTAAAATTGTGTAGCTAATATTATCATGTCCTTTCTGATATTTTTAATGCGGAAGTGTTCGTTGTATGTAAATAGAATGGGTTTTTATTTTCATACTACATTAATAAATGTAACAAACATTAATAAGAAAACATTTATAGCGTTCGATACACTGCTGCTACAAATTCTTATTTATTACACTGAAATGTGTCTACGATGAAATACTTAGTACCTACGTACTTATTTTGATCCGCGGTGAAAGAATTTTATTAATATGATAGCTATATATTTTATGACGATTGTATTTCTATCGTCATAAAATATATAGCTATCATATAAAAAACTTAATATATATAAATTACGTGTCACGTTGTTTGTCCGCGATGGACTCCTAAAGTACTTAACCGATTTTAATCATGGAATAATTTTATTTTTGCGTTTACAAACGCGTAAATATTAATACTAGAAAAATGCACTGAAAAAAATCGACTTGCCTCATGCGGGACTCTAACCCTCATCTTCCGCAATCCGGGCGGCTGCGTTGACCAATTACGCCACCGAGGCACTGCTTTTCAATGTCGAAATTTGTCAGTGCTTGGTTCTTATGTTTTTATGGTAAACATTGTTTCATCAAATCTTTAAAATTTGCACTTCTAAGACCCGAACGAAATATTTTTGCAAATATTTGACGCCCAGTTAAGATGAAACTACCTTACATTATGGAATAATTTTATTTTTGCGTAAATATTAATACTAAAAAAAATATTTTTTTCAGTGCATTTTTCTAGTATTAATATTTACGCGTTTGTAAACGCAAGTCGATTTTTCGCATTGACTGAGGCAAACCGATTTTTTTCAGTGCATTTTTCGATTTTAATCAAATTTGTACACCGTGTGCGGTTTGATCCAACTTGAGAGATAGGATAGTTTTGTCTTGATAAGTAGTCAATTTTTTTACTGTAGAGACGATGTTATAGGTCAGTAGTATCAAATTACCACAGCAACGCGTGGCCGGGACAGCTAGTAAAGTATAAATAAAGTATTCGGTCGAATTTGTAATTTACAAAAGTTCATTAAAAAATAAACTAGAATAATGTATGCGGTATTACGATGCAAGGTAAGGTAAGGTTACTGCAATTAAAAAAAAGTATGTAAAATGGCTTTGCTCAACCCTTTTGCGACTATGAGTGTTTATCTTTAATTCAATTTATAAACAAATAGGTTTTACCACCTAAAAGTATTAGTATAGATAACATTATGTTATTAAGTTGCGGTTTGTACTAAAGTGTAAACTTTTATCAGTGCCGTAATGATTCACTTCTCGTGAGTCACGAGTTATCGCTACAAATACGTACAACAGTGTTATTACAGTAAAAATTGTAAATATGACACTAATTTGCCCTGGCCGGGTACCGTTTTATTGATAAGAGATAGGCGGCTGCTTCTGATAGCCTTATAGCCACTTTGGCAATAGGCAGAAAGGGGGTGTTTAGCCAGTAAAAGTCTGACATAACCCTAGGGGCCGGCCCTTAGGGTATCCACGAGGATTCACCTCCTCCTTCCCTCGCTTGTCCGGAAGGTTATTCTGTCCGTCTTCGCTGTTCTGTCTTTCGCTCTACCCCGTGGGGGAAGGAAAGGGGAAAGGGAAAGCGGTGGGGGGGGGGGGGGGGGGAGGAAAATTTTAAGCTTTGTAATTTAGTGTGTTATAGTACACACTAGTACAATAACGCTCATAATCCTAGAAGAGGTTAAGCAGACCTTTAGGTAACAATTGGTTACATATAATGCCACATTCGGCATCAATACTTGTAGAATCTGGCTTTGAATTCGGAAACCAGCAAACGATAAAAACTATTGGACGCTCTGAAAATCTTAAATTTTGAGCTCCACTGTACCTACTTTTGACCAGAATGTTCCGGTCTTAAAACAAACCTTACTGCCAAGTTAAGCACAAACTTGTGTTCCTCTGGGTATCGAATCCAGGATCTATTGATCTAAATCTGTTGGGCGATCCACTTGGCCCAGGGTGGCGGTTAATTGTCTTTTAATAATTTTCTTCTTCATCATCATATCAGCCGAGAGACGTCCACTGTTGGACATAGGCCAAAGATCTCCAATCCGATTGGACCTGCGCCGCCCGTATCCAGTGGCTTCCCGCGGCTGCGTTTTCCGCACTCATTTTCTTAGTTAGTTTTAATTACATTTATTATATTAATATTATTAATTTTCACTACATTGCGTCCCCGTCGTTACTAAAAAATAATAATAATAATATTTTTTAGTAACGAATTAACCTTGAATTTGTTTATAAGTAATTTTATTTTGACATGATTTGAAGATGTTAGAAAAAAGTTGGTAGCAAATTAAATAGAAAACAAAAACTAGAAAAAATGGCCAAGTGCGAGTCGGACTCAGGCACGAAATGTTCCGTACCATTATCTATAAAAAAACGTGAAAAAAATCACCTGTTGTTGGAGCCCCACTTAAATATTTATTTTATTTTAATTTCATTGTTTATTTTTAAAGTGAATACCTATATAACTAAATACCTATTATGTGAACAGTTCGAGCGTCTACCTGTTGCCGTTAACAATATCGAGAAAAACAAGCAAAAAATCACGTTTGGTGTATTGGAGCCCTCTAAAATGTTTATTTTACTCTATTCATTAGTATTTATCATTGTAGGCAGCAAAAATACATCATCTGTGCAAATTTCAACTGTCTAACTATCATGGTTCATTAGATACAGCCTGGTAACAGACGGATGGACGGACGGTCGGTTTTTACATTTGAGTACGGAACCCTAAAAATCCCGTCATGATCAAATACTGAGACGGGATTTGAGTTTTCCTATTCTATTTCGTATAAAATTTTCTAATAATTTTCAACCTAATCTATTTTCAAGCATAACGAAGAAAATTAAATTACGTTCCCCGCCAAAATAACTTCTACTTAAGTATTCTTAACAACGGACTACTGTATAGTAATTGTATTAAGTTGTAATAGTTTATTTATAACTGGTCTCGCCATATTGGCGCCGGAAATAGATAGAAACGAAGATATTTAACCTCCAACCCTTAAAGAGTAATTGTAACTTTGTTATAAGTTTTGAGTTGAATTTAATTTGTTACCGTGGTCTTTAATATCCTAATAAATATCATATTATCAATTTCAATATTAACTGGCAACCGCGGAACAATGCTCAGCTGATATTGATGAAAAAGAATATTCTTAAAATATTCCTATGAGATGAGTTTTCGCTTTGATGATTATGATCACTGCTTTATATGAAAGCGACATCCACGAAGCTGAAGCCGCGGAAAACATATTTCCTATATTCTAATAATAATTTAGTTAAAGAGCACATGTTTAAAGTACTGTTTGTAAAGTTAAGAACAATCATATTACACAATATCGAGGAAACAGAACGCGCATGGCGCCTACAAGGTCAATGAACTCAAGCCTATCTAATTAGTATAAAATGGAGCTCATGATTACAATTGCTCCTGTAGGCAATTCACACATTCTTATTAACAAAATGTAAGACTGTGTGCGTCTATCATTAAGGAGTAGTACATACCTACGGTGAATGGTTACAATTAAGCGAGTTGTAGGTACTTATATTTGCTTGTGTTACCATACATGAATATTTTAAAAAGAACTTTTAGTAAAAATATATATTAGCTATAGTATAATTTAGTCTTACACTAAATTATAAAGTTATTTAAATGCATATTTCCATTACGAACTACATTTATTCTCCATTACGAAGTACCATAGTCATGTGTATTCATAATTTTAGATTTTCAAAATAAATAAAATATGGTAACCTAGAATTACCACTTGATATTCTAACAATCCATTGAAGATGCTAAGTGTTGTAAACCCTAGTAATCTATTGCCAAATTTGAAATTAATATTGCTTGTTTTTTATTTTAACATTTTCCGCATACCTACGCATTTCCCGATAAATGCATATTACCTAAACTGCGCAACTATTTTTAATAATTTTCTTTTCTATTCATTAATTTTTGACTAGAGGATAGGAACTTCTTCCACTTATCATCAGGGTAATTCAATTATTTAGCGAACACCTTATTTTGTCACTTTGTCTGGGTAGGGCCGGTATATTTGATTTTTTAAAATACTCCCAACTTTTTGAACTGTAAAAAATATTATTGAAATGAAACTTCTTTACGAACGCTTGACTTGGGCAGTGAGCGTAGGCCTATTCGCTAACTTTTTTGTGTAAGTGAAAATTAGCGAGAGAATTCCATATCCATTGCACGACACGTTATTATGGCACTTGTCGTGTAAAAACAATAATGGATATATATTATAATACTACAAAAATGCACTGAAAAAAATCTCAGGCGGGAATCGAACCCGCATCTTCCGCATTCCGGGCGGCTGCGTTGACCATTACATTAATAGATATATAGTTCACACGGTGATGATCACTTTCATCTGTCAAATAAAGTTAGCGAATAGGCCTACTTACTGGTCAGCGGCCGTGACGCGATGTGTTTCAAATTTAATAAGTTCAAACCCCAGGCAACTTCCGTTCGCCTCGCCCGATCACACTTGTCCTAACGCATTCAAAAGTTGAGATGCTTTTTATAGTATTATTATTATTACAGAAGTTTTACTTTAGTCGTGTGGTCTAAAAAGCACACTCGTTTTTTTTTGTTTTATATTTATTTTATTTAGTTACTAAGAAAGATTTTTTGTAAATATAATCGTCTTTTCGGTTATGTACAAAGTTGTATCCATGATAAGTAAACTTATATTATTTTTCTTCTGTAACGTATTGACATAGCGGTATATTTACAATACGTGTATATTAGTTACTGTTATCTTTATATTTAACATATCGGTAGCATGAAATTAATAGGAATTATGGGCTCATATGAAAATGTTTAAAGAAGTGATAAAAACCTTCTAGCTATTATTAGGCAACGCCCTTGTAATCGTACTTATGCGGAAACTTAAGAAATGCGTATCACGCGCAAAATTGGCAAACAATAACGCCGGAATTGACTTAACTCGTCCATTGACACTGAACAAACAGACAATTGCATCTGACGTTTGTATATTTGCATAAGTAAACTGATCCGCTACATCACACGCAGTAAGGAAAACAAACCGTAATGGTAAATTTAACTAAGCTTAAAATTATGCCAATTCATTAAATACTAAAAATACGCTTGATTTTAAAAATATTTGTCTTTGCAATTCGATAAAAAACAATGACTCACATTTATATAATTTACTAGCGACCCGCCCTGGCTTCGCACGGGTGCAATGCTTATGTAAATATGCATGCATTATACATATAAACCTTCCTTAAGAATCACTCTATCTATTAAAAAAAACCGCATCAAAATCCGTTGCGTAGTTTTGAAGATCTAAGCATACATAGGGACAGACAGACGGCGGATAGCGACTTTGTTTTATACTATGTAGTGATTAAAAATGTCCCCATTATTTGGATTTTTTTTGGAAAATATTGTAATTTATTATTAAAAATCGAAAAACTAATTCAAGATTTTTTCAATTTTACGATTTGGAATTTAAGTGTGGCATTATGAGTATCTGACTTTCTGACGGGAAATCTAATTAGAAAATGTACCTACTTATTATGATTTTAAACAGAGTATTATTTAAGTAAAAGAAAAGTAAAAGTAACTACTTAAGTGCTTCCATTTCTGTAACAGCAGTTTAATTGCTATGTCACTTTTTCATACGCTATGTTGAAATCTGCCATTTTTAGCGTCATCAAAGTAGAGAAAGTGTCATTACCTAAGTAAACCAACATGTGTTTAGCTAATGCGTAGTGGGTTTGAAACAATTTTGGCTGGTTTCGTCATGACTGTATTTTGTAGGTTTGGCAAAGATTTTAATGTCGCTGTTAACAAACGACTCTTTAGCGTATTGTTCGCGTTGGCGGTAAGTGACCTTGCCAATGCCGTGGTCAGTTAATTATGCATGCGCCGTCAATTCAGCTGTTTGACTGTACAGAGCAGGAAACATCGCGGATCTATGCGCTGTTACGGTTTATAACACGCTATGATTTACGGTTCGATGAACATTGGTATTCTAGAAGTGTACACCGAGCCTAATTCTTAATCCGCATTGTAACAATTAATGTTGCTATTGATAATCGTTTTACGTACGTCCCACACGCCCCTATAAAAGTCGACACAAATATTACGTTCACAGTGTAATGGCATTTCATAATATTGACCAGACCTCGTTTTAGAATTGTCAAGTGGTTACTTGAAACAAAGATAGACTCAAATTATAATGTTCAAGGTATTAAATGGTTCCTTTGCGCTTATCGCTTTATCGATATCAAAGGCATAAAAAAATCTCTATAAATGACTGTCTCATTTATTTTCGGTTACCTAATACTGAACGAAACGAAATTTTCACAAAAGAATATCAACAAGTTCTTATGTGAGCTGTTCTCATTAAAATTATGTCTCAAAATATTCTGTGAACTGTTTCAGCAACCAAGGGTGGAGTACTTCATCTACAAGGACCATATACCGGTTGACGACCTAGGCATAACGGCGAAGGAGCACGACCAATACAAGTTCACCATCTGGTACAAGAATAGGAATTTGAAGTCTTACAAGCTGGAGAATACAGACGCAGCCGTGAGGAACGCGTGGGTGGAGGAGATTACGTCATTACTCTGGGAACAAGCGATGCAGAAGAAAGGTGAGGCACCCTTTTATTTTTAATTTAGATGATAATTTTGGAAATAGTTGATTGCGTCAATTTACTTTCAACGCAATATATGGATAAAATTTTATGCACATTATAGTTAGTAGCTGACAGTGACTTTGGGTAATAAAAAATATTCATCTGCAAAGTAAAAGTACAATTATTCTATTAATATTCTCTTCTTTTAGCTGTTCTTCTGTCTTGAACAACACTTTTAAGAGTTAGCGTTAAATATTACTAAGTATGTAGATTGTATTTAGATTTTTTAAGCAAAATATCAACACGATAGCAGGCAATATACAAGAATTGTCAAGGAATATAAATAGTAGAACTTTACTATCACTTGAATGCTCAAAATCAAATTAGGGCAAGGCTGGTTAGTCCATAATCTTTGCATATATGACCGTGACATATTTAAAATTTAGGTAGCGCAATTGCGTAATAACAGACTATGCGAAGTACTAACACCTCTTATGTCTGGGAGTCTGGAACATGAAAAACTCTCTGGTTTTTCTTAGCAAATATCCAAGAACACTTGTAGGTAAAACCAGTCTTTAATTATACAACAACAATAAATAATCTAGGAGCGTCGGTGGCGTAGTGCGTAAGAGCGTCGTCTCCCACTCGGGAAGCACTGGTTCGATCCCCGCCACGTACCAATGTGTTTTCAAATTTTGAATTCATATGTACGTTTAATCGACGCTTTTACGGTGAAGGAAAACATCGTGAGGAAACATGCACACACCTATGAAGAAATTCTTAGGTTGTGTGTGAAGTCGACCAACCCGCACTTGGCCAGAGTGGTTGACTAAGGCCTAATCGCCCCTAATGTGGGGGAGGTTTGAGCCCCTCGGTGGGGACATTATATTACTTACTTCTTAACAATTCCCTTAATCTTACTCAGATTTTTACTTTATACCGTGAAGATTGTTACTTACTGATAAGTTTTTATTTCAACTCATCTTAAAATCTCAGGCTACGCGAATGATATATGCGTGACTCTGAACGAGCAAAATGTGACATCATTCGCAGCGTAACGGCTTAACACTGCGTGTCGAAAGTCGCAGGACGGGGGGCGAAAGTGCAGATTAAGAACATCCTATTTTTTGTAGCACACTCCATGCACGTGTTGGTCGATTGAGCACATTTTGCTCCAAGGGTTCCTGTACATTTCGTACGATATACAAAGCTGTATAGATACTTATGTACTATTATTGCATTTACATGGGCAACTAAAATGGGGTTTTAACTGTGACATATATACTGTCACAGTTAAAACCCCATTTTAGTTGAAACGCGTTTTCTCACTAAATGCGTTTGTTACAACTAGAATTAGCTGCTCTTCAAAAATGAATATCAGTGAAAACTAGTTGTAACTAGACAAAATGGGTTTTCTCGAAGGTTTCAGTAAAAACTGTTTTTACCGATTTCAAAGTTCGTGCTTTAGACTTTAATATTAACATTGGAATAACAAACATTGCATTATGGGCTTCAATACGAGTAAAGTAATTGAATACCTATTTGTTTCCGTGAATAGTAGGTTAGGGTTATTTTTTATGACCAGGCGGAGTGCACTGTTTTTGGGAATCAATGCCAGTTTTAATTAAAAAAAGCATACAACTAATTTTCAATCCCCAACAAGTTTCTCTGATAGTTACTACTAGTTTTAACTAAAGTTAGATGTAAGAACTAGTTTTATCTAAAATTTAAATATTTAAATTGATAAAAAATAGTTTTAACTAGTGAAAACACGTTTTAACTAAAAACGGGTTTTAACTGTAACATTTATAAGTCCAGAAGAAAATGTGGAGTATAAACTTTCATCTTCTGACATTAAATAGCAGGATTGTAAATAAAATATGTTGAATAAAATTTATGATATTCCAAATTTACTGTCGTGGATTTGAATATGTTTGCAACTGATATTTGTGGTTATTGTGCATCACCGCTCTGTATCCTTGGAGCTGCGACCGTAAACTAATCCATTCAGTAGTAAACAGAGATGAATAGGTTGTTATACAATTCACACGCGCTGCACATAGCACGTTTGAGTATTATGTCACTCCCTACAAATATCATTGTGTGTGTTCTCTGTGCACTTGAAGTCTTATAATTTCAACAGTGCAAGCCACAAAGTTCAATCGTTGAGACAGATCGGAGACGCGGTTATTAAAACTTTGTTTATAAGCGTTAAGAGTTCGTTGACCTCCTCAAGGGTTTGGATCAGGGGTTACTTAGGCCTACTTCTCATAAAGAAACTAGTTGAGTCCATCTGGCACGCAACACTACCGAACTAATTCCAGCATAGTTAATGCGGAGAAACTTTTTAATTGATCGTCATCTGCTCCCGCTCGTACGTGACGGAAGGAGCGCGGGGTGCGTTATCGTCGAATGACGCACCCGAGGTCGACGACTCACTTTTTATTGGACACTTGCGAGTTGCATGTGCACTCGTTGCATCTGTGGGAACGGTAGGAACGACGCCTTTACTCTATCGCTTTTGTTTTGTAAACCTACTCGTGTGCGAAGCTCTTTTGTTTGCTATTTTTGCGGAGTCGCCGTGACGTATGAATTTTTAACAAAAATGATCTCACACGCTTTGTTGGGGTCCTCGCTGCAGTTTTGTTTTTTTATTTATCGGAATGAAACGCGGCTTGTATTCGCGTAAACAGCTCTTGTTCTCTGGTATAATTAGATAGATGTAACACAAGGGAACGCTGGGACGAAAGTATCTACTATCGTTCCGAACTCCTGCTTGTACAATGCTACATTTCTCTCAGAGATTATTCTGATAAGCGTAAACTGGTGTTTAAATCTTTCTGGTAACGCGTTTCTTTGTTACCTCAGCGTTATTTAGCGACAATCGTTGTTTCCTCAAATGGCACAATAGGCTTTTGTCTAGCGAAATACATTGGAAAACGTAGTTCACTTAGTGAATCATTCGGTTATCGATTAGGTAAATTGGTTTTTATTTTTAGCGCATTTCTATTTTGGTTTTGGTATGGGAGAAATGGGAAATATGATGAAAGATGGTGGAGTATATAGCTTGACAGATTTTCGGTGTTTTATCTTTTAATTTTTTTCAATCTCTCATTGTCATCTTCTTTATTCCAGTGAAATATACGATAATTATTAAACTCAATAATCAAAATGAATTTCTTATAATTATTCTTTATTTAGTTCAGTACTTTTATATCATTAGTGTTATCAGCGATAGCTTAAAATAATTAAATAGATTATACATTTAAAGGTAGAAAGTTTATTTGATTGTTTTCAGTCATCGCTGTACAAATTCAAAAACCTCTTGCATATTATCTGAGGTATTATGTTAGTTTCTCTTCAATAGTTTTTTTTCCCACTAATTACTGAATTATGAATCATAAGCATGCTGTGGTTGCCTTAAAAGGTAATACTTTTAATTTTGTTTTTATAGTGTTTTTTTATAATTTTTTTAAGTTTCTTGTATGTAACATTGGCTGTCCTAATTTAATAAAATAATAATAAATGGTTGCTAAGAAGTTTTTAATCGTCAAAGAAACCTACCTATATATAATTTATTATTATATGGTTCTATTTTAAATTGTGTTCACCAGGCAAAGAGATAATTATTATTTTAACCACGCCTTTTCTTTTTATTATCATATTATAGTTAGAGTTCAAAGGAAAATAGATTTTGAACGAAGCCTAGGCTACCTACTTTTTCCCGAAAAAATGAAAAATTTACGCTCAATCAATTTCACTGTCGCCCATTCGAATGATTCACAGTTCTTCTATCAAATTCCAATGTTATTGTTTCTGTACGGGCAGCGTCCATAACAATAATGCCGCGGCTCGAACCGTTGTCGGACGTCGGCTATTGTGGTTCAGTTTATCAACAATAGCATCGCTCGTATGCGCTGTCTGCAGTTTAAGGGAAGGGATATTTGATGTAACCTACTTTTGTAAGCTTCTTGTATTATGTAGTCCTTTTATGATGTCGAACAGCTAGCCTGTCCGGTGCTGACACATATCCACTATCGCCACTTTTAAATCTTCTAAATCTTATCAATTTTGATAATTTTGTATTTAAATGCGTAATAAACTTATAGAATGCCATTCCAATATCTTTGTTTATTTAAACTTTAATGTCCAAAAATAAATATACACATTTGGCGGATTTAACAACAAACGGCGTTCTCTGCCAGTCAACTATTGGGCTAAGCAGAGACAATTCTAGGGCGATATAAAAGTAAATAATTAATTTATAATACATACAATATAATTACATAATAAACTAATAAAATACGTACTTATAAAATAAAAATATACATATATAAAGATGATGATATCATCATCATCAACAGTTCATATAATGTCCCCACCGAGTGGCTCGAGCCTATCCTACATTAAGGGCGATTAGGCCTTAGTCAACCACGCTGGTCAAGTGCGGGTTGGTCGACTTCATACACAACCTAAGAATTTCTTCACATGTGTGTGCATGTTTCCTCACGATGCTTTCCTTCACCTTAAAGATATAGGTACTTACCTACCTATAATTACTATTATACAGATAAATACTTACTATAAATTGAATATATAATGTTGATGATGTGATAAAATTGAAAGAGAAACGAAAGAAATGTTCATGAACCTTCGTCTTAAAACTACATAATACATGGATGTTTTTTATTTAGTTTCCAAAGTTTTATAAGTGGTCAGTTTTGGCGTTAATCCATTTTAAAACTTTAAAAGAACGTAAACACGCGAACCGTTTTAGATTATTTTTTGAATTTGGTATGACTTAGAAGGCTTACAATAAAATCTATTGGTAGCACTAGTTGGCTCTTTTTCTCACTTTTTTACAAACATACGACTCTAAACGTCGTGATTTGTGGTTGATGTTTGCGTATTGTCAACGTGGGTAAGTTCCTTATGGTTTCATAATTAAAGTAGGCTTAAGCAGTTGGACGTTAGGTTAGAAATAATGCATCATTATGATCAGAATTGATATGAACCTATGGAATAACTTTTGCCGATATTTAGTATAGTTATGGCTTGTTGGAGTTCTTGCTAGGACCTAGACGTTGCCTATTGGCACAGTATACCAAGAACAGTAGTTTATCTGCGGGCTGTCGGCGAGTTATTAGCCTACTCTGCGTTGACGCTAGGGTTATCGTAAATGTGCCCGGAGGGAAGGAGCGGCGAGCGAATGTGCAATGACATAAAAACGCGCGATCACCTTATGCCCCCATATTTAATGTCAATGTGTGCGTCACAGTGCATGCGTACCTGGATCAGAAGTATGTATTAGTTTCAAGAAAGCTAGATCGAAAGATGATATAGCACGTACAGCGTACGTCAGAATCAAGAGTTGGATAAGGAAAGTCTAAGAGTGGTGTGCAAATGAGGAATCCTCCGCTCAGCAGAATCGGATTGAATGAGAATGAAGATAAGAAAGACTGGTGGCGATGACTGAATAGCAATATCATCTTAATTTCTATGCACAATAGAGGTTCATATGTAGCTAATATTGACGTGTTCTTTACCAATTGCTTGATAAATACTGTTTAGTAACTTGATAGACACCAGAGGGAACATTTAGATAAAGAATGAACCACTTAACGCAATCTAAAAGTGTGAAACAGATCCGTGATAACCTATCTATACAAGATCTGCACTCATACGAGTTGTGTTAATAGAATTTTATTCTTAATAGCAGTAAGACTATGGTTGATTTTTAACTTCGTAGCTGTTTGTCAGGATCTTTCATTAGGTTTTAGTTTGCAAATTTCTTTCTTTATTATGCATATTAGACCATTTGGACCTATTTGAAGAACAAATGAAAGCTTCACTTTTCTTTTATTATTACACAAGGTTGAGTAAGATAAATTACGCTTGCCAAAAATTTGTAGTTACTGTTATGATAATTAATTTTCAAGACACTTCTGCGAAATGTTTGTAAACAATAAATTTATAAATGTCCTAAGATGAAAGACAAAGGGCAGATCACCATCAATCAAACCAACCGGTACTAATAGAAACACATTTTACATACTTAAACCAAAATTTAAAACTATAGAACCTATATTGTTTAATACACTACATTTAATACCTACTACGCTATTCCCAAGAGATTGACTCTAGACCTAAGCTTATCAGTTACATTTTTTATTTTAACTTTATGTTTTAAGAATTATCTTGGCCTTCATTTAATCGTAAGGGATAACATGGTCACATGGTCACGGTAGTGTTTAATCGCTCATTGGAAGTGTAAATGATGTCCGGTCTGGGTTATTGGACAAACAATGCTCACTTCACATACTATCGTTATCATTGTTTATCAGCAGTTTACTTCGGCTTGGCCTCGGTACAGCGATAAAGCAAAACACTATTTATTTTGAATGTTTTATGATATACTTACTCACTATGTGTAATTTGCAAGAAAAATACTATATTTTGCCTATATTTCTATTTGTTATACAACGGTTAACAGAAATAACGCTTACCTTGAAATTTGTTTTTTATTATATGCAAATTAATCTATTTTAGCCATTATATTTTAAAATAGGTCGTTGTAAGATATTCGTACAGATTTTTACGATTAAAAAAAAATTATTAAAAAAAGATTTATCTTCGGCGGTAAAGTTAGTCGTCACATAGAAACTTGAACTTTGTTTTAGAAAATATGTATGTATATTACGTCAATAGATAGCGTAATCATAGTAAAAAATGTCACTATACGCAAAACGAACAATTAGTGTAACGTAAGTTAAAGTCAGATGATGTCTAAAGGTGATTGTTATTTCTTGAATATTGCACTCAAAGGGCCGTTTTTTGGCATTAGTATCTTCTTTTTCTGTATGGATTTATACTTAGATATAGCGTAATTAATGTTAGAGAATGAAAAGCGCCAGATTGCAATCATTATGAATTTTCTTCCTCTCATTCAAACACCATGAACAAAAAGTGACAGTTCTTCCGAACAGTACGCCCTGCCACGATCACTACTTTTCACGATGAACAAAATGAAAGATAGATTGTTAGTCACCGACAAACTAGCAGAAGTGAAATTTGGCAACCCATTTCTATGCTACGCAATTAGGAAATGGAATTCTCTGCGCGCACACAGTCGTGTTTCCTCCTACAGTCCTGAGTCATTCAAATATCTTTTGCACTAGCTATTTTCCATTTTGAATTTACTTCGGCTTAACATCAGATGCAGCCATGTGATGCCGGTAGAGTAGAATAGCATCACCCCCAAATACTCCAACGGGTGCCGTAGAAGGTGACTAATGGATCAGCAAAGAGGTATCACTTTATACTCCGTCCACAAATCCGCATTGGGACTACTGCCTAAACCTCCTTCGATGATAAGGACAGGCCTTGAGCCCCAGCAGTGGGTCAAATTATAAAGGCTGTTATGACCATCAGACGGCAGGGAGGCATTTTCTAGTCTTGATATTTAAAACAAAATATTGAAAAAAACTTTATTGATTTATATTTATTTTTGTCTAATTTGTTTTTCGTTGTTGTTTTAGAACTCCTTCTTCAGCAGCGTAAGAAGCGAATCTCCATGGTGTCTATGGACGAATCACAGTCAAACGAAGGCGATAGGAATGATGAAAAATGTAAGCATTCTACATGTGTTTATGTTACATGGAAAATAAAATGTTTTTGGTATTCTAATTATAACTTGTTTCCACGAATTACATAATTGTTGATGAACTTAATTTAAAGCTACTTTAAATTATATAGCGTCATTAATTATCATCGACGTAATTGAGTAATATTTCCCTTGTGTAAAAGAGATTAGTATGGTTTACGGAATTACTGTTCGTCGATGTGTAGTTTGGTGAAAAAGTCATAATACAAATACAACGCTCCGTTTAGCTTGATAAAAAAAATTTACCATCAACCTATCAATAATAAGTTCCAATTCAAACAGTTAATTGTTCATACTAATATTGATAAGATATCTTTTTCGACCAAGCTTTCATCGGCAAAGATTAATCTGGTAAACTAGATGCTCTGTGTATAACAGCCTTATCACTTAATTTTATGCTTAAATTAAATATACTTATGCCTTAAATTGCAAACATTAGAATGCTTATACGTTTACAAAAAATAAAAAGTGTAACAATCTGTCCTCCAGGTCTAAGTGGTTTCGTAGTCGTGAAGTTGCACCAATGAGTTGCTTAGTAGGTCAGTAAACTTAGGCACGCTTCCAAAATAATTTGAATCAAGGTTTTGGCTTATGTTCCTCCGCTTTTCGGGTGCAATGTGCAATGGTTTGGTTTTAGTGTTTGTGTCTTCTTTTACTGGATAATTCTCTCTCTTGGATGGAAAAGAATTCGCTTTTGTGTCGATTTTCTGTCAATTCTTTCATTATTTCCCGCCATGTCCCGTCTCTTAGAATATGAATTTCAATATAATGACACTATTATTTGAAATGTAAATACAAAATTTATTTCACTACTTTTCAAATTTTCGTGTAAATTTTTGACAATAATACGCCAGAATTTATTAAACGACGCTTTAAAAAGTTATAAAAGTGACCGAATGCAAAAGTTTTAATATGTAATAAAAATTTAAGGACCGTCCGTCCAATAATAGCGCTTTTTAATCCAAAATTGCCTATTATTTTTACGGTATTTAGTTAATATCTTCCATTAATGTGAAATAATATTGCTATTCTGTTTATTTAATTGATTGATGAATGAAATCGTCTCCTTTATGGCTCATCGAATTGCTCCATTTAATTATGATTGGTCATTTGTTGCATTCTTTAGCCAAGAACTATAGATTAACTATGAAGTTCCGTGTAATTAGTAATTAAAGCCGCTGTGAAATTGGAAAAATTGATAGAACGAAAAATATTTTTTTGCGAAAAACCTTTATGCCTCCTCATATTCCGTTTTACGAATACTTCGAAAGGCAATTTTAAAACAATAGACTATCTTAATATAATCGCACTACATTCCTTTCAAAGGAGTTAAGAACCTGTTTCCATTTACCAATAAATGATACACAGAAGTATGACTCTTTTTGAAAAAAGATAAATACCGTATTGCTTGCATTGCATTGAAACTTAGATAATATTGGTACCTAATCATGCTGACTGTTTTGTTCAAAGCCTAGTCCAGGCGTGTGCAAAAATTTACATTACGATTTTAATATATCGTCTAATGTAACGTGAATTTAGCGTGTGGACGGCACTGCAAGTATCACTGTAATGCTCTTAGGCTAGTACCTATTATAGAATGAGTCTCAAGAATCAACGCCGTACTAAGCGTCGTACGTTGCTATCACTTTGTGCTTGATAGAAAGTGACAAACTGTTTTCTGGGTGTCATTCCGTAATACGGGCCTTAGTGCCCGTCCACACGCTAAATTCGCGTTAGATTACACGATACGTTACATTACGCGTTACACACGTGTGGACCCGGTTTAAGTTATCGAATATAATTTAGCCGGGTTCTGACAAGTGTAACATGTAATGTATGAATCATGTAAATTTACATTACGCGTTACACTCGTCTGGACCCGGCTTTGCAATGCATAATTTTCTAACAATTCATTTGATTCTGCGTCTTCAAGATTAAGCTCATTAATTGAGGTTATAAACTTTCTCTCTGTTTTTAAGTATCCTATCAAGTTAATATTTCCTTGATAGTATTCGCGTATTTTTCGTCTAGGTCGTTCAAGGTTAGTTCACAAGGATTTAGTTCCATTACTCAGTGATAAATACACTTAATGCCATAAAAGTAAATAAGATCAGGGTGTCTAGGATTTAACTTCTTGTAGCGATAGATTTTTATGTGAATTAGGTACATGTACATTTGTTTACGAATACCTAAAGCAATGATAAACTAAAACTTGATAGAACAAATATTTGTGTCATAAACACGAAGACTTGCTCGCTGATCCTTAATCAGCTGCTTTTTTAAAAACAATTTCGAACATCAAATGATTTATATTACTTATATGCCCCATTATTTCCTTTTTAGAGAATCATTTAAGAAAGTAAACTCTAATAATTTTTATTCAGTACTTATTTGAATGCTCCTTTTGCTCAATTGTTTTTGAGGTACTATATGGCCTTTACTGCCAGATGTGGCTTAATGTGTACCCAAATGTTAGCTGAAGCTTTGATTAAGAGATTATGAGTATGAGACATAGTATGTACTTCCCAAGTACGTAAACTTGAGCGGTCTTCCTTCAACAAGAAACCTAAATTGCGAAAGCTAGTCTACATTATACATCACAAAAATGTTATTTTGGTTTCAGATAACTCCTTAAGAGGAGTGCCAGGAGAGGTCAGACGAACAGGAGAGAAGAAAGATCGAAGAACCACGTGGTATTGCGAATGAACGCGCTATAGAAATTTATTGAGAATTTAACGACAGCTACATAGCTGATTAATTATGAGTAATACAATGAAATTGGTATGTACTTATCGAAAAGCTTACACGAAGACATGCGGAAAATTTTGTGGTTTCTACTATGAGTCACGTCTATTGTTCTAAATTGTCAAGTCGATTACTTTTAATTGTTCATTAACTTATTGTAGGGGTCTTCTAAAGTTATTAGGGAACCAAAAAATTGTAACGTACTGAGTATTGATATGTAATTAATATTAAGAGCTTAATTAAATGGTTTAGTAGTGTAAGTGTAAATTAAATGTTAATAACAAACGATAGACTTAAAATGTTTTGTAAATTCTAATGGTATGTTGAATTCAGGCAGAAAATATCTTGTAGATTTTTAAGCATGTAATACTGCCTAGCTGTAATATATGTATTGTTTTCATAATATTTACTGTTCTCTTCAAGATTAATTTCTTATATTTTTACTAGCGCTATGAAATACTCTTTTTCAGGTTATTCAGAACCTTCTAAAATTTGCAATGGACAATTATATTATGTACTCTAGCTATAACCCGAAAACGACGCGAAAAGTTCCAGAAAAATTATATTTATTTTTTACTACTGTTGAACTGCGTTTGCTCTACCTACACTACAATGTACCTACTACTTAAATATATATTTTTTTATTACGTAGAAGGACCCTGAATTCCTCCCTGCTTTGTTGATAGAATTCGCATTGCAATAGTTAGGTCCTTTCCAAAAAAACAGGCAAAAACAGGTTTGTGTCTAGTATTTTATTTTTTTACATATATACGTTTTGTAAATATTGAGAAAAGTTAAGATGTCAGTAAAAGTATGATAGTAAAAATATTTTTATAAAATATATTATGTATTTAAATGTCAAGCTAACTAGCATGCCATGAAAGTAGTCAAATGTTTTTTGAAGTGCACTCTGTCAATTATTAAAATACTAGCGACCCGCCCCGGCTTCGCACGGGTGCAATTCTTATGTAAATATGCATGTATTATACATATAAACCTTTCTTAAGAATCACTTTATCTATTAAAAAAACCGCATCAAAATCCGTTGCGTAGTTTTAAAGATCTAAGCATACATAGGGACAGACAGACGGCGGAAGCGACTTTGTTTTATACTATGTAGTGATTTAAAAAAAGACATGCACAACAGGAGTTTCATGTAGTATTTTGTTTGGGTGAGATAATTATATGATTTTAAGTCATTGTAGGGTTATTTTTGAAGCCGTAATTGAAAAGAATGGAGATTGAGATGAAGATAAACCATCGCATGTATTCGATGCGCAATAAAAGTCTGCGCAACATTCTTTAATGCGTTGCAATGATTTTTTGCCATCGGTTCAGATATGTTTGTGGCACTTGCCACTGTAATGCTTTGGCCGCACTTGCGCCTATCGTCCCGAAGTAATGCGTGGCGATACTTCGTACGATACACGCAAGTGCGGCCCTAGCAAAGTTATCGCGATAAAGCATGTGGCATTTCTTTATTTGCACGAACTATCGTGCAATAATCCAAGATGGCCGAAATCATTTCCGGACGTATAAATTGCGTAGTATTATTATCTACTTTGCGTTTAACTATGCATAATCACTTTCTTTACTTCTAAATTGTGTGCTAATAATTACGCACATTTATTATAAAAAATAACTCAGCTGTATCGTATACTTTGTCACCCGTACGCGTCTGAACTAATGGAGAACAACATTCGAAATGAACAACGCATGTCTGACCACGCAGCGCGATAGGTTAGCGCGCTAAAACCCTGACGTACCGCCTCCCTGCCGATAACGCACACTCAACCCGAATATTCGCGACGATAGCCGATAACGGCCGGTCACATCTGCGCGTATCGTTTCCTAGCACGAAGCTTCGTGACGATAGGCGGAAGTGCGGCCCCAGAATAAGCACATTTCGTAGCTCCAATGCGTAGGTTATACAGAAAGTGTTTGGCGCGCTTTTATGGTGTCAATCATATTTTTATTCAATAATTCAAAAATTATATCCAAATGGATTTAGTACAGTGAAAGTGGTGTTATTTTGTTGCACAATCATCCATGCTGACGTTCAGTTGTGAGAAATTACTTAAATAAAGGTTTTATGGTGTGTATGAAGTTGTGCGTTTTATAGTGCTTTTCACCACCTCATCAGTCACGAAGACTGTGTTGCACATTTTTCGCCAAGCAACCCGAGATACATTAAAATTTGCGACATCCATACTTTGATGATTTTCCAACATAGAAGAAAAATATTAACTAAAAACATGGCTGTATAGATTAGATTCATTTACTTTCTCTGAAAAGAGAAATTTTAAAATAACACTAAAAATAATTAACTTTTTAAATAATGAATACTTTTACGGGTGTTTGGCGGGAAACCATGGCGTCTAGAAGTCGATCTTTATTTCGATAATTCAAAATTATTTCTGATGGATTTTGTGCAGTGAACGTGTCGTTTCGTTGCATAAGCATCCGTGTTAACGAACAGTTATGAGGAATCATTGAAATTAAAGGTTTTGTGGTGTGACTGATCTGTTGCCATGCGTTTCTTTGCAAGCTCCCTAGATGCATTAAAATGTGTGACGCCCATATTTTAATGCAAACATCAAGAAATAAGATATTACCAAATGAATATGGCTGAAAGGTTTTAGATACCAAGCCAAAAACCCTAACAAACAAGAATACTTTTACGGTTTTTTGATATACCTACTTGAATAAGGGCAATGAATAAATAAACATTGTCCTAAATAATAATTCTCAATAAATTAACCAAAGTACCTATTGTAAAAAATCCTTGATATTTTTGATGAATTCGAGTGTGATAATACCTATATTTAACGAGGTTATTAAATTTGTAATTATAATCCAGTCAATATTTTATGGGAACTATTGTATTGTTATAAAGTTATTTAATGTTTAATATTGTGTAAATAAGTATTACTGTGACTGCACTGGACAATAGCTCGATGCTGCTGAATAATTCAGTTGAAGTTTTTATTGAAAATAAAATCATTTATTGTACATTTTATTTGTTTGATTGATACCTTTGAATAGGTTTACCATACGTTTTTACATATCTCCCACACAAAACTATATTTTTGATTGCAAAGATACAGAGATGAAACTCTCAATTTGTATTATTATTTTGGAATGATTTGAATTTTGTAAGAGAAGTACCTGAAGAACATCGACGTTGGAAGAGCATTCGTCTGTTTTGCGAAAATGTCGCGGGTTCGACTCCCGTCTCGGAACTTTAGCATCACAGGTGTTTTTTTGTATTTCTGTTTCAATTTATTTGGGTACGTTATGCATTCAATTTTGTTTATGAATTTGGAATTTTGTTTATGAGTTTTTTACTACAAGCTTTTTACAATGTTTGTATGTATGTAAGTTCGGATCAAATCTTGCAACTGATGTTTAAAGCAGTTATCCTTAACGATCGGATTGAAATTAAAATTTTGAATACAGGTTAAGTTTTGACAATGTATTGTTAGCTAAATAACGTAATTCTCAATAAGGCTTTTTGTGCTTTTCTATAAAATAGGTATAAATAGAAAGGTGTCAACGCCCTTATTCACAAACAATACTTATCACAGTAAAAAATAATGCTACGCAAAATAAGGCATTTCTCAGTGCGTGCGTGCCATACGGCGAGGATTTTGAAGTCTCATAGTACGCGCGGATGCACAAGGTCGTAAAAAACTATTCATAGACAATACTTAACCCTGGAACCCTACTCGGGGTGCTAGAGCACCCCACAAGAGTTTGTTTTTTAAATTATTTCACGGGTATATATTGCACAGATTTGACGTCCCACGTATTTAACCTTGAGGTCAAGCGCTACGAAACGGCCAGTAGCGCGGGGACCGCCGGACGTCACAGACGCGTGCACGTGTGTCCTGGGGTGCCCCAGGACCCCAGTATAGGAACAATGTAAGTTTTTCTTCGTTTAATTTTTTATGTTATTTGATCTATTTTAATTGTTAAACTAATGTGTTTAATGTAAATGTATATGACTGAAATTAGTTATTGTTGAGGTTATGTAAAAAGTCATGAAATCAAAAATTTGGTTAGTTTTCTTTAGAAATATAATAAAAAACGTCTATCAAAACTGTAATTTTATTTATTAAATAAACGATGGGCTATGTGCATGTCTAATGGTTTATTGAATGGGATTGGCATCAACTTCTGGGTTCTCTACAAATGCTCAAAAGCATCCAATAAGCAACATCAAGTATCGTCGCACATTTCTGAAGGAGTTGGGACTCAACCTTATAGAAGAGCATTTGAAAGAACGCTTGCAAAAGCCAAATTTGAGGCGGGATATGAAAGAAAATATAGCGGGGATACTCATACAACCTGTGCCAGTCGATCCTTCCAGGTCTGTAGAACACTCATAGGGACGTTGTGGTTTCTGCCCACGAAAAAGGGATCGGAAGAGTAAGACAAGGAGCACTAAGTGTAAAATTCCAATATGTTTGGAACACCAAATCAAAATATGCCAAAGGTGCTAAAATTATTTTAATCGTTAAATTGTAATGCTGATTCACGATCTCACTTTGTTACTTAATATTAATAAATGTTTGATTATTTAAATCTCTTTTTATTTACCTATTTTTTAGACACTTAATTTTGGGGTGCTGCATCACCCCAGTGTAGGAACACTGTATGTGCAAAGTACTGTAGGGTTCCAGGGTTAAGTGGGGATTGGAACTATGCATACTTTAAATTGAACGCACAGCTTAGGTAGCTAGCTAGCTATATTACACACCGCACATGTCGAGATGTCAAAAGCAACGCGTCCAGTTTTCAAAAGTTTAAAGTTTGAAGAAGGTTTGAAGTAATAAAACGTCAGTACATTCAACGATGTGAACTAGGCAACAGAATCGAACCAATCACAGAGCTCTATTCAATGCAATGCGTTTACTTATCCAAGAGTCGCGAAACCTCATAGTAATGTTTGTGAATACGGATGTAAGAAGAATGCAAAAAATGAAAGGACGTCAATCTAAATCCAATATGGTAGACCGCTCAAGTTATTTTTTGTGCGTGTAATACTTTTAGTTTATCAATGGAAAGGATTTGGCGAGAAGAAGGGGTTAGCGATGACAAAAAATAAAAAAAAAACACAAAAGAAATTGATTATAAAACCATTTTTAAAAACTAGCTTTTATTTCAAACCTCTAAAAACGAAAATAAACTTAAAATTGAATCAAACGCATAAATTTTTATCACACATTTATATGATATGAAAAGCTTGTCGCGAGATATACTTGTGTAATTAGGTAAGTGCGAGTGTATTGCAAATTTAGTGTTGGACCAACTCTTAATTTCAATACACTCACAAAAAAAGAGTTGGTCTCACTGCTTTAGGACTGCACGTCGACTGCAATCAAACATCAATTTGGTAGTGGACTCATAGATTTAAAATTACTGACGTTTATAGACTAGGGTGAGACAAAAAAAATGCACCAATGTGTGAGTAATGCGCATGTATGCGTGAAAAATAGCACTGCAGTTTGAGAGTTCCTGTCTTTTCTACGTGACTATCAGGCCGACCTAGACCTGCGTGTACGTGAAATGGTCTCATCTATAGTTCTCGCTCTAACATACGCGTTAATATGTTTTTTCTCTTTCACATTGCTGATCTACAGTTATCTATAATTATCTATGGTCTGTCTAGCCCCTATCCCCCTTATTATAAAACATGGACTAAAGTTAGTCGTGGCTTAAAACTGCTGTCTCTGTCTTGCATTCAACAAATAAAAGTGACAGCATCAGTTTTAAACCGTGACTAACTATAATCTATGTTTTATAGTAAGGGAAGAGTTTGAACCAGGTTTGAATGAGTTTTGCCACACGAGGCATTCTCGAAGATTGAAAATCGAAATGTCATCGATTTAAGACAATTTGAAAACTTGCGCTTTCCGAGCAGCAGGCAAACGATGATGCCACAGTGCATTTGCCATTTGTGTTTTGGATTCCGTCGGATACGAGTCCGCCTGATCGATGGCTTTCGTGAGCGCTAAGCCTTTTTAGAATTTGTATTCTGCAACTCTCAATAGATTTGGTGAATATAGCGCTACCATCTTATGATATTTTATAGAATTCTCGCAACAGCTTAACAGACTGAAGCAATGATATTATAGTTATACTGTAATATCATTGACTGTAAGGAAAAGTTTATTAATAATTGAGGAATTTGATACCTAGTCCTATATATATATATATATGTCGCAGGCGGATAATAAAACACGCCGTTTTACTAAACGGCGCGGGGAATGTCTGTGAGAATTTTTAACCAAATAAAACCATTTGTTGATAAATCCGTATTAGATTCTATCAATATGAGCCCGTACATCGAATAGAGATAGCTTGTTATTACCTTAATTGATTATTATTAAGTCAAGGTTCATGTTATTTTTTCTATGACCAAGCGGAGTGGAATTCTTGTCACTCGTCTCGTCACTCTCACAACACAAACCATGCACTAGATAGAAAAAATCTAAGTATCTTTTTTTCTATTACAAATAGTGGTTGTAAAGTTTGTAAGTGCCAACAAACTTTACAACCACTATTTTGTAATAGAGAAAAAGATCTTTTTACGTTACTTGTTATTTCGAAGTGCCTGAGACACATAATAATAATTATCTACGTTTCGTAATGATTCTTTTGGTGGCAAGACTTGGTAGGTACGACTCGAAAGATAAAGGGGAATTCAGTGTTACTACCTCTGCATCCCTCCCCACTAGACGCTCCCCTGGTGGTAATGTCGCAGCCCGCTTGCAGGCGCTCACCGGGCCTTGGCGAATGCCATCTCACCCGGTGGGCTGACCGCGCCGAGGGCTGTGCCACTTAAGCCAGGGTTGCAGCACCCAAAAAAAAAATTGGAGGAGGGGGGGGGGGGGGTTGGGGTTAGCCGCCGCAAGGCGGCACACATTTCACCGGCAGGCGTAATGCCCGGGCAATGGGCCATCGCCCGACGACCGCACCGCCCTCCCCTAGGGGAGGACGAAGACCCGTATAGTCACCTCTGCATAATATTTTTTGCCTGTTTTCTTAAAAACTGCCTATGAATGAGACATGGTAGCTGCTAAAGTTTTAAGGAAACTTATGACATAACTGAACTAGAAAATAATTTCTAATTATATTTGTGTAATATCTTATGGTCTATCTATATGGTGATTTCTTCATCAAGATGGCAAATAAGCATAAATTATAGGTACCTATAAGAATTTAACTAACCATTCATAATTTTAAATATCTTTCTTCTTACGCGAAAAATCTTGAAATAAATGCACATAGCTACGTAAATTACTCTTAGTATTCTATTCCTTAACATCTATAAAGTGATTAAGTGAAAATGTGTTCCAAGCAAGCACCGTCTTAGCATATTTAAGCGGGCATTAAGCAGCGAGTGCGAACAGGAATTAGTTTATTTTATGCATTTAATAATGCCAGTTCTCGGGCCAGGTTCAAATTGTGATTCCACGATGTTAAAATATTAAAACTTTAATTGTATTCCAACGACCACTCCGCCGTAAAGAAGGAGGCACTCCGTTGATACACTATTAATGCAATTGTTCGAAAACAACGCGGGGCTATAAAATTTGCCTTCAGGTACACCGACTCGCTCGCAGTCATAGCCATAATTTTTCGCATTGCGGATTTCAAGCAAATGTAAGTAGTTCATTATTTTATTTTGTGTAGTCTACGTCGAAGTGGACGTTTTTAATGACATCTGCGATTGTTTTGCGAGAATCGCGAAGATTTACATCAGATAAAAAAACCTCTCTGTTGACTTTAGTTGAAGTGTAACGACTTGAAGAATGACACCTGAAGGAGTGAATTTCATTAACTGCACATAATTTGGTATCGAAACACTCGAGTTTCAAAAACTAAACACCCACTCGGGTTTTAGAAATCTATATTATGATAGTTACCTACATAAAATACTATAATATAACTGTCTGATTACATTAGTCGGGCTATTTTGTCGGGATACAGAAAAGTTAACCCTGTTATTATAGGCGACAGACTTAAATACGACGATGATAGACTTGAAATATGCTACCATCATCAAAACAGAGCACCACGCATGTGAAAAACGTCATAGTTTAAAGCTTGTGGATAAACAGTTTGGGGGCTCACAGGATATCCCATCGTATTTCTTAGTTTGATTGCTCTCTGGTGAACTCGTGCAAAAGACCACTCACTGCAGCTTGGATTCTGGATATGGCTGGATCGTGACTTGAGACGTGTTTAAAGTTTTTACGTTTTAAGTTTAACCTCGTATTCTAAAATACCTAATTGTGGAATACCTAATTTTAAACTAAAACAAATACACGCTTATTCATCACGAGTTCTTGATATGAAACTCGGTCCAGAACATTAGAAGAATTTTTCTTCGGTATAATATTTTCAATGCATTTATTATCTCACTTTCACGCGAAAGAGGAAATCCTGTAATCATCAAAAAATTTGACCTCGAGATTTTGACTGATTTACACGTTTTGGACCTCCCTGCCAAAAATACCGTTTTTGGAATTATGCTTGTGTGTGTGTGTCTGTGCGTTAGTACGATCACTCGAGTTTGCTTTAACACATTGCAACCAAATTTAACATGCATATATGGCATAAAAATATAAGGTTTTTATCTACTTTTGAGTAATTTTTATTTTCTTTTTCGTTTCTGCTATACGAGAAAGTTAAGGGGAGACCACTCCCTATTTTTTGTTTTCTAAACGGATTCAAATTAAAAAGGTAATTCTGTTTCTACCATATTCTTTATTCATGAAAAATAAAGGTCCACAGTATTACTTAATTTAAGAATAACACATTTCCAAAGCAAGTTCGCTTAAACTGTACCTACACTCAGTGCAAACCTAAAAATTAAGGAGTCTTTCTATTAGTGTCCGTTATCAAAACGTACGAGAAATAAAAGGAGAATCCCCATTACAGAGCTTTTTAGTTTGTAATTCTTAATAAAACTACAGCTGCTTGTATTACTTTATTTAAGAAGCATAATAAAAAAAGTAATACTGTTTAAATTACGTCTAAATGCGGCCGTAGTTTTCACGATTCTTATTATTTTTTTGTGTAACAAAATATCTCGGAATGAGGCACCATCCGAGGCTAGGATGGGCGGTTTACGGCGTCGTTTCTCTGATCCCGACTTGTTTCGTCAGTTTTTCGGTGTCTTTAACACTCCCTGGAGGGTTCATTTATATATTCGCAACACGAAGTGGGCAATAAAACAACGTTATCCCGGTCATTATTAAGTCATCGCCGCCTCCCTGTATATAAAACGCAGCAATGACTCGCAACACTGCAGTTTTATGCACTATTCTCCAGGGGTTTTCACTTGTACTTAGTACGTTTCCTAGTAGGTGGTTGGGATTTTAATTTTTTTGTAATATAATGCTTAAAAAGTACGTTATAGTAATAGCTGGGTTTACCATCTGTACCACGGCGAGTGTTCTTTTTTCCATTTTCCACCATCTCCCTTCCTTATACGAACTACGCATGCTGGGCTACGGTATCACCGACGAACTGTAGCTACCATTTCAACGCGAACCAAGAAATTTGACAACTCATTTCTTTGTCGCACAATCAAGAAATGGAACTCACTGCAAGCACACGTGCTCCCTCCTTCCTACAATCCTTGGTCATTCAAAAGAGGCGTGAAGAAGCACCTTGGAGATCAGCAAGGCGAGGGTCGCTAACGCAGCCGTTTATTTCTCGCTCTAGCTTTGTTCGCATTTCGACTCCACTACTGCTTACCATCAGGTAGAATGAAGTAATTTGTCACACAATCAAGGATAGCATTTCTTGATTGTGTGAAATTGAAATTCTTTTTCTTTCGTAGAAGACATTGATATGAGTTGCCAAATTACTAGGCAGATATAAAAAAATCTGTTAAATTGTCACATATTGTGAATTTTTCAGACATTATTTTGAAGCGAGGTGAACAGAACTTGTTCAATAATAATACATTATAGAAATAATAAATCTTGATTCAAATCGCTATGGAGAAATATTTTAATTTACTCTTATAGTTTTGTAAAGCGAGGAGAATCTTAAGGCGGAGTTTTACGAAAATGCAGTTTGGAGCTACCTTTCAGATCAAATGCAAGCAAACTATACTTTGAGAAAAATTATTTTCTAATAGAAAATATAATATTGTAGACCGTTAAATAAGTAAAATATTGAGATGACAAATTAAAAAGGGATACCAAAAAAAAATATAAATTGGTAAATTTTAATGACGATTTTTACAAGGTATTTGTAATTAAACTCATTTAATATATTTATTTCATGAAAACTCATATAATACTAGACATAATAACGATATTATAACATTGTTAAATGCACTCAGATATTTGTAATAATTATTTGAAAAATGGTCTAAATCCGGTTCTTTCCAGCTAGTGGACCTATCGCTCTGCGAGCAATGTCTAACATGTATCTAACAACAACATAGCGAAAAAAATATTATTAGTACTTCGATGAATGCACGCTTTTAAAAATATTATTTTATGCTAATAATTGAATTCAGATTTCTTGAAGAGAATATCCTGAAAAGCCAATGAACATTTGTGTGTTTTTATTTCAGTTACAATTATTTTCTCGCGATATTTTATTTGGCAACACAGCTACGCAATAATTAGTTCCATTGCCACAAAACAATTTTATCCCTTACTACTTTGTAGCTAAGCGTAAAACAGAATGAAAAGGTGGCACTAAAATTCCCAGGTGGCTAAACTCTGCCGAGAAGCATTAGTAAGAGAATTGGTCATAGGTCATGCCCAGTTACGAGCAAGCCATTTTATGAGCCGGCTTGGGGCGAAGGCGACGCCGCAAATCTCCTTATTTATCCGGGAAAACATAAACCGTCGCCTCAGCAAAAATTAATTGGACTGCACGTTATTTCACATCGCACGTTAAGTATTTGTCGGTTTATTATTTTGCTCTTGATTATTGTTTGCTTACTTACTTTTTTTAACTGACTTCAAAAAAAGGAGATTTGACTGTGTTTTTTATGTATGTTACCTCAAACGATTACGGTCCCGTTTAAATTTGATCGACATCTGACGAGTAGTTTTTGAATTATCCCTAATATTGCCTATTTAATTAACATCGATGATATCATAATCATTTTATTATAGATGGATATGATTTCCTGAAAAATTCTATAGGTACATACAACAGTGTTATAGGCGTCTATAGACGACGGTAACTGCTTACAACCAGGCAGACCGTATGCTTGTCTGTCAACCAAATAACAAAAAATGAAAAATGATAGATATTCATTTAAAATTTAACGATTTTTCCGAAGACCAGCTGATTTGTATTGAAATATATTTGAGTAAACAAATAAATGAGAAAGTTCATTAGAAAAACACAATAAAAAAACAAACAGCTGTTTCAAAATAAGCTGATTTTAGGTAAGTTTTTTAAGTAAAAAAGTTTAAGTCGTCAAACTGAGTAAACAAGACGAAATCAATCGATTGTGGCAGACAGAAACACAGAGTACGAAAAACCGTAATGATTCCATTTTATGACTTTCGCCACGGAACCCAAGAAGCGTTGTTCCTTGACTACATCTTCTGAGATAAATAAACTTCACAGCATGTGTTATATCAGACCATTTTGCTTTTTATTTTTATGAGGGGACCAAATTTGGCGTGTAGCTGAAACGACGGATTATAACCGTTGGACACAGCAACTGTTTGCAATCCTATCCGTAAACCAGGCATTGTTTTGTTCAACAAGAAGGGTATTTGCAGCGTAAAATTGTTCCTTCCCTCTTTGAAACACGGTTTCTTTTTCAGCGCACATTGCTCTTGTTGTGGTTGCATTCTCGAGCTCTTTACTCACGCGTGGCGATTTTATTCTAGACGCCATAAAAAGACCTTGCTTTCACCTGGCACTTCTTAGAACGTTGTCTACTAGAAGATGCACTTCATTAATGTTTTGTAGCTGGAACACTGAATTTTGTTTATTACGAAGAACAGACGTGTCATTTAAGCCTAGCGAAAAATCTGCTCAAAGTAGAGATTGCACATGTGACCTCCTTATTGCCAACAATACAATGGGATTGGAGGAGTTCCAGGCAAACACACCTGCTCTGACGTAGACTATGCAAATTTCACAATGAAAGTTTCGTTATGTTTCTATCTAATTTCTTTCTGAATACTCTCTAAAATAATATTTTCTGCAGCAGTATCACGGATCACAATTTGCGTCCATTAAGCTTGTTTTAATATTCAGTTTGGTATGTTTCGAACGTAATATCTCAAGTACCTTAGCGTTTACACTAAAAAGTATTGAATTTTTTATCTTCACAAAACCTCTCTAGGCAAATTTTGCGGAGCGGAGGCCGTGATTTTTACGTATCGAGCCGTAAACTTGGAGTATAGTTTTATGGCACATGGATACGTTTTTAGAAGTGTGTTGGGATCAGTGAGGTTTGGTAAGGAATCACTCTTCTTTTGTGTAGGAATCTTTATGATTCAGGAAAGAATGCTTGTTGTTCCCAAAAAGTTGCGTATATTTTCTGCGACCTTGATTTTTAATAGGAGCTTAAAAGAAAATGGTAAAGATATTTTTATAAGAAGCTTAGAGAATATTTCAGATGATTCTGATCAAACATATTTTGCTATACTATTTGCTTTCAAAATTCTACAACATTTATAAGAATTTGTTAGGATTAGGTACCTTTGGTTTTTTTTTTGATGGGGAGGTCAAATGCATTTACGCATCGGGATATAAAGGACTCGAAGTAAAGGCGTTCCCTCAATACCCACTAAACATCACCATGATGTGTCAAGTGTGATTTTTTTTAAAATGTCGGTTATAATATATATCATAATTTTTATTTCAAGGTTTCCGGGTGAAGACACATTATTTTTCTATGGCCTGCAAATTTGAAAATATAATCGCTATCAGTATTTTTGTTATCAAATACTTCTTCCGTAATGTAGGTAAAAATGCAAAAGCAATATATTTTATATCGAATATTAAAATAAAATACTCTTATTAAAATTTTTGAGATGATCTTTCATGTTTTCGGGAAAAGTGTTTTGGTGTTCATAATCAACGTGTTACCTCTGCGCGTTCTAAACACTTACCATAAAGAAGTTTACGACGACATATTTTCAGCTGGATCAAGACGCCTCATTGCGCATGCAGGTCCATTATTACTGCTGACCACTCAGTTTTCAGCACACCAACTTACAAGCCAATCAGGTGGTAACATATCACAAGCTGCAGTGATCCATTACTCCTACCTAATCCAATCGGCAGGCTGTGTCTCACGTTCAGCTTACTTTTATTACCGTGCCTGCATCAGAAAATAAAACAAAATTGGCAGGAATTTATGGGCCATAGCCTCTGTATGGCTAGTGGGGTGGAAAGTTTTCAATTTGAAACGAATAACTTGTTTGTGTGTAATAAGGGCTTTGCGGTAGTAATAAGGGGCCGCAATGGCTGTCGCGGGCTTCCTTAAAACTACTTTCTCGGTTTTATTACTTCAGCGATGTGTGGGTAATAGGAGCGGAGTACATGTGAGATGTGCGGGTGAGTGCGACAATGAAGAATTTCACTAGTCGAATAATGTTTTTAAATTATTATTATGTTTTTTTAACTAAAAGTTGCGCAGGTTACTATGGGACTATATTAAAGAGTCACGGGCATCGCCAAGTGTATCTTTAAGTTTGTGTCATGATATTGAGATTGGGATCATTATCGGTTTAAAATTGTAAAAATTTACGGACTATACGACACGTGTTTAATATAGCTGCTTTTTGTAGTGTGATAAATGTATTATTATTATTTAATTATACGGATATAAACCCACTTACATGATTAAATCAAATTAACATGGTATAAAATTATTACAATTTGATTTACATTACGAACAAAGAAATTAAATTTAATAAAATAAGTATAGAATTACCCCGATTTAAATATTTAGTTTTGAAGGTGGAGTGAAAAAATAAATAAACAATAATTTTCCCAATTTCAGATAGGTTTTAATTTTGATAATACAAACCTTCGAAAACGTCGTTCGTAAAGAAATGTCTTGATGTTAAATAAGAAATAAAAAACGAAATAAGGGCCTTAATTATACAATTTTTTTAAGTAAATTGGTTGGTAGACAAGCACACGGCCTGCCTGGTGGTAAGCAGCCACTATAGCCTATAAACACTTGCAATACTGACGAGATACCCGTGTGCTCTCAACCCTAGTCCTCTTCTCTACCCCGAGGAGCTCCGAGGAGGAGTCCATTATGTCTACCACTTAAAGGATTTTCAGTAATACAATCATTGATATTTTTACACAGCATATTATCACAGAATCTGAAAAATCACGTTAAATCCATATGAAACACCGATTATTTTCTTTTGTAAGTTTTGCTAGGTAAGTTAAATAATAATTTTAAGCCAATATAGCCAATTATGTAAATTAGTTTGCTTGTCTTTGATATTTCTTGTAATTCCAAAATTCTCGACAACCCTATGGAATCAAAAGGAAACTTACTTTTGATATCATATGAAAAAAGTTCCTCGATTGCACAAAGCTTGTAGCTGTATTCATTTTAGCAGAACAGCGTAGTGTTATTGAGCGGGACGGTGGATGTCTTCCCTCATTTATGAATCCTAAGATCCCAGTGCTTTCTGATAAAAAAGAAGCTGTATCATACCTACAAAAAGAGATCTTTCATTTGAGCCTAATGAACCACAACAATCATCATCGAGACGCCCACTGTGAGACATATGCCTCCCCCAAGGATTTCCAAACCGGTCGGTCCTGCGCTGCCCGCATCCAGTGGCTTCCCGCGACCTTTACTAGATCGTTAGTCCACCTTGTGGGGGGCTTACCAACGCTGCGTTTCCCGGTACGTGGTCGCCACTCGAGGACTATTCCGCCCCAACCACAAGAATGTGCAGGATAAATTACATACTATTCACTATCAAGTTAGAAATGCAATGATCCCGTCAAAGTCAAGTTTTGGTGAAGCTCAGCATAATTTGGCAGTACAAAACAGATTTACGACCAGGACAGTTTCATTGCGTAAAAGAAATAAAGTCTGCACATTAGGAAACAAGAAACTTATACAAGGCGAGCGTAAAAGTGCGGTGTGCAATTCCCAATGAATTCTCCGAGGGATATTAAACTGCACACATGTCGTTTCGTTAAAAAACAAGCAAGTCTCTAGCATAGTGCGGCTTCCGTCTCGCATACTCCATTGCTACTTTTTGCAGTCCAACTTTTGTAGAACTGAAGTATAACTACAGCTCTCCAGTAACCAACATTGTGTGAAGGAGAAAATATATTTTAACATTTCAAACATTCCGGTAGTATAGTTTAAGCTTTAAAGACTACAGTGTTTCTTAACTTTCCCGTAATTTGCATCAGGTAATTTCCTTATTAATATAGTGGTTTACGTTATCAGTCATGCTATTCTGTAGAGCCTCACTTCTCATTTTGACGTTGTCAAACTTTTGTCATCATCAACAGCTCATACAATGTCCCCACCGAGGGGCTCGAGCCTACCCCACATTAGGGGCGATTAGGCCTTAGTCAACCACGCTGGCCAAGTGCGGGTTGGTCGACTTCACACACGACCTAAGAATTTCTTCATAGGTGTGTGCAGGTTTGCTCACGATGTTTTCTTTCACCGTAAAAGCGTCGATTAAACGTACATATGAATTCAAAATTTGAAAACACATTGGTACGTGGCGGGGATCGAACCAGTGCCTCCCGGGTGGGAGACGACGCTCTTACACACTACGCCACTGACGCTTCTGTTGCGCCACCAATTTTTTGTGAAAATCCTTTAATCATCAGATCAGTGGGTAATTATTCATCTATGCCCTAAATAGTATTGTAAGCCTTATGTAATATTTCGTTACCTACGGCTCTTCTAAAGCTCTTTTGGAACTACTTTTATAACTACTATTACTAAGTATTTTTTTGCTTATTTACCACACTTAGAGAAAGTTCTAAATTGTCGAAATTGATATTGTTACAATTTTTCACGCAAATCATAATTGTAATATTGAAACATAAAATCTTAGCTCGCTAGCATTCACTATCATTGAAATGGGATTACAACATTTTAACTTTATATTTCATGAGATAATGTATGTAGATATGATAATGTATTTGTAAGCTTTGTAAACAAAGCCACTGGACTATGCTAACTTAAATTTGCTCGAAATCTCAGCAGGGACGAGAAAACTCGATTCACAGGCGATCGCGAGAGTTAGTTTTGATAGAATTGCAAGATACACAATTCAGAGTTTTCAGCTACTGTTGATAAGGCAAATTAACGTTTCACTTTGAAATACAAAACATATTTTGAATATAACCACGAATATTATTTAACATTTTCCAATATGATGTTAAATTAAAATCTCTGTGATTTTTATATTAAGGCTGGAAAATATATGATCTGCTTTGCGGCAAGGAGCAAAGGGCATATGCACACTGCATAATTTAAACGTACGTTTCACTAATTCGTGTTTACTGCGCAGCAGAATCCAAAAAGCAATTGAGCATCAGAAAAAGAATTGGTCGAATTAATCACACACATTTTTGCGATATAGATCTCAACGAAACGAAGCTAGTTTGTAACGCGTTATAATAATAATAATCATCATAATTTTAGGAGAGAAGCGCCTACTATTGGACATACGCCATCCCAGTGATCTCTAATCCGATCGGTCCACCTTTTTGGGGTCTACCACCACTACGTCTCCCGGTACGTGGCCACCAATCAAGGAATTTTCCACTAAATGATTAAATTTCTAAGCGCGTCCAAAGATTGCTACTAAAAATCGTTTAGAACGTCATTTACGCATCATTTGCGTGTAAAACCGCAGTCTGTATAAAAGGGGGTTAGCTACTCCCGCGCTGCTAGCCTGACACTAGTTTCTATCCAGTGATACTCAGGAAAAATACTCAATAGAAATAGCACTATGGAATAATTTTATTTTTGCGTTTACAAACGCGTAAATATATTTAATACCTACTAGAAAAATGCACTGAAAAAAATGGACTTGCCTCAGGCGGGAATCGAACCCGCATCTTCCGCAATCCGGGCGGCTGCGTTGACCATTACACCACCGAGACCTGAGACCGAAACACTGTTTTTCGCTGTCAAAATTTGTCAGTGCTTATGTTTTTATGGTAAACATTGTTTCATCAAATCTTGTTTTTTTTTTCAGTGCATTTTTCTAGTATACAAGAGCACTCCCCAAAAAGTTATTTATTTAAATAAAACTTTACTGAGTACCGTTTAACCGTTGAAAAACTTACAATCCTTTTAGGACGAAAATAATTACTTTACTTAAATAACTATTATTATAATGCTGATTGATAGTATTTGAATTAATCTTTCATAAGTTTCTTACAGAAAATCTAAGTTCCACTGTAACCATCGTCACTTTAATCTATTTTATTTCCTTATAAAAATTGTAATGAATTTATTTTCTGTAAAAAAAAAATACATTTCAATTCTTATATGGAAATGCTAAATTACGAAGTAGGTTTTTGTCTTGTTTTGATATTATCTTCATTGCTATGATGAAAAAAACCTACTACGTAATTTTCGACCACACAAATTCGCATAGGGTTTCGAAGACTTGAAGATGTACAACAAATTCGAAGCTAGCATTATCAACGACATACAAACAAAAGACACGTATTCAACATTGTCGACGGAGAAAATAAACTGTATCTTGATCGTATAATGTTAGGGCTTTGTACTAGCGATGTTTACAAGGACATTACGTTTCTTCAGATGGCAAATTGAATGTTACAGCACGTTACCTGCCCCTCGCTGAATAAGTAATAAGGCCGAAGCTATTGGTGATGAAAGTTGGATGACCGCGTACCTGCCCGGATGGAAATTCCATGTTTACGTGTCATGGCTTATTTTATTAAGTATTACTGTTGCGATGTTTGTATGATGTTGCTTTTATTTTGATAAGTTGATGACTGCACGTTTGAAGTTAAAAAGATTGTGAAAAATCTGCAAAAATTAACAGTAAAAAAATAATTAACCATGTTTTAAAATAAACAATTTATATTGCAGATACAAATAAAGTGTCTTAACAGAACATCTTAGATTTGGTGACTATTGGATTATAGATGATAATCTTTGTGTATAAAAATTTCGTTATCATGATGGTCGTCCACGCTATCTTCGAAATTAGTGAACCGATTTTAATGAAATTTTGTAAATCGATACTTTAATTGGGAAACCAGCCAACACCAAATTTTTTCATAAATATTTTTTTTGGTTCAGATTGTATCGTTTCGCATCATTTTAACTAACTTGTGGATTATCAAAATGCTTTTTCCTTGGTACAACTTAGATTATAGGATAGTTCTGCTCTTAACTCGATTATTGTTTTTTTTTTGCAAATTTAATGTCTAGTATGGAAGAGATAATTACCACAGCAACGTTTGGCCGGAGCAGCTAGTTAGCATATTAGTATATTTAAAGTCAAAAAATATAGGCTGTGATTGAAATACTTCAGTAATTAAATTTGATCATTTTAATACTCGCATTTAAAACGTTCGTGAATTTGCATTATGGCGACCGAAAACATGGTAAGTTAGAGACTTAATTAAAATAGTTGTGTCGAAAAATTTGTAATTTTATTAGTGTGTTTTTGATAAATTTTATTTTGTTAAAATATGTAAGCGTTATAATACAATTTGCGGAACCAGGTATGTAATTGTACATGTTACAACAATGTCCAGAACGATCTAGCGTAACTCCTGCCCAGACACCTTAACAGAGTCTAGTCAGAGAACCGAATCGGAACAATCACAAAGTAACTGAGTAAACTGAATAAATTTCACGAAGATGCAACTCTTGGGTGGTGTTTCCGAAGAATGCCAGTTACAGTGTTAGCGCGATCTAGACCGGGAAAGTTTCTATTTTTCGATTGCCTGTGTTAGTAACTCCCCAATGTAGTTTGAAGACTAGTTGGCGCTGGGACACAACTAGATTTCATAGGTAACTTATTTTGCATTGAACACAGATTTGGCGGTGTTGTTTAAAAAAATCGTTATTTCAGGTAGTAAAAGTACACACACAGTGTTTGTGTTAGGAACAAAGATAAAATATAGCGACCCGCCCCGGATTCGCACGGATGGTCCTACTTAGTAGATAATTATAGTTTTAAACCTTCCTCTCGAATTACTATATCTTTTGATGAAAACCGCATTATAATCCGTTGCGTAGTTTAAAAGTTCTAAGCGTCTTTGTTTTATATTACGTACAAAAATATCGAAAAATTAGAACAATACAAGATTCCCATCTACTAGGAGCACTATCGCTACTTAGTAGTATGAAGACGCTTTCAGTCCACCAGTATTGGTGAATCCCACTTATTCCGAGCTCAGACTCACCGTCAGCTCCACATCTAGTATCAAACAGAAGCACAGACGCCGCAGCAAAGTTCATCTCACACTCGTCTTGACTCTCCATAGACTGTGGAGCACCTGCAGCCAGACTGCTGTGCACAGATGGGCTATCGACTTCCGGCCTCAGGAGTGGTGTGGCGGCCAATGCCGCCTCTATATAGATCACATAGATGGCGCTATACAACAGTGCTCATATAAGCGCGACAATTAGTGCGGGAACCTGAATTGGGCAAACGAAGTACTTTCTCGACACACATAGATCACACTAAAAGTTTCCGGAACTGGCCACTTACATAAACAATATTTAAAAAGTAGTTACAAGATTTGAAAATGTAACTCTTTGGCTGTAGAATGCAATTTGTTTCATTTGACTGTCAATTGTTTTTACATTGTGGTGCCGTTTTAAAAATTGCGTGTCTACATTGACATGGATTTAACTCGGCAAAATTTTCGTAGTATGATTTTCTACGATTTTAAGTGTAATTTGACAGCTCAACAGAGCATCGCTCGGCTTCAATCTGCTTTTATTGAAGCACCATGCAAGACAACTATTTATAGCTGGTTTGCAGAATTCAAGCGCGGTCGTATCAATTTCAGTGACGAATCGCGCGATGGTCGCCTGTCCACAGCTGTGAACAACAGAAACATCGATGCTGTGTGTGTGATTGAAACAGACAGGCATTTGACCTACCATGATATTCGCACATCGTAAGACATAGGCATGAGTCAAATACAATCAATCCTACACAAACATTTGGGTGTGAGAAAGCTGTGCTCGCGGTGGATCCCACACAATTTGACAGAGGCTCTAAAAACGGACCGCGTCACTTGGTGTAGTGCCATGCTTACCAGACTCAACGAAGGTGCGTCAAATTTGGGTTGGGACGTAGTAACAGGTGACGAAACATGCATTTATTGCTACGATCCCAAAACAAAGCAGCAATCGACCGTATGGGTCTTTCAAGATGAGCCGAAACCAACCAAAGTTTTCAAAATTGATTTAATCCACAAAATACAGAAAGAGGTTTAATCGAATGAAAGTACAGTCGAACCAACTGAATCATGACCCACTTGGGAGATCATTCCTTTAGAATCATAAATTTAGTTAGGTTTTCTTCGCTATCATGCGTGTTGCACTTAGTATGTTTTAAATATGAATAAAAATGTGTCATTACGGATCAGAGATCTATGCAATTTTAATCTTTGTTGTCACTGCACTAAAGTCTCAATTGGAATTTAAAATAAGATGTCGTTCATAATCTAAACTCTTTTCACTACTGAGAAAAACGAATTACTATTATATTTTTAAAAATAAAATGACGTTTTGTGTCAGATGTCAAGTACTAGTCTGAAATTTTTTTAACAAGCCATATTTATTAGACACTGTCAGTGTCTAATAAATTGATAACAGGTTCGTTACTTAAGAAATGTACGTTCAAGCGAATTTCATCCTACTTTGTATAGAGTGATTGTAGGAAAATGATCTTAAGGTGGGTCATGATTCAATTTGGTCGACTGTACATTTACGCAAAGGTAGAATATTTTGACAATCAATAAATTAATTTATGACTTTTAATAGTATTTTTTTCTTATTCATTCCGGAAACTTTTAGTGCGCTCCACGTATATAGAAATTCCAACTACAGACAGTTGCATCGCGGTCCCCGGGCATACATCACCTTGCCCGGCGGAAGTACTTCTTTTTTTTTCTTTCTTTTTTTTCCCCTTGACTTATCTTCTATAGCTATAGTTATATAGAAGGCAAAGTCCTGACTCACTGTCTGACTGATCAACGCCCAGCCCATACCCTTGGACCTAGATAGCTAAAATTTTGCACAGAGGTTCCTTTTATGACGTAGGCAAGGGATATGGGCGGATTTTTCGATATTCAACCACTAAAGGGGTAGAATAGGCGATGACAGTTTGTATGGAAATTCTTCATTTTTAAAGTAAAATCCAAAAAAAAATGGTATATAGCTTGTCCGTTAAAAATATAAAAAGGGTGTTTCAGGATTTCTCGAAATTCAACCCCAAGGGGATAATATAGGGGATGAAAGTTTGTATGGGAAATCCGTTCTTTTTATAGTAAAATACACAACAATTGCTATATGACTTTTCGGTAAAAAATTTAGAATGACGTATTTAAGGATTTTGCGAATTTTAATCCCACGGGACAAAGTCGCGACCAAAAGCTAGTATACCATAAAAGCCATCAATTCATACAAGCATAGTATTAACTCGATTAAAGAAAGAGAGGTAGGTACAATACTGGTTTTGGCATTAGATTTTTACGGCCAGCCGCCTTCCTGACACCAACGCCCCTTGGGAACTGACAGTACCCGGGACCACTAATTTAACGAATTCACCATAGTGAATAACGAAAAATAAAAAAGACTAAGCTGCATTATGCTGGTAATTACTAGTCTCCTAAAAATGGTCACGGGAAAATACATTTTTGTAAAACCCAATGCATTTTTCAGTAAATTGCTTTGTGGTTTGTCATTAAAGAAAATATCACGTATTATACACTTATTCAGAATTATCGGCATGCAATTTTGACATTTGAAACACGATATCAGTTTTTTATAAGCCACCCCAGTATATTTTGTGCAATACGCGATCACGATAACAGTTTAATTAAGTAGCTTAGCTGCATTGACTTTTTCGTACAAATGAACGTAAGTATAGAAATATGGTTATTCACAATTACACTATTAAATTAATGTTTATAAATAAATAACTTTGATAAGTCTATTTGTACCCGACTACGGAGAAGTCAAAAGGAAGGCTTATAATTATGATTTTAGTAGTCTACGTATATGCATATTTGTGTATACGTATGTTCCTCCGTAGCGTCCACAGATTTAATAATACAAGGAGATAGGCCAAGCCGGCGTTTAACTTGTGACAAGTGTATACCCAGCGGGCATACATTGCCGCCAGTTCGCCGTTCGTTTAGCGTATATTACTGCATGCTCAACTAGAACCATGTTATGTAATACGGCCGCTGATCGTGACTCTCGGTCTTCCTATAAACTCAGCGATTTGACCGATCTCCTTAGATTGATATATCTGTGGTCTATAATGCAGCCCGTCTAGGCACTCCTTGCACCAATTGGTGGCCAGCAGCCACTCCTCCACCGATGGTTGCTCGACCTGGCACGTCCTCCTGACGAGGACACAGGGAGCAGCCATCGGGTCGCAACCGGGGGACTTCAAGAGCGGTCGTAGCCCTGAAAAGGGCCGTCCGGAACTAGCCTTGGTGGAAAAACAACTCGAAGATGGGATTTGACTTCGAATGCCAAGGGTCAATCACTTGACATCAATAGCCACACACCCGCCGAGAAAGTTTCCCCGCCACGTTACCAGGGTTCGCCACGAGGAGGACGTGGACGTGGACCCCAACCTCCAACCTTAGAGTTGTCTTTCCGTGTTAAAATTGTTTTTTATAAAAAAGGTTTAGCAATGACTCCATTCCACCTGACGTTAAACAGAAGTGGAGTCCAAATACAAAGAGAAATAATGTGCTTATTCAAATCTCAGACCTAATAAAAAAAGTGAAAAAGGAGATTTGCGAAGAACGCACTGAGGCAGGTAAAACTACACCTTGCCATTGTATATACACAGGCACACAAGTGTAAAAAAAAAACTGCACCTTGTTATATACTTAAGGACACCGGCTCACACGCTACATAATTTATAAAATCGCCATGACCGAGTTCTCCGTACCGTCTGCGCTTTTTTTAAATTTAATAAATGAGTTTCTATTTATATTCAGAAGAGTTTAACTGAAATAATCTCTATAGTCTACTGTCTTCCCCAAATCAAATTCAGTTCTTTTTCATAAAAAAAACATGTCTTCTGGCAAGTGACTCAGAAGTGGAAACGATGGGCATGCAAAGATAGCTACTATGGGAGATAATGTATGGTCCACACCAGCTCTCCCGCCTTACCATCCTGCAAGGTGCTTCTTCACGCCTCTTTTGAATCACTCAGGATTGTAAGAGAATGCGTGTGCTGAAGCATTACATTTCTTTATTCTGCGATACAGAAACGAGATATCAAATTTATCTATTTGCGTCAGAATTGTAAATACAATTTCATTGCATATTAATATTCTCGAAGCTATTCTGATTCTAAATCGAGAGGGAGGGGAATTTCCAAATAATGATGTTCAACGCGCCCAGTTCTTGCTGGCGACAATGTTCTTGCGTTATTTGTAACGCCAGCGATTATATCAAAGCAATCAGCCGTCCTGCAAACTGTTACCACCCAGGCCAGTGATGTGTTTTGTATACAAAATTCACAGTATCGATAGCATTTAGGTAAAGAAAACTGAGTAATTTATTAGTAGTGGACTATGTTTTAAACATTTAAATGTGCCCGCGACTTTATTCGCGTGTTATGATGTTATATAGCCTTCCTCGATAAATGGACTATCCAACACAAAAATAATTTATCAATTTGAATCAGTAGTTCCTGAGATTAGCGTGTTCATACAAACGAACTCTTCAGTTTTAGAATATTAGTATAGACTATTACTACAAACTAATATATTATTTATTTTGACAATTAAAAATAACATAGGAGCACTCGCACAAATAGCAGATTAATTGTCTTTTTATATATTATTATAAAAATATTATAAAAATGATATTATCGAAAGTTGTGCGCGGTTGTAATTGAGATACAAATTTATCTGTGTTTTGGTGTAATCTTCTTTCTTAATGTAATTGGTTTGTATCTTGTAACTATGCCAAATAAATAAATAAATTAAATACTACATACATACATACATACATACATAGAGTCACGCCTTTCTCCCACAGGGGTAGGCAGAGATTACTTGTTTCCACTTGCTACGATCCTTGCATACCTCTTTCGCTTCATCTACTTTCATCACATTCTTCATGCATGCTCGGCGGTTACGCGTACTTCTAACCTGGCCCTTTTTCAAAACGTCTTCGATTTGATCGTTAAACGTTCGCCTAGGTCTACCTCGCCCCGCCTCTCCATTCACTTCTGATTCATAAATCCTTTTAGTCAATCTACTTTCATTCATCCTCTCCACGTGTCCGAACCATATGAGCATCCCTTTTTCAATTCTTGTCACTATGTCTTCTTTCACACCACACATCTCTCTTATCACGCTATTATACAACCTGTCACTCAATTTTACACCTGCCATGCTCCTCAAGGCTCTCATTTCTACTGCATTTATTCTACTTTCATGCCTTTTCTCCCATACCCAACTTTCACTTCCATACATTAGTGTTGGAACCAGCACACCGTCATGTACTGCCAGTCGTGCCTTGTCAGACAGCGTCTGACTGCTCATAAAAGCGTGCAAAGCTCCATTAACTGCATTTCCCGCTTTCACTCGTTTTTCTATATCACTTTCACACTTCCCATCTCTCGTGAATACAGATCCCAAATATACAAACTCACGTACTTGCTCCAATTTTTCGCTCCCTATCATAATATCACACTCAGTCATGTCCTCGTCTCTTTCAAAAACCATTATCTTGGTCTTGCTTACGTTCACTTTCATTCCCTTATCATATAAAGCTTCATTCATTACACTTACCATCTCCTGCAATTCACTGGCCGATGATGCTAATAAGACCTGATCATCAGCGTACAGTAGGCATTTGACAAGTATGTCATTCATTCGTAAACCGCAATCACTCTCTTTCAATCTTGTCAGACATTTATCCATGAATAAGTTAAACAGCCATGGAGACGCCACACATCCCTGTCTCACACCTTTTCCAATGTGAAACGATTCCGTGTATGCGCCGTTTATCCTAACACAAGCATTGGAACCCTCATAAAGAGCTTTCAATGCTCGGATCAGGCTGCTGCTCACCCCATGCATAGACAAAGCTGACCACAATTCACTTCTCACCACTCGGTCATAAGCCTTTTCCAGGTCTACGAAAGCGCAGTATACTCGTTGGCATTTCGCCAGAAATTTCTGAGTTATGCATCGCAGGGAAAAGACTTGATCTGTACATCCCATCCCCTTTCGAAATCCTGCTTGCACGTCCCATATTTTGTCATTCGTCTCTTTTATGACCCTTTCTATCAAAACTTTTGCATACAATTTGCTGACAACGCTGAGGAGGCTTATCCCACGATAATTCTTGCACTCCAGCTGCGACCCTTTCCCTTTATACAATGGTACTATAACGGCTTTGCACCAATCACTTGGCACTCTGCCGCTCCCCCAACATACATTGAAAAGGTAGTGCAGCTGTTTAGCAACGGCACCTCCCCCCGCTCTCAACATCTCTACCGTAATCCTGTCATACCCTGAGGATTTTCCTGCTTTCATACCTTTTAATGCATCCATAATTTCTACCATACTTATCTCGCTTTCATCGCAATCTTCTTCCGTGGGTGAAGTATCGCAATGTACCTCTTCTTCTCTTTCAAACAGGCTCTCAAAATACTCCTTCCATCTCTTCAGCACTCTTTCCTCACCGTTCATGATACTTCCATCCTGGCCTCTGATATTTCCCAGCTCCGAGGTTGCACTCTTTCCTCGAGCTGTCCGTATGGATTTCCAGAAAACTTTTATATTGGAACGGAAATTATCAGAAAGCCTTCTATCAAAGTCATCCTTACATTTACTTAAATACTACAACATAAAAAAAAACTCATTGAAAGTGGGAGATACATATTATGTCATTTTATTTTTCACGAGTCCAAATAGACATGCACATTAGAATAACCTAAATATTAGGTTGGGGAAAAAGTCTTTTCGCATTATAGTATGTATAAACTTGTAATAAAATCTCTTTGGCTATACCATTTGTATCTGGCTGGTTTTGATATCATTGAAAGTTTAAATTTTAAAGAACATAATTCCAAATTCAAATTAGGAAAATGAGTGATTTTCATTTGTTTTTCGTACCGCCAAGATGAGTGAATCTAATGAAGAAATTCGATACATTTTAAAATTTTACTACAAAAAAGATAAAAATGCAACGCAAGCCGCGAAAAAAATTTGCGATGTTTATGGACCTAGTGCAGTGTCTGTGAGAGTAGCACAAATTTGGTTTAAGCGTTTTCAATCCGGAAATTTTGATGTCAAAGATGCACGTCGCTCTGGTCGCCCTATTACAGATAAAATGGATGCCATTTTTGAAAAAGTGGAGCAAGATCGGAATGTCAGTAGTTACGACGTAGCTGAAGAACTGGGAATTGACCACAAAACAGTTTTGGCGCATTTGAAAAAACTGGGTACACAAAAAAGCTCGACATTTGGGTACCTCACGAGCTCACTGAAAGAAACCTAATGAACCGTGTACTCATTTGTGATTCTTTATTACGACGTAATGAAACCGAACCATTTTTGAAGAAGCTGATAACTGGTGATGAAAAGTGGATCACGTACGACAAGAACGTGCGAAAAAGGTCGTGGTCAAAGGCCGGTCAGGCTTCACAGACTGTGGCGAAACCCGGGTTAACTCGCAACAAGGTGATGCTGTGTGTGTGGTGGGATTGGAAGGGCATTATTCATTATGAGCTGTTACCACCAGGCAGGACCATCGATTCTGAACTCTACTGCGAACAACTGATGAGATTAAAGCAAGAAGTTGAGAGAAAGCGGCCGGAATTAATCAACAGAAGGGGTGTGGTTTTTCATCATGATAACGCTAGACCTCACACATCTTTAGCCACTCAGCAAAAATTAAGAGAGTTTGGCTGGGAGGTGTTAATGCATCCGCCGTATAGTCCTGACATTGCACCTTCAGATTTTCACCTGTTTCGGTCTCTTCAGAATTCTTTAGGCAGTGTCAGGTTAACATCACGAGAGGACTCCCAAAACCACTTGTCGCGGTATTTTGACCAGAAGTCCCAAAATTTCTATAGCAATGGGATCATGTCCCTACCTACAAGATGGCAAAAAGTTTTCGAACAAAATGGTACCTACATACTTTAGTTAAATGTAAATAAACTATATTAAAAAAATGTTTTGAATTTTCTTAAAAAATGCGAAGAAACTTTTTCCCCAACCTATTATAACGAAAATATTAAAAACTGCAAATATATATGGATGTCGATAGTAATATACATCACTAGAGCAATTGACGAGTGTTTGTTAGAGTTTGGGCGGCGCGGCTCTGGGAGGGCGGAAGTGGTCGAGGGCTGTTCCTAGTTTAACTGTTGCGTCTGCTGATTGTCGTCGCGGCCTGCAGCTTGTTTTGTAAGTGTTGTTAGTTGTTACGACACTCGCCGTCGACTTGCTAACTGGCTATTAGAAACCAACGACAGGAGGTCGGCAGTTGTCGATAAAACCTCTCTGTAATATTTTCTTCGTTCTATATTCGACTACTGAAATGGAAAATGGTGGAGGTATTATTAGAGAAAAATAAAACACAAATAAACCAACATAATCAAGACAATGAGATTCATATTTTGCAGGCGTATCATTAAAAAAATGTATGTTGATATACATATGTCGATGTAATCGGTGGATGATTAATAATATCCAGACACAATTGATTTCAAATGTCTCATGGTAGATATCTACCGAGCTGGGACAAAAAGGCTAATGGTAGAAGGATATAAGGGTTTATAATCAAAGAAAGTTAATTTGAACGAGTAATTTAATATAAAAAAAATAAGAAGAAAAAAAGGACTAACGTTTGAAACGTAAGAATGAGAGATATATTTTAGACTAGAAATAGATTTGAGTTTGGTCAACATTACGGGTTTCAATCCCAACTAAGGACTGAATTTTTTGTAATCTTTTATCATTTATTAAATACTAGCGTTCCACTCGCGATTTCGTCCAAGTAGATTTAATCAAAATTAGCTTATGTCACTTAAGAATAATGTAACATTCTAAAGGCACAATAGATATTGAAATCGGTCCAGTTTTTTTTAAAACCAGAAAACACACTGAAAAAATCGGCCTACCCCAGGCGGGAATCGAAGCTAGCATCCTCCGTAATCTGGGCGGCCGTTGCGATTGCGGAGGATGCTGGGTTCGATTCCCGCCTGGGGCAGGTCCATGTTTTTCAGTGTATTTTCTAGTTTGAAAAATATTTACGAGTTTGTAAACGCATAAATAATTCCATCGGTCCAGTATTTTTGAGTTTATTCGTTACAAACATACAAATCTTTCCTCTTTATAATATAAATATAGATTAAATTTCGTGTTCAAAATGTACAGCAAACTTTATACAATGTATCCACAGTTCCTCTTCAAGAGTATTTGAAACGTTCTTGAAAAATGCACGATGTAAATATGTGTATTATGTGATGTTTTGCGTGTACCGTGAAGGAAGAACCGAGTTGTATATAAAACTCATCCTTACGAAGCTTTGCGAAAATTCTAAAGAGAAAAATACAACAACATTATTGTATTATCTTTTCTAGTACCTGCCACTTGAAAATGTTATTCTCCGTCGTTTTTATTTTAAGACAATAAGGCAACGCCTAAACATTTAACAATACGCCTCTCTTAAAATATGGTCCCGCTATCTTCTCGAAATCATTACCTAAACAAAATCCCTGGAATCTGATTTCAAATTTGCATAGGAAAAGAAAAGTAAGGAGATATTAAAAGATTAGGGAGTTAAGTGGCGAAAATCGGGACAGTAAAAGTGATTTACATTGAACTTAGAGCGAGGAATATATACTTGGAATTACTAAAGCAATTCGGTGCTTAATTCGTAGGCCAGCCAAGAAGGATGGGCGGGCGCCGGGCACCCAACTTTAATTACAACTCAGGTTTATTCACTCTAATTTGGGAATTTTGCATTCCCCACGCGAACCGCGGAAGGGTCAGGCCGAAAGAAAATGACATTCGTTATTCTATTACGCTAAGCAAAAGAGGAAAGGAGCCGAGGTGCTGTAATTACTTCTGTGGAAATCTGTTTTTGGGGAGCAACCACCGGATAAGATCTCTGCTGCGTAATGAGCTCACCATTGTTTAGGGGACATCTTGTCCATCCGAGACGTATGGAAGTAGGGTTCGACAATTGCAAGGAAAAGTCCTTACGGAACATTTTAATTTTTAGGTTAGATGGAAAAAATTTAATGGTTTAAGAATTAACGTTTTCACCTCTCCAGCACCGAAAGGCTTCTTTTGCTTTGGAAAATCTCCAAGCAAAAACGCTTTTTGCGAACATGACTGTAACTTTCAATCTTATTGTATTGTAGCAATTTTACTTTTAATTTTTAATAACTATTTTTAAGATAATCTTATATATAAAATTTTCGTGTCACAATGTTCGTTCCCGTACTCCTCCGAAACGGCTTGACCGATTCTCATGTAATTATGTGAGCATATTGAGTAGGTCTGAGAATCAGCTAACATCTATTTTTCATACCCCTTAGTGATAAGGGTTGTCCACCCTTAATTTTTTTTTAATTTATAAGGCAAAACAACGTTTGCGGGGTCAGCTAGTATACATATATTATTGTCTTGTTTTTTCAATCAAAAACAATTTTCTCTCTGGAAAAGTGAATAAGTTGTATGTTTAATTTAAGAGCAATTTTTTTTGTCACGTGCCTTTTAATGACTCTCTGTGCTCAGTAGTCTATTTATGAATCACTCGCTATGCAACTAATTCAATTCGCTGGTTCGTGATTTAATATCGGCACTCACAGCAAAAAATAACTTTGCTCACTTGTTGAACAAATAACTATTTCGTCATTCTGCAATTTAGACCTGGTCCTAGTTCATATTCATGTTATTACCGAAAACGTCCTTTCTCCGTACCGCTGAAATTTCACAAGCAAAAGAATCATCATTGTGTTTCTTAGGTAATTCTATATGATTTAATTTGAATTTGAAATTTTATGTCACACTTTTAGTACAAAAGTAATATCTGCTATGTACTGTGGTCATTATGATAGAGTATGCTTGACATTTACTGGAATATCAACGCCTGTATTGGCGATCTTTTTGCATCAAAAACTTTGACATTGTGACTCCTACGTACGTTTAATTTTTGAGAAATGCTGTTATGTGAAGTACATGTTCGCATTAAAGCATTCCGACTGGCTAACAGTTACCACCAGGCCGTGTTTCTGCACTCGTTGTAGAAAAAGGGGACATTGAGAACACTTTTTCACTGAGGCGTCGCAGTTAGTCCGTCAACGTGAGGATTCGGGGCGGCCATCACGCCGAAACGGCCTAAGTTTCCTCCGCCCGGTCGTTACGAGGCGCGAATTGCCCGCGTTACAATTACAGCGCGGCCCGCCATATTTATGCCAGCGGTAACCAAATTGCCCAATATTATTCCATCCCATTGAGTACGAAAAGCGCAAATTAAACCGATTTTATATTGGACGATTTTCCCCGAGAGCGGGGGCGAGATATGTTCGTTGTTAGATAAGAAGCCGGGAAGATTGCGTTATGAAATAAGAAAGGAATTGCACGTTCTAAAGAGTTGCGTTCCAGTTTCCCGCTTTCGGATAAATAAGTCCGGGTTTATTTTGGCTCACTTTTGATTGTGGATAATTTGGGGCCGCCCAGCTCAATTTCGCCGGGAAGTTCAATGGCGATTTAAAATATTAATGCAGTTTAATCAAATTGTTTGTTTTGCTCTTGTTTTATCGTCAAATACAATGTGTCTACGAAGTTGTGTTGCCACTGCAACTAGCGTGTAATTTTGCATTTACCTCTAATTAACTACCCAACCTGCAACACTAATTCTATTAAAACAGCAACGTGCCAGAACATCGTATCTAAGCATACTCTGTCTCAAGTCGCTAAGCTAATTATGAACATAAACATGCCATTAAAAGCTTATGTTCCCATACCGTTTAGAAGACTTGCATAATATTTCTCACTTTAACGGAAATTAATTTTTATTCCTTAAGGTATTTGACAAAACATTTCGAATGCAGTTGGCTCGTAATTATAAAAGTACGAAATTCGAAAACAAAGAATGCTTAATGTATTTTAACAGCGCAAATTAATTTGAGCCGACGTTGCTTCAAATGCGGGAGAATAAATTCTCTCGTCTAAAGCTTTGTTTTTGAATATAATATCTCCGGTATCCCTGGAGAGGTGAACAAACCGCGAAACACTACTAAAATTTTACAACTGAGTTGCTCCCGCCCTTCGCATAAGCGAACTGTTAGAAGAAAATGGAAAAGCAACGAAAGATATATCTTTGAGGGGCCAAGATATTTGGGCAACTATATAGCGTAATGAAACTGAACGAGGGCCGCTGGGCGCTAACAACTAATTGCCTATTCCGAAAACTCATTTGAACACAAAATGGATTCCGTATTTAAATTTCAACTTTCCGTAAAAATATGGTGTGAGGATGTATGTTCTTATCACGAAAAGGTGTAAATCACTTCTTTCGATATCCTTAAAGATATTCCCTTCTTTCTTTAGATGTTCCCATATTTTTTATACTAATGAGCTTAAGCTGGCACGAAGGCTATTACTATATACGAAAGCCATGTTAAGGAACCCGGACTGCTGAGATCATCATGAGTGTAACATCTGTCCTGGTTGGTGGCTTTAGTTGGTTATTTACTAAAGGATTCCTTAATTTTTTAGTTTGGTGCCCGTTGTGGTTAGCAGCCTGTCACTATTTTGGGATATTGTATGGGGCCTATACTGCCAGATGTGGCTTTGTGTATGACCGAATGTTACCTGAAGCTCTGCTCGACCCCTTTTGGGTTTGTGTGCGTGATTCTAAGCAAAAAAAAATGACTCTCGATCTTACCATTAAAACTAAGTTCACCAAATTAATTATTAATGTTTGCTACATGTAAGCAATTGGGGGAGGCCTATTTCCAACAGTGGGCGTCTCTTGGCTGAAATGATGATGATGAAGCAAGCAATATAATCATATTTGAAATTTAAGTTTATATTGGAGAATATGTGGAAAAATACATATTTATTTATTTTCTTTCTTAAGATAGATAACAGCATTGTTATTATATTTATATGGTTAGCTAAAATTAATAATAGTATGTAGGAATGTACCATAAAACTTTTGATAACTCTAAAATTGATTTGTCTTTAGTTTTCGCGCAGCCATTGACCAAACCTTCTTATTATAATTCTAAAAAATTAAAAAAAAAACACTTGAACAAAAAACCTTTTCCCATACATCACGATTTCTCATGAACCCCAAGCACATGTCAAAAGAAACAAGAATCAAATAAATAATTCGGACTGACTTTGAAAAATGTTCTAATCTTTAAAATATTCAGAGAATGTAATCTAAAAATTCTAAAACCTCTCTGTAGAGTTATCGTTATTCTACAGAGCCGGGTTGGTTCGGTGTTCTCGGTTGCGTCTGGCGCGCTAATGACTGGCAAGTTTTGAATACTGAGCGGCTGGCTTTCTTCAGAAATATATATACGATGTCTACAGACCACTGTTTGACTATTATATGGTTATTAGTGCTTTTGTGGAGATCTCTTGAGCTTTGTTTGTTCACGGTAATTTCTCTAGCTCAGAACATTTATTTAAGTGCAGCTTCTGGTTGGAGTAAGTATTGGATTTTTTTTCTAAATAAGGTAATCATAATATCTTTATTGCGATACACAGTTTACGTAATTGTTAATTTAGTGTCCATACTGTGATCTGCTATTAAAGCATGCAATGCATTAACATATTAAGTTAAATTCATTATTTATGTTAAACATTCCATTCTAATTAATATTATATTTCCAAATAAAATTTCGAAATATAATTACAATTACCTAATTATTAAATTAAATAAAACATTTTAAAATCCCAATCACCCAACAAAGATGCAAGTCAAAAAGACAATTTGAATGTCACAACACAACTGAATAATAATAAAACGTACGTTAAGCTAAGTTGTTACAAATATTGTCATTTAAAAATATTTCAAAATAGCTATTTATTTTTGTAAAAAAATGGTTTAAAATAATTACTTACATTAAAAACGTTTTCTTAGAATTTTAGAAAATTAGTATTCTGCCAGTTGGGTCGCAGATTCAGCAGCGTTCCACAGACCTTCAAACGTGTAATTAGTACGGGGAGACTGCACACCCACATTGGTCGTTACAAGGTGATGTTTCGTGTTGGCATTTTTTATTTATTTTTTGATGACGATGGACAATACATTAACGGACTGTACTGCACGATGGGTCAGCGTACGGCGTATTCCCCGGCGCGGAATGGCGCCAGTCCTACCCACTAAAAACCACCGTTACCTTCTGTATAACCTTCCCTATACCCAGGGACAACGAGGTGTATTTTGGAATGAAACAACAAGTGCAGGTTTGCGAGAGATCCTATCATTTTATTAATGTTATACCACAGTAGTCATATAAACATAGCAGACCTTAATAGCGCCATATAAATTGTACCCTAATAGTTCAGCGCCATCTATTAACAACGTTTGGAATTAAATAAACTGCATACAATAATTTGATTTGACAATTGTTAACAAGGTTTTATGTCTTTATGTTTTGTATCTTATTTCACTAATTTTATTATTATTATTTATTTATATTACATAATACAGGCACCTATAATGGACTGTACACCTTCCTAAGCCTTATGGAGACGTTTTGGGATCGGCGTTCTTGCGTAGGCCTCGTCACCGAAAACGGGTCCGGGCTGGCCTGGCCCAATGGCGAGACTGGCGACGCGACGGTGGGGGATTACTCCAAAGTAATGACAATCCCCAGACGAGGAATATGTGCACTGCTCCGAAGTACACAGGGCAAGCCGTATGCAGGCCACACTACTGTTGTAGCCGTACCTACAGATATTGTGATGGAATGAGCTGTTTGTGATGGATCAGCATCATCATCTTCAGTCCATTATCGTCCACTGCCGAGCATAGGTCTCTCTTCGTGTACACCAGACTTGTCTCGACCCTGTGCTTATGTTATCCAGGAAGGACCCGCTATCTGTCGAATGTCGACCCATCGTGCTGACGGGAGTCCTATGCTTCTTTTAACTATAACAGCCCACCAATTCATCAAAGTTTTGGTCCGTCTGCAATCATTCTGAATGACAACATGTTCAATTGTTCATTCTATTTTAGGGAAGTGATTGCTTTCCGACGTCCTTTGCTCACCTTCATGCGATGTTGGTAATTTATTTACTTAACAAAAATAAGAAACTGAGGTCATTCTTTTTCCGTTTTACTGTAAAAAAATCTGTAAATAATATAACAATAATCTTTATTCTCTTCACTATACAAATACTGTTTGAAGTACAGTCGACCAAATTGAATCATGACCCACCTTAAGATCATTTTCCTACAGTCACTCGATACAAAGTAGGTTGAAATTCGCTCGAACATACATTTCTTAAGTAACGAACCTTTTATCAATTTTTATGACACTGACAGTGTCTAATAAATATGGCCTTTTAAAATTTTTTCAACTACTACTTGACATCTGACACATAACGTAATTGAATAAAACCACATTTCATTCAGACGAAAGACCTTCATTTTAAAATCAAAGCGAACTCTATACAAAACATTGAAAGACAATGTTAGCGCGATACAACGTCGTGCACCGCCATCTATTAACAACTTTTGTAGATGCCTTATGTTTGTTGAATGTTTTCAGTGTTTCCTAGTACTTTTATATATTTATGTACTTAGTTTATATCTATTTATTATATTCTGTTTAATAATTAGACATTCCGCCCACCATGGCCAGAATGGTCATCATTCCCGCCCACCATGAACCACCAGCTAACTACAGTGGACTGTAAAAGTTAAAATAAAATTCAAATTGAAAACCTTAAAATTAAAAAGAGTTGACCATCCATGGTGACTAGGAACCAAACAATACAATATTTGTAGAGCAAAACAATATTTAAAGTTTAAACGTAAACAATAGAAGTCCTTATACACTTCCAAAAGAGGTATCTCATTCTAAACATCTAATCTAATGCAACATAGTTACACCATGCTAAAAATACAAAGAGATAAACGATGATAAAAATCTATAAGTTAAGAACAATCGACCTAACTAAGATAAAAAATTATAATAATAATAATAAGTTACTCTGTCACTGGCAGCACACATAATTTCACAATGGGCCTCTTAATTATTGTTTCCTTGCATTTGAGACTCACAACCCTCGTAATACTGTCCAAACCCTTATGTTTTTCTACAATAATACCCATTAGCCATCTAGATGGTTGTAGAAATTGAGTCAAGTACTTGCTTGACCACCTACGCCAAAAAGTTTGCAACATTCTCTGCGTTAGTTGCCAGCGTTTAAGAGAGGATATTGATGAGGTCTCGTAATTATTATCTGGAACAGTCACCAAGGGTTCACCGATAATAAAATGCCCCGGTGTGAGCGGTACAGGATCCTGTGAGTTGGTACTTACCTGAGACAAAGGCCTAGAATTGAGACACGCTTCAATTTGGTAGAGTAAGGTAGATATCTCTTCATATGTCAGTGTCTCTGCTCCAATAACACGCCTCAGATGATGTTTCGTGGACTTAATCCCACTCTCCCAAAGCCCACCAAAGTGAGGAGCCCTTGGTGGGATAAAATGCCACGTTGTTCCAGCAGCGGCTAAACTCTCCGCAATTTCTCTCGTCAAAGTTGAGCGCTCTTGAGCTTCTAAAGTTCTTAGCTCACGTGCAGCGCCCACGAAATTCGTTCCGTTGTCGCTGTAAAGATCAGCACAACGACCACGCCTAGAAACGAACCGTTTAAAAGCTGCAAGAAATCCTTGTGAAGAAAGATCCGTTACAGCCTCCAGATGTACAGCTCTCGTTGCCATACATATGAACAGACATATGTAGCCTTTATACGATCGATGCCCTCTACCTTTCGAAGTTCTGATCTGGATAGGTCCAGCGTAATCCACACCACTTTGATAGAATGGACGAATTGGTGTGACGCGAGCTGGAGGTAGTTGTCCCATCAGTTGGTGTCTCGTCTGAGCAGCATGACGTACACAGGTAACACACTTCCGCACGCATAATTTTGCACGATTTTTTACACCCAATACCCAATATTTTGACCTTAAGTAATTTACCATCAATTGAGGACCTCCATGAAGGGTTTTTTGGTGGGCATCAGCAACGACAAGATCTGTGAAATGAGATTTTGATGGTAGTACGATTGGGTGTTTGTTGTCATTACCAATGTCCGCTCTCTCCAGACGTCCTCCAACTCTCAGAATACCTTCATGATCTAAAAAAGGAGTCAAAGTGGTAAGTTTGCTTTTCTTGTTTACTTCACCTTTCAATTCGATATCTTTTATTTCTTGTGTAAAATAGCTAGATTGACATGCTTTTATGCTTATTTGAATAGCTTCCAATAGTTCCTTGCTAGTTAACCAACTAGGAAAAGTTGCGTCATTAGATTTTATCGCCTTTGTTATTGTTATAAACCTTCTGCAATAAGCCACAACTCTAACTAATTTCTGCAATGACGAAAACTTCGTCCACAGTTCAAATTCTTCTTCTTTGGTAACATGACAAACTTTTGTTCCTTTTTCTTCCAAATTTGTGTCTTTCACCTCATTTCTATCATATTTTATATTTGTTTTTCTTAGCCATTCAGGTCCGGTTTTCCAGAGAAGAATTTCTTCACATTCCGATGGGTTGACTCCACGAGATGCACAATCTGCCGGGTTGTCAGCAGACGACACATGTGACCACTGATCTCTGTCCAGAATGTTCAAGATTTCCGAAACTCGATTTGCGATGAACGTCTTCCACCGACTTGCATGACTGCTCAACCAAGCTAGCACGATTGTGGAGTCCGTCCATGCATGCAAGTTTGTTTTCGGTACCTTCATGACTTCAGAGACTTCTTTTAACAACTTCGCTAACAGAACAGCACCGCATAGCTCAAGACGTGGGACAGAAACTTGTTTTATTGGAGCTACCTTCGTTTTGCTGGTAATGAGTGTAACCTTGACAACACCCGATTCCTCAATCACGCGCGCGTAGACTACAGCAGCATATGCCTCGGTAGAAGCGTCGCTGAAGCCGTGTATCTCCAGTGTGATATCATTTTTGTTGACACCAATCCAGCGCGGGAGGCGAAATCTAGTAAGTTCTGTAAGTTCACCCCGGTAAGTAATCCAATCGTTTAAAAGCTTGGATGGTAACTCTTCATCCCAACTAATTCCTGCTAGCCATAGCTTTTGGATAAATATTTTCGCTTTTATGATGGCTGGAGCAATCCACCCCATAGGGTCGAACAACCTCGCAATGTCTGATATAACCTTTCTTTTTGTTACAGGTTCCTCGATTGGCGGTAGCTTCACGGTGTACTCGAAGTCGTCTGTTCGTCGGTTCCAGGTAAGTCCCAGTATTTTAATAATTTCATCCATTTTCAGTTCCAAATTGGTTTGTGTTGCTTCTGTTTCCTTGCTTATTTCCTTTAGTAATGTTTCATTGTTGCTTGACCATTTCTGCAGATCAAAACCACCTTTGCTCAGTAGTTCGTTGGTTTCTTTATAAATTCGTTTTCCTTCCAATATAGTATCGCACCCGGTGAGTAAATCATCCATGTAAAAATCGTTTAAGACCCTTTCAGATGCTAACGGATACTGCTTGCCCTCATCGTACGCGATCTGGTGCAATGTTCTGACTGCGAGAAATGGTGCTGAAGCGGTGCCAAACGTGACTCTTAACAAACGAAGGTGTTCAATAGGATCTTTTGGTGTAAATCTCCAAATCAAACGTTGGTAATCTGTATCCTCGGGAGCCACCAGTATTAGGCGGTACATTTTTGCTATATCGGCCACTAGAACGATCGGGTGCAATCTCCACCTCATTACTAAATGACGAAGATCCGATTGGAGAGTTGGACCCACCATCAATTCACTGTTAAGAGATACGCCGTTCTTGTCTCGACACGAAGCATCGAAGACTTACTACAGCATGATGAGGTAAGTACACACCATCCGGTTTGTTGATCTCATTCCTGGGTATCCTCTCCATATGGCCTAGCTCTAGATACTCCGCAATAACGTCCGAATAAAGATCCTTCATTTGTGGCGTCTTTAATAAGCGCTTTTCTTGCATTAAAAATCTGCTAACTGCAATTTCTCGTGAATTCCCTGATTTGCAGCTAGGGTTTTCATCTTTGAAAGGTAACTTGACGATGTATCGCCCAGAAGCATCTCTTGTGGTTGTTTGAGTATAGAACTTTTCGCATCTTTGTTCCTCGGGCGTGAACGGAGTTTTGCTAAGAAGACCGTTGTCCGATTCAATTTCCCAAAAGCGTTTAAGATCGAATTCCTCTTCAATGACTTGAGCATGCAAAGTGGTTACAGAAGTACGATTTGGTTCCGTTTTGTTGTGTTCTGATATTTGGCCAGACAAGATCCAACCGAGCCTAGTGTTCTGTGCTATTAGAGTTCCTGTTGGACCCTTGACTAACCCCTCTGATATTATTTGACAATATACCTCTGCACCCAATAGCAAGTCGATTTTATTTGGAACGTTGAAGTTTGGATCTGCCAACGTCATTCTTGGCATAGATGCCCATAACTGAATACCAACCTGACGCTCAGGAAGGAATGTGGTAAGTTTGTTAAGAACATGAGCTTTCACCTTAACCATGAAAGTCGGATCATGAATCGATTGCAATTTAACGTGTACGATATGTTTAGATGTTAACGATTTGCTATCATCACTACCTACCCCAGATATGACACTTTTGCTTGTTACCTTCTTCAGCCCAAGTAATCGGACTGCAGCCTCGGTTATAAATGAGGCCTGTGATCCCTGGTCTAATAAAGACCTAAGTGTTATCATCGATCCATTGTTGGTTTCGGCTTTCACTAAAGCGGTTGCTAAAAGTACTTGACTCTTGTTGTTAGAGAAACAAGTGGTAATGTTGGTGTGATCAATTTCGTCTGATGCTGTCGCTGTTGCCGCGACAACATTGGTACCAGTGTTCGATTGTGTGGTTTCCTGTAGATTGTTAGCTACGTTGGTGTTGTTTGAATGCAAAAGTGAGTGGTGTTTCTTTTTGCAAATTCGACATCTAGTGGGCAAACGACACGCTACAACAGAATGATTCGCGCCTAAGCAGTTATAGCACAAGTTTGACGTTTGGACAAAATTACGGCGGGCTAATAGGGTTTCGTGTGCGAATTTTTTACAATTTCCGAGCTTATGATCGGTGTCAGCGCAATAGGAACATAGAGCAGATACTGTTTTATTATTATTGTTAGCTACTACATGATGGGTCTGAGTACTACCCTTTGTGGATCTGGGATTCAAAAATTCGAGAGACCGAAACCTGTGTTCTAAAAATTCCAAAAATTGTGTTAAAGTAGGTAAGTCGTTGGTCAGGTTACAAATTTTTGCTTCCCATTGCTTTCGAGATTCATTATCTAATTTCGATGACAAAATATAAATAACCATAACATCCCAATTCTGAGTCTCGACCCCAGCATTTTTCAACGCGTTTAGACACTCGTTGGTCGTGTCAAAAAGATCTTTAAGAGCATTAGAATTTTCGTGAACGATACTTTTTTGATTGAAAAATCTTTTTAGGATACAATTAGTTACATATCTTTTGTTGTTAAATCTACTTTCCAAAAGTTCCCAACACACTATATAATTGTCACTTGTTATCGGTAGATGCCGTAGTAGCTGCTCTGCTTCACCAGTTAAGTAACTTTTCAAATAATGAAGCTTTTGTACATTTTGTAACGAAGCATTGTTGTGAATTAATGAAAGATACAGGTCACGAAAAGTCGTCCACTCGGAGTACTTCCCTGAGAAACTGGGTATCGCAATCTTTGGAAGCTGTATACCAATGTGATCGCCAACGATTTGCTGATCCTGGCCTTTGTTCTGTCCGTTAGGCAGGTTTCTCAAACTTTCCATTAGCTTCGATTTATAATCTGTGTATAACTCTTCCGCTCTAGTATAGAAATCGTCGGTAAAGTAGTCTAACCCAGCATATTCACGATCAGTAACTTCACCGATAAGTTGTTCATGTACTTTGTCAAATGCTTGCCATTGTTTGTTCAAATTGTCTAACCTCGTTTCTATATAGCTCGTAGTTACTCTATCCTTTGGAGATTTCTTAAAGTTGACTCTGCCCTTTTCTATTCTATTGTACATATCCGTTTGTGCTCTTATCTTTGTTTCCATTTTACTTTATAATGTTCTCTTTGTAATTCGCAAAAAAAATCCAAGTCCCGTAGTATGGAACAGCAAGCGAATTTTTCTAAGTCCTAGTTCCTTGAAATTCGCCGAAAATTTCACAAGTCCCGTTGTATTGGAGAGAGCAAGCTAATTTTTCTAAGTCCAGTATGGGCGAAATTTTTCTAAGTGTTTTGGTTCTTAACACTTAGAGAAAATCGGGCATGGATTCCCCGTCTCAACCACTATTCAACTTAAAATTTTACAAGTCCAAGCTCCACTATTAATTTGCCTAAGTTGAATATCTATCTCTTCTTTGTTATTTAGCTTGACTTCTACTTCTAGTAATGAAATACTACTTACAGTTTTACGCCCATACAAACTTTGCTCTCGTATCTAATGTATCCTTCCTTCCGTTATGTAGCGCCACTATCGTTGCCAACTTCACTATCCGGCTCGAAGGACCAATGAATAAAACCACATTTCATTCGGACGAAAGACCTTTAATTTTTTTTTTTTTTTTTTTTTTTTTTTTTTTTTTTTTTGAATACTATTGCAGATTGTCTCTGATGACATTTTCTGCGTCACCGGGTTTTAAGAAGGCGAAGACCTTGGGGGGTCCTCAAGCCTGTAGGTCGGACGTTCCTAGGGGATTACTGGGCGACCGAGCATCTCCCCCGTGGGGAGTCTCTCGACCGCCTAGCGTCCCTAGGGCGTCCGTGTCGGTAGGGAGCGACATGCCCGAGGGTGCCTCTAAAGGCTCGGACCTCGGCTCGGGCACATCGTGTCGTGGTGGAGGCGGGGAAAAGCGCCCCGGTACATGTCTGTACCGGGTATAGCGCGTCGTATGTAGACCGGGTCTACGCACCCTTGTTCGACGAGTGCGGTGTATGACAAAAGTGTGTCTAGTGCTTGAGTGTGCAGTGTCTGACTGTAAGTTACTCGAACGGATTGGAGTGAACGGAGCGTTTGCGCTCGAAATTGGATCGTCTGGGTCCAAGAGAATGTTTTTCGGACGGCGTTGTTTACGTGCGACATTCCTACTAGCGCAGTAATCGGAAGCTTGGACTACTAAAGGATTGGGATGGTGAGGAGCCTTATCGAAGTAGCGCCTGGACGCTTCCTTCATGAATCCGGCTATGCTGGGGAGATCGAAATCTTTATGGAGATCTACGTTGCGCACGTACCAGGGACAACCTGTTGCCATGCGCAAGAATCGGTTTTGGATAACCTGAAGTTTGTTAATGTTGGTATGAGCGGCGTGTGCAAAGACAACGCTAGCGTAGGTCATAATAGGGCGTACACAAGCTTTGTAAAGTGTTCTCTTATTTCTAAGGGACATTTTACTTCGCTTCCCTAGGAGATGGTATAAGCGACCTAGCACGAAGTAGGCCCTATCACGGACTTCCTTGATGTGAGGTGCAAACGTTAGCTGACGGTCTAGCGTAACTCCCAGGTATTTGACCTTGGATACCAGAGGTATTGGTCTATCGAACATGGAGATGGTAGGTAGCGAGCGGCCCTGTGATGAACCCCGACTAAAGTAGATGGCAGCACTTTTGTCGGGGTTCACCTCAATTCGCCACTTGCGAAACCAGTCACCTAGAGTGGAGGCGGCGGCTTGGAGCTTCCGCCCCACCCAGGAGCGGTTCCTATGGGAGTAGTATATGGCAGTGTCGTCCGCGAATAGAGCGAGCTCAGTGCCTCGTGTTTTGGGGATGTCGTTCACATAGAGTGAGAAGAGCAGAGGAGAGAGCACGGACCCTTGGGGGACACCGGCTCTGGCTGGGCGAGGAAGGGAGCGCGTTCCCTCGACGCGGTAGTGAAAGGAACGGTTTGACAGGAAATCTCGTATGATGAGCACGAGTCTGTCCGGCACGTTGAGTTTGTATAGCTTATAAATTAAGCCATTGTGCCAGACCTTGTCAAACGCCTTTGCCACGTCGAAGAAAATCGCTCCGGTGCCTATCGGTCGTCGGGCGCTAAGGCCCTCGAGAATGTGCTCCGTTAGGCGGTGCACTTGGTTGATGCATGAATGACGAGCTCGGAAGCCGAATTGCTCGTTGATGAGGACATTAGAAGAGGTAATAAACTCTTTGAGTCTCGAAAGTAGGATTCGCTCGTATAGCTTTCCTAGGGAGCTGAGGAGGCTAATGGGTCTATAGCTAGACGGAATAGTAGGGTCTTTGCTGGGCTTACGAATGCCGATAACGTCGGCGTCCTTCCACGCTGAGGGAAAGATACCGTTCGTCATGGCCGCGTTAAAAATCGTGACTAAAAGCATGAGAAGCTGGGCAGGTAGGATCTTAAGGACCCTATTAGAGATGCCGTCTTGTCCTGGGGACTTGCGGGGACGCAGGTCTTTAACTAATGTTTGCACCTCATCGAGGGTAACTGGACTGAGTGGAGGAGATGTAAGCGGTAGGGAGGAGAGTCTTTCGACCTCTTCGTCTACATGCTGTACATGGGATGGGTCTGCGGGGAGAGTGCTTAGAGAGCATTGGGCCTCCAGACTGTCGGCTAGGCATTCGGCCTTTTCGTCGTCGTCAAAGGCGACGGTGAGGTCAGGGCGACGGAGGGGTGGGAGTGTTGACTCCTTGTCTGACTTAAAGGTACGTGCCAAGCGCCAGTAGGCCTGGTGCGATGGCTCGATGTCTTTAAGCAGATCGTCCCATCGGCGATTCCGTAGGTCCTGCATGCGCCGCTTCACTTCACGTTGTAAAGCCCGCATGCGAGACCGGTTGTCGCCGGTGGGACGGGAGTCGTAGGCGCGGGTGGCCGCGTTCTTGGCCCTTAGCAGCCTCCTCATGTCGTCAGGGAGCCTCCATCGATGGTTGTCCATCGCCGGAGCCTCCCTGGACGCCTCGCTCACGGCGGTCTGGAGGTGGCTGGTGAGGGCCCCGATCGCGTTCTCCGCGTCTTGGGCTGAGGTGAGTTGGTCGGGAATTGAGTCGAGTGCCGGGCTGTTCGGGGACTCGAGTAGGTTCCCAAGCTTCTCCCAGTCCGTCACCGTCCTCGTGGAGGGGGTGGGGTCCGTGAGGGGGCCTAGGTGGAGGATTACGGGGCGATGGTCCGAGCTCAAGGCGTGGATCGTTTCTACGGAACGCAGCGGTAAGGCTATGTTCCGTAGAAGCGCCATGTCCAAGTAGCTCGGAGCATGTTGTGGGTCGGGAGGGTAGTGGGTAGGAGTAAGGGGATTAATGATGTCGAAGAGCAGCTCGTCGGAGAGTTGGCACATCGCCGTCCCATTACGGTTCGTTGATACGCAACTCCACCGCGTGTGTCTGCTATTGAAGTCGCCGGCAAGTATGACGGCGTCTCCAATAGCGAACAGCGCTTCCAGATCATTTTTGGTGAGGGACTTGGTAGGTGATAGGTATGTCGACCCTATGACTATGGACTGGTGGCCGGTCATGGCCAGCCGACAGAGGGAGACTTCAAGGTGCTCAAGCGGAGGAGGGTCTAATGGGACGCAATGAAGTGCCCGCTTGTAGTAGATGAGGGTGCCACCTAGGCGGCCTTCCCTATCGTTTCGGACAACGTTATAACCACTAATTCGTGGGGTGCGGATGGATGGTTTAAGGAATGTTTCCTGCACTAGTAGGATGTCCACCGCGTGTTCGACGAGGAAGTCGGCTACCTCGTCGCGTTGAGCGCGAAAGCCGTTAGCGTTGAAGAACGCTAACGAAACGGATCTGGGTTTAACTCTTTTACTTTGTAGCGCCGTTGGGCGCGCCATTTAAATGGTTAAGTTTAGAGAGCGGAGGGAGTCTAGTAAAGGCTTGTGCTTTACTAGTAGGGATAGATGGGCTGCAATACCGCGCGCGGCTCGGAACTCTGCGGCCATCGCAAGGATCGCGTCGGTGTCGATGTTCAGCGACACGAGTCCTTCCGCTAGCCGCAGAGCGTCTTCCAAGCCGTTTGCTGTTTCGGCGGGCTGCTGGGAAGGGGTTGGCGCGGCAATAGGTGCTGCGGGTGGGGCGGCTGGAGGAGCCGGAGGAGCCCTTGGTGTCGGGTTAGCGACCTGGGGGCGAGGAGCTGGTGTGGGGTCTTGGGACTGGACGACGATTTTCGCCCAGCCGGCCCGTTTGGGTGGAGGTATGTACAGGCCTGTATCCTGAGGGGGCGCCCCAGAAGGGGGCTGAGAGATGGGAACGCGCGGTCTGAAGACCTTTAATTTAAAATCAAAGCGAACTCTATACAAAACATTGAAAGACAATGTTAGCGCGATACAACGTCGTGCACCGCCATCTATTAACAACTTTTGTAGATGCCTTATGTTTGTTGAATGTTTTCAGTGTTTCCTAGTACTTTTATATATTTATGCACTTAGTTTATATCTATTTATTATATTCTGTTTAATAATTAGACAGTAATTTTGCTTTTAAAAATATAATAGTTATTCGTTTTTCTCAGTAGTGAAAAGAGTTTAGATTACGAACGGCATCTTATTTGAAATTCCAATTGAGACTTTAGTGCAGTGATAACAAAGAGTAAAATTGCATAGATCTCTGACCCGTAATGACACATTTTTATTCATATTTAAAACGTACTAAGTGCAACAAGCATGATAGCAAAGAAAACCTAACTAAATTTATGATTGTAAAGGAATGATCGGCCAAGTGGGTCATGATTCAGTTGGTTCGACTGTACATTTGCTATATATAGTAAATCTATTTTAATTACGGATTATTATGAAAATTGTGACTTGTAATAAGTTAAATATAACCTGTCATACATTACACTCTTATATATACGATTTGTAATATAAACGACTATAAGCTGTTATGTAATAGTGTCTTTAAATTCATAAATTGATACACAAAGCTCTAAGGCAGGTTCTTTATAAACTTAGAAAATTACAGCATACACCTGAAAATTTTAATAGGCTAGTTTTTTTATAATTACTATGTTTTTAATGTTCATGGAATATAATAAACTGATACAGATTGAAATAAATATTTTTTTGATGAATGCAAATCGGTATCTCTTCCTTATACTATTACTCTTATTCTCTGTTATGTTGCCCGTGTGTAGTGAAGGCAAACTTAAACTTGTATAAATCAAAGTTCACTTTCTCCGACGGGTTAAATTGTGTTTTGTTTAAGTCGTTCGTTCCGCGTGCGTTTGCCCGGGTAGTTCGCGACATATTGTCTGAGAACTCCGCCGACGCCTCTCCAATAAATAAGCAGGTCACATATTGAAGGGGTGGAGGGGGAATACAATTGTAACTTTCCTACTCCGGCTTACGGGAAGGCAAAAGTTTAAAAAATACAAGTTCCCTTGCCCCTAGCTCGCGTACACGCATGACAACGTTCACACGTACCGAACGGAGGATAATTCGCGTAAATTGCGACGTAGGTATTCTAACGTCTTCTTTTGTCAATGTGTGCGTGTAATCACCTTCACATTTGGCTTGGGAAAATAAAGCTACATTGAAATTTTGACATACGGACTGCAATGGTTAAAAAATAACATACTTTAAATATCAGGCAATACGATGTTTATTATTTTTATCCCCTGACGCAAAAAGAGGGGTGTTATATAACTATGTATAAACTTGACGTGTGTGTGCCATCATAACTCGCAAACGGATGATCCAAAATCGAAACATGCAATTTAGTTTATTTTGTTTGAAACGTATTTTGATCACTGGCAGGTAAGGGCATTTTTCACTTTTTATCACTTGTTGAGCCTACTGCCAGCTCACATATGTATATACGCGCTATACAAACGCAAAATGCATGTCGTATGCTCTCGTAAAAACTGTCGTGAAAATAAGATTTTAGATTTATCATTCTTATTAACTGTCAAGAATTTTAGTCCAACAATCTCCGCAGATTTTGTGGCATAACTTGTACAATTTTGTGGTTATTTAAACATTATAATTAGCGTATTAACGGATAAGCTTATTGTCTGTTTTACATGTCTGATAGCATTAAGGAAGTATTCAGGATCACGTTTGAAGTCCTCAAAATTGCGACTGAGTTTCGACTCGATAATATTAAATTACTTAGAAAGAGGAAAATTTATTACGATTGGTATGCTCTAGCCATTCCTGATGTCCATCCACTGTAACGTTAGTCGGAATAAGAATGAGAATCCATTAAATATCCAAAGATTTAGTGCATAACAAGTAGCTGTACTTGCGACCTTCATTCTTTGAGCTCCATTTGGCCTTTGATAATTTTTCAACTCGCTAAATAAAATGTTGGGAAAGTACTGAAATTGAAGCTTATAAAAAGGCGGTGTCGAGTGATCGATTAGAGTAAAACTTGTTAATCTTGTCTCGGGTCGCGAGAGTTCCGGCCGAGTCGTCGGCGTTACTTAAGGAAGGCGGCACAACAAGCAATTAGTATGCAGCGAGGCCGCGCAACATTTTTTCACATTATGCTAAGTCCTGAGGAAAAAGCGTGGAAGTCCACCGGATGGAGGGGGCGATGCGATTCCCAATAATTCATTAGAGAGGCCGGCTTCACGGGGAACGAATTAAAATTAATGATTCGCAAGAACTGCTCCGCCTCCGAAGGATCTCATTGTGTTTTATCTAGTCACTTTTTTATTTCTCAAGATAATTCAAACGTGCCACCTAACAGGTGTCGCTGCAACTTATCTCTGTTAAGGCTTTACGTGACTTATAAACTAACGATTGTTTCTTCCAAGAAATAAAGTTGAGTGAATTAAGCCAACCGTTTCTTTGTATTCAATAGAAAGTGCTTTTGCATAATGTACTTTTCCAACAAATTTTAAATCAAATCGACGGACTAATTGGAATTTTAAATGATGCGAAGAACTTTGTGAACTTCAATAAATATAGCCCACAAGTTTTCTCATGATTTTCCTCGCGTAGGCTTCCCTTGTTTATACAGTTTGATGCCATAAGTTAAAGCTTCAATTTAGCTCTAATATCAGCTGATCCTCGGCGGGATTTGCGCCACAATGTCGCGGGATGATTTGATGAGAATTCGGGCGTCGCGACACACGACTTGCTGTTTCCCGTCACGCGCTTGCCTCAATAAGGCTCGAACCCCCTGTCGCCTCGCCCTGGTCTTAAGCCAACTGCAGAATACCTAATGCATGGCCATGTTTGGTATTCAAATCCCGATGTATCTGTGTAATAATTTGGTTGATGAACAACAAACTGTATATGTACTATGAAAGGTGCAACGTCTGAGAAGGGAAGTAATTGCAGACAATAGAGTTTGAACTTAATATAGAATTTTGTTTTGAGTTTCTTCTAATTAAGTTGACTTTACAATATAAGAAATTATGTTTAATTAAAATACTTGATGTGATATGTTGCTTGTGATATTTAAATTGTATATTAATCAAACTAAACTATGCTTCATTAATATTCATTATAATTTCCGATTCTACGTCAGCTTATCCAACGTTTTAATATAGCTAAGCAGAAATATAAACGAATATCAATTGTCTTATAAACATATATCTTAAGTTAAAAAGCATTTATCAAATTAATTTATCAAGCAAAACCACAAGGCAACAATAATAATTATGAACTAAGATTGCTAACATATTAGCAAGTTTTTATAAATTTTATCAAAAATAAGTGCTGTTTTAAAAGTTTCTCAAGTATCTGCAGCTCGATTATAGCGGTATTGTTGCGATAAGCCTATCTAGACGTGGAATAATAACCAAAATACTGGCAACTAACAATATTGCCCGGCGAAAATACGCCGCGGTGAGGCCCATATTTGTCGAGACGGCCGTATTTGCGAAGAAAATATATTTACTTGGGCGAAAAAAGGGATGATAACGTGACTTGCGGCTAATCGGCTGACATCTCAACTTTGTTGTTCTTATTGGTAGTGTGTTCATAAGCCGGGCGGGTCGCGCGCCACCCGAATCCTAAGCAGCGTGGCGACTTGCGCGTTACCCCCAAACAAATTGACGACAATATCTGTTGGCAGTTGCCTGTCACCAGTGCGCCGGTTATTAGTGTCGCCACAGAGTAGCGGTTTAGCCTCCTAAGACTTCTATAGACTGTGCTCCTACGCTCATAAGTTTGTAGCTTAACATATTTTTACTTTCTCGTATACGTAGTATAGAGGAAGTCTTGTAATCGTCATTCGACCTCGAGATTTTGACGGATTTACACGTTTTGGACCTCCCTGAGTCCAAAAATGCTGTTTTTGGAACTGGGTGGGTGATGGGTGGATGGGTGACCAAAATTTAAATTGCATGGATGACATCAAAATATAATATAAGGCATCTATCAACTTTTGAGTCGTTTCCAGTATACGACAAAGTCAAGAGGAGACCACTCCCGATTTTTTTTTATAATATGAAATGGCAAACAAGTTTGCGGTCCACCTAGTGTTAAGTGGTTACCGTCGCCTATAGACACTTGCAATATTAAGGGTAAATCACTTAACACTGCGTTGCTATCATGGAGACTAAGTTGATATGCATTCCAGAACCCAATAATTACACTGGCTAGCTTTTCCTTCAATGCAAAACTGCTTAGCAGTGAACTGCTTCACAGCAGAAATAAGAAAGGCGAAAATTTAATGATGAATAATTATTTTATGCCGTTAATTAAGAATAAGATAAAATGTCATCTTATTATTTTGTTTGTATAGCTTTTCCTCCTTTATACAGATATATTAAGAACAATCCTATTAATTTTGTATAGCTTTTTCCTCTTTTATACAGATATATCAAGAACAATACTATTGTTTTGTTTGTATAGCTTTTTCCTCCTTTGTACAGATATATCAAGAACATCCAAGTTGGTTATGGTGAGCGTTAACAAATTACTATCTACGTATTTTGAAATAATCAGAGGATTATTTTGGTATAACTTTTGATAATTTCTTCCAGTATAAATCGTGGTTGTAAAGGTCAATTTAGTGCCAACTAAGGTTTTTTTCCACCAAGTGAATTATTTCTAAGCGTGTTGCTGTCATTCGTATTCACTACGTAATATCTTCTACGTTAATGTGTATGAAAATTAGAATAGTTTATAGTATACTAACGACCCGCCCCGGCTTACCTATTTAGAGTACTTATTTTAACTTCTACACCTTCCTCTTGAATAATTATATCTATTGATGAAAGCCTCATTGAAATCCGTTGTATAACTTAAAAGTTCTAAGCGACTTTGTTTTTTACTATTATTACAAATTTTGACAGCGAAAGCAGTGCCTCGGTGGCGTAGTGGTTAACGCAACGTGGTTGAGGCAGGTCAACCTTTTTCAGTGTATTTTTTCTAATACACCTTATTACAAAACGGCGCGCCGGATTGTAAGACGCTGTAATGTAATACGTCTACCTCATGTTCAGCAGGCTTGTGATAGCGATTCGTCCTATTAAGCAGTGAATAACGTTTATATAGCTTTTTTCTCAGCAAAAAGCAATGTACAGTGTCAATTTTTTAATATTTTTTTCGCACTTCCCGACTGTTCACTATAGAAATTTTGAAGCTGATGATATATAAAGCACTTATCTTTGAATTCACTATTTTCACGAATATTTTCAACGCTTGAACTTCTTGTCGATCAATATCGAACGGTTAACCGAGTAAAACCGTGCGTCGATAAATCTGTAGTCGGTTCTATCAATATTATTCCGTATAATCTAATCTCGTTTATTATTAGTATGTTCAGGTTATTTTTTTTATGACCAAGCGTAGTGGAATCAATATCACACGATTATGACGCCACCTTTGTGCGCTGCATCGTTACTTGTGGAGATAATTGGAACTAAAACTTTCTAACGGGCATATCGAAGATTCGCCCAAAAACGCGGCGTTTCGCCCGTCTCTCTGTGGCGGCCGGACCGGTGATATATCATACTCACGGATGTGTTTCGCTTTAATTGGCCGGCAGTCGTTAGGCTTTTGGGCTCCGCGAGCACGTGCCACTGTGTATCAACTTGATTACTCAAAGTAAGAGTGTCGCATTTCTTTTGTAACCCACGGTCGTTGTTGGGATGGTCCGCATCAATTTCGACATTGATTGTGATGGAATTAATTGTTTATGAGATAAACTGTGAGTCGAGGATATTTCGAAAATTAGTTTCGTAAAATGGTAGTAACTATTGTAGAGTTTCTTATATAGTTATAAGCTGTTGCAATCCAAATTTTCCAATATATTTCTTTAAAATATATTGTTTAGTAGTAGCGTCATTAAAATCATATTTATTTCAGTGTGAATATAAATATTACTTTCATAAACTTTGGGTACAAAATCAAAAATTGACTGATTGTAACTTTGATTATTTTCCGTTATCTTAATGCTATAATTACTTAGACAATATTATGTTGAACATGGCACGGACACAATTTGTAAATAATATTTAATACATATGGCACTAACCTGATATAAAAATAATTTCGATGATATAAGGACAACAAAGATAATAATAACCTATATATTATTCTGATGAATGAGATATATTATATTAAAGTTTCATTAAAATCCATTTAGTAGTTTTTGCGTGAAAGAGTAATAAACATACATCCATACTTACAAACTTTTGCGTTCATTATTATTAGCATTTAAAGTAAGTATAAGTATGATATAAGTATCATAAAGGGAAAATTATATCAGAAATCTATTAGATTAGTTTTAGAAATATTTGTCGTCGTTATTTTTCATGCACACGAATATTATTTTCATTTAAAAGTAAATTTTCACGCTGAGTGTAAAAAACTCTGAAACTTAATTAAGTCTTAAAGCTATTTATTTAGCTCCACAATAAGTTTTCTACAGCAACAAGTAATATAAGAAAATATTAAGAAGCTGTTTTTAATGGTGGTTTATTTTGATATTTTTGGATGAAAAGCGTTCGTTTCTGAAGACCAAAATTTTCTCGACTCCACTTAACCTTAATCGCCAATTTGTATAATTTCCAAGTGGAATCGAGGAAATATCGAAATATTTTTACTTAAATACGAGTATAGGTACTTTTCAAGTAATTTAGTGATACACTGACAGATTATAGTCACTACAAGAATAAAAACAAATAATAGAATATATCTATATCAAAATTTTGCGTAGGTACAGTCACGAGCACTAACAAGTATTCCACACACATTTGACTCTTATTGCGTAGGAAATAAAGGTGCAGAAATGGCAAAAGTGTACACACAACAAGGGCATTAGTTTAACTACTTCTAAGTTGATTAATAATATAAAGAATAACTAAGGGTGCTTTAGCAATAAATATGTCTGATATTATACTTTTCGTTCTTAATAGAAACGATACAACTGATTATAAGTACCTACCTACGTACCTACTTTATAGATACTACGTATTATTTTTATAGCAGTGGATCAAGATAATCTAAATTAGACCAATCGTGTACCTAAATATAAAATAAAATATCTTTGTCTATTTGTTATAGGCGGCTCAGTAATAGCCGACGATAGATTTTAAGGCTTCTAAAAAAATGTATGTGCGTGACTCGGCAGGCGCCACGAGGTCGCGCCGCTATAAAATTGTGTAGTCCTAGAAACCGACCCCAAACAAGTCAGAGCTCCGAATTCGTATTGACTGCCCCCTGTTTCGTCTCTGTAACACAGCAAGAGGGGTTGCCGAGTAGTTCTAATTAAGTTGGTGGGTGTATAAAGTGGCTAATGCGAACGGAGCACGTGTATGGAAATACAGTGGAATCAATCACGAACCGTCCAAACTGTAACCGCAGATAGCACAAATAAAACTGCTCTTAGGCGACTCTTACACGTTGACGGAAGTTCTTAGAGCTCGTTTTTAACTGACTACTGCAGATTACCGCTGAAGGCATTTTCTGCGTCACCAGGTTTTAAGAAGGCGAAGACCCTGGAGGGGCCGTTCCTAGCTAGGGCATTACTGGGAGCACGAGCATCTCCCCCATGGGAGTCTCTCGCTCGCCTAGCGTCCCTAATAGGGCGTCCGAATCGGGAGGGAGCGACGCGCCCGAGGGTGCCTCTAAAGGCTCGGCTCTCGGCTCGGGCGGGTCGTGTCGTGGAGAAGGTGAAGCGCCCTGGTAGGTACGTATCTGTACCGGGTATAGCGCGAAGTGTGTACACCGAGCCTACGCACCCTTGTGCGACGGGTGCGGTGATTAATAAATGTGTTACTGCTTGATTGTGTAGTGTTGCTCTGCGAATTACGCGGCGGTAACGGAGCGTTGACGCTCGTGATAGGATCGTGGGGTGTTCTTAGTGCGTGAGTCATAGCGACTATTATAAGGAGAAGGAGTTTAAAACTTAGAAGAAAAAGACTTATGATGCGTTGACCAGCGTACAAAAGATTGAATGTTATACGTCAGTGCGGCAAAGTCGCATGGTACACGGGGGTCATAGTGCCGCGCGCCTTTTAGTGAAAGAACATCTGAAAAATATGTCATCCTTTAATTCTCCCAAAGAAATCTCAACTTTGCGTGAAATTAAATGTTTGTTGCGGAAATACACCCAATGGGTTTTTTTCAGTAGATTAACGGAATACCTTTCTAATAGTTACCGCACAAAGGAACGGGGGGAAATAAATGCCTGCACCAATATCAGATCACGTTAATGATTCTTATTCTTAATTTTAATGGTTTCACTTACGCATTTAGCCAATTTCAAACATAATTATACCAGTAGATGGAAAAAATGGAGTTTCACGACACGTGTTTTTTAACCGACATCAAGAAAGGAGGATGTTCGCAATTCGACTGTATGTTTTTTATGTACAATACCTTACTATTTACTGTGAGTACCGATTTAAAAGACTGTTTTAACGTTTGGAAGTTGGTGCTTGTCATGTGGTCTCATTTAAATTTGATCGACATGTGACGAGTAGTTTTTGAGATATCTATAATAGTGCCTATTTAATTGACATTGATGATATCGTTATCATTTTATTACTTGTTTGTATAAAAGATCCCTGAAAAGTTTATACTTACAAACAATAAAAAGAAAAATAAATTATTTTTAATAAAAAAAATAGTCTTCAAAACTAAAAACGTAGACATAAAAAATTATGTTTAAAAACACACTATTTTTTTTTGAGGTTGGTGCCAACCTCAATATTAGGCATAAACGTAGTCACTTGTATTTGGGACAGAGCAAAAAAAAACATTTAGATTTTTTTAAACATAATATTTTACAACAACTGCCACATCAATGATGCATGCACTACCACGGAAACATCATTGACGGAGTCGCATGTCTCTCCGACATTCGTCATCGTGTGCGAACCGCCTTACTGAATAGTTTTACGTAAATACTTATTTCCATCTCTTATTCGTACTTAAATAAGTTTGTACGCTGTCTTAGTCTCGCGAGAGCTCTAGAGATGACAAGCAACAGAAAGATTACTTAGAATTGGAGTGGCATTTGCAATCATCCTTCTGAGGCGGTAATAGTATCCTTTGTGCACTTACACGAGAATTGCAAATTACTTCTTATTACCAAGCCTTACGAAAAAAACAAAAAATATAAATGCATGAAATACTCAAGAAATCAGCATGAAAACATTTCAAATTTAGACCTGAATTAGTTTCACCTTAAAAATATTTCATTGATATTATATCGTTTTTGTTAAAAAAAAATAAGGCGTCATTTAACCGCCTTTCCGCGGATATTTTTGTAACACGGTGTTTATTAATATTTTTGTAACTTATTTTTATAATTCAAGTCCCCATAACTTAACTAAACAAGGGTTCATTGCCCTTTCTTGTATTTTTTATTGTTGATCTTTGAGTAATAAAGACACCTTTTAAACATCTTGTATATTTCGTATCTTCTCTTTTCAAAAGAATCTTGTGATCAATGACTGATTGACTTTCGTAAACATACAAATTGGAACCGAAATGGATAAACACGTTAACATTTTGAATTTATTTCTTTGTGTAAATAAAGTTTTCACAAGTCGTCTGTATTCATGCAATTTTGTCTAAAGAATATGACAAGTTTTTCACTAGTTTCTTACATAAAGAAGCTAATAAAACGATATCAAAGAAAATATTCTCTAGTCTTTTCAGCGAATAGCAAACGGTACGTAATGCGTAATTCTGTTGAGCCATTGAATAGTTTACATTGGAGATCAGATTAAGAGCGTTTACGCGTATTTTGCGAAAATCGGCACTTTTTGAGCTTCTTAATTTCCATGAATTCTTATTCTACCAATATACATTTTATAAAAACTACTAGATAATATTCTTTCGCAAAAAGTTGTAAAGGAAAATATTTCATTTAATTCTTTATTCATAAATTATAACAAAATATCTTAACAGCATTTTTAAAATTTTACGTTTAGATGCAATTTCGAAGCCCTTAATATCCGAAAAGGCTAATATTACAATGAAATAAAAAATACTGTGTAACTGACAATATCCCGAACAAAATAGTTGTAAAGAAAAAAAAATTAATTTCATAGAATTACTAATTAAAGAAAAACCAAATCACACTGCAAGTATTACGAAAATACGATTTGGAAAATTGCTATTTCTAACAATTAATATCCCTTATTTGAAGAAACAAATGATGTAATTTAAAAGAAGAATATATACTCTAAATTTTGGTATAAAAATGATATCTGAACAAACTATAATATATTTATAACAATTATTTAAAAATCAGTATAAAACAGTCAACTTTCAAATCAGTCGCCCATGAGGCTTGTCGGAGAGAGGTCACGTCGCTCGGTGCTAGCTCCGTGATCACGCGTAAATATTCGTAATGCTACTACAGAACGAACGATGGTGTTGATACTTTTAGTATTGATAACCGACTTCATATAAAGTTCTATGTTGCACTCTATGTATTATTTTATGAATGTTCACGGATATCTCTGTTAATTGTGGACCTATTTTCTAAATACTTCTGATATGGTGCTATTGTCACCAAGTCAGGATCTGATGATGAGATTCCGAGGAAATCGAGAGCAACTCTCAAATTTTATATGCAGATATTATATGCTTCATATCTTATTTCCTGAAGCTATTGAAGTATTTACGTCTGGTAGTCATCATATCATGTTAATGAGCTGGTGATGGCAGTTAAAACTCCTCCATGATTAGGAGTTGAATGATAATTCTTGAATAAATATTTTTTTTTTTTTTTTTTTTTTTTTTTTCCTATCTGCAATCAGTCCAGCTCCAGACTATAAGCAGATCTGTTGTGAGCAGTTTGTATTTATAAACCAATAGTTGTATCATTTTATGTTATTCAGGTAAGCTGTCGATGAAAAAAAAACTCCTAATAGTTAGGAGTTGGATGATAATTCCTTAAATATTATGTGTACCTTCGTATAGATCGACAGTTGAATTAAGTTTTTTTCTTTCTATTTCTATTCTATCAGGTTTTTCAGGTGAGCTGATGATGGAGGGTAAAACTGCAAAAGTTAGGAGTTTGAGGATTATTCTTTTAATATTATGGTCCTCATAGTAATATTCGGTAACGGTTAAGAGATGGAGAATAATTCTTTAAAATATCATAGGTATGTACAGAACGTTATACCAGTGGTCCTTGCTTTGGCTTCCCCTCCACACCTTGATTCTGTACAATTTTGTTTTACTGTTCGTTCTTGTCCCTATGTTTGTTTGTCCTTATGTATTCTTTCAGGTTATACACGAACTTCAAAAGGAGATTCTATGTTCCAATCTATGTATTTTTTACTTAGCAAAGTCAATGGTTTTTGCTAAATCTTTTATAATAAATAAAATTACTTTAAATGTAGAATTGTCGACTACCCAAGATTTGTTACTTTTAGCACTACCATAATATGGGTATCAAGTGAAAGGCTCTGTAGAGAAAATGCGAATGAACCGTGTCAAAATAACTTTACAATAAATTACTGATAAAAACTTTAAAAACAAAGATTTTACTTAATTGCTCTAAAAACAAGAAAGTAAACTTTAATTGCATTTAAAAAAAAAAATTGGTAAGTATGTACTAATATAGAGTTAAAGTTTGTAAATAGTTTATGTAAGTTTGTGAATAGCCATACGTGATACCGGCAGAGTAGAATAGCATCTCCCCATATGCTCCAATGGGTGTCGTAGACGGCGACTAATAGGCCAGCAAAGGGGTATTGACTACCTTTTCATTCCACATTATGCAAGCGTGGTGGACTACTGCCTATACCTCCTTCATTGAAAAGGAGAGGTCTTGTCTTCCAGTAGTGAAATGAATTATAAAGGCTGTGATGATAAAAGTTTGTGAATTGTTTTTTGTGACGTTGTAGGAGGTAATTGCTGGATCTACTGAACCAATTTTGAAAATTGTTTTTGTGTGAGGTAGACGATGCATCTAGAAAGGCTAACTATATAATAACCAACAATACGCAAAAGAAGCCACGGGCTGAGCGCTAGTTATATGATTTATATGTTTGTGGCAAGATTTGCTTCTATTATTTATATCTCTTTATTTATTCAATCGCTGATATACACAAGTAAATCTCGCGACAAGTATTTATATCATACTAGTGGCCGCTAGCGGCTTCGCTCCCGTTAATTGCGGTTATAAAATAGCCTAGAGCCTTCCTCGATAAATGCAATAGCCAACACAAAAAAATATCTACACTCACACCTCAAATGATATTCTTTTTAACAAAGATAATCAAAATGAAAATAAAGGTTATTTACCTGTTGCATAATTAATGACCATTATGCAACATGTTCGGCTTAATACGTTACAGTTATTTTTCTCAAAAATCAAAAACTTAGAGCAAAACAGGACGGCAAAGGGAGCCAAAGGGACGCTAGTTTATGTACTGCACATAATTAGGTAATAAAACACTTGCGGGATATTATAAAAAAACTCGCCAAGGCTCGTTTTTTAAAAGCCCGCTCGTGTTTTAATAAACCCTATTACGTGACAGTAACATACTATACCCATGTACTATATAATAGGTGCGACAAGGGTGGCCGGTGGCCACCAGATGTTATTATTACTTACATATATATTCAAAATTTAATTCATGTTAAATGTGTAACCGTTAATTTTCCATAGTATTCAATTTTAATAACTTGTATTGTATATTTAATTTCATTTTGTGAAAAAGTATCGAATTTGTTTTTGTGCTCTGTACCTGGAAGGCAGCGCGAGTAATGGGAGAGGGAATGACCGCACAGCGTGTAAATACCTAAACTTGGAGTCTGCCGCACGGCGTAAACGCTCTTAAGCCGTTTTTTCAAAGAGATTGGTTTGATACCTTTACAACTGTAAAGGTCAGATCATAGACTTTGAAAAACCAACTTTAAAAATGATATTTTTAGCACAATGAGTGAAGTATCTTGGTAACGATCATAAAAGTTAAGCTACCAAGTACGCGGTCGCTGCGCGGATGGATGACCGCAGATTTTTCAAATCGATTTTCCGCCGAGTTTCGGAAAGCATGTTAACTTGGTGATCAGGGCTGCTGTCGAAAAATAGCTGTTGCTTATAAAATTGGTGTCAGGCAGGCGCCCGCCGGACGAAAAATCTAATGCCAGATCTTGTAGCAGTATTGTTGATATCAAGCCATACTCGTACTGCACATATCTCCAAGTAAATTTGTAGCATATTAGGAGAAAGGAAGGAGTGACCTACAATATGAAACCCTATGGCCTATTGTTGTTGGTTACAACCAACCAACAACCAAAGATGGTCCTTACGTTGCAAAAACCTTTTTTTTGACGGGGAGGTCAAATGCATTTACGCATCGTCCCTGCGGGGTGGTGCCAACCGCAGGAGATATGTGGGACTCTAAAGGAGGTAAAGGCGTTCCCTCCATACCCATTAAACATCCTCCCCGGCCTGACCTTCAGTGCGCTATTACAGGACGGCTAGGGATCTGCGCACGTGACCGCAACTACACCGAGACCGTCCCAACGCTGCCCGTCTAGGCACTCCTTGCACCAATTGGTGGCCAGCAGCCACTCCTCCACCGACGGCTGCTCGACCTGGCGCGTCCTCTTCTCTCGTGACCTCTCTGGACACTGGGAGCAGCCATCGAACCGCACCCGGGGGACTTCGGGCGCGGTAGTAACCCTGAAAAGTGCCGTACGGAACTAGCCGTGGTGGGAAAACAAAAACAACTCGACGATGGTATGTGACTTCGAATGCCAAGGGGACACACTTTACATCAAAAGCCACACACCCGCCGAGAAAGTTTCCATACCACGTTACCAGGGTCCGCCACGAGGAGGCTTTTTTATTTAGTCTGAGTTACTACGACACCAGAGCTATCTATTCCTAAGTGGCAGAGCTACCAGGAGAATTTACCCGAGGTCGCCTTCGTGGCGTAGTGGTTCGCCCATCGGAATTAGAACCGGGACCTCTGGATTCGATCCCCAGACGAGTAAATATTTGTGCAATTGGTGGTGATAGGTCTTGTTTGAAGCCTTCCTGAACGCCACCAACATCTTATTCTTTGAAGCTTTGTTTCAGGTGGTGGAGGGGTTCAGGTGAAGCTTGCTTCCAGCCCAAAGGCTTCGTCGTCAAAAATAAAAAAAGATATCACGGGTTACTTCAAAAAAGATGGGAAAAGTTTCAATAAGGTTAGCATAGTGCGTATTATCCGTAAAGCGAAACATATGCTTGAATACCACCAACGAAATACAAAAACAAATGAACTATATTCCAATCATAATTTGTGTACATACATTTACTCCCACCATTTACATAGACCGCCTATTTCGACGCAACCGTAATGTTTTTCTTATGGTAATCCGAAGTCATATTGAACACACATAAAATCAGATAATAAAATACACATCAGAAAATTCAAAATCACTTACGTTTCAGGGCGGAGGCAAGCCGTGTCCTATCAGCTCAATAAAAATGTAAATGTTACCAATAAAATTTTGCTTTTGAAGTGTGCACCACTGGCTAAGGCTTTGATGTGGCCGGCTGTAATCATAGGTCCCTGTGAGACACTGTTACTGTGCGCGATATATCATGATAAACAGGATTTCCCTTGGGAGTTGTTGGGCTGACGGGAGTGATTGAATTATTATTGTCGCCAACTCATATAGGGCCTTTATATAGGACTGGATGACATTCGAGAAGAGAAATAACTCCATCCACATCCATTCTCACCAGTTTCATTGCAACATTCTCTGTTAAGCATGTTGCAATGGAACTGATGCAAAGAAAGCGATGGATAAATATGGATAAATATATATAGAGAGAGGAGGAACTAAAAATATGGATATTCTGTGTGGAAGATGATTATAGCAAAGAAGGGTGTGAATGTCAGGATGACGGCTGATTGAAAAGGGGTGAGTAGGGAACGTATTATTACGCTGAATCTTCGCCGAACCCAAACAAAAATGGGAGCAGGGTAGGCAATTGATGAAGATGGTGATATAGATAGAAGTTAGATGAACCTTGTAAAGGCTCAATCGAAAATGGACTTTCAATCAAACCTGCCTGAGGAGAGTAAAATATAAAACCACCTCGAGAGACCTAGTAAGAAATGTCTGTGGTTATTATAGCCCTCAGTGATGAGGTGTCGATTGAGGAGAGAATACACAGTACCTATAGATACTTTACTTATATTATAAGGGTAGCTAGCAAAGGCGGGCACTGTGAACGGTAATACTAGATTATGAGGTGAAATTTTGGTTTCAAGAAATGATTTTCTGTTGGTGTGGAAACAGAACACTACCTTACAATGATTAAAATCTACAAGTAATCACGGGTCACCTTTTGCCATTTTTAACGCTTCAGCTCGGTTACACCCTTCAAACTTTTTTATTATTCAACATTATTTGTGATTTTTACAATTCAACGGTAAGCAGCTAATCCTCTATATCCCATAAGTAAAATTATATTATAAAGTTTAATAATTTACTTTTGTACTAACTGTTACTCTCCTAATGGATAGTTGAAAGAGACAGGATGTTAAAGTACCTATTTATTGCACTGGGCTAAAGAACTACCCTCTTTTAGAACTTTTCTTGCATGTTCATTTTGAATTTTACATCATTGTTGGTGGTTATTGCTATGGGGTGGTGTTGTTTTTTTATAAGATGACCAACAAGCTGATGGCCCACCTGGTGCTAATACCGTCGCCTATAAACATCGGCAATAACAAGAAAAAAATTACTTTGTATTGCAGGTGCGTTGCCATGCTGAGGCCGAACATGAAATGTCTTCCATGCCCAGTAATACACTGGCTACCTTTTCCTTCAATTCGAAACGCAGCAAATTGTTTAACGGCTGAAATAAGGAAGACGATGGTACTTACCCAGACGATCTTACATACAGGCCTACCACCTAGTATGTGGTATTGTTCGGCGACAGAGTTACTATTATGAGGCACCCAGACGTGGCTTAATGTGTAACCAAGTGTTACCGAAGGCTCTGCTCAACTCCTTTTGGTATTATGAGATTGATTGTAAGTGTGCATAGGAAGTTAAGTAAATAGGAATTATCATAATTATGCGTGTTTGCCGAACACAATATCAAGGCTATTCCGAATTCAGTTTTGTCTTTAAGAATTCCATTACCAAAGTATCAAATTTTCTTCATACACTGTTAACCATTTGCAGTTCCGCTATTCTCCGTAAAACAAATAAACCACAACTAAATCACAACATTGTATCCAAGCGAAGCATTGTCTGTAAATATGGGAGCGACTAAAATTGTCAGTAGTAAAAATATGCCAACAGAACACAGCTCCGTTATTGCGTTACACAAAAAGTGAGAGAGTGGTCGCCGTTTCGAGTGCCAAGTTCAAGTTCCATGCCAAACGACACACTCCTTCCGGGCCATTCAACTAAATCTTATTAATCTGCAGCTCCATGCAAATGCTTGGCAACCTTTTAAATAATACCGATTGCAGCAAAAATGACGTTTTTATGTATCGCTCATAGTTCAACTTAATGAATTTGGCAGAGCCAAAGTAGGAGTGGAGAGAGGTCAATGTTATTCATATTGGAATAACTTTGTACGTAATGGCGAGCATCTAACCCTCTTACCGGATTGAACTAGAGCAAGGCTCATGGCTTGTATCTGCTTAACACCTGTTAACCTACAGGCTTAGTATAGAAGCAGCGAGAAATGAAAAAAAAAAATGCATTAGCCATAGTCGCCTTGCCGACTAGTAAGGTGCTTCTTCACACCTCTTTTGAATAACGCAGGCTTGTAAGAAGAAGAGAACACTTGGTTTATTTTGTCATTAAGCATGTTGTTTGAACTGAAATAAAAAAATGGACAAATAAAACAATAATTAAAAAAAAACCGGCCAAGTGCGAGTCGGACTCGCACACCGAGGGTTCCTCGGTATAAACTGCTGTATCTTTTGATCGCGTTAACTTAGAAGTTTGATTTTTTCACTGCTTAAAGGGACAATAGACCTAGGTATTTGGTATAAATTTCAATTTGATACCTTTATTCGTTCGTGAGAAATAAGGTAGTAAGTTTCATTTTATTAAAATGTTTTTATTATATTATATAACTAAAAAAATGTGATTTTCGCAATTTTTCCTATATTTGCATTATATGACAATGCTTCATGCCAAATTTCAAGATTCTGAGTTTACGGGAAGTATCCTGTAGGTTTTGATTCCTTTGCGAGTGTCGGAAATTTGTTGAAAATATCGACATAATCGGCTGTATCTTTTGATTGGCTTGGCTTAGAAGTTTGATATTTTCACAGCTTAAAGGGACAATAGACCTGAGTATTTCATGTGAATTTCAGCTTGATACGTCCACGTGTTCTTGAGATAAAGGGTCTTGACAGACAGACAGACAGACGTCTGTCTGTCTGTCTGTGAGACGGACGACAAAGTGATCCTATAAGGGTTCCGTTTTTTCCTTTCGAGGTACGGAACCCTAAAAAGAATAAACCAACTGCAAAACAACTATCTAAAAGTTAATTTGATAACTATTTTTTGAGCTAGGTGCCAGCCTTAGCTTAGAATAAATAATTACATGAGTAACCACTGTTTATTTACATTTACTACGAAAATAAAAAGATATCTAGAATAGCATGAGGCTGGCACCGACCTCAAAAAATAGTTAATGTTTTTATATTATGTTTTTATATTTTATTTATTTATTGTAAATAAATAACAACAGCCAACTTATTTCTAAATTATAACAATTCTTACGCCCAAACTTGTTAGGCCAAATCTGTTATCCATAATAATATAACCAAATTAAGAAAATTATGACAACATAAATGTAATCTGATAAAAAATTATGAAACCAATGTACATTACAGTACAGTGCTTTACATCTACAGCAACAATTACACAATAAATAAATAATTCTCACATTTACTTTTACATCGTTTAAAACATAAAACTTTTATTTCTCTCGGATTTCTTTTCATCAGGAGTTGGTTTATTTTTTACTTTCTCGGTTAGGTAAGTAGTATAGAGAAAGTCTTGTAATCGTCAAAAAATTCGACGTTTAAGTTGATAAAAAATATTTGTCCGCAATTTTATCCCCTATAATCAATGAAATAGATTGTCGTAATTGTTGCAATGGAAAATCATCTTCTTGCATCTTTTTCAGTATCGTTTCGCTGGCTCCGAACACTGACATGATCTTCTCATTCGCTATCAGATGAACAATGTTCATTTTACCACTAAGCGAAGACTGTTCTAGTATGGATATGATTCGACGACACTCACGCTCTTCGAGATCCATTTTAGATATTTATTTAAAAAAATAATATAGCAGAAATTACTAAAGACATAAATTCCTAAAATTATTTGTGGCACAAAGTAGCAACGTCGTCGTTGAGCAGGGTCATATTGACCCTGTTGCAAGTTTGCGCAAGTGTTATTTGTTACACGAGTATCGGGCAACTCAAGTCAGGAGCGCAATAAGGAGGGGTGATCCTTACCTCCAGCTATTGAGATTCACGACAGTGTGCAATAATTATTTCATAAAAATATTTCAAATCCAAAACGTGCAGGGTCATATAGACCCTGCCTCAATGACGCCGGGTTAACATATGGTGGGTCGACACCCATTAGAGGATATGGAGTGATTCTATTCTACTCTGCCGACTAACGGATCAGCAAAGGGGTGTTGATCACTGTATACTTCGTCCAGCAATCTACATTGGGTAAGCGTGGTGGACTACTGCCTAAACCTTCTGCGATGAAGAAACCTTATATTTTGAGTCGTCGATCACGAAAGTGAAGCAACGACGTGCGGGGTCGGTACTCGGATGGGTGACCAAAATTTAACATACATGTATGATATCAAAATATATTGTTTCTTTTAACTTTTGAGTCGTTTCCGGTATACGAGAAAGTCAAGGGGAGACCACTTCCGATTTATTTTATTTTTTTATTATGACTAAATATTTTTTCACCATTTGTAAGGTGCACTGACTGCTGAGTAGTTTCGAGTGTAACATCTACCTGGTTGTTGATTTTTTTTGTCTGTTCACTGAAGGTATAGTGGCTTTTGGGTTAGGTGTCCCTTTTGTGGTAACCTTGTCACTATTTCGGGGGAACTGTATATTCCATACTGCCATACTACCTCTTTTGGGATTATAAGCGTGATTATATGTATGTATGAATTTGAAAGGTAACCAGTGTACAAAGTCAACAGGACCCAAAATAGCACATTAAAATTCATGTCTACGAGGATTTGTAAGTCTATTTTTATCACATCGCCGTTGGTAAATCCAACCGTTATTTTGTTTGCTTATCAAATAAATAAAATAAAAATATACCACGCATCTGTAAGCTATAAAATTATTCATAGAATAATATACCGTACATGTTTAGGGGTGGAAGAATTTCAATATGTATAATGTTATGCAGGTTGATTCTTTGAGCCCGGGTCGGACAAGGAGCATTTGAATAAACCGATATCGTGGAAGCTGAACAAAATATTGTCCGCCAGAGGTCGCTGCTTAACCGAACTGCGGGTATTTTGTATGTTTGCGTTTGCAAGCCACTCTTATTACATTGGAGATGTAGCATGAGCTATGCACCGCATTATGTTTTGATACTGCAACTGAGAACTGGGAGTTTGTTTAACTTGATATAGTAGAAGTTTGTACTTCATTGCGTATAACTATTTTAAAGGTTTTCAGACCTTTCGATAATGCGACCGCGATTGCCAAGACCTTTTTTTTAACACTAGTGGTTTAATATTTATTAAGGTTCACCTATGAATTTGTCGTTTCGTGTGAAGGGTTTTAAAAATATAGTCTATTTTGTATTCTAACATTTTTTTTATAATTTCTTAGGGTGACTTAAGACCAGCGTTTTATCCGTGCGTTTAAGTTGGTTTTTGGAAGTGATTGTAAGCAACTTGATTGCATGAAGTGATATAATCAACTTTAACTAGCGTTTACGCGCTTTTAAGCTTGTTTATTCCATGTTGATACTGACTCAAAACGGGCAAATTCGCTGGTATGAGCCCGTATACCTATGAGTCTATAAAGATATGCTTATGAGGCTAAATTTAGCTTTAAATACCTACTAACAGCGCGAAATTTAGCGAGCATATGAGTACATAAGTGCGTTTAAAACATTGCTCTTAAGCCACCCTAAGAAATAAGAAAAAAGAAACAACATTAGAATAGACAAAATACGTGTATTCTAATGTTGTTTTTATTTAACCAAATATAACCGCCCTTAGAGGCGTATGGAGTTAATGTCATAACACTTGTTTTAAAGTCTATAATTCAGAAAATGTAACGGTCTAGAAATTAAAATTAACAATTCTAAAATAACAGCTCTCAATTCAGCTTAAAAAGAGTGCTTATTTAATCAGCTTTCCCGTAAGCAAAAAAAAAACACACTGTAACTACTTGTAATAGCTACAAGTACCTAATTTTCGGTTTAATCAATTTGATATTTTTGCAAAGTCACATCTTTTGTCTGTCTATTTTTCTGCGATTCACAGTCAAATACCAAATGTGAATTTAATATACCGTAGAAGTAAATTTCTTTTTGCGGCATACCAGATATTTGGTGCTCTATCGAAGTGTTAAAGAACACGCAAATCGTCATTCATGACACCAGTAAAATAGGTCGTAATCCCTGATTACGAGGCCCACTCAGCGGATCTATCTGGCCCCATGAGCCCGGGCCATTACCCGCTGTGCTCGAACTTACATTAACGCTCTACCAGATGAAAGATAAACATTTGACGTGAGGATGGGGCAAATCCGTATTCCTGTCACACGGACCGGGTTAATTCAATAGCTGATTGGATTTGGGGCACGCTGATCTCAGGGACGATTCACACGGTGCGTTACAAATGATGTAAATTATGACAAATGAATACATTATTACGTTACAAGATGCATTTTTAATTATGCCATGACCAATGACGACCTACGACGTGCGATCACAAAAAAAATTGCAATACCCAGACTTTTTAATTTTGGTTTTTACTGATAGTTTAGCTATTTCTTTGTTTTATTCATTTTCCTATTGTCTGTGTAAGCGCATCGTCTGTGTTGTGGCAATAAATGTATTTCCACAACACAGACGATGCGCTGTGCATTTCTTCGATTCACGAGCACAATGGACAGGTGGAATCACCAGATTCTCAAGGAAGTTGGTTGCTCGCACCTGAAGCAGGGCGGGTCGCGCGCAATACTGACTGGCGCGCCGAATTGGCGTAGGGGGCCAAAAGGTGTAATTAAAACACAGGTGCGCTCATCAAGGATATCATGAAGCAGGGAAGGATGGGGCGTTGGAAAGCCCTAACGAAATGTTTCTACCAAGCGAATCGCCCGGTCAAGGTCTTATACGACCTCTAGTGTCCCCTGCAGGACTGGCACCATTTCTGGTCCTTCGAGCCGGATGGGAATTGCAACGTACATACCTAAGTGTTTCAAGTGACATTGTGTTCCGTGTAACTTGTCCATAATCAGGAGATACTAGAAGATAAAGCCGGCCGGCGAAGAAAGAAGTTGAATCGCATCACCTTGAGGGTTCCTAGGAAGCAAGGAGTTCCACAACGCCGTCTTGGTGGAGTGGTCAGTATAGCTGCCTACACATCAAGCGGTCCGGGTTCGAGTCCTGGTAGCGGCAAATATTTGTGTGATGAACACGAGTATTTGTTGACGAGTCATGGTTGTTTATATATTTATTTAAGTTTATTTATAAAAATATCTAAAAAGTATATTAAAAAAAATGTCCGTTATCTATTATCCATAACACAAGTTCTTAATGATACTTACTTTGGGCTAGATAATTGGTGTGAGCGTGGAAATATATTATATTATATTATATTATTATATTATAACGTGTTCAAGGTTGGTGCGCTCTCCTTTCCCTCCCATATACCGCCATTGAGGCGTTGGGAAGTCTTGACCAAATTTTTCTACCTACTGAATCGCTCGGTCACGGACTTATACGACCTCTAGTGTCCCCTGCAGGACCAGCACCTCAGTCAGACCATTTCTGGTCCTTAGCCAGTCCATACTATTCTACAACTAGTGTCGAAAAAAGCAAAATCGTATCGTCGTGTCGTACAGTATAAAGCCACGAACGTCCAGTTGTCACTTCTCTCGCGCTTTTATATTCCATCTTGTGTTGACACTGCATTGTTCTGAGGATTCTCTGTTTATTGAACCGATTTGTTTGCATCACGGTGCCTATGGCTCACACCGCACTCGGAGGGGCATCGGGGACAAATAGTAATTGAGATGAGAATTGCAAGTTTGATACGAAGGCCTCAAGCTCGAGTTGAGTAATGTTTCTTGATAAGTTTATATTAAATTTTGCTAACGCATTCCGAGATGATATGAGGTTTAGATTGTATTTCTGATGACGGTATTGTCTCTGAGCGCAGGTATAATACGGGACCTGAATTAAATTACGATGAATACAAAATATAACAAAATAGTTATATAGGTAGTGAAAACATAGAATTTGTTAGTATTTATAGCACCGTGCTTTAGAAAATTCTCATACTGCACTCGTAAACAATCTGTTATAGTTAAGTTTAAGGCATATCATGTATATTAAAAAAGGAAGATTTTTTTCCACTTTTCGGAGGCGCTACGTGGCCCATACTGCCTGACGTCAGCTTTATATTTAATGAAATGTTCTAGGCTCTGCCTTATCCCTCTTGGGACTGCGACCGTGATCGTAGTACGTATTACTTTGGCCGCAGATGGAACTTACAACATTAACATTGGGATCCAGTTCCATAATTATTACAGTCCGAAATAATCCACTAATTCAATAAATAAAAATGTAAGTTACATAAAAATGAAATGTACTTGTAATTTAACAAAATTATACAATACATACATATAATTACGCTCGTAATCCTAAATGGGGTTGAGCAGAGATTTAGGTTACTTGTAGTTACACATAAAGCCACAAAGCAACATTTAGCAGTATGGGCCGTGGTGCCTACCATTAGTGACAGGTAGCCAGCCAATCGCCTCAAACGGGACACCTAACTCCTAAAAGTTATTTCATATAAATGTATAGGAACCAGTTGTATCGCGACACGTCACCTGCTGCTGCTTCGTGTAATTGACTACGAAATCATACCTTAATATCGGGACCTAACAATGTTGCCATTAATTATGTTATGGCGATAGACGCCGATAAAATGGATGAAGCCTTACTACCAATAAAAGGTAATACAAATTAGTAACCCGTTTGAGATCTTGAGATCTTCAGATCTAGAAGCGGTTGAGAAACCACTACACTCTCTGTAGTAGTGACGACGGATCCCAGACGGAATTTATTATAATAAAACTATCATCATCATCATTTCAGCCGAGAGACGCGCACTGTTGGACATAGGCCTCCCCGAAGGATCACGCATCCAGCGGTCTAAAAAGTGGGTCGATCTGGTCAAGGTTGGTATAATTAAGGGAACTATAATCATCAACAGCTCATATAATGTCCCCACCACTACCCCACATTTAGGGGCGATTGGGCCTTAGTCAACCACGCTGGCCAAGTGCGGGCTGGTCGACTTTACACACAGCCTAAGAATTTCTTAATATGTGTGAACAGGTTTCCTCATGATGTTTTCCTTCACCGTAAAAGCGTCAATGAAACGTGCATATGAATTCAAAATTTGAAAAATAAAACTATAATATCTATTTTAGTTTTATTAAAGCGTCGAAGGTCTAGTAGTATAACTGGTATCTACCAGTTTGTAAACGAAAAAATATTCCATAAGGTAAGGTAGTTTCATCTTAACTGGGCGTCAAATATTTGCAAAATATTTCTATCGGATCTTAGAAGTGCAAATTTGAAAGATTTGATGAAACAATGTTTACCATTAAACCTAAGCAGTGGTAGCGTAATAGTTAACGCAGCCGCCCAGATTGCGGAGAATGCTGGGTTCGATTTCCGCCTGGGTAGTGTCGGTCAGTATATTTTTTCCAGTTTTAACACTATAATAGAATTAATTTATACACTCATATTAACTACACAAACCTGTCTTACCTACTACTGTTTTGTAGAGATATTCAATTTAACTACCAAAAGAACATTGGTATCAACTGACAAGAAGCATAGTAGAGTATCTTTGTCTTTCCTATGCCACATTTCAAAGTGACCTTGCGCGGGAGGTTTTACGACCATACCCTACCCTCCTGTACCTTTTCTTGTAGAAAAGAACATTCGGGAATCTATTGGATGTTTTGACTTATTGCATCATTCGGTAACCTTTGCTATTTGGAAAGTTGTTATCCCGGGTAGGGTTGGCTAAATTCTGTTGTTTTCTTAGGACTGAATTACTAAAAAAACTCACTTTCTAATACCCTACTATGACCAAAATGTATGCGCTGTATAAAATTTTTGCTGTCTATGTTTTAGGCTTTGAAATTAATACTACGATCAACAAAAATAAGGATAAAATATTTTTAAATGAATAAAAAAAACCGCCTTCGAAACTAAAAACGGAAAAACACACAAAAATACCTCAAAGAACATTTAGATTTTTACGTTTTTGGTTTTGAAGGAGGTTTTTTTTTTGCTTTTTAGTGTTTTAAGTATATAAATTTTCGGGAAACTATCTCAAGATCTTTTAGAGACACAAGTGATAAGATTACGATATCATCGATGTCAATAACTCAAAAACGTCAGATGTCGATTAAATTTAAATGGGACCAAAGTACAAGCGGCAGCTTCCAAAGGTCGAAAGAATCTTCAAAATCGGTACACCCAGTAAAGACTTATGAGGTTACTAACATAGAAAAATATATACAGTCGAATTGATAACCTCCTCTTTTTTAAAGTCGGTTGAAAAGTATTTTCTAGTGGTTTTTATAATACGAGTACTTTAAACTTTTTTTTGTTATCACAGCGATAAAATTACAATAGCCAGACAAGCATCATCAAATCGACACCAGGTGTTTTCGACAACAAAACGCCTAGAATTACCGCGCACTCTGACCGTAACGGAATTACTACATCCATTTCGGGTTATTACTGCTCAACTTGACTTCATTTGCCAAAAGTGTACACATAAATCCCTTCCATTTAAAGCGGCGTAAAAATCTTGGCCTCAAAGGCGCCATAAGGTGTATACTAAGACCATGACACGTCTAAACAGGCGGGGGGTCGCCTCAGAAAGCTGTGTGGTGTAAAAAAAATCCCCTAATCTAGTAAACAGGGGCGAAATGACTCACTTCACGGCGGGGGCGCCACGTATTCGGGGACTTAATCTTGGGATAAAGTAAAAGGAGACATGACCCAGGTGGCTCCGGCGAAATTGAGAGCCCTTTGTCTTTTTGTGAGGTTGCACTGGTTAATTATGGAGGTGGGGATAATTTGTATAATAACATTGTTACTGTATGCTTTAGAGATTTTATGTAGTGGGGTGGAATCAATGCGTTTTACTCAATGTTTTTAGTTTTTTTATGGCACTATAATTTAGTTTTTTTGTATGGAAATTCCTACTTTGTAATGCGTGGACATACATTTGGTATATGAAAGGTCATAGCAGACTTATCTTCTCGCAACTGTACCACCTTTTTTACTGTGAAAAAGATTTTGAAAGGAAAACCTAGAAATAAAACTTTGAAATAGTTTTTTCTTTTAATGTTATGAGATGGATAACAAGCTTGCGGCCCACCTGATGTTAAGTAGTCACCGCCGCCTATAGACACTTGCAATATTAAGTGTAACTTAACACCGCAAGTGCGTTCGCCATCCTGGGGACTAAGATGATATGCCCTCCATGCCCAGTAATTACACTGGCTACCTTTCCCTTCAATCCGAAACACAGCGAACTGCTTTACGGCAGAAATAAGAAAGGCGGTGGTACCTACCCAGACGATCCTACATATGGGTCTACCACCTAGTAAATAGTAGATTTTTAATACGTTAGTTTTATTTCATAATACTAAATGAAATTATGACGATGAACTCCGGAACTCACAATCCAATTTCAACTTTTTTTTTCAATGTGTGTTTTGTTACCCGACCTGCTGAGATGATTTGGAGTGTTCCATCTGTCCTGGTCGTTGGCCTTAGTTGGTTTGGTTACTGAAGGATTTTTATTTTTTTGGGTTTGGTGCCCCTTTTTGTGTAGGCGACAGGCTAGCAACCTATCACTATTTTGGGGTACCTACTGTATGACCCTTACTGCCAGATGTGGGTTTGTGTGTAACCGAATGTGACCTGAAGCTCTGCTCGACCTTTTTTGCCCCTTCGTAATTCTAGATAACCAACGAACCTCTCAACCACCTAGTGCAATTCACTGCAGATTTGCACCCAGTCAATACAAGATTTCAATACTCGATTCCTTTATTGCCATCCTTTATTTCCCTTGTAGGTATAATCATTGCGTTAACTGTAGACGATGCAAATGAAATTACTTCTCTATTGACGTAATTATTTTTTCATCCCTTCTATTCGAAAAGTGTCGCTTTGTTCCTCTATAAGTGGGAACAAAATAGCTCTTTTCCAAAAAGAACTTTTTAGCGGGCGTAAAAGAGATTTGAATTTAAAACATATATCATTCATAGAAATCGAACGCAAATTGTATGAATTACTGGCTGGTACGTGTTGGCTGCACGGCGCACTAACTAAAAAAAAACAAAAGCGCGCGAATTACTTTTATGTTATTGTTACCTCAGTAGGTACATATTTTATTGTATTTTGCAAAAATAATGAGTTCTACTACCTCGAGTTATGAAAGTGATAATGCATTAACTCCTGAAACAATAACTATAGAAGCTAACAACGTCGTACAAAACTTATTACCCACGAAATCCAGGGAGAAATATTTAAGGGCCTATGACAATTTCATTCTATGGAAAAACAGGAAAGGAGTGAAAACGTTTTCGGATAATAAATTTGTAATTATTTTTACTTCATTTCACACGTCTTCTTTTAATTACATATATTCATTAATTACATAACAGCGTCTCTTATTTATTTTCTCATAGAAAGGGGATGAAAAGTAGAGTATATAACTCGAGAGCAAATTATTTTTCCCTCGGGCGATGTACTTTGAATCCCTCGCTACGCTCAGGATTCTACGTTAGAATCCCTCGCTAGGCTCGGGATTCTATTCTAGAATCATTCGCTTTGCCCGTGCTTCAAAGTAGCGCCCTCGCCTATAAAAATACTATTTTGCCTTGTTATACAATCTACTATTTCATCCCTTCTATTCGAAAAATGTCGCTTTGTTCCTCTATAAGTGGGAACAAAATAGCTCTTTTCCGATAAGAACATTTTAGCGGGCGTAAAAGAGATTTGAATTTAGAACATATATCATTCATAGAAATCGAACGCAAATTGTATGAATTGCTGGCTGGTACGTGTTGGCTGTACGGCACAAATGAGCGTGATTATATGTATGTATGTGTTTTGTTTCATCTTGAGAAAGATAGGATAGTTTTTATCTTGATAAGTATGTAGTCCTCATTTTTTTTACTGCAAATTCAATGTTATAGGACAGGTGTATGAAATTACCGCAACGCGTGGCCGCTACAGCTAGTACTAAATAAAATGTAAAAAGCAAATATTTTGTAGTATTTCATCGGATATTGATGATGATGAGGTGTTAAATTTGTAAAAGGTGATGGCATTTGAATTCGAATGTGGGGGGGGACTGCCGTGCGTGCGGTGCGTCCAGGTCTGCGTTCACCTTTAATATTCAGTCAGTTGACTATAAGAATTTATGATGTTACAAATTCGTAATGCCATATTAAATCTACGGAAGAATTATGCTTTGACAGTTAATGAAAACTCAGCTGACTTGACAGGCATCATTCCTATTGTTGCAGTTAATCAGTTTTGAGGAAGTCTTATCAGATCAGAGCTTCCTTATCAAATATTAATTGAATTTCTCTTCGTGATATTTCTCTTCTTCCGAATTAATAACAGCAAAATCAAACTTTTCACTTTAGAACCACAATAAATAGAAGTAAACAGTTTTAGAGCCACTGCCAGTAAGTTTCCGCGAGAAGCAAAAATAAGTAATACTTACAAATGCATAATTTAGACACAGCTTCTTAGAGGCCTACTGGTACCTACTGACAGCATGGCACGGCAAGACATGGTGTTGTGTCTGGTATTAATTGAAAGAACTGGGTATATGAGAAATAGCAGGTTTACTGAATTTGCTACAGAGTTTCTTGTATCTTATAAACACACGCGCGTACGAGCGATCGTTTCGGCCGTTGCTGGCTCAGTGGCGAGCGGGGGACCGCCGCCGGCCGCGCTGCTTGTCCCCGCGCCCCGCACCGTTGTGGAGCGTGACGTAACGATGATTTGTCATCCATCAGGGTCGCGTTAACATCCTGGCCCCGGTTGAACGAAGCTGATAAGAGTTCGCTTCAACTCCTCTGTCCTCTTCTTTGGTGACTGGCAACAGGCACACCCGGTTCGCTGCCCTTCGTTCGATTCCTCTGCTGGTGGTGAAGTCGGCCACACGAACGATACCGTCGCGCCCAGGGTGTAGCTCCTTCACTCGTCCTAGTCTCCATTTTAAGACGGGGAGACTGTCTTCTCTGATAACAACTAGGTCACCGACCTTCAGGTTGGGTTGAGGTTCGAGCCATTTTGTGCGCTGTTGGAGCTCCGCCAGGTACTCGTTTCTCCATCGGTCCCAGAAGTGGCGACGCAGCTGCTCTATCCGCTGATAACGAGTGTGCACGTTGCCCTTGATGCTGCTGGTGGCCTCCGGGAGTGACGTCAGTGGCCGCCCGATGAGGAAGTGCCCTGGGGTCAAAGGAGAGAGGTCGTTGGGTTCATGTGATAAAGGAGTGAGTGGTCGGGAATTAAGGATAGCCTCAATTTGTGTAAATAGCGTATCCAGTTCCTCGTAAGTCAGACTAGCGTTCCCTACTATGCGCTTAAGGTGATGCTTTTGCACTCTTTACGCCTGCTTCCCACAGTCCACCAAAGGTTGGTGAATATGGAGGGTTAAACTTAAAGTTAATACCTTCGCTTGCTGTGTAGTCTTTTATAGAATGCAAGCCGGACCGCAATAGCCGAGTTGAAGCGAACTCTTATCAGCTTCGTTCAACCGGGGCCAGGATGTTAACGCGACCCTGATGGATGACAAATCATCGTTACGTCACGCTCCACAACGGTGCGGGGCGCGGGGACAAGCAGCGCGGCCGGCGGCGGTCCCCCGCTCGCCACTGAGCCAGCAACGGCCGAAACGATCGCTCGTACGCGCGTGTGTTTATAAGATACAAGAAACTCTGTAGCAAATTCAGTAAACCTGTTTATTTCTCATATCTAGTCTTTCAATAATACCAGACACAACAAGTGGCGACCGTGACAGGACTGTGCTGTTAAGAAAGAGTGGATTTCATCGTGAGATTGCAACGCAAACCCTGTACGCGAAAAAACCTAACGCGGTGGAAGCGTCCATACAATATAAGGCGTGGCAATTCGACGGCAGACTTCATCATCCATATCAGGGGAGTGCTCTGTCCTTAAATCCTTTACTTCTTATTTCCTAATTGAATTTTCCTAATCAATTTGTGTTTTTAGCGTGTTCATCCGAGTGATTTATGGTTCGTATTCGAATTTTTTGGTTGCTCGTTAACTACTCAGTCATTAAACATAATTTGTTTTTAATTTTAATTGCGCTAGCACAGTGTTTTGGCATAAAATAAGGCACTGCTTAAGCTAAAGAACGCAATTTCTATATTTTCTTTCCATAACCATTTTGCAATCATCATACATGCAAATTGCATTTTTATTAAACTTAAACTTGCGTAATAATTGCCAGTTATTATCTGTCTTCACATTTTAGCAATAATAACGCTTCATTGTCATTATTAGTAAAGCAAACAAATTAGTTTTCACCTTTTTGTCTTTAAATTACCTACTTTTTAAAAATTGTTGACCCACATTTTTAAATTTTTTAAATTCGTTTCGCAGAATAAATAAATAAATTCAATTCTCGTTCATTGCATACATTTTCTTACACTCATCCAGCTTTGCATCGCACAGTTCACTTTAGGTTTCATGCTTATCAATTCCAGATATTGAGCGCGTTACCTACTGAGGGAGCTAACCGTTTCGCTGCCGATTGATATTGAGTGGCGCGGGCGTCCATCTTGCTGTTCTACAAGGCGGACCGTAATTGCTGAATTTTGGTTTGATGCACATTATTTCTTAGTTCATTTTCTTGCCCTATATGTCTATCGATAATATTAACATGGCGGCCGGTACTTCTGGTGGTAAATTCGACATTGAAGGCATGCAAATAAAAGATTTAATTAAATTAAGAGGTTCTATTAAAAGGCGTATGACGACTTTTAATAATTTTGTTACGGGCTTAAACCTAATTTCGATTGATAAAATTACAAGTATGCAAATAAAGGAGTTGACAACTCGATTAAGTAAATTTGATAACTTATACTTTGAATTAGACAATGTTCAAACTAAATTGGAACTCTTATCTGATGATCAACTTTCGGAAAGAGATACGATCGAGGATCAATATTATGCGGCTACCGCCAACGCTCAAGAAATACTAGAATCTTACACAAATCATAATTCTGCTAAATATAAAGAGACAAATAAAGATGGTAGTATGCATTCTTGTAATTCAATTTGTACAAGGACTTGCAATAATAATAATAACATAAAACTTCCAACAATCAAGTTACCTACATTTGACGGTAATTACCTAAAGTGGTTGGAGTTTCGGGACACTTTTGAGTCTTTGATACATTGTAATGAGTCTATTCCAATTATTAGTAAGTTTCACTATCTTCGGTCTTCATTAGAGGGTAGTGCAACGGTAGTCATAAAGTCAATTGAATTCACAGCGAACAATTATAAAATAGCATGGGAGTTGTTATGTGAGCGCTACAATAACAAAAGGGTGTTGATAAATAACCACATAAAGGCGTTATTTACCTTGGATCCTATAGTACGCGAATCTCATAAGGCATTACGATTTTTAACTGATCATACTCTAAAAAACTTAAGGGCACTCGATAATTTGGGTCAACCTACTGACAAGTGGGATGCTATCATTAATTACGTTATTTCAACCAAATTAGATCCTACTACGTTAAGAAAGTGGGAAGAACATAAAACCTGCGAAGCTGAGGTTCCTTCGTTATCTAGCTTTCTTGATTTTTTGAGAAACCGAGCAGACATTTTAGAAACGATGTCTAGCAATAAAAGTGAGCTTAAGCCTAGATATGAATATAACAATAATAATAAAAATTCATACAATAAAGGTAATTACAATTCAAAAGGTTTATTAGCTTCGTCTTCAAGTTACAATAAATCTAATATTGTTAAAATGTGTCCATTATGCAAGCAAAAACATAGAATCGTAGATTGTAACACCTTCAGGAACCTCTCTGCTCAAGAAAGATCAGCAGAAGCTGTAAGGCTTAGTCTTTGTTTGAATTGCTTGCGAAGAAATCATACTGCTGCTGACTGTAGGTTAAGTTGTTGTAAGTTCTGCACACAAAAACATAATAGTTTATTACACATTGAATCTCCTGCTGATAATAACGTAGCCTTAACGTCCTTACCTGTGTCATTATCAGCAAGAACTTCATCGCAGATTCTGTTGGGAACTGCTTTAGTGAAAGTTGTCAACCCTGAAACAGGGAGTACTTGCGTAGCTCGTGCATTACTTGACGCAGGCAGTCAGTCTTCCTTCATCACGCATAACCTAAAACATAAATTAAAATTAATTTGTGAAAAGAAAGATACCCTCAATGTGTTTGGCATAAATAATTCACGTGTATCCATTTCAGATAATTGTAACGTTACTGCACATTCTCTTTTAAATTCATATAGTTTTTCATTAAATTGTCTTGTAATCCCTCAGATCACAGGCTACTTACCAAATCATAAAATAGAAATTAATAACTTAAACTTACCTACCAATATTAAGTTGGCTGATCCTGGTTTTCATAGCCCTGCAGAGGTAGATATGTTGCTAGGAGCCGAAGTATTCTTTGACATTATTTCCCCTGGTCAGATAAGGTTAGGGTCGGGCAGACCTATCCTACAGGAAACTGTACTCGGTTGGTTAGTGGCTGGTCCTCTTAGCGGCTGCACCCTCCCTATTAGTAGTAAAAGGGTTCACTGTAACTTCATCAAAGAAATCAGTGATCAAATTTCAAAGTTTTGGAATCTTGAGGAAATTCCATCTTCTATACCAACTTTATCCTTAGATGAAGAGTTTTGTGAATCACACTTCATAAAAAATACAAAACGACTAACTGATGGTAGGTTTTCTGTTCTCATGCCGATGCGCGACAATGCAGAGTGTTTGTTGGGGGACTCTTTTTATATGGCAAAAAAGCGTTTTCTAAGCCTTGAGAAAAAGTTAAATAATAACTTAACTTTTAAAAAAGAATACACTAATTTCATCAAGGAATATAGGGAATTAGGACATTTATCTAAGATTGATAAACCTTTATGTGGTTATTACATGCCGCACCACGCCGTCATAAGAGAATCTAATGAGAGTACAAAGCTCCGGGTGGTTTTCGATGCGTCAGCAAAAACTACGAACAATATTTCCCTTAACGACATACAGTGTGTAGGACCGGTTGTCCAAGACGATTTGTTCAACATATTGATTCGCTTTAGACAACATAATTATGTACTAACTGGCGACATTATTAAGATGTACAGGCAGATATTAGTTCAGGAATCTCAGCGACATTTGCAGCTTATATTGTGGCGCGAGTGTCAGTCCGGGCCTCTGGAAACATTACAGCTTAACACAGTCACTTATGGGACGGCGTCTGCTCCTTACCTTAGCACCAGGTGTCTTCTTCAGTTAGCCCTGGATTGTAAAGATCCCATAATTGCTGAAATAATATCTAAAGATTTTTATGTTGATGATCTCCTGAGCGGCGCGTCATCACAGCAGGGTTTAATGCAAATATATAAAAACGTCACAAAAACCCTAGCTTCCGCAGGTTTTCAGCTTCACAAGTTTCGCACTAATTGCCCGGACATATTTTCGTCTAATACAGAGACGCAGGATCTTAATGTTAATAAAGAGTCTAGTGTACTAGGAGTATTATGGGCACCCCAAACCGATTCTTTAAAATTTGCGTTAAATCTATCACATAACTGTAAAGAACATGTTACAAAAAGAAACATATTATCCAACACATGCAAGATATTTGATCCACTAGGCCTTTTAAGTCCATGCATCATTACTTTAAAAATTATCCTACAAAAATTGTGGCTATTAAAAATAGGATGGGACGATGCTGTCCCAAATGACATAAAAAAGGCTTGGAGTAGGGTTGTCACTAATCTTAATGTTTTAGTTTCAGTATCAGTGCCAAGACACGTTTTATGCGATGCCCCTATTGTAACTGAACTTCATTGCTTCGTAGATGCATCGCAGGACGCTTACGCCGCATGTCTGTATGTGCGATCCATTGATAAAAATAATACCGTAACTACAAAACTTTTATGTTCAAAAACTAAGGTTGCACCTCTGAAACCAATCACAATTCCACGCTTGGAATTGTGTGCTGCTCAGCTAGGAGCACGTCTCGCATCAAAGGTTAGTGAAGCATTTCGTTGCTCGTTAAATCGTAAAATATTTTGGTCAGATTCCACAATTACTTTAGCGTGGATAAAAACACAGCCTAAACTATTAAAGGTCTTTGTTTGCAATAGAGTGAATGAAATCCGTGACTTAACGGACAGAGATTGGTGGAGGCATGTACCCACAGATCAAAATCCGGCGGATATAGCTTCCAGAGGCGCCGATCCAAATTCATTAGTAAATTCCAAATTATGGTGGCTAGGTCCCTCCTTTCTTTCAAAACAGGAGACTGAGTGGCCTCATTCACCAACAGCCACAAATATAGAATTACCTGAAATTAAAGTTCATTATACTCGTACCAATCCTAATAATGATATAATTAAATTTGATAAATATTCTAACTCTAATAAATTAAAAAAAATAATAGCCTATGTTCTCCGGTTTGTTAATAATTGTAACCACAAAAATCTTAAGCTGTCAGGTCCATTAAGTAATACTGAACTTCAAAAATCCTTTCATTTACTAGTTAAAATTGCTCAGCTAGAATGTTTTTCATCAGAAATCGAATCACTTCATAAAAATAAATGTTTAAATAAAAAATCTCGCATATTAAACTTATCCCCTTTTTTGGACGAGGGTGGTTTGTTAAGAGTGGGTGGTCGTCTTAAGAATGCTGCTCTTAATTATGATAAGAAACATCCGTTTTTGTTAGATGCCAAACATCACTACACTAATATCTTAATGAGAGACGAGCACCTGCGCTTATTTCACGCTGGCCCTCAGCTACTCCTTAGTTCTTTTAGAGAAATATTTTGGCCGATTAACGGCAGATTACTAGCGCGTAAAACTGTACGTAAATGTGTAATATGTTCAAAGTTAAATTGTACAACAATCAAGCCGCTCATGGCTGATTTACCGTCAGAGAGGGTGACACCTTGTCTCCCGTTTCAAATTTGTGGGACTGACTTCGCAGGACCCTTTCTAATTAGTAATAAAAAGGGCAGAGGTAGTAGAAACACAAAATGCTATCTTTGCATATTTGTTTGTTTTTCATCAAAAGCAATCCATTTGGAAACAGTTAGCGATTTAAGCACACAATCTTTTATTTCATGTCTGAGGCGATTTATCTCCAGAAGGGGTAACCCGGAAACAATATATTGCGACAACGGGAAAAACTTTGTAGGTGCAAGTAATGAATTGGGTAGGCTATTGCGGTCCGGCTTGCATTCTATAAAAGACTACACAGCAAGCGAAGGTATTAACTTTAAGTTTAACCCTCCATATTCACCAACCTTTGGTGGACTGTGGGAAGCAGGCGTAAAGAGTGCAAAAGCATCACCTTAAGCGCATAGTAGGGAACGCTAGTCTGACTTACGAGGAACTGGATACGCTATTTACACAAATTGAGGCTATCCTTAATTCCCGACCACTCACTCCTTTATCACATGAACCCAACGACCTCTCTCCTTTGACCCCAGGGCACTTCCTCATCGGGCGGCCACTGACGTCACTCCCGGAGGCCACCAGCAGCATCAAGGGCAACGTGCACACTCGTTATCAGCGGATAGAGCAGCTGCGTCGCCACTTCTGGGACCGATGGAGAAACGAGTACCTGGCGGAGCTCCAACAGCGCACAAAATGGCTCGAACCTCAACCCAACCTGAAGGTCGGTGACCTAGTTGTTATCAGAGAAGACAGTCTCCCCGTCTTAAAATGGAGACTAGGACGAGTGAAGGAGCTACACCCTGGGCGCGACGGTATCGTTCGTGTGGCCGACTTCACCACCAGCAGAGGAATCGAACGAAGGGCAGCGAACCGGGTGTGCCTGTTGCCAGTCACCAAAGAAGAGGACAGAGGAGTTGAAGCGAACTCTTATCAGCTTCGTTCAACCGGGGCCAGGATGTTAACGCGACCCTGATGGATGACAAATCATCGTTACGTCACGCTCCACAACGGTGCGGGGCGCGGGGACAAGCAGCGCGGCCGGCGGCGGTCCCCCGCTCGCCACTGAGCCAGCAACGGCCGAAACGATCGCTCGTACGCGCGTGTGTTTATAAGATACAAGAAACTCTGTAGCAAATTCAGTAAACCTGTTTATTTCTCATATCTAGTCTTTCAATAATACCAGACACAACACATGGCAAAGGATTTTTTGTGGACAAATGATTTTCGATTTTATTTCAATGAATTTAGCCCTGATATTCTTTTATTTTAACTAGGTCAAAACGTCTTCTCGCGTGATGCCACGGTACGCCACTGCAACTTTTGATAAGCATAGGTTACTTCATGTTGTTAAAAAAAAGTTAGTGCTAAGTATAAATAGAAAAAAAACGGGCAAGTGCGAGTTGTACACGCCCACCGAGGGCTCCGTGGAAATTTGTAGTTACAACATTTAATAGTTCAGGAATCGAGTCTCGCCGTTTGTTCCGAGCTTTTCCCAAGATTTAGTTTCCAAAACCTCATTGTTTTATACTCGTAATTGTGGTTATAGTAACAGTTCATACCTAAATTAGTTAGGTAATATAATTAAAGTTGTTGTTTAAATCTCAAATTTAATCTAGTAAATTCATTCAACCTAACATAAAAAGCAATTTGAAAAACTTTATTGATTAAGCTATTACCCGTCTGACCCCAACAACCTTGTGTCCTTGCGTCCGGCACGACACTGCCTGTAAAAATACAGAGTCGAATAAATCCGGGAGTTAACATTTACGGTATTACCGGAACGGTTTTTCATGTTTAAAACACAGTATTAGGTGCAGGCCGGCAGTCCGGAGTCAGTACGTGCGCGGTAATCGCCACCCGTAGATGTCTGGAGTACACGGAAAACCGTTCAGACGACCCCCGAACCCCCCGCCCACCACTTTTACGATGAATCTTCGTTTCTCCGCATCAAGAAGTAATTTTAGTGTTCCTTTGCCGATTCAATGATAGCACTCGGGTTGATTGGCTAAGCCCCTCTTTGATTTAATTTCGGGTTAAGTCGCGCTGCGGTTCGACCCTGTGGGATTCGGATACGATACCGCGCTATTTCGTATCAGTTTTGACTACATTTATGCTGATATCTTGGCAAATAATTGATATGTCTGTCTAAGTATACGCCTACATGAATATTTAGGAGTAAATACACGCCAAAGTATGTTGTGTATAATCTCATAGTCACATTAAAGATGCAAGCATGAATACATATAACAAATTATATTCAATAAAAACTGACAATCAACACTTTCATAGAATACAAAACAGAAAATATACTATATGACAATAGACATAATACAAATAGCACAAAGAACCCTTATTGCTAATAAGCAATCTCTTCCTGGCAATCGTGGGTGAAAGGACATAACGACAATTTAAAATAGGAAGGGCGCAAGAAGCCATACAAATAAATGCATACAGTATCTTATACCCGGACTCTAGAAGGCCTAGCCAAGTGCCCAATCGATTGTGCTGAACGTTTAACGAAAATATAATACATGAGACTGTCGTATTACTGAGAAAGCTCTATGGCGTGAAATGTATGAGTAGTAGTAAAAAATTGACATTTTGTTCAATAGAAACGTTGTATTGTTTGCCAATTGTCTACCTTCAGCGTTGTTTGCCTTCAGAGTTGCTATAGAGTAGAATATCTGTCCTGTACCCGAAAAAACATTTAATGTTCTTTGAGGGACCAACCTCAAAAAAACATTTAGATTTTATTAAAAATAATTTTTATTTCTCTGTTTTTAGTTTTGAAGGCAGTTTGAAAAAAAAAGTTTTTTTAGTGTATATAAATTTTCACAATTTTACTTTCACACAAGTGATAATATTACGATAATCGTCGATGTCAATTAAGTAGGCATTATTAGGGATAACTCAATAACTACTCATCAGATCTCGATCAAATTTAAAAGAGACCAAATGATAAGCACCAGCTTCCAAAAGTCAAAAGAATCTTCAAAATCGGTGACCCCAGTACAGAGTTATGAGGTAACAAACATAAAAAACATACAGTCGAATTGATAAACTCCTCCTTTTAGAACTCGGTTGAATACTTACGAGTACAGTACGGGTACTATTTGTTTGTTCGATTACTGAAGGATTGCTACTTTTTTGGCTGGCAACCTGACACTGTAGTACCTAGGTACTACAGTGTCAGGTTGCCAGTCAGTTATGGAATATGAGCAGAGCTCTAGAGCTCTGTCTGATAGTTATGGAATATGGAGCTCTGCTCATATTCCATAACTATAGAAAGCACAGAAAAGAAACAGGAAAGGAAATGAGAACTGTGGAAAGGTTTGGAACAATTATATAGAGGAGCAAAAGAAAAATTTTGAACGGAATATATTATAAGTGCAACGCATAACACAAAATTATCACCCGAAAGTGCAAGGCAGTCTTGCACTGTCAGGTAACAATGCTGGAAAAAATTCAAAATCTTAAACTTTTGTAGGCACTCGAGTTGTGAAGTGGGACTGAATCGGGGTGCTTTCTTGTAGTCTGGAGACGTTTCCGAGACGAGGCGTAGACTGTGCGCTGTTCCCGAAACGTCCCCAAATTTCGCTGTGAGGTTATCGATCGTCTTTAATGGGTAATCCTGGAACTCCTGGGCGAGTCCCACAGACGCCGCACTATCTAACTCACAGTGCAATGCAGTAAAGGATTTTCCATGGAAAATAGGGTTCTTGCTTGTATCCGTGAACTGCGGTGGTGAAAGAAGTAACGTATAAGGAACTGCGATTAGCAGCAGATCCAGTTGCCATATGTACGTCAGCGTTAAAATGCTGTCCAGTACTTTTTAGGCAGTTTACTACTTTTAAGTGGCAGCTATACCTGGAATCCTCAACGAACCGGCTATCTTGATAAGAATTCCGGGTGTGGTACGTTTTCACAGTTGGTTTTATCTTGACATGACACCAGGTCAGATGAATAAAAGCGCTTCCTTATCATAACAATTAAAAAAAATTAAAGAAGCAGGACCTGTTTCTTTCATTCAATAGCAAAACTGTTGCAGAGCTTTTAGGCACCTAGGCATTTTTAGATAAGTTTTATGTAAAGGAGATTGAGGAGAGCATATAGGAATCAGAAGTGAGGTTGATGCGGGCCGGTGAAAGACCTAGGGGAACGTTCATTGACCAAATCAATAACATTCTTAAGAAAAGTCAGCTTAAAAGGACTCGAAATCGCCGAACATGTACGATGACCGTGATGAGTGAAAGAAGTGAACATCTTGACAAGTGGAAAGATTAAGCGATGTCTGCTTATCCCTATGGGAGTAAGCCGTGAATCCTTTTATGATCTATTATATAAAGAAAATTAAATTCAAAATCGCAAACAACACACTCCTGTCTCTTTCGCATTTTCGTTAATAGATGTGTCAGTAAATTTGTGTTTTCAATTCAACGTTGGCCGCGGTTCGGCGCGCGCGTTGTGGTACGACGCGATTTCAATCAAAACGGGCACGCACTCGCTCCACATCCTCACCAGACTCGCCTTTTAGAATAAGAATTGTCTTTTTCGCTATACTCAGCGGAGACTGCAACGTAAGTAGGGAGTCGGCTTTTCTTTTATTTTATCCTTGGATGGCCAATAAGCGGTCTCTCTAACCTATACACAAAGACAGGTAGTGGTCGCTGTAGCCTCAGAGGTAGTGGTCACTGTAGAGGTCACATAAAGCCGCAAAACTGATGGCCACAAAGGCAGACTGGTTCTGGAGTTGTCGGTAGGTAAACGTAGTGTATGGCGCCTTGTAGGAAGTTTGATATTTGTGAGTCAGTGGGCAGATTGGAGGAGAGCTCAGTGGCGTGCCATGGAAGAGACCTATATCCGTAGTGGTGTGACGTGGATTAATGTTTATGATGTAGTCTATAGACAACACCAGGTATTAGCGCGATGCGAACTCTCACTCTAACCTCATCGTACGTAGGTATAAAATCTTTACAAAAACAAACTACAATTTCAAAATGTGGTGTATTTTAATCCGATCTTGTGGTAGACGGTATTTTTTCGATCTATGTGGTAGACAGTACTTCCTCGACAAGCATTCCAATTTCAACCGGTTACTAAACTGTATCTTCAAAAATATACTCTCTTCTTTTCGATGTCAATAACTGACACCATGTTTTCCACTTCCCAGAATAAAAAAAAACAAATTGTCGTTAATCTATTTCTTATTCAAAGAGCTGCTACAATTCAGCGATTCTTTTTGTCCATTTTAGATTCTAGATTAGCGGCGAAAGAGAAATGTCAATTAGGTGATAAATCGTGTTTTAAAATTTAACTGGGCTTGCTTAGGAAACTAATAACAATCCACTATCAGAAATTTTATAATGTGTGACGTGATTATATCATAATATATATATAACACATCACACATAATAATAATATCATTCCAATGCTATAGCATTAGGCGTGAAATAACGCATTTAAATTTTCTTAATATTACAGAAATAACAGTAAAGTTTATAGAAATTGAACAATCTTCAAAATCATATTTGTCGTCGACGGAGAAGCGTAAAATAAAGCGTCACGATCCTCAGTAATTAATAGCATAATTTACTTAGGTATCGAGAACGTCTCCACATTCTGTGCCCGCTCGGCGCGTGCCCAGCCGCCATGAAATTAAAGCCGACTCACGCCGAACGAATGATTGAATAATAAACGAAAGAATTCGCGTCCTGCCCTTGTATTAGGTATTCATGACGACTGGCCGCGAACGGTGACTGAGGAATGGTTTTTATAGAGACTCCTTTGGAGATAACCTTATTCTTGTCGAGACAGATTTTTTGAAAAGAGAATGAATATTCGACCTACTATTATACTATATATTATACATCGTGACGATAAAATTACTTTTTTATTTTCTTTATTGTACCTACCTACACATAAATAAAAAAAATTAAGTTTTTCTCTAAAACAGATCTCTGCCAGTCACCCCACGTTCAGTTTGATAATTTATACGCGTATTTTTCATTACAGTTTTAGTTATACCAATAATACAACAAATTATTTGCCATGCGCAGAAAAAAGTTAAGCAATTATGCAAAGATTTAAACGGTTAAAGAGCTTCACAATTCTACATCGTGACGCGGCCATTCTGAGCAGCGTGTCTTTATTCAATGTGTTTGTTTGGAAATGACAATAAACTGATATTCATCATCGCAAATGAAATTTACTTCCAATTAACACAAGGATCATTAACATATCTTCAAACGTTGGTTATTTAAAAGATGCCCTTTTTATATATCCAAATAAGCAGACAACGAAACAAAGTAAAGTAACATGTACCAACATAAGTACATTGCTAGTGATCTTTCATTCCATTTGAGTCATATTTAATTATCTATTTCTAACTTCGTAGCATCCTAAAGGGATTATACACACGACTAGAATGTATAAGATATTCTCATGTCTGCCAAGATCAGAGATGCCTTGTGAAATCATTTTTACAACTATCAAAGGGCGAATAACATTAATATTCAGACGAGGGCACACGACCTTGCAGAATTTGTGTACGCAGGGTCGTGTCAAGACATACCCCACTTTAAATAAAATATGTGTGTACAACGCGTGTTCAGCAATTGAACAACGGAGTCAGCCGAGTTACAAAGCAGGAAGTCTAAACATCTCTATATAGATTAGACTTTAAGATGACTAAATCTAACATTAAAAAATAAAGGGAAATTTTAATACGCACATTGTAAGTTTTCGCGCCTGATCGTTTTTAACCTGAGAATTTAGAATGTTACATTTTTAAAGACATACGTTTGCAATCATATATTTTAGCGGCAATCGCTTTTCAATAGGGAATAATGCATCAATTTTTTAGGTCGTAAAGTTACCCACAATTTACAAAACTAAAAGAATTTTAGAAATGTCATATTGACGAATGTCTATCTTACAACCGCATAAAGTTCCGTGTCGTGTCACGGAGATCCGATATAGACTTGGACGTCACATTTAAAAAGTTGTTATAGAAAGAGACAAACTGTAGCTTCTGATTCAAACTTTCTTATTATATTACCTATATTATAACCACGATAACTGGCCACTGAACCTGATGTACCTGTATGCTCATCACACCAGTGAGTCACATGTGAGACGCTAGAACTGAACCCATCATGAGCCGGGAAAAATACGAAAAGGTAGCGTTTCTTGACTGCGGGTGGAGTTTTCCTAGTGCGTTCTAAATTCGAGCAGCCGAATCTGATGCGTATTATACAACCTTTTCGTTTAGTATATACTAGTGGTCAACCGCGGCTTCGCTTGCGGCAACGTCGATTGAATTATAGCCTATATCTTATTCTGATGTACGAGCTATATTATTGTAAAGTTTCATTAAAATCCACTCAGTAGTTATTGCGTGAAAGAGTAACAAACACACATCCATCCATACAAACTGTGACGTTAATAATAATAGTAGGATTTACAGTATAGTTTGTCTCCGCTACCGAAGACTTATGGTGATCGTCTACTGGCCCGCACCGGCCGCAACACGCACGGCACGCAACGGATTTTTCCTTAGCTTTATGTGAATTTCCATCGCCAATTGTGATGCCGGTAGAATATCATCACCCAATATCCTCCAATGGGTGCTGCGTAGCAGGCGATTAATGGATCAGCAAAGGGGTATTGACCACCTTATACTCTGTCTACCAATCCGCATTTGGCGAGCGTGGTGGACTGCTTAACTGCCTAAAGCCCCTTCGATGACAAGTCAGGCTTTGTGTCCCAGCAGTGAGTCGAATTATAAGGGCTGTTATGTTGATGGTGATTTATATGATTTAGTACAGCATGGCGTCTACTATCCGTACCGCCCGCACCAGCCGCCGGCATTCTAAATCCATTTAATCCGTGGTGTGCTGTACGTGCGGTGCGGCCGAGCGGACCAATGGACGCTCACCTTTATAAATCCATTTTAAATATTTTTATATTGGACAAATTTTGTTACTATTTCATGTAAAAGGATCCATAAATTTTCGAGCTTAAAACTGGAATTTGCGACTAAAAATAATCATACAAACTTTTTATAGCGGTTAAAATATGATGCTCAGAATCGAATAAAAATTCTCGTACATTTTTAAAATTCTGAATTTACCTAAAATATATTCTATTTTGTACTGAATACATTTTATTGCGTATTAATATCTGAGCCCTGGTTTTCAAACGCGTAGACAATTGTTTTTGGTTTTAGAGGAATCTTGAAAAACTAATTACTTTTTTACTTTACTTTACATATTTGAGTAGAATAACCAAAATTATAATCTTTGTTTTATATTCATTGCTAGGTTATGAAATATGATTTCATATTATGATTTACGAATTCAGCGCCTTAAAATGATTTAAACGCGTCATTAATACATACCGTCACATCGAATATGCTAGAAATTAAGATATTTTGGAATGCATTGTTCAAATCTATTGTCGAGTTATTGAATGAGGTAAACCGATATTTACTTATTTGTTGTCACAAATTTCCACCCAACGACAAAGTCTACTGATATTTCGCATAACGTTCTCATCCGGCTGGTATACCTTAGAAACCCTAGACGACGTAAAGCGTCCTCTGATTCTGTGTCGTTAGAAGATAATGATTATTTGGTAAAATTTTTGATCACCCATCCGACTACAACACTTGGTAGCTTTGCTTTTGTAAGCACCCGCGTAAGACTGCTGGGTGATGGAATGAATGAAATAAAATTGTATTGAAATTATGTATTAAAAGTTTAAAATATTACATTGTAACTAAAATGGAAAAATTATTCTAATTAATCAAAAACATCAAATTTGACATTTCTATACATAGCTGTAATCTATGAACTCCAAATAGGTTTCATGTCGCTTACATAAATGCGCCCGCGCAAGATACCATTAATAAAAAGAAACAATAAATATCAAACAGTAGACAACTTGTTTTTTTAAGAAATAATTTATACATTCAAAATAAACTTAATCAGGAACTTAATAAAAGTAAAATAAGCTTAATTATTCTTAAATAAAAGTAATTGGAACCTATTGAATTCGACATAAAATAATCATAGCTGCTGATTCATGAAAATTTAATTTATTTCTAGTATCGAATTTAAAACATAATATGGCTGTGAAAGATTGCTAAAAAGAACCTTCAAGCCAGCACGCAATAAAACTAATGCAAAAAATAAATACTCATTTGTGATCATGAGTGGCAATTTTTCGAAAGGATAATCGGAAATTTCTTCGAATATGTAAGATCTGAATTGTGCAATCTGCCACTTACTGTTAAGATTTTATGATCATCAAGGAAGGGATGCAACATTCAAAAAAAAGTAACTGCTTGCTGTTTTATAATCAACTACCTTAATAATATTTACAATTTTATTTGAAAAATAAAAATATTGAACTTAAACCTAATAATAAATTGTAAAGGAATTTGTAACTCTATTAATATGACCTATATTTGTCAAAACCCCCTTTGCTTTTATTTGTAAATTCAGATGATTCACTGCATTTTATCAATATTAGAATATTTTTTTAAAGTGGAAATATTTCTCTATTATTTTAAGTAATATTTAAATTTTCGCTATAGAGAAACCCATCAAATAGGAGGCCTTATATAGTTATCTAATAATGGAAAATTAAATAAGATGGTTGGTTCCTTTAAATTATAAGGGAATTAAAATAATACTAATTGTTAATTAATCCATTAAATTCAAGTTTTGGAATAGTTAACCATGAGTCTATGTTTACAATAGACTTAGCGCATAACAAATTAAAGTAAAAATTATCAATGATTTGTACCTTTTATATACAAACAGCAGCCGCATGCACTGGACAACGAATCACAATAACCAAGAAGCTCCACATCTCCTGTGGATTGATGTCTGTGTAGATCATGAGGCATACAGATATAACTCATTAATATAAATAACTTATTAATTAATAAAGAAGTATGAAAATTATCCCGAATATCTTTGAGATTGAAAGGTGGAGGCGTATCCCAATCGAGGCTGTGTTGCCAAATATTTAGCAACATTATTTTTGCTTTAACTACTATGGGACCAACATAACCCATTGGATCAAAAAGCTTACTTACGGAAATTAAAACAGTTCGTTTAGTTAATACTTTAGGAGCATTTACAACCTTTCCGCTAAAAATAAATAAATATTTTTTTATATCAAAATATAAACCTAAAGTTTTTACAGTTAAATTTTGATGAAAATCCTTTTGTAATACGTGTTCATCAGGATGTATTAATATTTGTCTATACATGTGCCTGATGTCGCACATAAGAATGTATTTATGGCAACAAAAACTCAACAATATGTTAAATAAAGGTTTTTGAACTACTGGCCAATTACCCAGAATGCTATCTAAAGGGCGTTGACTAGACTTAGCACTAACATCAAACACCACCCTCAGCTTTGTGCTTAGCCTTTCAGGTCGAAGCACTCCATTATGAAGGAGGAAATAAAGTGGTGGTCTTTTTTCAGGTGTACAATTATCAATGTCAATTATTTCGGCATGTCCTAAGACAAGGTGCTCGTTAATAAAATTGGTATATAGGGAATGATGAACAGAATCGTTAGTAAATCGTTTTTCTAAACTGTAAATTCTTTGTAAATCACTAAATAAGGAATCTGACAAGCTAAAGTCATTTAAATTACACTTACGAGGCATGCAAACATCGAACCTCTTATTAATTAAGCTAACTGAATCTTGAAATACCTTCTCGCTATAATCGTGCTCAGGCAAAGATTCTATGAAAATTTCTGGCACGCTTTCCGTCTCCCACAGTTTTCTGACATAAAAATCTTGATCATGAAAATCGGTTGAATGCATAGCAATAGAAAGGTTGTTAGAGCCAAATATCTTACAAGACACGACGTACCCCAAGGAAGTATTCAATAATGTAGGCTCGTTGGGATCACCTTCTACCTTTCCATCCTTCAACACTCTGAAGAAGACATCGGCCGCCAGAAGAAGTGAAATTTCTCCTGAAACATTGTATTCAGGATCAGCAAGTTTAACAAAATTTGGAATTGTAAATTTCGAAACATCAAAACTATTCTGTGGTAAACTAACTGTAATTCTGTCTATGACAGCACATGGAACATTAATATCAAAGTTTTCTGTAATTGAATGTAAATGCAAATTAACCCCTTTGGTTAACCTTTTTGTATTTTGACCTAGTGTAACAATATTTTTTGTTATATCAAATGTGGGAATACCTAGCTTAGAAGCTAAGCTTGTTGTACAAAAGGAAGTTTGACTCCCTGAGTCAAGTAAAGCGCGTACAATATACTTATTGTTTTGAGCATCTGAAACTAGAACTTTAGCTGTCGGTAAAAGTACATTGTTTGCACTTGACTTGGTTGTATGTAAAACCTGATTAGAACTCTCCTTGTCAATGTGGATTAGCGTGTTGTGGTCCTGACTGCAACTAGTACACTTGAATTTGTATCGGCATGGTTTCTCATGAATGGATAAACATATACTGCAAAGCTTCTTTTCTTTTGTAAACTCAAGCCGTTTTTGTGGCGACATCAATAAAAAGTTTGGACATTTGTATAGTTTATGTTCCATAGAGCACATAATGCATTTGATTGCTTTCTTCGTATCGTTTGCTATAGCGACTACTTTGATCTTTGCGGATGCCGTCGAAGGGCTTGCTTCAAGAGAACACGCTCTTTTATCGATAAAGTCAAGCAACTTCTGGATGTTTGGTAATTCATCACTCGAAGTTTCAGAGTGATAGAGTCTCAAAGTAAGCGTGTCAAGTTTTTTAGAAACAATACAAAACAATATAGAATCCCACATATGCACTGGTTGTTCCAAATTCTGTAGAGCCATCATTTGCTGTCTAACTTTTACAGTGAGTGATCTTAACTGTTCTGCAGAACCACGATGTAAAACTGGTAAATCTAATATTGTATTGATGTGCTTACTAATCAGTATGGAAGGGTTATTATATCGTTTTTTTAGTAATTCAATCGCAGATGTGTAAGATTCATTTGTAAGCGGTAAATTGTCGATAATCTCTAACGGTTCTCCTTTTAAATATTGCTTCAAATAATACAGCTTCTGAACATTTGATAGTTTGGCATCTTGGTGAATTAAAGAATCGAACAAATCCTGAAACGATCTATAGCTTTCTATTTTCCCATCAAAGGTTGCTATCTCAATACGAGGCAACTTCAAACAACTGGAGGTTTCATATCGAGAAGCCGTAGAATTTTTCGTATTGTAAATTGTATTATTTTCTGCAAATATTTTTTCTATTTTTGTAAGTAGATTGCAATATCGAAACTCAAAATCATCACTCTCATCATCACATTCGTCAATGCATGAAATGTCATGCTGAATTTTTTGAAAATTAGAAAAGATTGTCTTCAACATACTTTTCCTCACCTTTAAGGCAACCGGATCTAAATCTAAAGTCTCAATGTTTTTTTCTAAATTAGCGAGAGCTCTTTTTTGTTGTCCTCTAGAAATACGCAACGATTTTAATATAAGAGAATCGTTACCTTGTTCTTTTGTCGTGCTCAGGCCTTCCGAGCTAGCTAGAGAACCCTCCATGTCTCTCTCCATTTTCCTCCTAGTTCAAACCGTTTCGGCACCAAATTTTATGTAAGCACCCGCGTAAGACTGCTGGGTGATGGAATGAATGAAATAAAATTGTATTGAAATTATGTATTAAAAGTTTAAAATATTACATTGTAACTAAAATGGAAAAATTATTCTAATTAATCAAAAACATCAAATTTGACATTTCTATACATAGCTGTAATCTATGAACTCCAAATAGGTTTCATGTCGCTTACAGCTTTCGTGATCAAAGAAACCCACAACCATGACGCCAACAGCCTTCTCGCAAATTTGCCGATTAACGTGTTCTGTAGCCGAAATATTGGCTCACGTCTCAGGTTTAAGGCCCCATGAGTGACGAGTGGCGGACGCTCACATTCACACACGATTCAAATAAAAAAGGCCGCCATCACTCAAGTATGCGTCGCAGTTCGCCCGCCCGCCTAGAAATTTGCTTCACGATCTGATATATTAACATGGATACGACAAAACAACAAATTTAACTAAGGTAACATGTTTTATTTTTAAGCATACCTTAATCAATATAAATCTGAATTCCGTCAGCCAAATAATTTCGTTAGTCAATAAACGTGGTGATAAAAAATTATTTTTCCACAAATCGTATCCTTGTTAAGGACAACAGAGTCACAAGGTTAGAATCGAGATGTGACCCCGGGTTCTACACGGTCCTTGCAAATGGACAGGAAAAAGGCGCGGGAGGAATGCGTGGGTGCTTTTAATTTAATATCGGCTGACAGCGTATTGGAATCGAAAGTTTGCCAAAGACGTGCTCGGACGTTTAATCCGAACTTAACGTTAATATTTATTGGTAGCGGCATGTTCCCAATTTTGCCTATCAAATTCGGTCGTCGAGTTTTATGTTGAGAAAAGTGTTTAGTGTCTTATTCTGCTTTTGTAGTTCGGCGAGCACCGTCTGCATACAAACTGAGAAAACGTTTTACTGCCCCTATGTTTTATCCAATCTTTATGATATCCTAGTATATTTATAACAAATGGGAAAAAATCGGGAGTCGTCTCCCCTTGACTTTCTCGTAAGTATACCGTGCCGAAGCACGCAGGAAAATCGATTTTGAAAAAATTTCGGTCACCCATCCGAGTACCGACCGTGCACTTGGTTGCTTAACTTTCGTGATCGATGACTCAAAAGTTGATAGAAACCTTATATTTTGATATCATACGTGCATGTTAAATTTGGTTGCATTAAGTTAAAGCATACTCGAGTTATCGTGCTTACGCACAGACACACGACACACACGCAGACATAATTCTAAAATAGTACATTGTTCACCACGGGACGAAAGTGACATCAGATTACCAATGAAGGAGCAGTTTGTGGCCCGAAGGCGCAGCCTAAGGGCAACAATACTCCCGAGTTGGAAATCTAACTTTCTCCCAAGTGTTACATAGTGCTTTATACTACACCTGTGAGGAACATTCAAAGACTTGTTAAATTGATATCAGCAGTACCTATATAAAATTAAAAATATATTATGATTATGCAACACTAGTTGCAGACGTTCTGCGAAACACCGGCCAACCAATGGCCGGTAGTTGTCACGGCGCGCGTCCCTGCCGCGCACCGTCCGCGTTAGAAATACATTTTCATACAACTTTTCCTCCCGCTAAACACGTTAGAAATGGAATTTCATACAACTTTTCCTCCCGCATATTTAGGCCGAAGAAAAGATCAACTTTCTCTTTTCAATTTGAGGGAATAATAGCTACTGTTCCAATCAGGTGTAGTATAAACGGTATTTTTGGACTCAGGGATGTCCATTTAAACGTTTAAACGTTTTGGACCTCCCCGAGTCCAAAAAAAAACCGTTTTTGGAAATATGTCTTTGTGTGTGTCTGTGCGTTAGTACGATAACTCGAGTATGCTTTAACTTATTGCAACCAAATTTAACATGCATGTATGACATTAAAATATAAGGTTTCTATCAACTTTTGAGTCGTCGATCACGAAAGTTAAGCAACCAAGTGTGCGGGTGGTACTCGGATGGGTGACCAAAAATTAACAAGCATGTATGACATAAAAATATAAGGTGTCTATCAACTTTGGAGTCGTTTCCGGTATACGAGAAAGTCAAGGGGCGACCACTCCCGATTTTTTGTCTCGCCTTGTCGATTCATTGTCAATCTATTAACGTGAGTAATTAATGGTAATTATTAATCTGCGATTTTTCACAAAAACACGGTCTCTCTTCTATCTGAACACAGTATATAATGAAGTCGCTCTTTCTCTATGTGCGCTTATAACTTTTAAACTACGCAACTGATTTAAATGCAGTTTTCAGCAATAGAGTTCTTTAAGAGGAAGGTTAATATGTGTAATACATGCGTATTTATCTACTATATAAAAGCCAAGAAATTCCGTGCGAGCCGGGGCGGGTTACTAGTATAAAATAAAGGTAACTTTCTACCTAATTAATGGCGTCACGGTACTTATACGTACGCATTTTGCCAATGTCAAGTGAAAATGTAACTAAAGTAACAAAAATTGTACGGTTGGTTGGAGTTAAAAATGGAGTCTCTCAACACGTGTTTTTACAACAAGAAACTGGGGAGAATTTAAAAGTAACTTTATATCGTATAAAATGTAGCATAAACATTTTTCCAGAAACATAAGTAAATCATAGCGAAATTTAATGCTTGTGCTATTTTTATACCACCTCAAAATCTAACTGTTAACGTACGCAACAAAACAATTTAATCTTCAAAAAGAACGCAATTCTTGAGTTTTCAACAACATGTTTTGTTTCAGTTCAGCACTTTGAAACATCTATCTACATATAGTTCCCGTAATTGAACCACGTAGAGAGCAGTAACTTCGTAGAGAATTCTCCGAAGGCACCCGGTTTGCTGCGAAAAATAACGCACGCATTTAAAACAATAAAAACACATTCGTGCCTGTCGGAGGCTGGTTGAGTGAATTTTCGAGAAAGCGAGGCGCGTCGAGAAATCGTTGTCTACACCCTACACTCTGCTAAATGCCGTGGATGTGGTATTATTTTCTTTATTTTGATTTTCTTATTTTCACTTTATCGTATACGTAGTAAGGTGGTGGTGGGTTCGGTCAATCTTATATAAAAAATCTATTGGTTCTTCAAAACATATTTTCGTACGTTTTCTTTAAAATATTTCATACAAATATTCCATTGTCATAAGTGAGGATTTTATGTACCATGTACCAGTGATTTAAGAATAAGAAAGAACTTGAAGAACAAAAAAGAAGCAATAAAACAAACCACTCTACAGTTTCGTATATCGTCTACCGGTGTCAGTGGGGCAAATTTCATTTGGGCAGGCCGGCATCTCCACGAACTTCGGCCCAACTCGCGAACACGTGTTAACACGACTCTTCTTTGAAAAACTGGATAAGGGCCTTATTTATATGGGGCTAGCGTGCGACGCGACAAAGGAACATGCGATATTACTGCCGCGCCGCTAATGCGATGAATGTAATGGTGTTTACTAGTTTCGTATTATAGTCACAGCCTTTGTCCTTGCTAAAGTCTTTTGAGAAAATCATCTTAAATAAGCTGGAGTACTAAGAAAATGTATCACTGAAATAAATACTCGTGTAAAAGTATTTGTGGATGAGTAGGATAATTTTTGACTGTGTTAGTACCACCACGTTCCAACTAAGGGTATAATTGTTTTTTTTTTTGTGTTTGGCAAGTTTGGTTTATGATGGAAATTGATACCAAATTAAATAGAAAACGAAAAACATGGAAAAAAATCCTGTAATGGATAAGTGCTGAGACGGGACTTGAACCCGCGACTTTTCGCTATCCCGGCGACTGCTCTTCCAACTGAGCTACACAGGACTGTTTGACCACGACGAGTTTAGCCATGTCTTTCGTTTTTTGATTACGCCATCAAGCTGACGTATTTTATTTTATTTTTATTTTTACAATGTTTGGAAAACTTACAGCTGCTTGAGTATCTATATTAAAATAAATGTATTAAAGTAAAGCCAATTACAAGTTTTCACATATAGAATTAAAAATGAAGTAACATATATCTATAAAGAGAGAGAAAAAAATCGATGCTTATAAGTCGAAGAACATACCACTATACAATTTCTTAAATTTAGTTTTTGAGGTACAAAATAAATCTATGTCTATATCGCCACTAATCTTATTGTACAGTTTGGAAGCTCTGATTGTAAATGTATTCGACCTGTATCTTGTCGAGGACAACGGCACATGCAATAATTTCGAGTGACGGGTTGTTTTTGAAGGTGCATTGATATTAAACAAGCTTAACAGCTCAGGAGAGTATGTCTAACAATGTTGCAGATTTACATCTTTAACACCCGATGAGATATTTTTACAAATACCGTCGATCAGTTAAGTTAGACATTTTTCGATTTTTTTTGTGTTTGGCAAGTTTAGTTATGATTGAAATTGATACCAAATTAAATAGAAAACGAAAAACATGGAAAAAAATCCTGTAATGGATAAGTGCTGAGACGGGACTTGAACCCGCGACCTTTTGCTATCCGGGCGACTGCTTTTCCAACTGTTTTCTATTTAATTTGGTATCAATTTCAATCACAGGGGTATAATTTTAGATCGGAGTAGTACCACGTTACAACTACGTTTTGTTGTGTTGTACTCCTCCTCCTTTATTCTTCTTTCTAAGGTTGCCAGAGCTCGGGAGGAAAGGGGACTAGGTTTGGCAGTACGCGTGCGTTACGTCAGTATTGCAAGCATCGATAGGAGACGGTGACTGCTTTCCACCAGGCAGGTGCCTGTCTGCCAACCAAAAAATATTAAAAAAAAATCTCTTGGTGATTAGTATTCATGTGATATTTGTGTTCAATGGAAGTGTACATGGGTATCCGATAGCCGAGCTAGTGGCCGATATTAGCAAGAAAATTTTAAAGATATCAAGATATAATTTATTCAATCCTCAATTTAAGTGAACTGGGTGATAAATTTATTTAAAGTAATCGATTTATGTGTATCGTCATTTTTACATAAAGTTTCAAATGGATCTCATAGTAACATAAGTTGTCTAACAAATAACAAAATGGCAGCGCGCACGTCAAATAATGAGTAAATTATTGTAAATTTCGTAGGGATATCTAATTAAAAATAAATAAATACAGCCTATTTTTCTCCTTGATAATGTAGCTTTTAAAATCGTTTTTTTGGTTTGTGCATGAAGGCGTAACAAACAAACAAAGTCACTTTAGCATTTATAATATTAGTTAGGATAAGTGTGTATTTTTATTGCATAGTATGTTTTCCAAATATCAACTCAAATACATTATTTAATTGTACCGTATCAGATTATAGGACGCTTTTCATTCAACAAGGTTGGGTATAAACTGTTATTAGGTACTGAGCAAGTATCCTTGAGCTCGATATGGACGCCATTTTTGCTACATACACTTACAATATTTTAGTTCAATCCCTTAAACTTACAGTAAGTTTATGTGAGTAACGGACAAAATCTATTCGAAAGACTGCACTACGCAAACAAAGAGATTGTAGAGCGAGAAATACGGTATGTTTGACTATATTTTTAGTGCAGAAACTGAAATAAAGTTCCTCGTAAAACGTCAGTGTCCTCAAAGACAATATTCTTAGTATTGGCTCACAATTTTTCATCTAGTCTTGTGTGCCGCATAAAATTCTTGTTTATGCCCTAATATATTGTATCCAATCGAGAGGAAAGAGTGTATTACGCACCATACTCTTTTTTGTTATTTATTATCTTAGTACTATACCTGCCTATACGAATGCGACCATAGCACAGTATAGTATGAAATTTCAAGCTTATAACAGTTCATTATCATCACCATTATCATTTCAGTCGAGAGACCGCCCACTGTTGGACATATTATGCCTCCCCCAAGGATCTTATTCCTGCGCAGTCCTGCGCTGCTTACATCCACTTCCCGCGACCTTTACCATATTGTCGTCGGTCCACCTTGTGGGGGGCCTACCAACAAATTAATACCTTGTGTTTGGTAAACTAGATAACGGATAATAAATTATTTATTTTTATTAAAAAATACACAGTGTCGTCTATGACTCTTGAAAAGTGTTCGTATCCTCTCTTATGTAAGGATGAGGAGAAACCACGGTTCACTACAACCTCATGGTACAGTAACTCTCAAACTAATGTTAGCATGGGAATCGATTCGTCATCAACAGCTCATATAATGTCCCCACCAAGGAGTGATTTAGGAGTGATTAGGCCTTAGTCAGTTACGCTGGCCAACTTGGCGGGTTGGTCGACTTCACACACAACCTCAGAATTTCTTTATTTGCAGGTTTCACGTACATAATTATGAATTCAAAATTTGAAAACACATTGATACGTGGTGGGGTTAGAACCGGAGCCTCCCGGGTGGAAGACGACGCACTACGCCACCGACGCTTTGGGAATCGATTCCCGTCTCATAATTAAAATATCAACCCACAATCTCTGGCGGACTGTGATTGCCTCCAATGTGATATATTGTTGGTAATTTTTAATGAACCCGGCAGTATATTTCTCGATAGAAAAGCCAGTGAATTTAAGCTGCAAAACAGACTGTTACTTATATATTTGATTTATTTTATTTACCCAACGGGTTGGTTTTCTTCTCTCACGTACTAAACGATATTTGGCGATCCCTAAGACGAACCGTTTGTCACGTAGGTACGTGACGCAGCGGACAAAATTGAAACTCCACTGTGTTACCGAAATGTACAAATAAATACGTAACTGTTGTGTGAAAAATAGACATTGCCCTTTATGTTCCCTGTAACTTTATTGTTTTATAGGGAAGTTGGCAGCGGGGAAGATTTGAGAGTGCATTATTTTTTTTTATTGTGGGGATGAGAAATGTGAAGCTCGCGAAGTGCTTTGTGTGTCTTTCTGGATATCGAGCGCATACACGCACACAATAACTTATAAAGTTATAGATTACTTAAAATTATAAAAGAAAATTTAACCCTTTCGCTCCCGATGTCCATTTCAGTGGACATGGTTTTATAATACCCTTATTATGAGTACATTCGGTACAAAGTTTTATCAAACAAAAGTTATGAAAAATGTGTCGGTACAAAATTTTCAAAAATATGATTGTCTTTTTATTAAACACCTAAATAACCTCCCGCTATCCAAAAATATCAATAAAATATTTTCATGTCGAAATAATGCCTAATTCATGTTTGAATGGTTTAAACGTGTAGTACAATTTAATATAATATATTTTATTGTACTACCTACACATTTATGGTAAAAATTAAGTGAATGTAACGTTGTAGTTCTACAAGACTGTGTCTACAGTTGTGAAATTGCTAAACAAACGCCTGTGGGGAGAGACCTGACATCCTGTAATACAGACATTATTTTAGCATCAGTTTTCCCACGATCTACTGAACTTTTACTTAGTAAGTGCATCATACCAACTCTTACTTAATTCGACACGTCAATTAGTTTAATGATGTCTGCAGGACAGATTGCGATAACAACATAGATTTAATAACAGAATAGATTTTCATAGATAATTCTGAAATCAGCAATAATAAGAGAAAACAATGCAATTTTATTACACTCGCACATTAATTTTGTCACAGTAAACTTTGTGAACGTGAACAATAAATATCCAATGACAATTACAATAATAAACCATGCTCAATTTATTGACACAGCAGCGCCAATGACTCGAAATAAGTAACGTAGTAGATTTTTAATATCATCATCATTCCAGCGGAAAGGAGCCTGCTATTAGACATAGGCCCCCAAGGCTCCAGTTGCTTCCCGTAACCTTTCCCAGAACCCCGGATTACCTTGTGGGAGACCTACCAACGCGGCCTCCCGATACACATCCAGCTCTCGAGAACCTAACGACCGTCAGTCCTCCTTGCATTATCCTCTGGTTACAGCAACTTAAGGTTCAAAATTCTTTGGGTTAAGTCAGTGACCTTACTTCTCCGGCGAATCTCATCATTTCTAGAAACACCGAACATAGCCCTCTCCATTGCCCTTAGAGTGACCTTGAACCTTCTTATGAGGACCGACAGTTTATGATTAAGTCCTAAAAATTCTAAATTCTTTATTTAAAAGATTGTTGAGTCTATTGAAATAAGCATATCTTAATATGTATTTTATGTTGCTTTCATCCTAGTTTTTAATATAAAATACTTGTGAATTACACTTTATGTGATACTCTGAGGAAAGGAATATGGCAATGGGTAGGTTTCCATAAGCGTTTGCAATTGCATAGAACTGCTTTCGATATCGGTTGAAGCGGAACAGGTCCGAACTAAAGGGCTGAGTTTCGTTTTTATTTAATTTGGTAATTTAAACTTTTAACCATTCCAAATAAAATTAGAAAAAAAACTCAAAGCCTTATTTTAGACCTAGTAAAAATCCAGATTTTATTTGTAGGTACATATTGATAAGTCGCAATTACGCTTAAGTTCTATATTAGTAGTAAGTAGGTACTGTAGTACATAATTTATGAATGTAATTTATATATTTTCTTGATAATGACACATTTTCATTTAGTTAAATCTATTTCTACCCAGTGTCTTTGAATAAGCTCAGACTGAGCTTCTCGACAGCAAACGTGTTCAGGACGCTCTTGCCATTGCTACACAAGCGCTGCAGCAGAGGAGCGACTTTCTTACACATAGTCGCGCGAAACTGTCGTATTTTAATTTGAAATGTCTATTTTATTTTATAAATATAGACAAAAAGTATAGATATAGACATTTATTTAATAAAATAAATGAAAAAAAAATAACTAAAGTAAACACCACTCCACCCTCACTGCTGAGCATTACTCACGCAACTTTCTGTCCTGCGCAACCAAGTTGTGGAGCTTGTACTAACAATCTTTCTGAGGGGGTAAAATTTAGGCACCTTCAAGATTAGAGCCTTTTCCTTTCTTAAAGGCAGACAATGCTACCGCAATTGATTCAGTGTTGTGGTTGATCATGGGCTACGTTGATCAATTAAAATCAGGTGATCCGTATGCCGGTTTGTCTCCCTATTTCATAAAAAAATCATAAATAATAGAACTTAAATAAGGTTACGTTTACGTTAGTCGTGCAACGAGCGAGCCTATAGGCAATTTAACTCTCATTTAATCATTAATACTCAGTCAGAACACAACAATGCTAATGCTATTGACCTGACAAACGACTTTGATAAGAGGGTAGTAGGTTTCTTTGGGTAATTAAAAGCAAACCTTACTACTAACCAAAATCAGAAAGAAAGTTAACACGTGTTAAGATCGTGCTGATTAAAAAATATATATTTATAATTTGCATATAATTTTAAATAATTTAAGTGTTTGATACCAATGTGTAAATGAACTAACTGTTGCTAAATAGGTAATACAATTTGTGGAACATCATTATCATCATCATAACAGCCCTCATAATTCAACCCACTGCTGGGACACAAGGCCTCTCCTGTCATCGAAGGAGGCTTAGGCAGTAGACCACCACGCTTGCCTAATGCGGATTGGCGGATGGAGTATAAGGTTATCAATACCCCTTTGCTGATCCATTAGTCGCCTTCTACGACACCCATTGGAGAATATGGGGTGATGCTATTCTAATCTGCCGGCATCACATGGCTATTGTAGAACATTGGGAAATTTAATTACATCGCTAAGAGTTTATAGAAGTATGTACCAATACCCTACTTGCAGCTCAAGGAAAAATAAATACAGTAAAATTTTGCTAATATGAAGATTAGCTTTAAATAGCATTTCAAATAAAAGTTGTAATATGGCTCCAAGCCAAACTATGAATAAAAGAACAACATACCCCACCCTTAGTACGTGTCTGATGTTTGCACAGAGATTAATGATGCGATACTGAACACTATAGGGCGGAGGCACTCGACAAAAGAGCCTCTCACTTACTCTATGGTGCTTGCTGAAAAGTCTTAGGGTAAAAACAGCTGGATAAAACGCAGAGTAACCGTGTTTAGCGTAAACACTTAAAAATATTTCTATGTACAGACAACAGCACGTTGGGTTACCACAAACTGTCAAATTTTCCCAATCGATTATGCACTTTATATTGAAAAGCCTTAGGTTGAAAATCGTTTGGAGAAATTTGACAGTTTTGTATAGCCCGACGTGCTGTTGACTGTACCTAGAATAAATTAAAAGCTGTTATTATTATAAATGAAGTATAGATTCTGCTTAATTATTTGTCGTCCTAATTGGCAGACGATCGTACGATAATGCCTTCTCATCGCACGGTGAGTTCAACATAGAAGATTTCTTTATAGTGTTCAACATAGAAGATTTCTTTATTGAGTTAGTAAGTCATCGCGAGAGTACAGAAACATAAATTTCATCACGCGACGAAAGTGTATAATGTCATCGTGCGATCGATGCCAATTAGGACAACCCCTTATTTTTGTAATATTCTAACTTTCACCTAGTGAACGTTCACTGCTTCCATCACACGAGAAAATTAGTAACTAGACAAAACAACAACATTTGTTTAAGATCATCTAGAACTAACTAGGGCAAAAAGAGTATACAAAATATTTGAAGGAGCAGCTTTACAACAAATTCAGACGTTTACTTTGTTTCAAAAAACTTTGAAGTTCCACAATATCTTCAAAGACTTCGAGAGGTACGAACGCGTCGATAGTAACTAATTACTATCAATGAGTAATAGTCTATCAGTTATTTTCCGAACACGTAAAATTCACCTAAATACTGCAATTACCGACAACAGTGATATTTTTATGACGAATTTGTTATTGTATTTACACTCGTCTAGCGTAAGTTGATTTAATTAGGTACTCTTGAAATATTGTATTGCTCATGTTAAGTAAAATGTGAATTTCTTTTGTGAATTCGTTTTGAAATAAATTCTTAAACCTTATGAAGAAGAACCACACGTGATTACTCACGTTCGTTTTTGAGAACGGAGAACGGCCGTATAAAAGTTTAATCGCGCGCCAGACCGAGCGTTTACTTTCCCTTCCAACACCTTTCAAACGCACGTTCTTGCGCGTGCGATTTGAATTTTCCCGTACGATAAAAAGGCCGCAAATGTGAATCTTAGAACATGTCATTCGCAAACAGTCGTAGCTCACTCGCATTCCTGAGATAAATGTAGTATAAGATAATAAAAACACAGTTAATAAAATACTCAAAAGTTTCTACGACCGATTAAAATTCACGCGATCTTCCTTAAACTTGTTATCTATAACGGATGAGCGAGTTAACATAAGCTTTAAGCAAGTAGATAATTTACTGGTGTGATTTCAGCTGCAAATGCCTTGTCTTTTGATTAGTAAAATTTTGTCCTCCATTTTCAGTGAACATATTTTATAAACTCTAATAGCTTTGCCATAATAGACCAATTTCGTGGGCCTTCCTCAAAAAGAATTATTAATTTTGGGCAAATTGACATCCTGTATACATTTTGCGTCGACTGATGGGTCATTATGTAAAACAGAATTGAAATACCTTTGAAATATTCGTTCTTGGACACCGTACTGAGTTTTTTACTAAAGAGATAGACAGTTTAAGTAACTATTTAACTGTTAGTTCATTTACTTGTAGTGAAAGAGACAATTTGAAAATGAGATATGAAAAAAAAACTTACTTTCTATAGATTTTTAACTACGATCTATCGGAATTATTTACGTGAATGCCGTTATAGATTCCGATTTCCTTTATGAATCTTTATGCTCATCACATATGAAGAAGCCCTCTTCATTACTAAATTTTATTATTTTGGCGACAGACTGGCAATCTATCACTATTTTGGGGTTCTACATGGCCCATACCACTTGATGTGGTTTTATGTGTAACCGAATGTTACATACATGTATAGCTACATAATTGTATGTATGTTGTTGTACTATATCCTATGCATTGGATTTCCATGAAACTCATCCTCATTCCCCTTATTATAAAACGTGGACTAATGTTAGTCGTGGTTTAAAATTGGTTATTACTCTGTCTTCCATTCAGCAAATAAAAGTGACAGCATCAGTTCTCATAAATATATCTAATAATATTGAGTGAGATTTGGCATAATTTAAGTTCATATTTTTTAATGGAAAACGGAACAAACGAGCGGACGGTTCAATCACTTGATGGTAAAATCACCGCCACTCATGGACATTTACAACACCAGAGGAATCACAAATGCGTTGCCGGTCCTTAAGGAAAGAATACGCTCTTTTTCTGAAGATGTCCTGGTCGTATCAGGAAACACTGCTGGCGACAATTTCCACAGCCTTGTGGTTCGCGGTAGAAAATTGCACGAAAAACGTACGGCTGTGGATAACCAAGCATCAAGACTGTGGATCCCCACAGTCTTGATGCTTGGTTATCCACAGCCGAGGATTTGACGTCGCGAGGAACGATGGCGGAATGCTGCAACTAGTATAAGTCCGAACAACTCCTCAGAACACTGTCCGCGATACAGGCTATGGAAGATTGCAAAGTGATGCCACATCTCTACGCAATACCAAAGTGTCAAGCCGATCAGAAAGGGCTGGTTCGTCAATAATTCGAGCTGCTTGCTGATTCGTGAGGGATCTCACAGCCCCATCATAAGATAAGAGACAATAAAAATGTTTGAATAAAAAAGTCGACAATTTTTGATTAATAATCTGAAACCATTTACTATAAATTACCCATCTCAAAAGACACAGTAAACACAATTTGTTTTGAAGACAAAATTCAACGCCAGCACATCCCTTCACTAGTCAATTTAGGGTGCATTTAGTGGTCGCAGAGTATTCCACATTTTCAATATTCGCTCGCGGGCCGCATCATAAATCTTAGACGCAGACGCCGGGCGACCTGCATTTCCCGCCTTAATATTTAATGAAAATCGCTGCTCAACTGCTAAGCACAAGCGATATGATTTACGAAATATTTTCTAGCTAATATGGCAGCGTAATGCATTGGGTACAGCCACGTGATGGGACTAATGCAATTCTAGATTTGACATGTACAAAATTTAGGTCTGTTAAAAGTAAGGCTCATTTATGAGTTTTAGACTGGATACGTTTTTCACTGACAGCTGGGAAAGTGCTTCAGTATTTCAGTGATATCAAAACTAATAACTTTTAGTCTTATCTGTTTAGTTAACAGCACGTCAGGCTTTTCAAAACTGTCAAGTTTCTCTACTCACATTTCAACCTAAAATACTTTGATGTAGAGTGCACAATATGTTATTAATGTTATTATACAGTTTGTTAAAAGCTGATGTGCTGTCCACTCTACCTAGCAATTGCAACCGTGACAAAATGCACGGCTCCAACAACCATCCTCCTCGTAATTTATATTATTTGGTTACCCATACAGCCACATTTGGCAGTATGAGCCATAAAGTACCCCATATTGGTAATGCAAAATGTGCATTCAGTATCCTACTAATATTATAAACATTTGTATGGATGTATGTTTGTTACTCTTTTACATACTACGGATGCATATTAAAATTCATCATGATAATAATAATGGCTATTTTGGGGTACTGTATGGCTCACACTGCCAGATGTGCTTTATGTGCAACCAAATATTACCAAAGCTCTACTCAACCCCTTTTGGGATTTTGAGTGTGATTGTGTATATTCGAAAGTATTTTTTTGTCACAGACTACTCGTATTAATCATATTTGAAAATTTTTCATTTGTTCAAAATGCAATTTAATAACACACGTTCGTGATTTATAGTGACGGCGGATTTCTCAGAATTCCGTTAGTGTATGCTCTAAAAGGATCAACGTCTGAAAGCATTTATTCAATGGAACTAAATGGATAGAAAATATAATACATTACAAAATTTTTGAATTAGTGCACATTAAAAAAGCACACATGAAGATCACGCGAATTCTTTTAAAACTTTAGTTGATATAAGTATAGTTTGTGACAACTGGTGTCAGATGCTTCTTGTGACTGGACTACCTCTAGCTGAACATTTCGTAAGCAGGCATCGTCGTTGCAGAAACCTGACACAAACAGCGCTTAACGCACAGAGTTAAGATCCTCTAACATCTCAGCTTAGGTTTAGCTAATAGATATACCTGTAGGCCTATTCGCTAACTAGCTAACTTTTTTGACAGTTGAAAGTGATGATCACTGAGTGATTTACATATCCATTGCCTTTTTACACCACACGCTATTATGGTACTTGTCATGTAAAAACAGCAATGTATATGCAATTCACTCAGTGATCATCACTTTCAACTGTCAAATAAAGTTAGCGAATAGCCCCTCTGAACCAGACCTGCACACTTTCGGTGGTTCAACCTTTGTTCTATTAAGAATCCCCCACATCTGACAACAGACAAGTTGTTATCAAAAAGTATGACGTGATTAGGTTCCAGCTATCCTTGAAAACCATTGTTTTATAATGAGTTTATTGCTGGATTTCAATAACTTAGAAGCCGGCACTTTTGCTTACTCGGCTTAATATTTTGACTGATATCTACTGTTAGCAAGCGTCAACATTCTACCGTTAGCAAGCGAAACTGTAATAAAAAGCCAGCATAAATTATCGAGTATTAGAGATGAATAAATTTATTTAACTAAACAAAATATCAAATACAAATACAAGCGAGTAACATCTGCAAAAGTAGATTTATTTAATATGTGCAGTGCTTTTTATGATTATCTAAGAGAGTAAATCTAGTTGCAGTTTTATTATATAGTTGTTAGTTAACACGTAAAACAACCAAAAAATTTTACGCGCCGTTAATAAATTAATTCGCGTCACAGAAAAATATCAAGTGACATTATTAAAGCTTAGTCACTGTTCCACATAGTCCACACAGACATTTTAATTGCCGCATTCCAGTCACACTTCATAACGTTTGATTTATGGGGCATTAAAATTACGGATCGCGGAAAAAGGAATCCTAATGTTAATTGGTCCTGCAACAGATGGGCGCGACGGCGGCGGCCAATCGTCGCGCCAAACATTCGTAATTTAAAAAGCAAAATGAAATAAACCTTAACTTTGGTCACACTGAGCGCGAAATGCATATGAGTGATGCATTCATGGATTTTGTTACTTGCTTATCTTTGTTAAAATACACCACTTTTAGGAATGCTGCCCGTAAGTCTGATGGTAAGGTGTTCCTGGAAACTAGAGACGCTTGAAACACTAGATTATTGCTGCCTGCTAATGCTGTGCATATGTGGACGGGCACTAACTTGTCATGCTTTGCAATTTTCTGAATCACCTAATTACTTTTGGCAAAGCTGGCAGTCCGGCACTATGCAGAGCTTCCATGAGACACAGTCCTTCTTATTCTAATGGAGTACAATAGCAGGACATCGGGGCTATCAAGGTACTCCAGGATGTCTACAGTTTTTTTATACTACGAAACGGCAAACAAGCTTGCGACCCACCTGGTGTTAAGTTGTTACCGTCACCTATAGACTTGCAATATTAAGGGTAAATCACTTAACACTGCAAGAGCATTGCCATCCTGGGGACTAGGATGTAATTACATTGGCTACCTTTCCCTTCAATCCGAAACACAGCGAACTGCTTCACGGCAGAAATATGAAAGGCTGTGGTACCTACCCAGACGACCCTACATGTGTGTCTACCACCTAGTAAACAGTAACATCAAGATGTTGCAGTGTACAGCACCTAGAAGTTACTAGCGTAAGATCATCAACGTATAATCAACAACTGAATCAAATGAAGGGATGAAATGGACTGAATGGATGACTCAGCCTCTTACTCTCCAAATCAAAACAAGCGCAATGTCGTGGAGTTGCAGAACCAGAAAAAAGGCAAAATAGAACCAAAGATGAGATCCAAGTTTTGGAGCAGGCATAAAATCCAATTCCAAAACCTACTTTTTTAGCTCCCAGTGTGACTAGAGTCTTAAAGCAAAATGAAACAAACTGTTCGGTCGCAGTACATAAATTTCGTGTTTGCCTCGGCCGGCGCACAGGCGGATATTAATCAGCGGATATTGAAATATGTTGTTTTTTCGAGCGATTGATAAACGGTCCGCGCCACGGCCGGATTAAACATTGACGCTGCCCGCTCAATTATTGCACTTGCATCGGATCGGATCTTTCTATCTGCTGGTTTAAAGGTTCCGTTAATGTAGTTATTTCCTGGTAAAGATCCAAAATCGGTCGCAGGAGCGTTGGGCTTCAGAGCTAGTGTTAAATGTGGTTCCTGAATTTATATTTGGAATACGTGATTATATAAAAACACGCTCATAATCCCAAAATGGTTTGACCAGTGTTACACGGATAGGTAAACATGGGCTATGTTTTGCCCAAAAATAATGGCAGTTTGCTAGCCTATCGTTTAATTAAAATCAAACTCAAAAAGTAACGAATCTTTAACGAGCCAGCAACAAAAGCCTACAACCAGGACAGATGTTAGACTTTAATCATCTCAGCCTCAGCACTCCGGATTAGGTAAATCTTGCATAGAGTATAAAAAGATGCAAACAATGAACTTATGACATAAATATCTAGAGCTTAGACAAAGGATCCAATCCTTTGTCTAAGTTCATCAGGAATCACTGCGTAGCTATCAGCTTGCATTTCCATAGACAATAACAGTCGAAAAAAATAATATTTGTCTTGTATACGTGCGGTATTTGACATCCAGCTAGTCGACTAGAAATTGCAGCGTTATGGAGATCCCAACATCCATCAATTTGATTTCCTCTTTCATAACTGATAATGATATCAAAATTTAGTTGTTTCTAGGCATCTTAGTTGCAGGTTTTCTCTAGTGTATGGTAGTTATATGTAGTTGCAGTTATTCTAGTAGTGCTCCCTATTTTTCCTTTACTTCAGGTTGTGTTTAAAAAAAAAAAATCCGTTCCGTTTTTGTCATGAAATTTATTTAACATGAACCGTTTATTTATTCTATATCTATAGCTGACGTGACGCTGGCAAAATGTTTTTATAAAACCTTTGCCATTAATGAAATTACTTACTTACTTACTTATGGTGATCCTCTTAGTCTCTGCATCATCTTATAGTTCGGAGCCTTCTATTGCGAGGAACTGACTATTTTATCACTAATTGCCGCAACAAAACAATACCGTTGTCTCTATAGAGTTCACAGTATTATTCTGTTGCTGTATATCAATTGCCCAGAAAACTTAGGTCTGCCAATAACTAAACCCATCAAAATTTGTAAAATGCCATTTGTTTCCTAGACCCTCTGGATGAGATACCGTTTGGTGAGCCAAGTAGATCACAGAGGTGGTTAAATAATTTTATAAAGCAATATCAAAGGTAACTTTCAAGTACTATAATATTATATTTTGCTACAAATCTATATGGTTCTGCTACTTTATAATAACTATATAGTTTCTCTTTGCTATCTACACAGCTTATACTTAATAGTTTCCTTGATACAGACTCCATCGCTGCTAGCAGTATTATTTGAAGATCATATAAGAATTAACTGTCAAGATTCATTAATTTATATCGTTGAAGTTGTAACTTTGTGATTTTCAGTCTACGATTCGAGTCTAAGATTCGAGTACATAATATATCCAGTTCTTGGCCAATCGAGTTTTTAAAATGACATGCAATTTGCCACTTTTCAAAAGACATATAAATAAATTGTCTATCAAACTCTTGCAGTAATAAGACACGATACTTAGCGACCTGAATTGAGAAATCTTGTGCATATCTAGGAATGAAGATAGGTCAAAGCAGGTCAACTTGCTATTTCAAAGTCACTTTAAGATTTTGAGGATTGCCTTTTGCTGAACTTGCCTTGGAACAGAAAATGGATCCGCCAATTCCCAGATGCATGTTTTCATTAGCTACAAGGATGTCAATGGTGTGCTAATTTGCGCCTGATATAAAGTTTCTTTAGAGCGTAGGAGTTGGTCATCATAGTTTTTCCGTACAAGGGAGTCTGTAGTAGGCCTCTGTTGCAATTTAATAAATGAGATAGCAAATCAATTTATGTTTGAAATTAATTACCATTTAAGCTGAAAATAACAAGTCCTATTTATTAGAAGTAGCATAAACTTTATCACCCAACCAAAGCTAATTTCGACGTTAATTTAACCACAATTAATGGAATAGATCATACAAAATTGGAGTTTAATGCAATAAGGATTCCGGCCCCGTAGCCATATTTACATAAAGACATAATTGATGTATAAACTAATTTAATGTAACACAGCAATTATGCTAAGACGTTCATGGCTTACAACGCCATAAAATGTACTCGCGAGCCCCGAAACTGCAACTGAGTAATAAGTACTGCAATACTGGGAGTCATAAATTAGAATAAGCAGTTTAAGTGGGGAGGGAGGGGGTGCCGCCTCGTTTGACAAACGATTCGTTTATGCTTCGCACTTTTCGACTTAACTATACACTACGCGCAAATTTTTATAGTTTTTAGTAGTGCCCTAATGCAAAAAGAGAATACTTAAATTTTGTGATGTTTGAATGGTCGCGAAGAGCATTTAAAATATTTGGAAAACCACTATTACATTATTATTTATATACTCAATTCTCTCTCCTGTCATTCGTTGAGATCAAACCAATCAGCCCAAATTCGATACCTCTTCTGGATTTTCGTGAGGAGACTGCAGATTGCAGGTGTTGTTAAAGCATCACCAAAATTAGTTTTAGGTTTCATAAAGATAACGTAATAAAAATATATTAAACCAAAAACTATTTACTTAATGCGTATTTAAACGTCTTTGACTTTTATTTTTATTTCACCCTAGGTATTTTATATTTTCAGATGTGAGTATTATGGCCCACTCAGTTTGGTTCGTCATAAACTTTGATGAACTAAATATAAAATTTTACAGGTACCTTCATTTCATTTCGCTGCAGATTCAGTAAAGCATTGGATTTAAAAACATAAACAATCCCGCAACAGCGAGCCGTAAAGATGGAACTCGGGAGAAACTTTTATTAAAATAACAACTTGAAGCCGTTAATTTGTTCGTAAAACTGCTCAGACGCTAAATATTATTTATTCAAGGCGGTGAGACTCGGAGGGCACTCCTTGGCAGGCGGCGTTCTGAGCCCTCCTCTATAATTCAGGATGTTCGGCTGTGCAGCCAGAAATGGTTCTTGCCGTTCAAACGTCGAACCACACTTGTCTCACCCACGGGATCCATTCTGATGTATCATCAGTTTCAACCGGTGTCGTTACGCTGCCGGTCTACCTACGGCTTAGTGTCTTCAATTTAGTTGCATCTACGTGGTATGGGCAACTTTAGCGTCTAATATCGCATACCTAACTGCATGCTATATCATTTCCGTGCTAATTTGTCATAGAAGTTGTATTTGGGAGCATAATTACAAAATAAAAAATCAAGTATAAATAACTTTAAATGTTTATTTTTACTGACCTCCGTATTAACTTTCATGCTTCCATACGCATAAACCAAAAGTCAACAACAACCAAAGGGTTTTAGCATTTTAGTACCTACTTGCAATAACTATGCCAGCACTTTGAAATGCTAATATCAATATGTATCAAATATTGGTCGATAAACCTACAATTGGATTACAAGTTCTAGGAAGCAGCAGGGTGAATCCATGGTAAACTAATAATTAGGTGTATTGTACCTACGTAAAAATATTAGACACTATTAATTCCCTTATACTTACTTACTTAATAACGAAATTTATAAGATAGCCCTCAAGAATCCCGCAAGGACTTGATTACAATCTGTTTACATAGGACCTTCGAAAGTCTGAAAAATAACAAAAAACTTTTGCCCCAGTTTGTACTTAAATTACAATGTCATTCCCTCGGGGGTAAATTACATAGCTCCTAGCAGGTGTCGATTTGATTAACAGTCGTTAAGCTGTAAGCGAGCTAATGAAGAAAATTACTAACGATTACTCTTAATAGATGTTTAGCATATTGATATACCGAGTAAATTGATCTCGAGCGTTTTGTAGAATCACTTTCGTAAATGTGAATTGGTGTTGCTGGGCGTTAATGGAAGGCCTTTCAGTTTTCAGCCTAGACAGGTATTAGTAATCGTTGGTATACACCGTGTTCCACAGGTTATACATTAACTTCGGCATGTTATTCAGACTGTTAAATTGATCATTTTTTACTATGGAAACTGTTATGAATTCCAATTTTTTTAACAGTTTTATTTTCATACAAACTAAATGCTTAGATGTAATTTATCTAATATGAATTACTCTTTACTTTTCCGTTTTTTTTTTTTGAAATTCAGTTTGATAGTTTTAGTTGCACAAAGTGGCAACATCTCACAGATCAAAACTCTTTCTCACTGCACAACACAATCAAATTGGTTTAACTTAAATTACCAATAACTTAAAAACTATGTTATTTAAACTACTGTCCTTTGTACTACATGTTTAACAAGAGCTACAGAAGTATTATTCAATCTTAATGTATATCCTCAGGAACACGATGTATATTACGGACATCTTGAGGTCATTGTGAATAATAACCGAATAGAATAAGCAATGTCCGAGGCGTCAATGAAATTTTTTTATGACCAGTTGGAGTCTACATTTCAGGGGGAGTCTGATGCAGGTATGCATAGAGTGTATGATGTATTGTGGGCCGATCGTATAGTTTGGGAAAATCGTGATATGCTTGGGCACATTATGATACGTCGCAATTATGACGTAGGCCAATATACTCTTCTACAAATAGTCCACTACGCTTGGTCATAAAAAAACCCAGAAACTACTGATCTCTTCTGACCACTATCATTTTTAGAAAATGGATTACTCGACCAATGGTCGAGTTTTTATGGTCAAGAAGCGTTTCACGATATGCCGGCATATCACGTCCTGCCCAACTATAAAATCGGCCCACGACACATGCATTATTAAATAGCTTACTTGATCGGTATTGGTCATTATTCATAACAACCGGAATTCTTTAGTTGCCCTTAACATTTATACGTTGTGTTACAATATAAATGCCCGTAATAAAACTTATTTAAAAAAGTGGTTATGTTCCATGTGTAGTTTGACTTCTATCAGATCACTTTTATTTTCCGATTTATAATTAATGATTTAAAATTAAAACATTATTTATTTCAACGTGCTCATGTCAATCGTACACAATGAGTGCATAAGTTACCACACGTAACACGTTAGTACAGGCTCCGTATTATGGTTGGTAAGACTGTTACATCTAAGTTTTCGAAAAGATATACGAGTTTATCTACAAACTTTATTATGGAATTCTGTAACAGCTGGTAGACGGCATTCTATAACAGCCGGTATACAGACATCTCTGGTCTAACCTAACCTCCACAAGGTGAATCAATGGAATGCGCAGAGTTTTCACCTGATAGATATTATTATTTATTGTAGCTAATAATCTATCGGCCCGTTCAACTCAGCTAATGCTTTTGTTGTCAGTAGTATAATGAGTGGCTCGAGAAAATCTTCTCTAAAGCAGTTAACTACTCTGCACGCTGTTTTCTGCGCAAATACCAACACCCCTTACCGAAGATGACGTCACTCCATGGACGTCACCTTTTTTCTTAGATAACTGCGTCATTCGTTCTCTTAATATGACCAAGAATATCACGCGCCATTTCAAATTTAATACAATAGTTGAGTTTATTTAATTACTGAAATGCGAGTTCAATAACTTAAACTACAAGAATAACATTCGATAGAAGTTATTACAAAAACCCAAGAGCGGAAACTTCGTCTTTCCTCAACTTATCTTTAATTCCAAATATCCAGTATCCCAACAGAAATTTCATTAAAAACGTATTGAAATATAATATTCGGTTGAACCGTGTAGCTTAATTGAGGTTTCCGAGGCTAATAGGTTTTCTCATCTCGTAGCAAGTACTTTCCGCAGTGGAAAGGGCGCGTGCCGGCGTCGGCAGCGATGTGCTAACAAATGAAATTAATGCATTCCTCGAGAGAAATAAAATGTCATTAGTTTCGTTCGATGAGCCGGCTCCTAGGAGCTTTCCTTGATAGTTTATTGCAGACGTTGTTCTCCACGACCCTTTGTATCTACTGTAGCTAGGTGGAACTATTGATACATAAGGAAATTATTGATATGATACCCGGACTGCCGAGTAATTTAGAGTGTAAAGAAAGAACGAAAAATTCTTTATTCAGTGACACAATATCTAGGTAATACATTGATACAAGTCGGTACAATAATGAAGACACCTGTAGTGATGTATGATGTTTAGTGATGTAAGTTGTCCTATTTTCTATACACGTGTAGCCTCAGTAAGTACTTGTGTATCTGTATTTATAATGTGTATCATGACAATATAGTCCAGTATTATTCAAGCAGTCGTTGGGTTTCATTTCGAACCTTATCCGCACCTCACATGGCGACCCTGCCTAAGGAGTCTGCCCGGTCGTCGCCGCGAATCTGAGACGCATCCATTTTTGTCAACCCGTGACTATCTCAAGTGCGAACAATGGAGTTAGTGCAATTATATCGTGACTTTAAATTACACGTGTATAATCATAACGACGTAGAATTTATTAACAATGGGAAAATCACAGTCTAAAGAAGACACCATAATTGTCCAGAATGCGGCCGCTGGAAATAACAACTCTACCCTAGAGGAATTTCGTTTTCATCTATCCACGACGACCATTATCCTGACCGTTATCCTGTTGATTTTACTGCTTGGGATGCTGTATTTCACATTACGTCTCTATAAAAAATGCCATAAGAAATGGATAACTAGAGAAATTAACCGATCAGCTATAAGGAGATCGCTATTTCGCCGGCAGCAGCAACCGGGGGCTCCAGAGGTTTCCAAAGTATATCCTGATATAGTGTGAAAGTGAAGTGCAAGTGTAAAATAATTAAAAAAAAGTATAACCGCATTTATCCTCATTCGTAAACTATATTACCGCCGTAATTTCTCGTGAGTCGCGTCGTGACCATGAACTATACGTAATGAAAAATATGCAGAGCGTTACCATATACGGACAGTGCAAAGATTGAACTTGAGACCTAAGTCTATAATTAGATTCTTAATCAATAAATTTCATGTATTGATAGAAAATTTCAGGTATTTACGTGTATAACTCCTTTTATTCATTATGTTGGTAAGTTATGGATATTTTTTTAACTTTGTATGATGACTTAAAAAAGATAAAGGTTTATTTAATAAAGATTGGTCATAGTAGACGAACAGGAAAAGTAATAGAGAGTAAATTAAATGAAGTAAATATTATTTATCAGCAATACGAAACTTCTTTATTACAATTTAAAGAGAAAGTAAATAAAAAATATTTTAGTAGTGAAGATATATTTTTGACAGAAAGTTACTGTCGTAAATTTATGCAATTGTATGAAGAGATTTTATTGTTGTGTCAAAGTGGTAGTTCATCATTAGTCACAAAAATGAATTCCTTTGATTTAAAAACTGCCATAAGCCTTTTGCCAATTATGACCAACGAAGAGTCTGTCACAAAACAATTAATAGACAATATCCAATATTATGACTCATTATTAAAAGAAAAAACTTGTAAACAGAATTTAATTAATTTTGTTCTTATGAGTAGATTATCTCAAGAGGCAAAGTTAAGATTAAAATCGGAATATGAGACAGTCAAAGATTTAACTGACGATATGCAAAATGTTTTATTAAGTAAGAAAGGTGCAACCGCTATTTCGGACAAATTAAATAGAATCAGACAAAATGACTTGTCAATTATGGATTACGGGAAAGAGATTTCAGATTTATTTGTTAGTCTTACGGTTTCTCAAGCCAGTGGTAATGATCAGGCATATGCGGTACTAAAACCAATCAATGAAAAAACTGCAATTAAACGTTTTACTGATGGCCTGCGGAACCGTAGACTCAGTACCATTTTAGCAGCAAGGAAATACGACTCTTTGAAGGACGCTATACAAGACGCCCAAGATGAGGAGGTGTCTTCAGCGACAACGTCTGGAGAAATCATGGGTATGTACAAAAAAACAAATTATTATTCCCATGACAGAAATAGATCCATTAACTATAGAGGTATGCGTGGAGGCCGTAACAATTTTTTTTCATTCAGAGGACGAGCAAGGGGACTAGGATATTGGACACCGCCTGGGACACAGCCTGGGACACGAGGGCAGTGGTCCCGCGGGAGAGCTAACAGTGGCTCAAGACAACAAAGAGGTAATTTTTATCGTTCAAATAGAGGAAATCAAAGGATAAGAAATGAGCGTAACATTAATGCAATGCACCATGTTGAAGAAAATATTACAGAACCGGAAGTGACGTCTAATAATTTTTTTCGTGACTAATAGAGAAAATGTTATTCTATCTAGCGATAGTAATTGTTATATTTCTTTACATTCATCAATAAGTAGTCATAAAAAATATTCTTTTCTTTTAGATTCTGGGGCATCTTTGTCAGCCTACAAATATAGACATGTATTAGAACAAAAGATTCCAATCCATAAAGATAGTGTAACAGTAGACGGGTTAGGAGGCAAAGTCCAAGCAATTGGATACATTTATTTACCTTTGCTTTTAGGAGATGAGACAATTAGTCACAAGTTTTATGTTTTTAATAACTTGCCCGTTAAATCAAATGGTATTTTAGGTCGTGATTTTCTTAATCAATATAAAGCTAAATTGGACTTTGACAAAAATAATGTAACTTTTCATACACCCATGACAAGTTGTCAATTACCAATCGTTAACAAATGTGATATTATTTTTGAAATTCCTGCTAGAAGTGAATCAATTCATTTTATTGAAACAGACTTTAAAGTGGATTGTGTAGTTTTAACAAAGGAAATAAATAACGGTGTTTTTGTAGCGAGCTCTATTGCCACTCCTCCTCTGACTCATACCTATTAGAATACTAAATGTTACTGAAAATAAGGTGTCATTAGCTACAATTAACCCAATTATTGAACCATTAAGTGACTATTCCCTTTGTATATTTAACAAAACTAATAAAAATGCTGATCGAGTGAAATCATTATTTTCTTTATTGCAACTTCAACATTTAAATGACGAAGAACAAAACACTGTTGAGAGTATGTGTGCTAAATATGCCGATATATTTTATCTACCAGGTGATAAATTAAGTACAACAGATGTGTATACACATACGATCAATTTAAAACAGAATACGAGCCCAGTGTTTTCGAAACAGTATAGGTTACCAATTTCTCAAAAAACGGAAGTTAAAAGTCAAATAGATAAAATGTTAGCAGAAGGTATAATAGAGCCTAGCAAAAGTGACTGGTCTAGTCCTATTTTATTAGTGCCCAAAAAGTCTAGTTCAACAACAGAGAAAAAATGGCGATTAGTAATCGACTATAGAAAACTTAATAACTGTATAGAAGATGATAAGTTCCCTTTACCAGATATTACTGAAATTTTAGAATCGTTAACTGGAAGCATTTATTTTACCCATTTAGATTTGTACCAAGGGTACTATAATATTAATTTAGATAAAAATAGTAGAAAATATACAGCATTTTATTCAGGTCAGTATCAAATGACTCGTATGCCAATGGGCTTAAAAACAAGTCCAAGCTCATTTTCTAGAATGATCACAATAGCTATGGCAGGTCTGAATTATGAAAAATGTCTCATATACCTTGATGATTTGATTGTTTTCGGGAGAAATCTGGAAATTCACAATAAGAACCTACAAGATGTGTTTGAGAGACTCCGGTCAGTAAACTTAAAATTGAACCCATCAAAGTGCGAGTTTCTTAGAAAAGAAATTCTATATTTAGGTCATATTATATCTAAAGACGGTATCTCTCCAGATCCTGACAAAATTAATGTAGTTAAAAACTACCCTTGTCCTAAAAATCCAGATGAAGTGAAACGATTCGTAGCTTTTACAAATTATTATAGAAAATTCATACCGAAATTCGCTGAAATCGCGTATCCATTGATCAGGTTGAATAGAAAAAATGTAGCATTTGAATGGAGTAGTGATTGTCAGAAAGCTTTTGATAAGTTAAAGCAATGTTTAATATCACCTCGGATATTACAATATCCAGATTTCTCACCAGAAAATCAATTCATTGTTCAAACTGATGCATCAAATTACGCAATTGGCGCAATTTTATCTAATGCTAATGGTAGACCCGTAGCATTTGCTAGTAGGACCTTGAATAAAGGAGAAAAGAATTATCCAGTTATCGAGAAAGAGTTACTTGCTATAGTATGGGCTCTTAAATATTTCCGACCATATTTGTACGGACGACCATTTAAAATAATAACTGATCACAAGCCTCTTGTATACTTATTTAATATGAAAGATCCTTCAAGTAGACTCATGAAGTTTAGGCTTGCATTAGAAGAGTATAATTTTGAAGTTCACTATATTTAAGGTTCTGACAATGTCGCTGCAGATGCTTTGTCTAGAATCACAGTAGAAGACTTAAAAGATATGCATAAAAACGTAGTGAACGTAATGACAAGAGCACAAACGAAAATAAAGAATAATTCGGATACTTCGGTTGAAATGGTAGACACTGATTTGAGGCCTGCGCAACCAAAAATCGTGAATACTCATATCAAACCGAAGGAATCAGTCGAATTAAAATTCTTAAATGAAAAGGAATTAGATAAATTAAGAAAAAGTAGAGTTATTACCCAAGAGAATAAAGTATTTTGCTATGTTAGTGATAAAAGAATAATCTACGTAAAATTTCTAAACTCTCAATCACAAATGACGCGAGACGAATTTGTGAGAGAACTAGATAATTTTAGTAATAATTTAAAAATAGAAGAGATATACGTTGTGAAAGATAAAAATAATGAAATATTTATTAAGAAATTATTAGAAGAATTAAAAAGACATAAGAATAGGTCCGGGCCGCGAATTTGTATTTTAAATAATATTAAAAGAATTGATAATAAGGATGACAGACGTGTTATCATAAACGACTTCCATCTTTTACCCAGTAGTGGCCATGCTGGTATTAGACGGATGTCGAACAATATAAAGAAATATTATTATTGGCCTGGTATTGAAAAGGATGTAAAAGAATTTGTCAAGCGTTGTGATAAATGCCAAAAACAAAAACATTCATTACCAACAAGAGAACCAATGGTAATAACCAGTACAGCAAATAGTGCTTTTGAAAAGATTTATTTGGACTTGGTTGGTCCATTAGACGTGGATAATAATAATAATTCGTACATCTTAACTTTGCAGTGCGAACTTACGAAATATGTTGAGGCTTATCCTTTGATGTCTAAAAAGTCTGAGGAAGTAGCGAGTAGTTTTGTAAATAACTTTATCCTTAGATACGGTGTTCCCAGAGAAATTGCAACAGATAGAGGGAAGGAGTTTCTATCGGAAGTGTTTCAAAAGGTATGTAAATTATTAAATATTAAGCAACTTAATTCCACAGCATACCACCACCAGTCTATTGGGGCGTTGGAGGTCACACATAAAAATCTTAATGCGTTCTTACGTATACAAACCGAGAACCATCCTGAAATGTGGAGTAAGTGGCTTTCCTTTTGGTGTTTTGCGTTTAATACAACAGTACATACGGAGACTCAATTCACACCGTACGAGTTAGTATTTGGTAAGAAGTGTTCTCTTCCTAGTAATCTTGTAAACAACTTAGAACCACTGTATAATTATGACGATTATCCATGCGAGTTAAGGTATCGGTTGCAACTTTCTCAAAGAGAAGCAAAAAATAATTTAATAAGAAGTAAGCTTAATAGAAAAACTAGATATGATAAAAGTGTAAACCCTATAGAATATAAGGAAAATGATCTAATTTTAGTAAAGAATGAAGCATGTAATAACAAGTTAGATAATGTATACTTAGGTCCTTTCAAAGTTGTTAGAGATGAGTCACCAAATGTAAGAATAATAAATGATAAAGGTAAAATAGATATTGTTCATAAAAATCGCACAAAGTTGTATCACGAAGCTTTGTAATATTATATTTAAAAAAAAATGTATACTTACCTACCATAAACATTTTTTTTTCATTAAGTGCGGTGATGTAGTGATGTATGATGTTTAGTGATGTAAGTTGTCCTATTTTCTATACACGTGTAGCCTCAGTAAGTACTTGTGTATCTGTATTTATAATGTGTATCATGACAATATAGTCCAGTATTATTCAAGCAGTCGTTGGGTTTCATTTCGAACCTTATCCGCACTGTAACGGACAAGCCTCTATTAGTAGTTATAATCATATTTATAGTAGGTATAAGCAAATTAATAAATTAGACAATACTGTATGCATATAAAAATCATAATATTAAGTAAATTAACAAGTATGAGGAAAATAATATTTTAAATTCATCTCGATAGTGTAGTAGGCTACGAAATAATATCTGGAAGATTTCACAAAAAAAAAAGACAATAGTTTTACGATAGCGTTCCCATGGAATTCAGTCTCAGGCCAGATTAAATAGAAATGAACCTTAAATTGTTGAACGTAAGGAACGAATGTGCAATGGTTAATATTTTTTTGGGAAAAACCCCGCGTGGTAATTTTTTGTGTGTTTGCTTGAGGTAAGTAGGAATGTGATTAGCAAGTTTCTCTCCTTTTTGACAAGCATTAAGGTTTATAATTGTAGATCATGATGTATGCATACGCTCATAAATGAGGCAAGGGGTGAGGGGGGTTAGGACGATGTGAAAACGGAGCCGTGTGCGCTGAGGCAGTCTTGGAAGAAATTTTGAGTGTAGTGGTCGGTGTCAAGGTAGCGGCCAGCATCGGTAAGTCATTTTTTTTCTTTTCACTTTTCTGTTTGTTTCTTGCATAAATTATTAAATGTGTTTTATTTTGCGGAGAATTAAATATCTTGGTTTCTTTAGTATATTTTAATGTTGAGTAAAATTTCTTGCAATTAATGATTAACTTAAATTTAATTTATTTAAATAGTTCATTAGAAAATTTAGAGAATTACTTTAATTTGATACAAACACGGTTCTTTAAAATTATAGTTTTCATTGAATTAAAATATACTTTTATAAATTCTTTTCAGTTATATAATATATCTCGTTTAAATAATTTATCACAAATTTTAGAGGATTATTTTATAATTTTTGCACATCAGTAACTTTTTTAAAAATAGTTTTCTTCAAATTTAAATATTCTTTTATTAATTCTTTTTCAATTAAATATTTTTATTTTTTTTTGTTTGTTTTTTTTATATTTGCTTGTTAGTGACTGATCTATTTTCAATTTGGTTACGAAATTCAACTAAATTTGAAATGGATCAATTATTGACATTTTATTTCAATTTTTCTTTCTTTTCTTGTATTTGTTGTTTATTGTGTTTTATGTTCTGTGTTATTCCAAATATAATACTCATTTATCATTGGGCTTAGATTTAAGGGTGGCGGTATATTTGTTCAGTCCGCGAAATTACTTTGCCTATTCTTTTATTTCAAAGCCACCACGGTTCAAATCTCGTGGAAATTAATATTATTTTGTTTTGTTAGGTTTTATTAGCAAGTCATTTGACATAAATTATTTTATTGTAATTATTTTTACTTAAATTGTGTAAGAGTAGTGGATTGAACTACGTATATTTTATAGATATTAAGGCTAGGTAAAAATTAATGATTTATTACTCTAAAAGAGGATAACGTAAATCATTACACCAAGGAAAGAACCCATTAGTTATAGTTAAATAGATATTAAGTTATATTATATATATATTGGGGTATATAACACATACATGACACTGTAAATTTTGTAGCATTTGGATTTATTCAATAGTTCCGAGATGAAATTGTAGAGTAATCTCAAGATTTTAGTTTTAAGTGTTAGGAGAATCTATCCAAATAGCTGAGGTTTTAACCTCTTAGTCACCTTTGCAAAACACATAGGCAACACATTAGTATTAAGATAAAAATGAGTATTATATTGGAAATAAGTTAGTTAAAATTGGGAACACTCAAAAATTAGGTGCTGTACTTTGAAGCGTAGTTTAATTTAAAAAAATATATATATTAAATAGTAACAATAATAAAACTGTAAAAAAAAAAAACATTGCAAGTTACAAAAATGTAACTATGGGCTAACAGAGACAGGATTATAAATTTATAAAATAATACTTTCTCTGCAAGAAAGATGGCACTTCTTAAATGTTAAGGCTGTTTTTTGTGTTGGAAGCCTATTTTAGTATTTATTTCATTTTATTAAACTTTTCTTTGAAAAGTACAGTTCGCGACTTGCCATTTTGGTTTATTTCGATTTTAAAATTTTGCTCGAAACTATTAAAACACATTTAATGAAGGCTACTTTAGTTTAGCGAAAGGCAAAACTCAAGGGGAATTGAGGGATAGTCTATTTTAAAATATATATGTATATACCGTCAAGTAGCGGCTAAGTAGTCCTTTATTTATTTGTGTGAATAAAAATGGTATGGAAAAAAAAAGATAAATCAATTGTGGTTGGGATAGCGTGCCGAGGATAGTTTGGTGTAGATTTAAGTACTAAAAAAAAAACTAATTTCATTTTCTTTCAGCTCTACGTGTAATTTTAAATATTAACTTAGGTTAAGGAAAATTTAGTAATTAGAAGCACCATTCATTAGTGATCCGGTAATCCTTAATACCACTTCATACCATTTCGCGATTAGACTTAGTTATAAGTAAATTTAATCGTAAACGTTAGGAAAAGTGGTGGGAAATAATTATGCTTCTTACAGATTCAAGGAAATGTTCCCGATGATCCAGATAGATCTGGGGTCTCCATGCTTATGGGTTATTAGGTAGTTAAATTGGGGGGGTGTATTTATCTAGCTATTTTCTTTCAGACATAGCTGGAGACCCAAGATCGAGAAGACTACGTAGGTTTGTGCCTTTTATTTAGACTAGTTTGGTCTGAAACATTGCAGTTCTATTATTTTATAATTATATTGACAATTATGATTGTCATTTGAAAATATACAGTAATATAAAATATATATTCGGAACCAAGCAAGTCAGGTCATTTCAAAATTGAGTGATTTTGAGTTTTATTTTATGACATAGTAAATATATAATTACTCAATTTAAAATGACTATTTAATTTATTTTCTTTCTGCTTTCATTTGTATTGATGTCTTCTGTTGCATGTATTATGTGTTTCCTTTTTTGTCTTTTTATTCCGGATTATTCGATAAATTTCGTAATATGTGATGTTTTGTAGTTTTATGGGCGTATGTGTACCGTCGTGATAAACCAACAAAAAGTTATTCGGTTCAGTTGGTTCACGTTTTGTGTTTAATTCATACCGAACTTTAATATCAATATTTTATTTGGTTTAGGGTGTAGGAAGATAGTATTCGTTACGCGTAAAAGGACAATATGGTTAGGATAAATCTTAACGACATTAAATATAATAAGATATTAATTGTGAATACATTAACCCTGTAATAAAACAAAGTAGAACTTATTAACTTGAATTTTTCACCAAAACTTTTATTGAATCTTTACTATTATAATATTGAAATAATCTAAACTATAATTTTAACTCTATACTTAAACCTTTATAACCCAATTTACCTACTGTGAATACCAGATTATTCTAAAAACTATACTTCAACCTTTATAACTCAATTTACCTACTGTGAATTCCAGATTATTCTAAAAACTATACTTAAACTATTATTACCCAATTTATCTACTATGAATTTCAGATCATTCGAGAATTTGCTTTATAACTGTGCTTCATGATAGTTAGTTATAAATTCTTTAATATTCTTATGAAGAACAACTTTCATATAAACTCATATTTCAAGAAATTATAACTATCGAAATTAAACTATGTAATTTTATATTTTCTTTAATAACATTGTAAGTATGGGGACAGTTTGGAGACATTTCGTTATGGATATACACCTGGTTTTAGTTTGGGCATAGGTTAAATAAGTCAGTTTAAATGAACGACTTTGCGTACCAAAATAAAACCAATACTCTACACGCAGCTGAGACTATGACTAAATACACTCCACATGCTCCAAAATTAAGTGAGTGATTATTTTGTGCGAGTTCTCTGAACGATACATTACGGTGATCGCGACACGATCAGAATGGATCTAATTCAAACAAAAAAACGGAATTATTTAGATTAAGGAAGGGATGTATTGCAACACAAACAATACATTGCGAATAGCGCTGGCTGAACTCACAACTCAGTTCCTTTTCAGAATTTAAATATTCTTGGTTGGAATAATTTTCATTCAAACTTAGGATGTCAGAAGTTTGGTGAACTCAATCTTAATCAATTGCAACCTTACATTTTGGTTTAAAATCATACCACATTCACAGTCCATGGCAAAGTGTTGGCAAGCGTTTCTATATTTATAATTTAGGTTTTCTTAATGAGGAACTTCCTGTGGTTTTGGAAGGGGGGTTCAGTTACAATTTGGTGCCGTAGTGACCAGGATAAATATTATTTAAAAAAAAAAAATTTAAGACAGAATATAATATTTACACAGTAGGCTTGAATGGCCTACAATTTGTTGTCCGTGAAATGGAGAGAATTTAGGAGAGTGAAATTAATTGGGCGGCTAAGAGATTCGGGGGTGAGGTTTATGATTAAATTAGTAGCAAATAATGAGTGATAGGAAATTCTGAAATATGTTCTTTTAACTTACTAAATACATATTTTTATAATTAAATAAAGTTGAATTGTCATTGTCAATAAAACGACTTTTACAGATTTAACTCGCGTGTTTGACATATTGTTATTTTTGCTCAACGTTTCAATCGAAATGATCGAATCATCATATTCAGTATTATATTTGTCATGTCTCCTTGGAAGTGGGCAGCTGTTTAGGAAAAAAGCAAATAACGTTAATTCATATAAAATGTAGTAATTAGGTTCGCTATGAGTTTAAGAATATTTTGTATTCTATATAGTTTATTCAAATTTGTCCATGGCATGTATAAGTGAACGATGATATATTTTCTCTCTTAACATAAATATTCTTGAATCAGTAAGACCATTATTTTCTTTTACTGTTATATTTTACTTGTAACGATGTATATCAGGAAAAATTTTATTTGGCTGAAATCATCCGTTTTCACCAAACAAAAATTTTGGGGGTGATTGTAACGGACAAGCCTCTATTAGTAGTTATAATCATATTTATAGTAGGTATAAGCAAATTAATAAATTAGACAATACTGTATGCATATAAAAATCATAATATTAAGTAAATTAACAAGTATGAGGAAAATAATATTTTAAATTCATCTCGATAGTGTAGTAGGCTACGAAATAATATCTGGAAGATTTCACAAAAAAAAAAGACAATAGTTTTACGATAGCGTTCCCATGGAATTCAGTCTCAGGCCAGATTAAATAGAAATGAACCTTAAATTGTTGAACGTAAGGAACGAATGTGCAATGGTTAATATTTTTTTGGGAAAAACCCCGCGTGGTAATTTTTTGTGTGTTTGCTTGAGGTAAGTAGGAATGTGATTAGCAAGTTTCTCTCCTTTTTGACAAGCATTAAGGTTTATAATTGTAGATCATGATGTATGCATACGCTCATAAATGAGGCAAGGGGTGAGGGGGGTTAGGACGATGTGAAAACGGAGCCGTGTGCGCTGAGGCAGTCTTGGAAGAAATTTTGAGTGTAGTGGTCGGTGTCAAGGTAGCGGCCAGCATCGGTAAGTCATTTTTTTTCTTTTCACTTTTCTGTTTGTTTCTTGCATAAATTATTAAATGTGTTTTATTTTGCGGAGAATTAAATATCTTGGTTTCTTTAGTATATTTTAATGTTGAGTAAAATTTCTTGCAATTAATGATTAACTTAAATTTAATTTATTTAAATAGTTCATTAGAAAATTTAGAGAATTACTTTAATTTGATACAAACACGGTTCTTTAAAATTATAGTTTTCATTGAATTAAAATATACTTTTATAAATTCTTTTCAGTTAAATAATATATCTCGTTTAAATAATTTATCACAAATTTTAGAGGATTATTTTATAATTTTTGCACATCAGTAACTTTTTTAAAAATAGTTTTCTTCAAATTTAAATATTCTTTTATTAATTCTTTTTCAATTAAATATTTTTATTTTTTTTTGTTTGTTTTTTTTATATTTGCTTGTTAGTGACTGATCTATTTTCAATTTGGTTACGAAATTCAACTAAATTTGAAATGGATCAATTATTGACATTTTATTTCAATTTTTCTTTCTTTTCTTGTATTTGTTGTTTATTGTGTTTTATGTTCTGTGTTATTCCAAATATAATACTCATTTATCATTGGGCTTAGATTTAAGGGTGGCGGTATATTTGTTCAGTCCGCGAAATTACTTTGCCTATTCTTTTATTTCAAAGCCACCACGGTTCAAATCTCGTGGAAATTAATATTATTTTGTTTTGTTAGGTTTTATTAGCAAGTCATTTGACATAAATTATTTTATTGTAATTATTTTTACTTAAATTGTGTAAGAGTAGTGGATTGAACTACGTATATTTTATAGATATTAAGGCTAGGTAAAAATTAATGATTTATTACTCTAAAAGAGGATAACGTAAATCATTACACCAAGGAAAGAACCCATTAGTTATAGTTAAATAGATATTAAGTTATATTATATATATATTGGGGTATATAACACATACATGACACTGTAAATTTTGTAGCATTTGGATTTATTCAATAGTTCCGAGATGAAATTGTAGAGTAATCTCAAGATTTTAGTTTTAAGTGTTAGGAGAATCTATCCAAATAGCTGAGGTTTTAACCTCTTAGTCACCTTTGCAAAACACATAGGCAACACATTAGTATTAAGATAAAAATGAGTATTATATTGGAAATAAGTTAGTTAAAATTGGGAACACTCAAAAATTAGGTGCTGTACTTTGAAGCGTAGTTTAATTTAAAAAAATATATATATTAAATAGTAACAATAATAAAACTGTAAAAAAAAAAAACATTGCAAGTTACAAAAATGTAACTATGGGCTAACAGAGACAGGATTATAAATTTATAAAATAATACTTTCTCTGCAAGAAAGATGGCACTTCTTAAATGTTAAGGCTGTTTTTTGTGTTGGAAGCCTATTTTAGTATTTATTTCATTTTATTAAACTTTTCTTTGAAAAGTACAGTTCGCGACTTGCCATTTTGGTTTATTTCGATTTTAAAATTTTGCTCGAAACTATTAAAACACATTTAATGAAGGCTACTTTAGTTTAGCGAAAGGCAAAACTCAAGGGGAATTGAGGGATAGTCTATTTTAAAATATATATGTATATACCGTCAAGTAGCGGCTAAGTAGTCCTTTATTTATTTGTGTGAATAAAAATGGTATGGAAAAAAAAAGATAAATCAATTGTGGTTGGGATAGCGTGCCGAGGATAGTTTGGTGTAGATTTAAGTACTAAAAAAAAAACTAATTTCATTTTCTTTCAGCTCTACGTGTAATTTTAAATATTAACTTAGGTTAAGGAAAATTTAGTAATTAGAAGCACCATTCATTAGTGATCCGGTAATCCTTAATACCACTTCATACCATTTCGCGATTAGACTTAGTTATAAGTAAATTTAATCGTAAACGTTAGGAAAAGTGGTGGGAAATAATTATGCTTCTTACAGATTCAAGGAAATGTTCCCGATGATCCAGATAGATCTGGGGTCTCCATGCTTATGGGTTATTAGGTAGTTAAATTGGGGGGGTGTATTTATCTAGCTATTTTCTTTCAGACATAGCTGGAGACCCAAGATCGAGAAGACTACGTAGGTTTGTGCCTTTTATTTAGACTAGTTTGGTCTGAAACATTGCAGTTCTATTATTTTATAATTATATTGACAATTATGATTGTCATTTGAAAATATACAGTAATATAAAATATATATTCGGAACCAAGCAAGTCAGGTCATTTCAAAATTGAGTGATTTTGAGTTTTATTTTATGACATAGTAAATATATAATTACTCAATTTAAAATGACTATTTAATTTATTTTCTTTCTGCTTTCATTTGTATTGATGTCTTCTGTTGCATGTATTATGTGTTTCCTTTTTTGTCTTTTTATTCCGGATTATTCGATAAATTTCGTAATATGTGATGTTTTGTAGTTTTATGGGCGTATGTGTACCGTCGTGATAAACCAACAAAAAGTTATTCGGTTCAGTTGGTTCACGTTTTGTGTTTAATTCATACCGAACTTTAATATCAATATTTTATTTGGTTTAGGGTGTAGGAAGATAGTATTCGTTACGCGTAAAAGGACAATATGGTTAGGATAAATCTTAACGACATTAAATATAATAAGATATTAATTGTGAATACATTAACCCTGTAATAAAACAAAGTAGAACTTATTAACTTGAATTTTTCACCAAAACTTTTATTGAATCTTTACTATTATAATATTGAAATAATCTAAACTATAATTTTAACTCTATACTTAAACCTTTATAACCCAATTTACCTACTGTGAATACCAGATTATTCTAAAAACTATACTTCAACCTTTATAACTCAATTTACCTACTGTGAATTCCAGATTATTCTAAAAACTATACTTAAACTATTATTACCCAATTTATCTACTATGAATTTCAGATCATTCGAGAATTTGCTTTATAACTGTGCTTCATGATAGTTAGTTATAAATTCTTTAATATTCTTATGAAGAACAACTTTCATATAAACTCATATTTCAAGAAATTATAACTATCGAAATTAAACTATGTAATTTTATATTTTCTTTAATAACATTGTAAGTATGGGGACAGTTTGGAGACATTTCGTTATGGATATACACCTGGTTTTAGTTTGGGCATAGGTTAAATAAGTCAGTTTAAATGAACGACTTTGCGTACCAAAATAAAACCAATACTCTACACGCAGCTGAGACTATGACTAAATACACTCCACATGCTCCAAAATTAAGTGAGTGATTATTTTGTGCGAGTTCTCTGAACGATACATTACGGTGATCGCGACACGATCAGAATGGATCTAATTCAAACAAAAAAACGGAATTATTTAGATTAAGGAAGGGATGTATTGCAACACAAACAATACATTGCGAATAGCGCTGGCTGAACTCACAACTCAGTTCCTTTTCAGAATTTAAATATTCTTGGTTGGAATAATTTTCATTCAAACTTAGGATGTCAGAAGTTTGGTGAACTCAATCTTAATCAATTGCAACCTTACATTTTGGTTTAAAATCATACCACATTCACAGTCCATGGCAAAGTGTTGGCAAGCGTTTCTATATTTATAATTTAGGTTTTCTTAATGAGGAACTTCCTGTGGTTTTGGAAGGGGGGAGTGGATTGACATTGGCCTTGTCACTCACCGATTGAAGCGAGGGTGGAGCTTCAACTTCCTTATTTATTTTTTATGCAATTACTAAAGAACGTTATTAAATTTCGACGTTATAAGTTCTCTTATGCTGTCCATATTTCATTCTCTATTTTCTAAAAGAATTTTGGTTACTACTACACAACATGGGTACTAGACGATATTGGCCTTAGGAAATTCTTAATTCCTGAAAACAAATTACTTATATTCTGTCTTGTATAATTTATATAGGTATTCATATATTAAAATATCTTGTTTGAAAGGGGGGTTCAGTTACAGCACCTCACACACCTAAAAGGCATTTACTCAGCATAAAATGTCAATGCAGGATATACACTCAACGCTGGTCTTTCGTAAAGACTCTAGTGTGGGAGGTACTGCGGACTGCGTGCAAAATAAATACTAATAAATGATATAGCACAAATAATGATAATAATAAAATAAATAAACAAGCTTTTAAAATACATATCAACACATAATGGCCTCAATAAGAATAAAAAACAGGCAATATATATGCGAACACAAAAACACACACGAACCGTTGTCTAAATGTCGTGCAGGGTTAGCTTTAGAAAGCACATTGTGATGTTGATTTCCAACGTAATTATTGCTGTGTTATGAGATACTTTTTATAGTTAAATTTAAATGGTCCAACAGAGCATCTGTTGTAAACTGGTACGTGTTGGTAAACTCAACAGAAAGAGAATTATAATTTTCATTCATTTTCTCTTGTTCTAGAGGGTTTAGTTAATATTATGATACAATTCTATTGCAGTTCAAATGCAGTTGGTCCAACTGCATTAGGACTGCACGTTGACTTCAAACCTTGGCAGTGTTAATGCAGTGGAAATGCGGTCACTGACGCAGAACGTGAACGCGTAACCGCCTAGTGGCACATTGATACTGCAAGTCTAGGTAAAGGTTGAACATCAGATGGATGTATATCTACCTAGCCACCCAAATCACATTATCATACACCGAAAAATTGTAGCGAACGTGGTCAGAAACTGTCACATACGAGGCCTTTTATCTCCAACCACTTACTCCAAAATATGTTTTCAGAGGAACTAGAAATGCTTAGTGTATCTCTGTGTCCTTATTTTATCTAAATCCTATTCTGTGTCTCGGGCATAAATCGAATGCTAAGGCACACACACTGCGTGACAATTTTCTTATTTTCTCTGCAAACGTGCCAAGAACCGTAAGTACTCATATGTTCTTGATAAAAAAGTATATCTATATTTACTGCTAGTTCATCCGTGGATCTGTGTGAATACAGATTGGTGTTAAGTAGTCAAATTTTGGAGGCCTAAAGTTATGTTCAGTGATTTGCGCACAACAATATGTAGGTACATTGTGGTTGGGCTAGGACATATTTTATAAGCAAGTTCAGTAACCATAGTCGTTGGTGTCGAAAAATGAATTTTCTTTACAAAACTTTATAAAAACGACAATTTCATAGATAAGACCTCAGTGCTGTGGCAAGCGTTACGTCCAAGCTAGGAGATTTCCTAAAAGAGTTGGAGTGGTTGGAATTGATCCAGCCTCATCTCCTGACGCAAAAGTGGTCGATTTACGAAAACAGCCCGTACGACATCGAAGAAGAAACATACTTTCTATAGGTAGTACTGCAGGCTATAAACGCTTAGCAGTCCGGTCAAACCCCGGGTACCCCGTCTAGTTGTAGAAATATTATACTCACCTATTGAAAAACACTGACTTTGGTCTTTTGTAAGGTGAAAGTATCCACAGGAGCGCCATCTGATGCCGGCAGAGTAGAATAGCGTCACCCCATATCCTCCAATGGGTGTCGTAGAAGGCGACTAATGGATCAGCAAAGTGATATTGATCACCTTATACTCCGTTCACTAATCAGCATTGGGACAGCGTGGTGGCCTACTGCCTTAACTTCCTCCGATGACGAAAATGACCCTTGTGTCTCAATTGAGAATTGTAAAGACTATTATGATGATTCACAGAACGGGCGTGAAAATATTCCTAGTTCAATGCGTTAAACCTCTTTTAATACTTTGTGACAGACAACCGATTTATATTTTTGTTCAAATCCCTAATAGTTGCAAATGCGTTATACTTTGAGATAAGAAAATCATATTATTTGGCAAACAGGCAGAAGTTCATAAGTTTCTAAGATCCCAAAATACTAAAACAACAGCGAAGTTAAACGGCGAAACAAACCGGGATTTTCTCATGCGAAAATAAATAAAATTTTAACTTTATTACTGTAGGAGATACTCTAAAAGAATTTAACAATCAAGAATTAATAAATAAAACTGGAATAGAGAAAAACAAGCGTTTTGAAAGCCTTGTTTCGTTTGTAGCACGCAGCAGTACATTACGATTTTGGAGCTATGCCATTGCAGTAAAAGTGGAAATAAATTGACTAGGACGCATTTTCTGTATGACCTACATCAAAGGAAGACTTTAAATCGTGCGACTGTAGCAGTCTATGCCTCAATGACTTTAACCTCTGGCCTGTTGAAATTCACATCACTGGATTAGGGGGAGATGTCATGTTTGCAAATGTCAAGCAATTGTTGCGAAATGTTCGCAAATGTACGCAGTGACTATGAGTGACCAACCGATAATATTTTAACATTTTTTTATGGTTTGGTCATATAGAGAGAATGGATGGACGTAATAGTCTTGAACAAGCATCCGTTTATGGACAAAAGAATACGTAATTTTATAAAATAAGAGTAGAAATCTAGTAATACCCTTAACCTAAAAGTTACCAGTCAAACGTTTAATTTTATGGATTATCATTGTGTATTGATGTCCTGCTTCCTTGTGCTGTTACGTTATAAACAGGCTCATAATCCCGAAAGAGGTTGAACAGACCGCTAGGTAACACATAAATATACATCTGGCAGTATGGGCCAAGCAGTGTTGACGTTTCATACATTTCTCACAACTACATTCAAACTTATCAATGCCAACAGTAATTCTTTGATGCTATAAGTGTTCCGATGTGTATGTCTGATGGAGAATATTTCATCCGAGACGTACTTATAATTGAAAGCTGGATGACGGGGCACATCTGAATTAAAATCACCACGGTCACATCAAATATCTCAAGCCTAATTAAAAATTGCTTAATTTCGTTAAAAAAATAAGTCTTTTTGAGTATTTTTAAAGTTGATTTAAGAGTGGAATGTTTTACCATTAATAAATAATTTGTTGTTAAATAAATATTTAGCTACGAGCTTTAGCTACCACGTTTACGTGGTAGCTTTACGAATTATACGAATCTACGAATTATACCTCGCTGATAAATAAAAAAAAATAACTATTAATTTTGGTTAAATGTGTTGTATTCCGAATCTGAACCTATATCTTCTTTTTTATTATGTACAAAACTCCATAGACGAACCAAAGAGGTCGGAACGCCTTATCGGAATTATCACACATAAGTACTTATAGTTCAATTCGAATTGAGAAGTACGCTAACGTATCTTCATTTTGTCGTAATATAAAATTTACTTCCCATCCATCCAGATTCGGCAATAATTTTATCGATTAACTAACAGCACGTAGCTCATAAAGACACGAAATGCTCAAGGCATGATTCATAATTGATACTGAAACGTCGGAATGCCATTTGCTGGACACGTCCACTGAATAATTTCGCTTCAAATAGGACAACTATATTCATATATCACTGTATCTCACGAACAACAATACAGATTCTACACTTTATTGTTTCTGTAGGCCGCCGACAATATTAAGGCAGTCTTTACGAGTCGGGCCAATTCTTCTAATCCATTAGGTCGCCTGATGTTCAACTTTTATGCGGGTCCTACCACCGAATGTCTCGCGAAAAACGAGTAGCATCGCTCAAATTATTTTCAGTGGAGCTTTTACGATAGTCGTATCTTTTTACACGGACATTATGTGTAGATATGTGCACATAATGTTTAGGTGTACTACGGCGTACGAGCGAAGTGTCTATAAATTGAACTCCTGCGTCGAATCGTAGCGTGCCCTCGGTTTAAGTGCACTTGGGAAACGTTTAGAGTCCGCACAACGGAAGTGTTTCATAAGAGTATAGTATTTGAGTTACTCGGTGTAAATCTTTCGAAATCGAGAACAAAGGGTAACTTAGACAAATTGTAGCATAATCTGTAGCGGGTCGACGCCGAGCAGCGCCGCTATGTCTCGCCTCTGGGACTGTTGACTTCTATTCTTGCAAATAAAGCGAGTTGCACTTAATTTATTACCGTGAATGTGTTTTCGAGCCCTTTCTAGAATAATTACGTTAAAAACGTCCCTAGATTTCCTTTGCTTAACGTTTTGATAAACGATTTAGTAGGTAAAGCTTTTCGTAGTGAGAATTGGTGGTGAAAAAAATAGTATATCTTTGAATTCGAAATAGGATAGTGTTTGGTTGGTTTTAAACATTTAAAATACTTACAATCTTGTATTCTTATTTTAAATGAAATATAATGAAACAAAGTTTTCAGATATCTTTTTTAGAAATACGCTTCAAAGGACCAAGTAATAAGTTCCCAAAAAATCCGTTTGTGCATATTTTATATACGGATTCAGTCTATTCCACTTTCTTGTGACAAAGGTGAAAAAGGCATACATAAGTCAGACGTTGAATATCTAATATTGTGATGGAAATACAGTTGTCGATTATGCCATTTGAAGTCAATTGTGCGTGGTAGTGGCGAATTCCTCGGTCGCATTGTCTGTGCCCACAGGATTAATTATAGGAAATAGTTCCCTCAGCACTACCTATATAAGTTTAGTATTGATAAAGCCTTGAATTGTTATAGCAAAATGTTGTTTACATCTTTGATGTTTACTAATTTACTTTATTTCTTTTCTTAGACCTATTTTTTAATTCATTAATTACAATACATAAAATAGGTAATATTTTTTTGTACAAAAATTTTTACACATACAAACATCCAAATTAGCTAGCTTTTTGAAAAATAGGCTAGATAATTTTATTAGTGCTTTACTTCATCATAAACTTGTAATGTAACAATTTAATTAAGTTTATATTTAAAAAACGATTTTTCGAATATTTTAAAAGTAATCGCATTGTTAATAATAACCGCTGTGCTTTTTTTTCTGCTCAGTGTGTGTTCAACCTCCATTATGTTTTTGGCGACAAATATCGAAAAAAAGTTGACTGTCTATCTTTTTTTAGTCAAAAGTGAAAGCAGTGCATCCAATAAACAACGTTTCAGTGACAGTAAGACGAAAATACACGTTTAAAAACGTATCTGGATATGGAACCTACTTGATCGTTTAATAACATTTCTGAATAGGAACTTTATCGAAAATTTTACGCAATGGTGCGAAAAAGAATACGCCAATGGTAGCCTATAAACGCGTAAATCAATAAATTACGTGTTGCTATTCCTAAAATCATCATTGTTAACGGTATCTAGTTTGCACCAACAAAAGTACTTTCAAGTTGTTACAAATTTAAAAAAAAAAACTTTCTTTGCATTTAACCGCTAAAGTTTAAAGTGCAAATAATAAACAAAAAAAAATATACATTGATTTAACTACATACACTCTAGACTACAGTAAAATTTTAAATCTCTTTTATTCCGATACCCTGTTGGACTCTATACAATTCAATACTATGTTGATTTGTTTACAATATCCAAGTAATAAAGACGAAAGTGAACGAAAATGCTAGCTTACTAAGTTAAATTACTCCTAGTCCGAATTTTGCAATTCTAAGACTGTGTTCGCCGCTATCCCATAGTGGCACGCTTGGCTGACGCAGTATACCATAATTTACACACTTAAAGCTGTTTGTCGTGTCATACTATTATACGCCATGTAAGGCTGGGACTTATTGCCAGCATAGAGAAATAACTCAGTTTAAATTGTTTTCGGAGTAAGAATAGCTAACTTTATTGCGTTACATCGGAACGCTTTTTCATTGCATCGCTGTAATAAAATTACATTAGTATTAAGAATTATGAGCCTTTTCGATATTTCGACAATGGCTTTAATGTGCTTTATCTTAATGTCGGCCATTTTGGCTGTACATTTAAACTGTGATATATGGTTAGGAATTATTCATCGCTAGCTTTTAAGAGTTCTATCTGATTTTTATTTGTTTCGTGACTTTAGTGCGTACTTAAATTGGTGGAATGTTTGAGTAGACTTTTATGCGTCATTCTTTGTAACATCATGGCGACAAATAATAGCAGCTCGTCTGATAGTTCGCAGTTAGACATAAATTTGAAATAAAATCTATTTTTTTTTAAATAAATTGAATAGTGCATGATAAATAATTTTAGATACTTACTATCATTTATCAATTAGCCACCTAAAAATTTGATATTTTTATTTTACCTCCAGCTGGAAAGCAATTCCATTAAACCCATACAACTATGTATGATGTACGTTTATTACTTAGCTGCGAACGTTAAGTTTGCTAAATCAAGAGAAGAAGAATACACGAACAGGAGAACTTACAATTATAAAAACTTTTCAACGCACTGCCTAATCGCCGATCGCTTAAGATTACTGCAACTGGTAGGTATTCAAAACGCTTTTTGCCCTCATTGAACTGCGCATTTGCATGTTACAGAAACGAATTTTGGTAATAATAAGTTTTAGTGTACGGTAAATGGAGTGGAGTATAACGTCATCTCAATTCAAGAAGCAAGTAAATAGCATTATTGTCGATGCATAATTTATAGTTTATATGTGTCCGTTATGTATTACTTATTACGCGTTGTATAACTGTGGAAACTTTACTGATTTCTGTACAACATTTGATTGTTTATAATTGTTTAAGTTGTTTAATAATTGTTTGTTTCCTAAATAAAGTAAAAGTCATAGATAACGTCAATTCCACTTAGTAGGTACTTTAAATAACAGTTTTGATAGAAGTCAAGGACTTCAGTAGTGATCTTGAGGAGAAACGTTAAGTCCACTACTTCACGACGTTAACAAAGAGGGAGAAGATGATGCTGCATACAATTGCGATAAGAATCCAAGCTCTTATCCCTTTGCTTGGTTCGGTAACAGACAGATTATGTAATATATTCTTATGGCAGGGTACTTAAGTGTTGATCGACTTCTGATACTGACCCAGCTGGTAGTTGTTGAAGTTGCATCATAATATGTGTGACCAAACATTTTAAAGAAACATCTATGGAGGAGTTATTAAGAGGTACTCATACTTATGCAAATGTTACTATCGTTTTAATTAGAGTCACTTAAAAACGACATTCACGGCCGTATTCACAAACAATACTTTGCTAAGTAAAAAACAATGCTATGCAAAACAAGTCCTTTCTCAGTGCATGCTATATGGCAAGGCTTTTGAGGTCTCATAGTGCACGTAGGCGCACAGGATCGTAAAAAGCTATTCATAGACAATACTTAAGTAGGGATCGGCACTATGCGTACTTTAAAATGAACGCACAGCTTAGGTAGCTAGCTAGCTATATCACACAACGCACAGGTCGAGATGTCAAAAGCAACGTCCAGATGTCAAAAGTTTAAAGTTTGAAGAGATATCAGTCATTCCAACGATGTGAACTAGACAAAAGAAACGAACCAATCACAGATCTCTATTCAATGCAATGCGTTTACTTATCCAAGAGTCGCGACACCTCATAGTGATGTTTGTGAATACAGGTGCCAAATTCTCCACGTAATGCTCTATTTCAGTGGCTATTAAGATTACAAAGGAAAACGATTTTTTTTTTAATTTACTCTATTTCGATGTGCAATTAAGTTTAATAAAAATAATAAATCGCTTATTTCCGACAAGGTCCATAATTATACATAGAAGAAAAATAAATAAATCCTACTATTTTCTTCAAGTATTTTCCGCAATTAAGGATAAAAATAAATGCCAAAGTACGCGACAGTAGTGTAGGTAAAGCTATTCTCTAATTGCCCATGAATGTGTAAATACATTAGTATGGAAAACGAACCATCTTAATGATTTGTATTATGGTGATTTTCTTATTTAACAATGAGTAAATAATCTGAGTTTGAATTGGAACAGTTCGGAATTTGATACCGATGGGAACCACTAGACAACAGTGGCGGTCAAAAGTTCTACTGATAAATAATATAAAAGAGTTTTCACCAGGGTCTCGTTGCAGCATTCGACTACGTTATCACGCCATTATTTTAATATCCGATCTTTCCCCATCACGTACTGCAATAATTGAATACGTGGGTCGCAATTGTCAGCTGTTTACGACGCTATGCCAGATTTTTAATGCACCCATTTTGCATATTATATTAAAACTTGCAAGTGCTCGTCATGGCTCCGATTAAACGACTATAATGCGTGTTGCAGACGAGTGTGAATGTGGTTAATTATTTGTTTGAGTAATTCTCATATTCAACGCTTTATTACTTTAGTTTGCAATGTTTAGGATTCAGTTCCATTATTGAATGGAATTTTATATTACATGTATTCGTTCATTTGTAATGAAATTATCTGCAGTCTACTTCATCAGATCGAGTCTCGACTTGACTTAATAAGTAAATTCAGTCAGTAATTTTCCGTCTCTTAAACAAAAGGAAATGACGTAGTCGATTAGCGCAAACACATAATTTCCATTCTTCTTCTTTTAAATAAATGGCGATCGCGACACATAAAGATTACGCATTGCGCCAATGTCAAGTGAAAATGTACTTAAAGTAACTAACAAAGGGTAGATTGAGTTTAAAATGGAGTCTCTCAACACGTGTTTTTGCAACAAGAACTCGGGAGAAACTCATAATACCATTATATTTACGGCAAACCTCGTGGGTATTTTAAATTTAAATCTCAACATTGTGAGTGTTAAGATTTACACCAATGGAGCTCACGGTATCATTTTGTGTTGCTGTGCACAAAATAGCCCATCAATCATAATAAGAGAGTTCACTATTTTAAATTATATCTTCATAATAGCAAAATAAATATGTCAGTAACTTGTTTCCAAAAATCCTTACAATTTTTTTTTTATTACGATATTTCATTAGGTTCATTTTAAGTAAAAATATGATTATTGTGGGTAATCAGTAGGTACTGTGTTTTAATTTATATGCAAGAATCTGAGGATTACGGTGCTGATTGCACTTTGAGTAATACTTTTTGTAATAAGCTGTATTTATAACAAAGTGTGTAATTATTTGTAATCCTAAATAAATTAAAAACAAGCCGCTTGTCCGTTATCTTTTGACGCCTAAAGTACGAAACAAATTTTGATGAATTTTGATATAGATAGATTTAACTTTGGAATAGAACAGGCTAATTTTTGTTGCGATAACCGATATTCCAATCAAGTGCAAATAAAGTTTAATTATTATTATTCACATAGGCGCAGCGACGAGCGTCTGTTTTAAGTAGTACCTATGTCAATATTATGTTCATATTTGAGATCTTAATATTAAAACATGATAAAAAGATAAATTTAATATTAAAACATGATAAAAAGATAAATTCCTTTATTTAGATAAACTTTGGTAAATACTTAATCATCAAAATCCCTGCCTGATAGCCTCAGTCTCACCGGAGATTTTCATTCATCTCCAATAGCGTAGCGTGCTTGTTTAACTGTCTACGACGACTACGAGACGCGATGTAGGTACTACGTAGCGTTGTGAACTACGCAATCGCATGCAAAATATATTTTTCTGTTCTTTTGTTTTTACTTTATTTATCTCAGAGAAAAGTCCGTCAACAAATAGCTATTTAAAAAAAACTTGTGATCACCCAGTGGACCCGAAATTCGACCATAATGAATTTAAATTATATGAAATTTTAATTAAAAAATCCAAAAAAAAATTAAATAAAGAATATTTTTTACTAAAGATTAACTTTAACTAAAGACAAAATATTAAAGGTAAACAATATTAATCTATTTTCAATTGAACACAGACTTTAACAATGCATATTTTTTTTAAAATATTAGCATTGTGCACTTCTTCTTTATATAAACTATAAATAAGTGTATGAAATTTCATACTCCTCCGTCCGGGTACAATGTTTTTGCTTCATGTAATAATACGTATAATATATAGATAATTATTTTCGCCCCGAAATATTGGTAAGGACTTGGTTGATTGGTAAGGATTTAAAAATAACTTAGCAAAGTTCATTAAAAAAAACCGCTCCAATACAAAGACTCATACAAAAAATAAATACATTTATTCTGATAAAATTTCATTTATGTAAAATGCGAAAAGCTCGCCTTATCTCTTTCTAGTTCTGACTTGTCTACGTATCTACAAAATATTGAACTAAGGAACTTTAATAATCTTGAGTGGGTTAAGTGCCCGTGAGTTAAATGACCTTATTCTCTGAGCGGTTTTGTTTCCAGAAAGCTAAGCATTTTGTATAATGATTCGTTTTCTAAATTGATCTTAAATGACGATATTTCTCTTATAATTATCATTAGGTACCAAATTTTTTTTTAACTCATTTATTGTGTTGATTTATTTACTAAAAAAGTCACGAAACAGAATATTCTAGTTAAATTTCAAAAATATCACGATACTTAAAACTAGATTACAGTAAATACGAGCCTTTAATAAGAAAAAATGTTAATAATATAATAAATAAATATTAAAGATTTTTACTAATTAGTCATATGAATAAGGATAATACAACAGTATAAGGGTGTAGGTAATCAGATATTTAAAAAAATATAAATATAGATGAGCAAAATAGGAAGGTACTACTTATATATATTAAAGTCTATCGCTTTGGGGAATGTCTTGTCCCTTTTATGCTATGTTAATAAAATAAAACCTTATTATTAGGTTTGAACAAAAGGCCATCTTTGTGGCTTGGGATAATGCTTATAAAAAGTAATAACGGCTTTAACAATATATCGTGCACATCTTTTATATTAATTATTCTGAGTTTAATATTTACCGAAGACTGAATTTAGATGACCAAAAATTTTTCGTACAGTACTTTGAAACTTATATTTTTAGTGCTTAATATTTTATTATACATACTTAATTTGGACGTAGAACTTAATTCTTCATTCGAAACAAGTTTAATAATATAGCAAGTTCTGGAATAATCACATAACGTTAAGTTTAAATTTTTTTATTCAAATTTTTAACCGATATCAAAACATTTGACAGTCTAAGAAAAGGAGAGGCGCATCACACACTACGAGCTCAAAGATTGCGAACCTTGAGTGGCAGTGGGCAGTGCACATGTCATTGCATGGAGGATTGACGAACGTTCGCATTGGGCGGAAAGGTCCTCGAGAGGCGGCTGCGTAGCGGGAGACGCAGCGTAGCAAGGTGGACCAACGATTTGGTAAAGGTCACGAGACACAGCTGGATGCCGCAGAGAAGGACCAACCGGGTTGGAGATCCTTGGGGAAGGCCTATGTCAAACAGCGGGCGTATCTCGGCTGAAATGATAATGATGACACATTTTTCTTTCAACGAACTTTGGAGTTCCGTTTTTGATAATGGTTAAACTTCTGCTGTTGACTGAAGAGTATCCGATTTATGTACTGAGAGCAATGCCTTAATTTATGACCGCTGTGGCCTGCTCGTATTGGTGATCTTTCGAGCTAAATATAAACAATTGACCTTTGGATTTATAATAAAAGAAGGGCGAAAGTCCTAAGGACAAGACAAATAGTCGATAAAAAAGTCCTTGCCACAATGTCAATTGATTTGATTAAACAAACCACGGTGAAATAATATGTGTAATGTGATATAATTCGAAAATGTTTGGTGGAATTTAACATAAGTGTAAATAACAAAACGTTCAGTCACTTTACCGCTTCCGAATGTACAGTTAGTGTTGGGAGTTTTATCGACAGGTGTCAAATAGATATTTTCGAATTATAAATCTTAATAGATAAAAATGGCAACATAGATTTTTTTTAGCCGCATTCTTTGGAGCCCAGCGTATTTATAGATTCAGAGTATTTATGTATTTAGACGCCGTCGTGGTGGAGTGGTCAGTATAGCTGCCTACACTTCAAGCGGTCCGGGTTCGATTTCTGCTTGCGAGTCATGGTTGTTTATATATTTAATTAAATTTATTTTTTAAAAATATCTAAAATTATTATGTAAATATAAATTGTCCTTTATCTAGTACCCATAACAAAAGTTCTTAATGATACTTAAAGTGAAAATTTAATTAACAATCCTCTAACACACCTAAGAGTTAGGGAAGACAACAATGTCAATGAGTATTTTAGAATATATGACTTGTGAAATTATTATTTACAATTACGTTTTATAAAATGGACACTTAAGACTCGTTTTTTAAAATACTGAAAATCGGCAAAAAAGTAAACGATTTACTTAGTTAAGTAACTGAAATGTATATGCAAACTACTTCCTATGAGAGATATAAGATTAATAATACTAGTCGCCGACGAAACACACATTCGTTATAACACACCTTTGTAACTTTAAGTACCTACTTGTATCTAATTTTAATGCAGAATGTATTGATTCATTTTGTAAAAAAAAATATCCTCACAGGTCATGCCAGCGCAAACCTTGTGTTTTTAAGTGTGCGACTGTATACAACATTGTTTAAATTATTGTTTTTTAATAGTAAATAAATAAAAAAATAAAACCCGTTTAATTAAAATTCACTTTACTTTTTATCGACATAATATCGATATCACTACAATACTCGTCACTGTTTTCGAACATTCTGAGTTTTCACCGAGCTCTTCACACCTTCCCCCAGTTACCTGTTACTTTTCGTACAATGTTTAATGCGAATTTCACGGGTAATATGCCGAATTAAATATCCCTTTGCTTACCTTTTTACGAACAGGGTTAAGAAAAGACGAATTATGTTTGCAGGCAATTTTATGCTAACCTTCGAATGAAAATGATAATTACTAATCTTATTCGACAGAAATTCGTTTATTTACACTTTCCTGTATAATTCAGAAAGGGTCTATTGCTATTCAAATAGGTTTGCGCAAAGCGTTAATATTCCGAAAGCTTTGCCTAAAACCCAGTTAGTTAGTTGTTAAGTAACAATTATGAGTGGCACCGTCGTTCCAGGTTTACTGCTCGGTTTTATGTTATGAACGTACAAACGCGTCGGGGGTTCTTATTTACGAATAATAAAAACAAGGAAAGCAATGAATCTCTGGCCACTTCATCTCGCTGCTTTAATATTTTACGTGACCCCTAAATTTGGGTAAAGTCTCTCGTCAGGGCGCACTTTTCATTAAGTTCTGATTACCCGGGTTCCGTGAGACATCGCCCGGGAAGATCCCGGAGATTTTTGGCGAAGTGCAAAAGTTTTATGTATTATGATTACTTGCATGAGGAGCGGACGTGACGACTTGCGGCGCGGTGATTAAGCGGCGGCGCCGAGACGCGGCACACCTCTGTTTTTATTACAGACCGTCAAAGAGTAATAGAAGGTATATTTGTTAAATTTTTAATAAGAAAATGTCTCGAAATTACATAAAATAAAGGGGAAATGTCATTTCAGTATCACAATAACTTAATTTTATTAAAATAAAATAATTTATTTCTGAGATTTCTCAGTATATAAAGACTTTTATTGAGTTATATAGCAAATAATATAGATATTAGTAAGCTTCACGTGCATTGCATTGCAGTATTAACAAGTGTGATAAATTCTGCTTATATAGGTTACGCCAACGACCATACGCTAAGCCAATGCTGATCATACTTCACAATGATATGATATTTAAGTTAGTTATCATACCACTTATGTGATTGCATCCATCATAAATGTCTGTACCTACATGTGTATTAAAGTTGTCAAAACTATGATTTATAAAACCTTTATTGCACACAGTAACAGCAATAAAAATAAAGAAAGATATGTACAAAGGTGAGCTTATCTCTAAAATATCTCTTTTAGAGATAAGCTCACCTTTGTACATATCTTTCTTTATTCCAGGCAACTCTAGCATTATAGTGAGTGAATATAAAAGCGAGAATAACGTGTACAAGTAAATGGTTGCGTAATAGCAAAATTTTGGCATCTACCTACGGATTGCCGCAAAATTAATGATGATGCTACAAAGCTTACTAACGTCTTTACCTCATGGCACTCACTTGCCTATGTGTGTGGTTGCGTTAATGTTGAAAACTTATCTTCTGTGGTTTCTATGTTTCATTATAATTATCTTATCTTAAGTTTCGTGATGGTTAAAAAGTTACAGTTTATAGTAGGTATAAATATATGTGCATTGTGCAGTGACACGTCTGGGGCGCTAGATCTTTGACCAGTCAGACAGATCGCTCATAATGGAGTGGGTACTCTTTCCTAGCTACGTGCTAATTACTGAATACTAGAGTTTTATGAGCACGAACCCATTTGGATTGCTGTTTAGCGTTTCTGAATTAGTTTTACAGAGTTAATGTTTATTAAGTAGGCACATTTGGAGACGCGACAGTTTCTTGACGCCAAGATACCTAAATAAAAAAATACAATTTCAAAATTTAGTAACGCCTTTAGATGATTTACTTCTTCTTCTCGTGTAGTTAACCTGGTACGGGTTAGCCTTGTGCCAGTTTATTTATTTATTGTGAAAACCAACAACGTTCTATGTACATCTTGTTTTACATAATATATAGTAAGACCAATTTGAGGTTGCCCTAAAATTACTTTACAATATCTGATCAGAACATACAAAACTTATTATGATACATTTTTAATAAACATAGTTAAAGATTATGTTAATGATATATAAGTGTTGTAGAAATCTTACCTGAAAACTAATTCATTTCAAAGAAAAGCCTTTATTTTAAGGAAATTAACAAATAAAAATACTTTTCAAATTCTGCACATAAACGTCACCCTCTTTTAGTACTTCGGCATCCCTTGAACATCTGTCCACAATACGTCCCTTTTCCAAATGAATAACCTGCCAGTGTACACCAAAAAGATCCGACAACTACAGTATACAGATAAAGATGGACCTACACAAAATGTTTGGTCACCCATCCAAGTACTGACCCCGTACTTAGCAGCTTAATTACTGCGATCGTAATGACCCACGACCGCGGCACCATCAACGTCCTCAATATGATTTGCCGGGAAAATGTAGGGAAAGCTATTGCCCGCTTTCTTCTGACCTTAACCAAAAATTAAAAAATCGTGAGTTGTCTCCTTTTGACTTTCTCGTGTACCAGAAACGACTTTAAAGTTGATAGAAAGCTTATATTTTAATGTCATACATGCATGTTAAATTTGGTTGCAATAAGTTAAAGCATAGTCGAGTTATCGTGCGAACGCACAGACACACAGACATACAGACACACAGACATACAGACACACACACATACAGACACACACACATACAGACACACACACATACAGACACACACACATACAGACACACACACACACACATAATTCCAAAATCAGTATTTTTGGCCTCAGGGAGGTCCCAAACGTGTAAATCCGTCAAAATCTCGAGGTCGAATTTTTTGAAGATTACAAGACTTCCTCTATACTACGAGAAAGTAAAAAGTTTGAATAGAACAGTTTACTGTGACACAGGTGTTCAAGGTCCCAGCTGATGAAACTCGTTTTATTCGTCGTTATATGAATACCTAGAGCTTAGCCTTCCAAAATAAACCTACAAAAATACATACCTATCGACGTTTATAAAGAGAATTTCCCGAAGTTTTCCAAATCATGAACTCACAACACAATCTAAATTCTCCTTTCATCACCAATTAGCTAATAGCGTCTAACATCTAACTTGACAGGAAACTTTTGTAACACAATATTTGTATAGCATTTAAACTTCTTTGGACAAAGGACTAGCAGTTTCCTTAATTGTCCCTTTATTTACTTGTGTGGTAACGGACACTGGCGTTAATGTTTGGCCAAGAAATTAAGTTGTGGTTAAACTTGTTGCTATCTTGCTTAGAATATAGGATAGTTAATAACTTTTGTGGGCACATAATTCTCCAATAATTTATTCAAGGGTGAGACTTCAGTTGTTTATCTTCAAAGTGTATTCAACGCGTAGCGATTTTATTTTGCTATTATTCCAAATCTTTTTTAAAGATATGCTTTCCTTCTCAGGCCAAGATTTTTTTTTATATGACGAGATGGCATACAAGCTTCGCACCTGGTGTTAAGTGGTTGCCGTCGCCTATTGACACTTGCAATATTAAGGGTAAGTCACTTAGAATTTTTTGTAGTTTTTGAAAATTCTCGATACAATTACGTTAGTATTCGTGCTTGGGGTACAGTACAGTACGCAAAGCGAGTGAGAATGAAATAATGAGGACATTCCAATTTATTCAATGAATAAAGTATGCCGAAAATTCTTCAATAAAAATATGAGTGTAATACGCATATCCTCACGTATTGGAATGACTTCATTTACTCCACAATTCCATTACACTTAGCAGTCCTATTGTCGATATACGAAAAAATCGAAGGACAATTTCGGCGCAATATTAATATTTACATCCGCTGTCCAAACAAATACTGCATTCATATTCACCCCACGAAAACAAGTAGATAAAAATGCAAACACGCGCAATTGTGTCTCAAACGAACTGAGGCGGACACGGTGGAGTTTTGGGGGATGAGTGTACCTGGATATTCCGGACACAACTGTTTTTCCAGTTATATGAATTTAGATCGGCCGCTGTATTACAGGGAAGTAAAACCATCGGGAGGCAGGCAAATCGAACTATTGGAGCAAAGGATGATAGATCTAGGGATAGCGTGCTCGTTCTGTACGATCATTATGTGCTGACGTATGAAAGTAATGGAAGCTGCTGCTGCCTTGGGTTTATGATGTGCTTGGTACAAATTCGAATTTTTATTTTACTAATATTCTAATTTCAATTTTTTATTTTGCAATTATTCTTATCTCAAATTTATATTTTACAAATATTATTGTTTCAAATTTTTATTTTACAATTATTCCCTACCCCATTTCCCTCCCCATTAGAAATGCTTTTGTGAATTGGATTATTTGTTTGTTACGCTTTTACGACGAAACCGCTTAACCGATCTTCTTAAAATATTTTACATATATTTTCATGGGCCACAGAGAATAACACGGGGATTTAAATCTAACATAACTAGAGACTGCAGGCTAGTGCTAATAATAAAATTAATCTTAATGTTCTCAGAAATGCAAATTTCAAAGATTTGATGAAACAATGTTTACCATAAAAACATAAGCACCAAGCAATGACAAATTTCAACGGCGAAAGCAGTGCCCCTGTAGCGTAGTGTTTAACGCAGCCGCCCGGATTGTGGAGAGTGCTGGGTTCAATTCCCGCCTGGGGCAGGTCGATTTTTCAGTGTATTTTTTTCTAGTTTTCAAAACAAATGATATTAATAATAAAAAATTCAACTCTTCAAAAGCAAATGACAGCCTTAAAATAAAATAATAAATTATAGCTGTCTCCCAGCCTATAGATTCAAAGTTGATATCCGATGTAGATCGAGGGATTCATTGCGAAAACCACTCCTATGACAACTAAATAAGGTTGGTAATCTTATGGTGTTATGTTTAATGTCATATAGACTATACAGTTGGGACAAAATATCCGAATGCGGTTGTTTCGAGCACGTGGTGACCGCACTCGTAACGACACTCATGTCAATTTAAGGCCCCTATTTATACAACAAAAGAACAAAACCCATTTAATTTTGACCCAGTTTCGTTTTATTTATTTATTTAAGTAAAGAGAAACTGGGGCAAATGTATGATATATTTATTTTCTGTTTAAGAAACGCGATTTCTATATAAACATTTTTTGTTTGAATTGGTCGAATTTTTACAAACTACTGCATTAAGGTCGTAGCGCACTTATCGTCTTGGAAAGCCTTTTTTTAGTTATGAACGCTACGGAATGGTGACAACGAAACGGCCATGGACGGAAAAATAAAAAAGCGATAGGTACGGTTCAGAGTTGTTAAGTGTAACCTTTATTTTATTTATTTATTTAATAATTTATTGTACACATAGAAAAAATAATGGAAAACACAATAATAACAATGTACAAAAGGTGTGGCTTTTTCTAAAAGAAATCTCTTCCAACCCACCTAGAATTGGAGATGTGATGATGACCTTTATAGGTTACTCCCACAGACTATCCATTTTTTTATGTTAAATAGGCTGGGCGTTTGGTCACAATCACGCCTGATGGAAAGCGATGATGGGGCCTAGCTAGAGAGGTACACGCTCGCCAGATGTCCAGATTATATTGATCCGGGAAAACAAACCTCGGCAAGGAGTTCCACTCCTTAGCTGTTCGCATAATGAATTTCAACCAAATAGATTAGAACCCTCAGAATATGGAACAAGGTGGAAAACATATTGAAGAGTTTATCAGCATTTATTCTGAATTGCAGCTATCTCTTTCTTGTGTCAATACTATGCCACTTACAGAAACATGTCCGCCAAAATACTGACGCGGACTAAACGTGTTGAAACACACTCCATGTTCGTTGGAAGCTTAGTAAAGCAGGTTCTATACTAAACTTCCAATGAGCTCTCTTTGTTTGTTTGGGGCATTTTTTTACAAGGAATATTTCAACAATCGTATGCGGTATGCCATGTAGTTCTAAGCGATTTATTTGGATGGACAAAAAATTTCGCGAACACAACAACCTCGTCTACATTTGTATTGGAAAACAACATCCTTGCGGAAAAATACGCTGGCGTAAGCTAGTATCTGTATCATGAATTTTAGTTCTATTGTGTACTTAAAATCAAATAAAATATTATAATAATAACACTCAAATCAAATCTTAAAGCTCTATAAAGTAAGTGCCCATACATTGTGTCATGCCTCAAATCGAACTGTTATATCAATTTTCGTGTAACTTGAGAATCGGAACTATTTTCCACGCTACATGAACTTTCAACAATAACTGTTCAATACAATTTACGCCAGAGAAATAGTAACAAGCGTTTTAATTTACTGTTGGTTCATGTTTGTACAACTTCAAGTTTATAGCAATAAATATCACATCTATTGCAATATTTTGAAGGTATGAGCATTTGATCAAAGCTAGTAACAAATATGGAAAGATGACGACCTTATTTCATATTTTATATTTCATTGATAGTAAGAGAGGAACTGGACTATATGTGTGACATTAAAATTGCAGGGTAAAAGATTAAACAAGTGAAAGAGTTGTTATATGATGGTTCTGTATTTAGGAGAAATGGAAAGTGTGACAGTGATATTGGAGAACGAGAGAAAACTGAGAACATAGTGAGTAGGGCTTTGCACGCATTTATGAACAGTCAGAAGGTGTCTTAAAATGGACAATTGGCCGTGTGTGACAGTGTGCTGGTTTCACATGTGTGAAAGTATAAGTTGTTGGAAGAAGAGGCATGAAAGCAGAGAGCCTTGAGGAGCATGGCTGAGGTAAAATTGAATGTGACGTGATAAGAGAGAGAAATGGTGACAATGATCAAGAAATACCTACTTGGATGATTAGAAGAAAGAATGAAGGAGAGGAAAAGGCAAGTGGAAGTAAAAACGGGGAAGACCTAGGAATATTTATCGACCAAATCGTAAACATTTTAAGGAAAGGCCTGGTCAAAATTCCTACTCCCAATCGCCGATCATGTATGAGAACCAGTGAACGCTTAAGAGAACTGATTGGAAAAGAAAATGTATAATGGTTAATCAACATGGTACTGCCTTCTCTAGCACTTTAGCTTTTTGTCAGGCCACCGGCAATGCTGCGGGATTGTGTGGGTCCACCTTAAGGATGGAATGAAATTGAATGGAAGAAAGGCCTTGTTATCCTGATCTTACGTCAATGTCAAAGTGGTTATAATTACTTTCTTATACTGACTGCATCCATATAGCCATCGAATCAAACAATCCAATTAATATCTGTTGTTCTTAGTCTTTCATTCAATTGGAAATCACTGAACTGTAAATCCGCAGCTGAAACTAAGGCTTGTAAAGTTTTCAGTGGAGCTTCGCAATTTTCTAGGACTATCGGAATTTCACAGTTGAGCTGGTGTTGTGGTAATTTATACTGTCGGCATCTGCAACTTTCGATTTAGGTGAAAAAATTAAAGAAGTTTTCCTATAAAAATGACTAGCCAAAGTTTAGATTATTTGCATAGAATTTAGTGCAGTGAATAAGTTAATAAAAAGGTACATATAAGATATGTTGTGATGTTTTGTATATAATATATACAGGATGTCAACCTTCCCATCCTAACATAAATAATCCTAATAATAAAAAGTTAGGTTAATTAAACAAGGGGTCCACGTCCGGAAGTCTCCTGGTGGCGGACCCTGGTAATGAGGTGGTAACTTTCTCGGCGGGTGTGTGGCTTTTGATGTCAAGTGTGTGCGCTTGGCATTCGAAGTCACATGCCATCGTCGAGTTGTTTTTGTTTTCCCACCACGGCTAGTTTCGGACGGCCGTTTTCAGGGCCACGACCGCGCCCGATGACCTCGGGTGCGGCCCGATGGCTGCTCCCGGTGTCCTCGTCAGGAGGACGCGCCAGGTCGAGCAGCCGTCGGTGAGGAGGCGGCCTATAAGGCCGGCGTCGGCCAGCGGCCCACAGGGGCTGGCGTTAGGCCTTAGCCCCTGTGGGCTGCTGGCCACCAATTGGTGCACAAGGAGTGCCTAGACTGGCAGCGTTGGGACGGTCTCGGTGTAGTTGCGCTCACGTGTGCAGATCCCGTGCCGTCCCGCAATAGCGCACTCGAGGCAGGCCGGGAAGGATGTTTAGTGGGTATGAAGGGAACGCCTTTACCTCGAGTCCCACATATCCCCTGCGGTTGGCATCACCCCGCAGGACGATGTGTAAATGCAGTTGACCTCCCCGACAATTAAAAAAAAGGTTAGTTAAACAAAATATATGAAAAATTTCAAATTTAATTTTATAATTTTGATAACACTCAAAAATTCATATGACTATGTTAGCATTGGTTACACCATAAAGCAAATTCTTTCAATGTAATTTTTTTTTCAATAAACAAGTACCTATTTATCAGCCTAGAATAGATAATTAAGTAAGGCAAACTAACATTTTTGGCTCGAAAGGCGGCAGGGTTTTTACAATTAAATTATTAACTAACTACAACACATAACATAGTCCATTGAAATAAGGTTTTTTTTTAATTTACCAGAGACACATCTAATTGTTATTTTTAGCACTTCTTAAGTCATAACGCTTACAAACCTTCATAGGTAGTTTTTAAGTTGTGACAAAAGTATTTTGATATTGTCTACTTTTAAATAGTTTTTCGAGTACACTTTTGATTTAAAATTTGCCTTAAAATCATTTTGGGATTCCTCAAGTTTCCATAACACCTGCTAATATTAACAAGCGGTGACCATGTAGATATCGACAACGAGAGGAAGGTTGTCTGATTTTATTTTCAATTTTATTTATAAGTAGATACCTATTTCGGCCTTATTGTCATTTGTTTTCAAGTGAAAAAACGATTTAATAATCCACGTGGCACAATACATTATAGATTAAATTGTTTCACTTCGATGTAAGAACAGACTGAAGGATTGTTCCTTTGCTGTATAATTACAAAAAATGTTATGTAATATTGTTTGATATCGCAATATATTATTTATGTCATAGAAACAGACATGACTTGATTAGAACAGCCCATTTTGTCAACCCTGAGACCTATAAGTGGTTGTACTCAACATATTTATGGTTTATCGCTACACGTAACGTCTACTAATACCCGGGTATAAATTTTCGCAGTGGGCGGTCAGAGAGACCGCAAAAGCGTCTTGATGCGATTTCCGGGCCACTTTTAGGGGAGTTTCCTACACTATATAAATCCGAGTTAGAGCGGTCGTAAGTACCGCACAGAGTTTATTGCTGCATTCAGTTAGGTTGAGAGCAAAATTTAATGACATATTAGTCGTGTTTTTATTCATAAACAAGAACTGTCTTGTAGTTTGCGAGTTTTCAGAGAGAATTATGACCATCGGTACAGGTGAAATGCAGTACTTATAACAAGTTATTATTACCTTTAGAGAATCATAAACCTATTTTTAAATAAAATTCGACAGTTGAAGATGTCGAAAATCGAGCTATTTAGGTTCACCGACAGAAATAAAAAAAACTATCTGATATCTTACCAGTTTTAACGAGTATTTCCATTTTTGTACTATACGAGCACTTCAAGTTAAAGGCGCATTTTAATAATATTAATATACTTACACGCCTCAATACAATTACTTGTATCCAGCTCAATTAAAATATCAGAACTTGTGATATTCTTTTTATGTTTGGTTGGCAAGCCGTAAGTCTCCTCACGGTGCAACCCATTAGGATCTTTTCTGACTCTTCTTTCCTTTTACTCTTTTCGCTCTTTGACTATTTAGGCCACCAGCTTAACTATATTCATGGGCTTGAAGAGTCTGTAACTCGACTTGACTAACTCGTGTTTATGAGCTTAACGATACGAAAATGCCAAAACCCGTTACATATTACAGTGGAGACTATACCAACAACATAACACTAATTGTCCTCATAGGCGACGCGCTACAAACTATTAATTTGAATAACAGATGTTATGACCACATTACACCGTGAATTCATAAGACAAAATGGCCAATTATTTGAAATTATTACATAGGATCATTTTCTATCAGTGTAATTTGTAATTCGAGTTCCATAGAAATCTTTATTAAACCCCATAATATAATGTCGCATAATGTGAATTAGTCGCGATAATAGGGGAGAATAAGCCCCCTAAAATGAAATTTTCCTCACATAAAATGGCTGAGACGATGTTACGACACCCGAGTCGTCTAGTGTTGTGCCGGTGTGAATAAATTTTTGTGTAGGTATTCACTTATTTCTTCGCTTCTTTGTGTTCGTGAAGAATAAAATTTATACTTATATTTTTTTGACCACTATTATTGTTGATCGCAGATGGTCATTACAGCTGGAGTTTTAAGTAGGCAAAGGAGAGTTTCTCCCGAGTTCTTGTTGCAAAAACACGTGTTGAGAGACTTCATTTTAAACTCAATCTACTGTACAATTGTCGGTTACTTTATGTAATCTTCACTTGATATTGGCGCAATGCGTAATCTTTATGTGTCACGATTGATTTTAATTTAAAAGAAGAAGTAGTAGGAAAGGAGCTTGGGGGGTCCAGCCGTGTTATTTTATAAAAAAGTCACTTTTCACTTCGCATCTCACCTCAAATTCACTCACGTCAAATGCTAACGAATATTTCACAAAAAAAAGGATTTGTTAATCAGTATTATTCTCTAAATTACATTTATTAGATGGATTATGGCTAACTTCGTTTCCACTTAATCCGACAGGACTAAAAGGATTTTCTCTTAAATTTGACAGGTGACATAGAAGTGCCTACCGAAGTGAGAAGTGAGATTTTCATAGTTTATCATTTTTATTATTTCTTCGGTTGCATATAATAATTCACTTAATATTTAAATGAAAGTTACTCAGCATAAATGCTAAAGACCGTGTTTTGATTGTATTTTATTCAACAATGATATGTCGTTGTAGGTTATGTAATGTTCAATTACCTATATGCACTAAAGTTTCTGGTGAAAATCGCAGTATTAAAGCCTATTTAGTTTTATACCTAGTACAATGACAAAATATACTGGTAGTATAAACAACTAAAGATTAAGTTATTTTAAGCGTAAGAATAAGCACACCAGCACATCACTAGAGTCAACTAAATAGCGCGGGATCTGCGAACCCTTATGTTTCTTAATAAATTATGAATATTTACCATCACGCAGCGCTTTACGGGAACATAATTATTTTAATCTAACACAGAGAGTGTAATTTTGGAAATTGATGTCGTGGGCGGACACTTTAGCTTCTGAGGGTGTACGGTTGCAACACGTGCTATTTAAATTAAAAAAGTTTCACTTGACCTACTTATAAATTGGAGAAAGATCTTTTATCTTTTATTTCGTTGTTTCGCGGCTATTTACGTCACTAGAACTATAAAGATCTATTGTGATGATCCTCCAAGTAAGTTCTATTAAGGCTTTATATGTACTCCTTTAGCTGGAAACTATTTAAAAATGATAAGAATTCCTAACTTTGTTTTCTTTAAGGGTCACCTAACAGTTTCACTATACCTATTTTACAAAGCGATTGTACACACTATTAAACTATAAACAACTTTTAAAAAAAAAGTCGAACCGACTTCAAAAAGTATAAAAATAACATATTATTAAAATGTATGCTAGGTACCTGCTGTACTGTTTGAACCCGGTGCCAAGCCATGCCAATCGTTCAGCACCACGAGCCCCTCATCACCTAAGCTGGTGCGTTCGGTCGGCGCGGGATGGTGTGATCAATAAATGTGATGTGGCAGGCGGACCTATAGAATACCTAGTTGGCTTGGCACCGACTTCAAACAGTACAGCAGGTACCTAGCATACATTTTAATAATATGTTATTTTTATACTTTTTGAAGTCGGTTCGACTTTTTTTTTAAAAGTTGTTTATTTTTCTATTTTTAGTGTTTTATGTGGAATAATTGTTGTTTTTTTTATATATATTACGAGATGGCCAACAAACTTGCGGCCCACTCGGTGTTAAGTGGTTCCGTCGCTTATAGACACTTGCAATATTAACCATAAATCACTTAACATTAGAAGTGATTTTTGGGTTTTGTGCATAGTATGGTATGGTCCATACTGCCAGAGGTGATTTTATGTGTGAGAAAATGTTACAGTTTTGTACAAGTTTAACATCCAAATACTAACTTTTACGGTGCTTTGCCGTCCATCATCAGCTCACCTAACAAGCTGAAAGAATACAACTTTCGGTCTTTAGGTACCTACCTTTAATATTTATAGAATTATAATCCAACTCTTAATCGTTATGGACTTTCTCCTTCCATCATCAGCTCACCTGAATAGCCTGAAAGAATACAACTACCGCTCTTTAGGTACCTTTAATATTTAAATAATCATCAACCAACTCCTAACAGTTAAGGAGTTATTCCTTCCATCATCGGCTCACCTGATTAACTTGAAAAAATACAACTAGCGGTCTTTACGTGCCTATAATCTTTAAAGAATTATCATCCAACTCCTAACCGTTAAGGAGTTTTTCCTTCCATGATCAGCTCACCTGAATAACTTAAAAGAATACAACTATCGCTCTTTGGGTACCTTTAATATTTAAAGAATTATCATCCAACTCCTAACCATTAAGGAGTTTTTTGTTTCATCATCAGCTCACCTAAATTACCTTAAAGAACACAACTATCGGTCTTTAGGTACCTTTAATATTTAAATAATCAACAACCAACTCCTAACAATTAAGGAGTTTTACCATCCATCATCAGCTCATCAACATGAGAGGATTACCACATGCAATCATAATAGAATTGCTTTATAAAAAATATGAATAACCCTCCCTTTCCGTTGTTTTTCGAGGGTTGTTCTCGATTTTTCTAGCTTTGCATCATCAGATCCTGACTTGGTAACACTGGGACCACCTCAGGAGTACACTATCGAATAAAAAAAGAATTTTGAAAATCGGTCTACAAATGACAGAGATATCGGTGAACATACATTTACCTTCCATCATCAGCTCATCAACATGAGATGGTGACTACCAGACGCAAATGCTAGTATAGCTTTAGAAAAAATATGAAAAACGTTGTACATGCCTATAAAATTTGAGGGTTGCCCTCGATTTCCCTGGCTTCCCATCATCAGATCCTGACTTGGTGACAATGGGACCACCACAGGAGTAAACACTATCGAATAAAAAAAGAATTTTGAAAATCGGTCCAGAAATGACGGAGATATCGGTGAACATACATAAAAAAAAAAATACATACAGACGAATACAGAACCTCCTCCTGTTGGGAAGTCGGTTAAAAAGAAGTTTGATTGTGAAACCAAAACTCAACCGCAAGTACACTAATTCATATCAAATGCTAAAATTGCTTGCAACTTGGATTCTTTCGATATTGTCTGGATCGAGAATATGTCTCCTTAAATGTCGGTTTCTTTTGAGAATGAGAGGTTCACAAAAGCTCAGGATCAGGAAGATCTTAGTAGAATATTTGTTTATTTTCATTTCTAGCCCTGAATTAATAATAAGAACAGATTTTACGTAAAGTGTTTTTTATTATGACACTGATATGATATTAGCGTGTACAACAAAGGGTGCGTCCACATCTTTGTATTGCTGGCAATGATGCAACCGTTTCCGAAGTTGCAAGTTTTGAGAAAGTATTAATACTTTCTCACAACTCGCAACTTACATAATTACCTATATAGCCATGTAGAGAATGTAGAGAATTGCAGAGTAGAATAAAATCAACCCATATCCTCCAATGGGTGTCATAGTAGGTGACTAATGGATCAGCAAATGGGTATTGATTTCTGTGTTCTGTGGTATTGATCATCTTATACTCCGTCCACCAATTCACATTGGGCAAGCGTGGTGGACTACTGCCTAATCTCCTTCGATGACAAGAAGAGCCTTGTGTTCCAGCAGTGGTTCGAATTATAAAGGCTGTTATGATGACTATGTTATGGCCGTTATTATTACGACCTAATCAGGTTATTTTTAACCCGCCCATTAATTACGCCACTGGATTTAAATAAAATACAAAATTAAAAGCAAAGAAATGCAGTCACTTCCGAGCGTCAAAAAGAAAAGCTAAAAATATTTAATTCTCTCCTAGAAATTGCCTTATTTTAGAAATCCCAGGTGCAACCAAGCTCAAGTACATTCAGTTTTAATTAAGTAACCCTGTCATAATCCACATGAGCCGGCAGGCCAAAAAAGATTTCTTTATCCCAACCCTAATACATTAAGTAAGATTCGGAATTTTCTGCGTCTTCCCTTGTTATTCTTCTCTGTATTTTTATGGTTTGATTCGTAATACTGTGACGTATACAATAGTGTCCATTTTCGTTATATTAAGGTCTATTGTAAGGTTAGAATAAGTTATATAAGTATTTGGGCCTTATTATTTTAGACCGCTCAAGTTTGGTAGGATTTAAGTTATTGTCGCCATATACGTTATAAATATAGTGACGTAGTGCTACGTTGTTCTAACACTTCTGATTTTCGTGGTGGGACAGACAGAGCCCATAACCGCCGCGCTCGTAGAAAGTGGAGGGTCGTGATAATTAATCGACTCTGCGGCAAAATACAGCACGAGTTGTGGTGAGTGTGAATGGACCGTGCTAAAAATGGATTTTCATACAACTTTTCCCCCTGCATATTTAGGTCGAAGAAAAGATCAACTTTCTCTTTTCAATTTGAGGGAATAATAGCTACTGTTCTGATCAGGTGTAGCATAGTACATTATTCACCGTGGGACGAATCGAACTTTCTCCCAAGTATTACATAGTGCTTTATACTACACCTGTGAGGAACATTCAAAAACTTGTTAAATTGAAATAAGCAGTACTTATATAAAATTATAAAGATATTATGATTATGTAACACTAGTTGCAGAAGTTCTGCGAAACACCGGCCAACCAATGGCCTGGTAGTTGATGCAGCGCGCGTCCCTGCCGAGCACGGCCGCCGCCGCCTCCGCGCGCTGCGGCGGACGCCGCGTAAGAAATAGATTTTCATACAACTTTTCCTCCCGCTAAACACGTGAGAAATGGAATTTCATACAACTTTTCCTCCCGCATATTTAGGCCGAAGAAAAGATCAACTTTCTCTTTTCAATTTGAGGGAATAAGATCTACTTTTCCGATCAGGTGTAGTATAATAAATATTTTTTAGTATAAATAGAATTAACAAGATGAACGAAAAGTATAATTATTATTTAGACAAAAGCGTGGGGTGCTCATTTTAATTGTACCGACCGAATATTTTCAAGAACTGATGTTATGATATCATTGAGCGCACCCTACGCTTTTCTCTAAATAATAATTATACTTGTCGTAAATATTTTTGTTTCTATGTAGGTAGGAATACTAATATAATAATTTTGACTTTTAAGTTCAATTTATAATTAAAGCTTGTATTTTAGTTTTTTTTTTAATTATTGTTTTGTATTGTTTTAATATCGGATTAACCAAAAATCAAATGTACGTGGTTTAAATCCCGTTTTCTTTCATTCAAATTTTTTAATTATTATTTATTTTCTACTTTTTGGTGCTATTTATTACTGCCAATGAAAGTTCATAAATTATTAAATAAAACTCGCCAACTAAAATGACAACGACGACAGCGCCATCTAGTGACGTATAACTGAACAAACATTTCAAACATTTAATTTATTGGTCCTGGCGATTCTAATCAGGATAATGGGATATTCTTATAGAATTGTTGTAATGTCATCGGTCTTTGATAAGTCTTCTTCTTCTTTTTTAATTAAATGGCGTTCGCGACATGTAACGCATTTTGCCAATATCAAGTGAAAATGTGCTTTTAAGTAGCAGACAATTGTACGGTAGATTGAGGTTAAAAGTGGAGTCTCTCAACACGTGTTTTTACAGTAAGATCTCGGGAGAAACTCCTTGATAAGTCTATAAAGTTTAAATGAAATATGACCTTGTAAAGTGGATCAAAATTGCGTACAAAGTGTAGGTTACAAACATACAAACAAGCAAACATACAGGTGAAGCTTAAAAAAGCGTGTTAAAAAGACGACGCGACGGTCCGTTGACGTTTCGTAGTAGCGTTCATAACAAAAATCATAGATTTATAATTCCTGACGTTAAAAGATTGGCAATGAATCGACTAGAGCGGTAGAGCGAGACCACAAAAATGCACCAATGTGTAAAATAGTAGATAGGTACTGAAGTCTGACTTCAGATCATATAATATGATCTGAGAGTCTGACAGTTGCTGTATTTTCTACGTGACTGACAGGCCTACTTAGGCCACCTGTACGTGAAATAGTCCCGTCTATCTATCTCGCTCTAATATTCGCGTTAGTATGCTCTTTCTCTTTCACATTGCTGATCTACAGTTTCCTATATCTATGGTAAAAATAGAGGCGTTTCCATTCCGAGCTGATAAGTGTGCTATGATTCCGAAGTAAGTGCTTTGTACACTTTTTTAACGTCGACATATTTAATTAAATAAAAACACGTTTTCTGATTATAAGATATAAGACATATGACACATTGTTTAAAATTGCATAACTCAAATAAGATATTTTAGGATGGATGAAGAAGTAAAATAACTTCAAAAAACTATTAATTAATATTAAATTATGCGTCACTATAACTTCCCTCGTTTAACTATGACAGGTCCATACTACCTATCCAAAGGTTGCTGGACTAAATCGCTCATATATGTAGTAAAAAAACTACAATACCTTTCTTTATTTTCTGGTGTTTTTATGATTCTTTTATTTATTGACGATTACTTATAAAAGTCAGTGCAAATAAGAAACTTTTGATGTTGTGTTGGACAATTTTGGCACGCTTAAAACCTAATACAATAACATCGTAATAACAAGACTATAGACGATAGAGAATGAACTTACTTCGGCAATACTTGATTTACATGCATATATAATTTTTATAATTCGCGTGCCTTTCAAAAGTGTATTATATCTTAATCAGGGCTACGGATTTAAAACAAAAAAAATATTTGAAATAGTACTAATATACTGAAAATACGAATTACAATGTTTTATCTAATAACTAAATTAACTTTTGGTTGGTTGCTAACAAGCAGAGGCAATAAATCTATATTTGTACCAATTTTCATCAAAATCGGTTCAGTGGTTTAGACGTGAAAGCTTAACAGACAGACAGACAGACAGACAGACAGACAGACAGACAGAGTTACTTTCGCATTTATAATATTAGTAAGGATAAGGATAAGGATTAGTAAGGATTAAGTTAGTTGTAAAAATACAGTCGATAACACTAAAAACTAATATTTTGTACATAGGGCGAAATGCGGAATTGTTATGCGGAATTTCTAAGAATCTTTAAGATGAACTTAACCCACTTACTCCTACCAGGTGTTATAGCACCGCTCACATTTAATTGTAATTACCCTCAAATATAAGATTTTAAAAGGGATATTTCTATCGAAATTTTCAGCTTATCTCATTTTGTACTTATCAGAGATTGATTTTAGGCAGTTGTAACAAACAAAATAAAATTATTTTGTAGCATAAACTGTGTTTTAAAGGTGCAGTGATATTATAATTTAACTATGTCTGATAAAAAGGTAAGCTATTAAAAATATATTCGTTTTTTAGTATGTCTTTGGCATATGTTATTTTAATATGAATGCTATTTACCCAAATACAAATAAGTTGATTGTGTTATTGCAATATTACATTTTTTATAGGTTCTGAAACCGTATCGGTGTTATAACACCTGGTAGGAGTATCAACGTCTAATATATTTTGGTATTATATTTTAGATTAAATCAGAGGAAGGCGTTAAAGCTCATCAAAAAAAAATTGTGTGCGTGTAACCTTTACGCGCGATTGAAGTAAAACTTCTTTGACGTAGATCACTGAAATGATTAAATTTTAACTGAAAAAAAAATAAAATATGACAGATACTTACGACCAATCGAAATTACTATTTTTAAATAGCGGAAACTACACAGCTATAGAAAAATAACAACTGTTACTAGGCAACCGCCATCAACGTCAATCAAATACTGAGCGTTACTTCCGTTAGAAAAATCTGAGTTACCCCCTAGTCGCGCCTAAAGAAGTTTTACTTCAATAATAGAGAAATTGGATAAAAAGTACAATGAAACGACCTTGCCAAGTGTTATTGCTATTTTGCCTTTGATAATGAAAATGCAGACGTAACAGATGAGAATTCTGGTGACGAAAACATCGTGGAACTGCACAATTTTTCCGGTTCGCAGCCCAGAGCCGAAGCTCAGGCCATTTATATGAGTTTTATTCAGATGATGAAAATAATAATGTGACTGTTTTATTTAGCTAAAAAGACGCACCGAACCAAGCGCTTTAGAAAATAATGTCTCTACTTAGGAGTAGAGACATTATTTTCTAAAGCGCTTATTTTTTTTAAAACTGCTGATGTTCCTGTTATAGGTAACAGGAACATCAGCAGTGGTGAAAAATAAAGAGTATACTTGGCGTAATAGGGATAATCCTAAAGAATTTTTTCAATTATCTGACCAAAATATATGTCTTTACCTAACCTCTATTCGTGATGAAAAGTGCTATTTTCCTCTCATTGTCATTGTTTAGATATGGCCACTGACAATAGGCACTTAATAAATGTGTAGGCAATATGGAAGGGATTACGATCATCTTACTTTTCGAAGGGTTGTTGCTAGGGCTTTTTAGTAGAGACCTAGAAGAAAAATGATAAGTGTGGATCTTGTCCCTCTTTCTACTCATGGCGAAAGTTCAAAATTTGACAGATTGGACCATACCATTTAATAAAAAGAAAAATGTTTGACTCGTAAGGTCTGCAAAAAGAAAACTAATTCCCTTTGTAGGAAGTGTGATGTTGATTTATATATTTTAAAAAATTGTTTATTTGCGTATCATACTCCTATTTAAGTTAAATATGATCATGAGAATAAATGAAAACAATTCATTAAATGTTTTTAATCCAATCCTATCCTCACCCGTTAGTACCACAGTATAGTAGTGCATTCTCCTACCAGGTGTTATAACACCACCCATTTTCCGGCTTTCCCAAACGTCTCTGATTTTTTTCATGATTTTTGTCGTAACTTTAGAAGTATAAATAACAACATACTAAAATATTATCAAGATCCGTGATGGTAAATAGTTTCAGGAGTATCTGGGTTAATAATGAAAACAAAGGGGTTGAGCAGAGCTTAAGGTAACATTTAGTTACACATAATACCACATCTGGCAGTATGGACCATGCGATCCTCCAAAATAGTGACCAGTTGCCAGTCTGTCGCTTGTGGTTAAAATTGGTGCTGCTAATACATAGTTTCCGATATTTGAGTAAGTATTAAATGAATTTAATTTAATTTTTGTTGTTTCCGTCTGAAAAATATTGAAAATTCCTTATTCTCGTATAGCAGTTGCTTATGTCAATAGTCCTTTTCTTCTACGCAGCAAAGACGTAATTGCCGAAAACAACATATAACTGGATTATCGGGACGGTATTTCTTTCGGACAAAAGTGATCCCCTCGATGGGAGGTTCGTTTAAAGAAGTAATTACACAAGGAGCAAGTTTCGGCGTTCTATGTAGTAGGCATGGATTTAAATTTGGCATAACACCAAATTGACTATTGAATATTTTTATTTGAAAAAAAAAGTAGTTATTAAAAAAAGGTTTTTTTTATTTAAGAATTCACTAAAAGAAAATAAAACTACAACACCAAAAATCACTAAGATACCGCCAGTGTGCCAAAATGTAGGTTGAAAAAATATATCATATTGCACACTAATAATAACAACACGACAAGTAAAGGAGAAATATCCTAAAATAAAATATTATACATATAACTAAAACGATGCGTAGGCAACAACACACTATAAACCTTTCACAAAATACACCACAAAACTATTGTGTCTAGTGTGGCCCATTACAAGATGTAAGTTACTTCCCAAAAAGTGCCAATTCGATCGACTGTGTAGCATACCCAATTATTCTATAATTACAAAAAAAAAGGCTCTAAAACTCTTACTTTTAATACATTACAAGATGACAAATAAACTTGCGGCCAACCTGGTGTTAAGTGGTTACCGTCGACTAATAAACATTTGCAATATTAAAGGTAAATCACTTAACACTGCAAGTGCATTGCCATCCTGGGGACTGAGATGATATGCCTTCCATGCACAGTAATTGCATTGGCTACCTTTCCCTTCAATCTGCAACACAGCGAACTGCTTCACGTCAGAAATTAGAAAGGCAGTGGTACCTACCCAGACGATCCTACATATGGGTCTACCACCTAGTTAAACTCTTTTCCTGATTAAAATATTTTGGCATAATTAGTATTCAAACACGAATTTTCAAATGATTTCAATGAACGAAATTGAGAAATATTTGAAAGTAAACCCGTATCTACCGAATACAGTTGGAAAAGCTATGGAAAAACATATTCCGTGAATTGTTTTGTTAATAGAAAATATGGGTACGTAGTAGCAAATTAAATACTCCACAAATTCATTAGCATTGTTTACACCAATTTCGTTAAAAAGCTCACATAATTTGTGTACAAAAACCTTTTATAAGCTGTCGGCATAAAAAACAAATTAAAGTCATTATGGCGCGCCACAACACGGGCTTATTAAAACGTGTCTAATTTCTGAGTGGGCCCGCGACACCATCAGTATGCAGGACGCGCGCCGCCCGCTAGTGATAACGTAAAATTCGTTTCGACGAACATCTTGCTAATAGAGTTTCACTAATTTATAAGAACGTTAAGCCAGAACCGCCCGACCACCGTAAAACTGTCCGCGGCGGACGCAAAAAGGATTTTGTTACACGCTGTTACATATTTGATAGGACGCAATCTTTGTGAGCGAGGTAAACACGGTTAATTATGTACGGAGCCCGGCGGGATTCGTGACGATGGCTATTGTTTCTGTTAAATATTTTAATGTCTACGATGATTTGTTTGCAAAAACAATCTAACGTAACAAACTACGCGTATACACATTTCTTAATTAAAAACAATTGAAGCAGGGCTCGAGAAACGATGTAGAACGTGAACATGAACACAGCGAACCGTACTAAGTCCCAAAGAAAACTGTCATTGTTTGGGGAGAGGCTCACAATATTTTGATCGTTATTTAACGAATGTATTCTGAATTAAAAAAACAACATTATGTTCTTAGATAAATTTATGTTATAATTGCGGTCGCCCGCGGCTTCGCTCGCGTCATTGTTGGTTATCGCGCCAAAAAATATAATAAGTACTTTCCAGGGTCACTAATTATCTCCATGTCAGATTTCATCCGATTCAGTTTAGTGTTTTTTTTTCTACCCCATTGACGGCAAATAAGTATACAGTCCGCCTGATGGCAAATGGTCACCGCAGCCTAAAGACACTTGCAATACCAAATACGTGCGTTTCCGACCATGGCAAAATTTTCTTGTTACCTCCTAAAAGTTAGTTTAGATTCCTTTTCCTCGGTTGCTGATACAGCATTTTTAATCTCTCTGAAAGCAAGTTTTTAAATTTAAGTGAAAAACGTAAAATACACACGGACGAGAAACATGTCTTAATTTAAAAGAACTTAGTGTTCGCAGAGCAAAAATAAAATATAACTTTTATAGCAGTTTATCGGGCGCCATGCAGTGCTGTTTCATAAATGTCTCGCGCCAATCCACATGTTCCTGATATTGCTTCTATTACGATTGTATACTTTGAGTGTTGTTTGCCAATCCATACGTTATTAATATAATAATAGGTCTTTACCTATGAAATAGGCGGTTTTTTTTTACATACTAAGTTGTGTAACTTCTTTGATTTAGTAGCTATTTCTGTTTTTTGATTTTTATTAAGAATTAGGACTATAATGTTACGGATTTTCGTGTAGTAAAATTATAATTAATTAAATGTTTAATAAAAAAAATTAAGTTGCTCTTTTATTTGGTCAGCAAAATCAACTCTTGGAATCGTTGAAACTTATGGAGAGGGTTATTTCTTGTCTAAATTATTGATGCAATATTTAACGAAGTCTTACCAAGGTCTTGCCCAATTATACACTCCAAATTTCAAAATATTTTAAATAACGTTAGCATGGAAAATACATATATTTTTGAAAATCTTTATAAAAATTGGCGTTGTTCCATACTAACTCTATTTTTTTTAACTATAAACCCTAATGTTACCAAACTTGGAGGAAATAAACGAACAACCCTTGGCTAAGTCGACCATCAACCATTTGTGAAAAAATCAAGTCTGTCCATTAGTCATTAAATTGTCAATTTTGATAAAGTGATTAAAGAGTCATTTTCACATTTTTTTTCAGAATTTAGCATTTGAAATATAATTTAATTACAGACAAAATTCTTGTAAAAAATGTAGTTTAAAAAATATTCATAATGAGAATCTAAAACAACTATCGAATTAAAGAAATTGCAAGTTTAGGTACAAGAAAATAAAACACCAATTTCAAGGTAAGGACCTAATGTTATCTATTTTAAATTAACTCAATATTGCTTAAACCGATGAACTGATTTCGATGAAACTTGGTATGAAGACAGATACCCTGGAACTATGGTTACTATGGTCTATGGATATATGGTTACTAGAATGAAGTAATGATAGGAGAATACATTTTGGCTCAATGACCGACATCCATGCGGACGGAGGCGTGGGCGGATACTAGTATTTCATAAATACCCTATTCGTCGGATTGATGAATTATTTCACTGTACGTGATATCGGACAAATACCGTTCGATGGTGACGGCACTGTTGGACGGCGACGGCTCCGTGCCATGCATATGGGGCCAGGGCCCATAGACGTTTGAAAGTTCTATTTTTTTAAATAGAACTTTCAAACTAACCTAGAGCTCTGTTCAACCCCTTCTGGGAGGATGATTAATGTGTATGTATGTAAATTTGCTTAATTCAAAACAAATATTTATCGGTGTAGGAACAGTATACTAGCACATATACTATATATGTGCCTTTTTGGACTATAACCTATTTCTCTACCTAATTTCATCTAGATCCGTTCAGCTGCTGAGGCGTGAATGAGTAACAAATAATCACCCATCTTAACTTTTACATAGCAGTAAATTGATAACTCAATGTATCCTACAATGAGACATATTTTTAGCTTTCAGAATGATCTCAACGTTAACATCTTTTCACCAGTACGTATAAAAGACAACTCCTTATGCGGTTGATACATGAATCAGGAAAAACAGCCACTCACGTTACCTGGGCCATCCGGGTAGACTCCAGGATGTCTTAAGACACATCAAGGCGCGTCAAATAAACAGAAACGGCTTTCATATACTTTGTAACAATTTTAAAACCGGCAATTTGTTGATACATATATTGTTCGTGACAAGAACATACTTATTAGCAAAAAGTAGACCTTAATTAAAATTAAAAGTTAAATAAGTTAGACAAGTTAAAAAATGTAGGTCTATATTGATCTCATTCATAACAGTAACATAATAGCACAAAATATTTACAATTATATTACTGTTATGAATATTATATTTGTACTAGTGGTAGACCGCCGCTTCGCTCGCTTCATTGTCGGTTAAATTATAGCCTATATGTTATTCTGATGTATGAGATATATTAGGGGTTTAAGTATGAAATTGCCGTTTTATATGGAGAATTTAACGAAAATTCATTTTTCCATACAAACATATTTGCGATTTTTTAAGGAACCACAAATCTAAAATATGTATAATTTTGTCGATATAATTAGACAATATTAAGCTATAGGATACTTAGAGAAATAATTTGAGAAATGATACCTTTTAAAAAAAATCATATTTTTATAACGGAGGCGGGCACCTCTTAGGACGAGCTGTTCTTGAAGACGTATTTCTAGTAAAAAAATAAAAATAAGAATAAAATTTTATACATAAATATATATCCTTTCAATGAAGTTTAAAATAAAAAAAAATTATAATGAACATAGTTATTGTATTAAAGGAATTATACACTAATGAATAATGAGGAAAAAATCGGCAATTTCATATTTTAACCCCTATTATTATTGTAGAGTTTCATTGAAATCCGTTCAGTAGTTTTTGCGTGAAAGAGAAACAAACACATGTACATCTATACAAACTTGCACGTTTATAATATTAGTAGGATTATCAATTTTACCGCTTCCAATGTAGTTACAACATCCATGAAATGTGCCTCTTCTGTGCCGTGACTTCCTGCCTTTTCGGTATAATTCGCAAGTGCCTTAGACTGGCTATAGTTCTCCACCCTCTCACTCTCCGACGTAAAACAGGCGCTAAAGTAGTCTGTTGCGAAAACTAAAACAACCTGTACGACGAAGAAAAAGAATTATCTTATCGTACGTCTTTTATAAAGAAAAGTATGGGTCACTTTAATCTAATCCAAGTTTGACGTTTGAATGAGCAAACAACGAGACATAAGTTTTGTATTGCTGGATTATGATAATGTAGAAATGTTGGAAGCGAGTAACATTTTTTTAAGCTATAAAGTTAGCAAAATAAACTTAGGGGCAAACATGTTGTTTGGCGATTACGGCAATATCTAGTAGTCTAGTGATATGTCAGCATTTCTAGGCGCCCTCGAAACAAGGATCTAAATTTGGGGCAAAAAGCGTATGTAAATATTTTTTTTTCTTACGAAACTTAGTACTACTAACTTATGTTTATTGATGTAGTTATGCAGAATTGCATACATTATACATGAATACTTTAATAAAACGTTTTTCCAAACTTTTCTATTCACGGAAGAGATATTCACATGAAAATTCAGTATAGGCAATTAAACAAATGTTATATGTAAAGCTTTTTTATCAATAAATAGGTAATTTAAATGATTTTGTTACAAATATCATAATTATTTTTGCACCAAAATACACAAGTAATCTCGATAAACATTATACTCGGTTTTGTAAATAATATTCAATTAGTATAGATGCTTTAATAGAATAGAATGACTGCCATATTCGTTCGGTAGGCGCTAGTCTACTGCAACGCATCGTCGATGAACTACTATATCTGCTAATACTTATTGCAAATTTCCGCTGTCATTTCTAGTACGACTTTAGTCCACGTCAACACCACTGGCTCTCGTCGTAAAGCGAGGAGACGCGAAGATCGTAAACTTAAACAGGGCTTACTGCAGTTGTGGCCTCCTGCCATACGTTTGACCCTGCAGAGCCAATGGCTTACGAACGCCGTATAGCCTGTCTTACACCTAGTTTACTGAGACGTAAATCTTACAATTAAGTACAGGTTTCATTTAGCTTAAAATAACGTTACTCTTTGTTAGCTTTGCTGAGAGGAATTTTATTAATCATTCTTGTCGGCGTTTTTTATATGAAAAGGTCAAGCAAATGACCCCATTCCACCTGTTGGTAAGCAGAAATGGAGTCTAAATGGGAAGATAGCTGGTGCGAGAGATAAAATGCCGCGCTAGCCACCCTCGCCTTGCCGATCTGCAAGGTGCTTCTTCACGCCTCTTTGAATGACCCATGATTTTAGGATGGAGAAAGACATATAATATTATCAATTAGCTCAAAATACAATATAAAATGTAAGTATGATTTAATGAATTTACTTTCTGAAGATATATAACGAAACTTCTAGATAAACATTAGGAAAACATCGGTAGGTATGTAAAGATCCCGATAGAGAATGCTCCCCTAGGACATATGCCTTTTGCGGAAAAAATAACAAATTATATTAGAAAAATAGATTACTGCTCAATTTTATTTATATTATCTTCTCAAAATTTTAGTATTTTAATTTGTACTCAAAGGCGTAGATGAAAAATATAATTATAATATCCTCGAGTAAGCTTTTAATGCTATAGGTACTGAGTAATTAATTACAGTAGATATGGTAATCTTTATTTTGTAATTTTTAAAGACCAACGCTAAAATCTCAAAAGTTAACTTATGCAACTGTGTGTTTGTTTGTTTTCATAGCTCCCAAAGAACTACTATTATATATACTATTGTCTATATGTGCACTTAGAACTTTTTAACTACGCAACGGATTCCAATGTGAATTTCATCATTAGATAGAGTGATGCAAGAGAAAGGTTAATATGCTGAATTTGTAAACATTAAAGTAAGTATTCTGACTACAATCCGTGCGAAGCCGGGGCGGGTCGCTAGTTATTTTAATTCTACTATTTGAATATTAAGAATCCAAAATTAGGATTTTTCACCCAGATTGCTGACACGATTTAGAGCGTAACTCTGTGCTGGTTGATTGTTCACTGGAGGTGTTGACTATGCTAAGTCAACCTTTTTACGGTTCCATACATCAAAGGGAAAAAACAGAACCCTTATAGGATCATTCTGTTGTTCGTCTGTCTGTCAAGACTCTTTTATGTCGGGAACGGGTGGAGGTATCTAGTGCTAATTAAAACCATATACTCAAGTCTCCAGTCCCTTGAACCTATGAAAAAATAAAACTTCTAAGCTTACGCAAAAAAAAGATACGGCCGTTTATGCCGCAAAAAACGTAAATTTCGACACTCTCAAGGGAAAATTTACAGGATACTTCCCGTTGACCTAGAACTATGAAATTTGGCAAGTAATATCGTCTTATACTACAGGTACAGGAAAACTCTGAAAACTATACATTACCTAATAAATCGGCGAGGTTGGCTTTTATCTCGGGAGCGCGTGGAGGTATCGTGTTTAAATAAAGAGTCTATAGCCCCTTGAAGCTGTGAAAAAATAAAACTTCTAAGTTAACGCAAAAAAAAAAAAGATGCGGCTGTTTATGCCGCAAAAAATCCAAATTTGTATGGAACCCTCGGTGGGCGAGCCCGACTTGCACTTATTTTATATTTGTTTTTTTTATATTGTTTATGTATTTTTTGGTATCTGTTTTGGTTTGTTTTTTTATGATTGTATGTTTTGTTACTATTTCATATTACACGTGTGATTGACAAGAAGTAGAAAGTTTTATATTAGAGGTTTTTTTTTCCATTTGCAACAGGAACTTTTTTGAGTTTGATGACCCTTTTATATCGGTGAGGCATTGCATGACCCATACTGGCAAAGGTGGCTTCACGTGTAACCAAACGTTATCTAAGGGCTTTGCTTAACTCCTTTAATATTTTGCCCGTGATTTTATGTACTCTTGTGATCATACATACACTATGAGAACATTCTCACTGTACTTTTACTACTCGTACCAATTTTACGCTAAAGTACACTTCAAGTTAAACATACTTTATCTGTCAACTGTACTGAACAGTTCGCGAGTTCATTAAGCAACTGCTCTTCAAGTTAAACACTCGTGTTATCAACAAGTCTGTAATTGAAAGAGGCATTCAAACATTCTATTATTTTGTGAAAAGAATATTCCTTAGGATATAAATTTTTATTTGCCTGTTATTTGGACCATTAAATTGGTATATTTGTGAAATTGTATTTTTTTTTAATTATCAGTTTTCCATAAACTAAACGTTTGAATGAAAGTTATCGAATATTTATTAATCTTTACCCCTACCAAATGCAAAAGGTAATATAATTTGATTACCCTAGTAGACACGAATACACTTTTACACCGTAAACCAAAATAAATTTAAAATAAAACAAATATTTTTAAAACCAGAAAAACTACACTGAAAAAAAAATCGACCCCGCCAGGTGCGAATCGATTGAGATTGCGGAGGATTGCTGGGTTCGTTTCCCGCCTGGGACAGGTCGATTTTTTTTACTTTTTCTAGATTTAAAAATATTTACGCGTTTGTAAACGCAAAAAAATATTCCATAAAACACAAATAGCTAAAATTTGTTTGTGTGTCTGTGTGTGTGTTGTGTTTTCGTGCGGATTTTTTCTTACTTTTGGTGGGAGTAATTTAAAATAGCAGTTTCATTTTTCACTATGGTGTGGATACGTAAATCTTTTTCTGAATCTTCTTTTTAACGGACAATAAACGTTCCTTGCTTAGTTTCCTGCATGATCAAGTCGATAATTTAGCAACGAAAACCAATAATTAAGCAAAGGAAACAAAAAATTAATACCTAAATAATTTATAACAAAATCCAGGGGAACTAAATTTAGTATTACAAATATTATCTCCGCAATGGAGTGGCCTCTCCGACTGTGCTTTAGTTTTGTGACTTTTATTCCTAAAAGGGCAAAACGTTGCCGGCTGGCCGGCTGCCCGTTGCTTTCCGGGCCACTTTAACGGCGAATCTGCAATTACTGTCATCAGTATGTCGCAGTCGACAACGCACTAAGTGTAGAAACCGCAATGCAAAAGTCGCGTTTATTCCAACTGATTAACGAATGCTGCAGTCGGGATGTGTACAAAATGTAATTGTATTATTGCTTTTGCGCATTCAAATCGGTATATATAAACCCCTGATGGTCGAATTCTGAGCGCCCGGGCTGGGGTAGTACTTCCACCTTACTTAGTATTGCCACCTTTCAGAAGATCACAGTCAAATCACACTACATTTTTGTTTTTGTCAGTAGCCTGGGCTCCACGGGGTAGGAGATTGTATAGAACGCATCGCACGTGTGAAATCACCCCTATGGCGATCGCTTACAAAACTCGGTAGACGTACGCTTGTCTGTCAAAAAAATAACATAAAAAACCGTCACTAATTATGTAGTCAGAAATATTTCGAAGCTAGCGTCAATATATACTACCTTTTTATAACATATTAATTTGACTCTGGCATATTGTGCGTTTGGGTTCCGATTTCTCAACTAAATTTTGAAAGCACCTCTTATCTTTGTCGCCATATTGGCTGTAGCAGTTTTTATGTAACGGCCAAGAAACCTATTTCGTCATTTATTTATTTATTTAATATAGGTACACATACAGATTACAATCAAAGCAAGATTAAAAACTAATGATAAAATCACTTTGTACTAGATTGTAATCCTAACTTAGTGTACACAACATGCACTGCACAATAAGACTTGAGCCTTAAAAAAAATTGGATGGTACAAAGAACTAAAAATTAGATATTACAATTAAAATAAAATCAAATCAAATCAGTTACACAATACAAATAATGTTTTTGTTTAAAAAACCTGAGAATAAAAAAAACAATTCACCAAAATTTGTCAAATTGGGGAGCAGGGTAAGTTTCTTCTATCAGGCAGTCTGATATTGCCCTTTTATAATTTGGAAAATTGCACTTGAATATGTCAATATCTATGCCACTGCTTATCAACTTATTATACGAGCGACACATCCAATATCCATCATTGTACTTAATTTTCTATATAGGTAATTATGTTATAATTAAAACCCTCTCTTACCGTTTAGGGAGATCATCATTACTTGTAATTAGGTTTTAATTTACAAATAAAAAAAAAATAACGAAATCAAAAACATTATCGCCTTACGTTCTCTTACGGCTCTTACTACCCTCAAGTACCGACAAACATCAACGCAAATCCACATAAAACGGTGGAAAAAACAAAGACAACAAAGTCAACGACGAATTCGCAGTTTCGCGAACAATTTAAAGTCACATCCCCTTGCTTAAGATGCATTGGCTCATTCCAAACATAGGATTTAAGGTCTAGGGGCCGGCAGCGACAAAATGCGGCAATTCGTAGTCGCCCCGTCCCGCTACACGCATTAACACTAAATGACACCCACGAAAAATCTTCGCGGAGATAGGGATGACGAAGTAAAAAGAATTTTCCGCTTTTTACTTTAGGTTCATAGCTGTAATGTAAATAAGCGACATATTTGCCGAACATAAAAATGAGAGAAGCGAAGAAATGCGACGTTGCTTTTTTTTCTACTCCGAATTGTTGATACTTTAAGAGGTAAGTTGCTCTTACATTATGTTATTGTCTTTTGCATTTTTTTATCGAATCCTTTATTACGTACATATAATAGTAATTAAACGATAATGTAACGAACACAAAGATAAGCTATTGAGTGCGCGGCCAGTACTCGGATGGGAGGACGAAATTTTTTCAACTCGATTTTTCGATGAATAATTAAAATGATCCAATTGCGTGGGAGTAAAATCTGCCCAAAATTTACGCATTTAAAATTGTTATTTATTCATATTGATAAATCTATTGACTGTAATGAATGATGTTTTGAATTCATTACGAAATTGTAAGCAGTGGAGTTCCTTTCGCCATTTTCTTCTCCATCTCAGCATAATAATAATTATTTAAGTAAAACCATTATTTCGTCAAAATGGTGGTAGGGCTTTTGACGATTTAAAAGTACTTAGCAAAGTCCATTTAAATAAAGAGCTTTTTCATTTTAATTTTTTTCATTTACGTGTTTCGGAAGGCATGTTAAGCTGGTGCCCTTGGCTGCTGTCGTAAGATAGCAGTCGTAAAACAAGTCACGTCAGAGGTCACAAAAGGTGACTTCTAACTCTCTGTCACAAAGGACTCACTCAGTTCTGGTGTCAGGCGGCCGGCCGCAAAACCTGATGCCATACCTATAGCAGTATTGTCAATGTCAAAATATACTACACCGACCCCAAATAAATTGGAGCAGGGTAGCAGAAAGACCGCCGATGTCTTTTAATAGTGATAATTTTCGAAACGAAAATAATAATACTTATAGGAATCAGGAATGGAATAAAATACGATAAAGAAACAATTTTACTTTCAATTAGATTTTCACAACAAATAACAAGTAAATGCACAGAAAACCACTCTTTACACAATAAACGAATAATAAGGATGAAATAAATGACTCAATGCAAATCACATCGCTCACCACTTCAACCGACCTCACTCTTCAACGTCCGACAAGCAAATGGGCTGAGAGCGAACTAACGATTGCTTTTATGGCGGCGTTGTGGTGACGTCATGATTCGCAACGATTCATTCTTCATTTCTGCTAACAATACTTATAACATTTGCTCGTAAAGGGTCTCTTATTTCACAATTTCAATATCGTTTTGTATCTCATTACGTACTTGTGCGTTATTGTAAAGTAAAACGCACGGCTTATGAAAAAAATCCGTCTAAAAACGAACGGTACTTTTTTAAATCTTAGCAATGAGTTTTTATGTCAGTAAAATGGTCAACATTTTATGAATAAAATTAACTTTGTGAGTTAAAATACAATAAATAAACATTTTATTAATTTTGACAATAAATAACAACAATTTATCTGTAACAAAAACACTTAAATATTAATTTACTTTATAAGTAATACTGGCTGTTTTTCGTGCCTTTGCTTTAAAAAAAGGCGCGCGCATCGCTAATTTGTCAATAAGTAAAAATATTCCGCGCGCTTTTTCTTTAAACTGTATTATTTTTTATTCGAAAATGTCGTCAAGTAGTGATGAATTTAATAAGTATTTCCTCGCAAATATGTTATAAAACCGTCGTATGACATACGTGCGCTTTGATATTAACCGCACTTATATAGTATAAAATCGACTCCTCCTATTATTAAAATCGGTTGAAATGTAGCCTATGTCACCTGGTTTATAATAGGGAATCGATCGACACCTTATTCATCAGTATCGGATGAATAAGTTAGGTGCTACTGAGGAACATACGTAAATACAAGCATCAATAGACTGCTAAAATCATAACCCTTCCTTTTGGCTTCGCCGTAGTCGGGTAAAAAAATATTCACTGTAAAAAGTTAGAAGTGTTATCCAAGAGTCTTTATTGAGAAAATTCGGAATAAATTAGGTTTTTACGCCAACTATTCTTGTTTGAATGTGCTCAAAGTAATAAAATAACTATTTCTTATAAGTCGTATTCTTCATGATCACGATATTTTCTTTGTTATGAAGTCGGGGCATAAAAATAATTCAAAATGTTATTTTATTATACACATGATACGTAAGATATGAAATTATGTTACATATTAATAGAAAAATTAATTCTATTCAATACTTTACGTAGAGTTTACGCTGGTCAAAAGCTTAAATTTTTATTGGACAATGAAAAATCAAATTATTAGGAGCATCGCACAACGTAACGGTATACCAATTTTTTTTTTTAAAAAAAAACAAATAAAAAAACAAAAAGTACCCTTAAAATATTGTACAACATTTACTGGGTACTTTGTTTTTTTTTTTTTTAAAAAAATCGTTTTTTTCAAAAAAAAATTATTGATATCAACTCGGAAGCCGATACCAAACCACCTGTATTCAGGGTGTTGGTTATTTAGTTTACATGTTGTATATGTATTTCGAAAATTCAATGATGCAGTTTTTGATTTCGTCAAAATCTTTCGATATCAAAATTTTTCGATATTCCTTATAGTTAAGGATTTGGCCCTGAAGGCTCACCTGAAAAGTTCATTCTGTATATAAAGCAACGCACATGGGACGCGGCGTGTGCGATGTGCGGTGCTCCTTAATATCTTTTCATAAAATTTGCGAGTAAAAAGTTTGAAGGTAGATGAGAGCAGATTTTTTAATTTAAGCTGACGTGTAAACATAATCTTCTTTTTAGAAATAAAAATCAACGTTTGTATCCATGTTTGTCCTCTATGCGTTCGTAAACTATTGATCAGATTGTGATGAAACTTTGCTAGAATATTTTAGGGGATGTTTTTGTTTTTGTTTATGTAACATTGCAACATGTCGGATGCAGTTAGTAAAGTTTAAAAATTATAACAAAGGTACCTCTTAATAATAGGACAGTAGTTTTTATTCACAAAAGCAGTAGTAAGCAGCTCGTAATAATAACTAAGCTTGTAGTAGTAGAGAATTCATGTTACAAGTAAAAAGCTCTAGATTTTTTCTAAGTTAGATTTAAACGGACACTACACACTACGGACATACTATTTTTATCATTCGTAAGCAAATATTTATCATTTACTTTTTCGATTATGGATCTTATATTTATATGAAAATCAAATGTTACTACTTTGTCTTTTCAATATAAAGAAAAATATAACGCCTGATAAACGAATACTGCCAATAGCGCCTGATTGAAGTTCAACTTTAAAAAGATATTCCTATTAAAGTAGTCTCACAAGACTGCAACAATTATTCCCTAAGGAGTTTAGTATAAAATTCTCTCTGATTAGAGGATCAGTAAAGGCTAAATCAAGTAATAATTGTTAACGTCCCAGTCTGGATATGAGTCAATGTCTGGCGCCGACTCCCCTAGACGGCTTTCGTGGAACCGCTTACCCTGGCGACTGGAAATAACAGACAACCACGGAATGACTTTTGAAATTGATGCAATTTTTCACTTTAAAAGGCCAATGCGATTCCGAAGAACGTGGGTATATTACCTACAGGTGAAGGCTTCATTTAATCTTATAAATAGTGTCTTGACAGAGGTTTTACTTAACGGTGAAATGTGTGTACTTACGTACTACATCAATATTAGACATACAATTACGCATAAGATAGCTCTTTGTTACACTCAAAAACTCTTCCAACAGTATAGGCTGGGCAGTACCTCAAAATAGTGGCAAGTTGCCAGCCTGGCGCCTTTTTTATGTTGAGTGGTTGGCAGACAAGTATAGCCTGTCTGGTAGTAAGCAGCCATCATAGCCTTTAGATGCTTCCAACACTGAGATGACACTCGCGCGCTTCCAACCCTAGTCCCCTTCCATACCCTGTGGAACCCTGGTCAAGAGTCACCAACAGAAACATAACACCACAAAAATGTAGCGGCCAAGTAACTCGGCTGCCTCCTCATAGATGGCGCTAAACTACAATGCTCATATAAGCCCGACAATTAGTATGTGAACCTGAATCGCGCTAACGAAGTTTCCAATGGTGCTCTATATAGGTGTATACAAGTTCCAACTACACGCAGTTGGAATGTGGTCCCCGGGCATACAACACCTTGCCTGGCGGTAGTACTTCCCTTTGGTTGGACTTCCCACAAGGTCTTCTGTAACTGACTCTTCTGTGAATCTTCTGTAAGACCGTTGTGCCTCTTACCCCTCGACTTCTTAAAAGAGGTAAAAACAAAAAAGGAACATACCTTCAATGATATATATTTTTTAATTTCTTCTACAGCCTTCCTGCAGCCAAGTCTTCAGTATTTTCTTCTTTCTTAAATGTTCCATTTAAATATGGATATAACACATTTAAATGTATTTAGGGAGTACTAGAAATATATTATGTCAGACCTTATGATGGCGACGGTTGAGGTGGATATCCAACTTTAAAATTCTCAACATCATACACATCATAAAACATTTCTTTCAATGATTCTTCGTTATTGATCGTCAATACGGTTGCTTATGCATCAAAATAACATCACTTTCAGTGCAAAAAATTTACTCCGAAACAATTTACAAGAATTTTACTATCGAAACAAAAATTATCTTTACACCATGACAGTGCGCTAAATACTTCTCCAATAAACAAAAGCCAACATTCAGGATACATATTAAAAACAGAGGTCCAAACTTAATTAGTGCATTTTGTAGTAAATAACATTTAATCTTGGTAAAAATAAGATGCATGTTGATGTAACTGCACGACGTCACGCAGTTTTGAGATATATTTAACAATCTGAGATTTTTTTATAACAATATAAATGTATGTGTAAAGTGAAGCCAACGTTTTCCCTTCTCTATTATCCTGTTATGAACGTTATAGATTTTAAAATAAAGACATAATTGCAATTGTATGTGCACTATTAGCTTATTACATGCTGTGCGTGTTTAAAACAAACCCCATGAGAAATTCAGTAACCACGCTTATAATGACTACAGAATGTGTTTCAGTTTTAAAACAGATTCGACGTCAAATTATTGGGTTATTATTGAAATTTATTGCTGTTACATAGTCAGAACTAAATATCTGTGTGTAGGTATTCGAATTGCTGGCAATTTGCAGTTTAGTGACAACACACCTGAGGTTGAAGGACGCGTTACACAACGCCGTGGACTGGTACGCTCTGGAAGAAGCAATAAAATAATATTACCTGCTTTTTATTTCGTCACGTAGAACCGAAAAACTTTTTGTAAAAGTTAGTCTAATCGCCGCGCCGTCGCAGTGTAAAGCGCACCTAATTCGTGGACTTAACAATACAGCGCAGATAATAGCCCAATTCCCAATTAGGTTAGCATTATTAACGAAATGAAATTCTCTTCACACGACACGATAGAGTAGTCAGATGATTAATTAAAGCACAAAAGGTCAGTTGTCGATGACTCGTTTGCACATCGGCGATGACCAATTATATTCATTCCGAACGTGAAATTGGTAAGCGGGACGGAAAATAACGGTACAAGTTTAGGACAGCCGGTGGAATCGCTAAAATAAAGGACACTCGCGTCAACATGGGGTGGTAACGGGCGAATTATACCGCACAAATTAGAACATTAGAAAACGCTAGCGCAAGATTAAGGCGGGGTTATTTTAAGTGTACATTTAGTTGGAATTTCTTAACGCTAAATGTTTGTCTTTGCAACTTTGAAAATGTTGCTGAATGGAGAACATATTAATAAAAAATCGGGAGTGGTCTCACCTTGACTTTCTCGTATACTGGAAACTACTCAAAAGTTGATAGAAACCTTATATTTTGATGTCATACACGCATGTTAAATTTGGTTGCAATAAGTTAAAGCATTCTCGAGTTATCGTGCTAACGCACAGACACACAGACATAATTCCAAAAACGGTATTTTTGGACTCAGGGAGGTTCAAAACGTGTAAATCCATCAAAATCTCGAGGTCGAATTTTTAGACGATTCCAAGACTTCCTCTATACTACGTATACGGGAAAGTAAAAATGTCCAACGCACCTACGATAGGTGTGCTGAGAAACGAAAATGCCCTGTGTCATTATAATTATCATAATAGCCTTCCCAATTTGACCCATTGCTGGGACACAAGGCCTCTTCTTGTCTTTAGGAGGTTTAGGCAGTAGTCCACCACGCTTGCCCATTGCGGATTGGTGGACGGAGTATAAGGTGATCAATACCCCTTTACCGATCCATTAGTCGCCTTCTGCGACACCTATTAGAGAATATGGGGTGATGCTATTCTACTCTGCTAGCATCACATAACTATGCCGTGTGTAGTACAGATAAATATTTTAAAGACACATACAATCATGTTCATAATCTAAAAAGTGGTTGAGAAGAGACTTATGTAACAATTGGATAATTATGTCGCAGCCATATTGTATTACGAAGCGTCGGTGGCGTACTGTGTAAGAGCGTCGTCTTCCACCCGGGAGGCACCGGTTCGACCCCGCCACGTACCAATGTGTTTTCTTGAATTCATAATTATGTACATACGTTTAATCGACGCTTTTACGGTGAAGGAAAACATCGTGAGGAAACCTGCACACACCTATGAAGAAATTCTTAGGTTGTGTGTGAAATCGACCAACCCGCACTTGGCCAGCGTGGTTGACTAAGGCCTAATCGCCCCTAAAATATTGGGTAGGCTCGCGCCCCTCGGGGACATTATATGAGCTGTTGAGGATGATGATGATGATATTGTATTAGACGCCGTATTTCCAAATATGCGCACTGGATTGTAAAACGTCGCCGTTATGTAATGCGGCTACCGTGCGTTCAGTCGGATTACAATTTGCAGAAATAACGCTGTATTGTATAGACACTTCTCGTTCGTCAATGCGACGTACCAATGTGGCGACCAAAAATAAACGAGTGCATCATCGATGCGCCGCTTTGAAAGTTTTAGTTCTATTCCAAATATAAGCGCAAGTTGCTTTGCATGATCATAAGAACAAAAATCGGGAGTGGTCTCCCCTTGACTTTCTCGTATACCGGAAACGACTCAAAGGTTGATAGACACATTATATTTTGATGTCATCCATGCATGTTAAATTTTGGTTACCCATCCGAGTACCGACCGCGCACTTGGTTGCTTAACTTTCGTGATCGACGGCTCAAAAGTTGATAGAAACCTTATATTTTGATGTTATACACGCATGTTAAATTTGGTTGCAATAAGTTAAACCATGCTCGAGTTATCGTGATTCCAAAAAAATATTTTTGGACTCAGGGAGGTCCAAAACGTGTAAATCCGTCAAAATCTCGAGGTCGAATTTTTTGACGATTACAGACTTCCTCTATACTACATACGAGGAAGTAAAAATTGCGTCACAATTCGGGTGACACTTAGGCCAGCGTTCACCAACACGTAAAACAAGCTATTTAAAGTTAACCGTCGGTTTTTGACAATTCTTCTATACGATGAAATGTCAAAAACAGTCGGTTAAATAATAACCGTCTGTTTAAATGGTGGTGAACTCCAGCCTAGTCATAAAGAATAACCGGATCCTATCAATAATAAGTGGTGATCGTCGTTCGATTATTCAGAATAATATTAATTAAAATCGTTTGACGATAAGTCCGTTGTGTATTTTATCAATATTAGTCTGATTCGAATGCTTATTTTGAGAGGTTCGGGTTGTTTTATTTTATGACCAAGCGGTGTGGCATTATTGTCACACTCACTACAACGGCTAAAAGTTGGACGCCGTTGCTTTGTAGAACGCATCGCCATCGCAATCCGGCTGAACGTGAGGTGGCCGCATTACATAACGGCGACGTTTTACAATCCGGCGCGCCTTTTTGTAATTTGACGTGCTTAAATGACATGGCTGCGACATAAAGCCAGATTTAGCAGTATGGATCATGCAGTGCCTCAAAATAGAACAGGTTGCTAGCCTGCTGTCTACATAAAAGTGGCATCGAACCAAAAACCCTCAAAGATGCTCAACGAGCATATTCGTCACCGGAATAAGCGAAAGACTTAGTACCTACACTGAAGTAAAAATTGGCTGGTCATGTCGGTCATGTCAAAAATCGGCAAACTCCAGTCCTGGAATGGAGACCGTGTTTGGGCAAGCGTAGTGTAGGACACCCGTAGCGTAGTGGAGGACTGTTGGCAGTGGCTGGATGTAGAAAGTCAAGGATCGCAAATTCTTGCAATCCAGAAGCGAACGAACAACGGCTGTTGATTGTTTGAAACTAAACCTTCAACGAATCATTAAACAAAAGCCAGGGTGTAGACCCATATGTTGAGTCGTCTGGGCAGGTACCGCCGCCTTTCTTACTTCTGCCGTGAAGCAGTTCGCTGTGCTTCGGATTGAAGGGAAAGGTAGCCAGTGCAATTACTGGACATGAAAGGCATATCATCTTAGTCTCTAGGATGGCAACGCACTTGCAGTGTTAAATGATTTAATATTGCAAGTGTCCAAAGAGCGACGGTAACCACTTAACACCAGGTGGTTACCGTCGCTCTTTGGCCACTTTATATAGTATAGAAGTAAGAGTTTTAGAGCCTTGTTTGCCGTCTCGTAGTAAAAAAGGGTGTTAAACACTCCAAAACATTTCGAACAGTCCAAGTAAACTGTAACCTATAAAGCAGTTCCTTTTATTTGGCGTTAGTAACAACTCGATCCAAATCAAAGTTCAAAAGCAGCTTGCGTACCGTTCCCAATTGTTACCACTGACGGCGGCCATTTGTCACTACTTTGAATTTTCATAGAGCCAAGGATACGCGTCCATGACCGGGAGCAATTAGGAAAACCTCCGTTGCAAGTCGCGCGGGTATAAAACTTTATGTACGCATATAAATTTAGATGCCGAGACATGTTTTATTGTGCTGTCGTAAAATTTGGGGTCGGAAAATACCGACATATTTATTAAATACGAACAAGGTCGTAAACTTGAATGCAGCGTCTTCGTGCCATCGATAACATCATTGGACTATTTCTGGTGTTCACTCGTACTTGAATCGATTTGCTATTGGCTTAGATTCGAATGGAAATCGAAAGGAAGAAGCGAAAATCATTCGATTGCAACTTTTTATTACTCCGCTAGAATATCGCGGGCATGCAAGATCAGATCTATTTTATCTTTGAGAGCTCTTGAAAGCTTTAGATCTGCATCTTATCAGCCGTGCTATTCACTAAAGATCTCACTTCGATTTCACCTGTCAAATTTTAATGAAAATCTACACTTTTGTTGGGTAAACTGTAAAGATAGTTAGCCACGGTATTATCTAATTACATGAAATGTAATGTTGAAAATCATAGTGATTAAAAATAATCCTTTTTGTGAAATATTCTTTAGCGTTTAATAATTAAAATCGAGGTGAGATGTGAAGTTCGAAAAGAGTTATGTTTAAAATAGCACGGCTGACAGTAAATAATGACAAGCCAAAAGTGGATACGAGTGTTCATCCGGAAACCTTCAACCACCGAGAATATCCTATCATTAACTGTCTGAACAAAACAATACTCTAGTCATTACTGGAAAATAAAATTATTATTAAATAAAAAAAAACCGCCTTCAAAACTAAAGACGAAGAAATAAAAATTCTGTTTATAAAAATGTTAATGTTTTTTTTTAGGTAGGTCCCAAATACAAGTAACAACGTTTAATACAAATATTGAGGTTGGCACCGACCTCAAAAAAACATTTAGATTTTTATAAACAGATTTTTTATTTCTTCGTTTTTAGTTTTGAAGGCGGTTTTTTTTTATTTAAAAATAATTTTATTTTTTGCTTTTTAGTGTTTTAATTTTTTGCTTTTTTATGTAAATTTTCAGGAAACGATCTCGAGATCTTATAGACACACGTGATAAGATTACGATATCATCGATGTCAATTAAATAGGCATTATTAGGGATAATTTTAAAACTACTCATCAGATGTCGATTAAATTTGGATGGGACCAAATGACAAGCACCTGCTTCCAAAGGTCGAAAGAATCTTCAAAATCGGTACACCCAGTAAAGAGTTATGAGGTAACAGACATTATAAAAAAAAAAACATACAGTCGAATTGATAACCTCCTCCTTTTTGAAGTCGTTGAAAAGCTTAAGAGCGTCAATTCATTGAAGTGCAAGTTACAGTTTTTTCGCTGTGTAGCATTGTTTATTTATCAATTTTTCAAAGTCAACATCGTCATCTGACAAGTGACATTACGTTCCGTTTCGCATGAAGTTTGACATTTAGGCAAAGTGATAAACTCTATACCCAGCGACTTATAAAAAAAAAAAAAAAAAAAAAAAAATAGTTCAGACGAAAGTTTCTTGTCTTGGTAAGTTGTATCATGTTTCAGTTCGATATTAGACCTTGTGGGTCTCTGTATAGAATTTTTACACTTTGTTTTTGAATTGGGGCGCGTTAGAGCGTTTTCTCTGGTCTCGTCATTATTTAGGTGACGTTAGGCTTACGGGGGTCATATTAGTTGTTCAAAATTCCTTCAAAGTAGTTATTCACAAAATTCGTATTGACAAGAATTCTTCGTTCATTCGGATGTATGGACTCACTTTCCTTTGCCTCAGACGTTAAAAAACCATAGGTAGGGCGACCAATCAGGGACGTTTGTTTTTGCTTGTCAGATTATTCATTCGCATTTCGAATTTCAAATTCAAGGCTGAATTTATTTTGGAGAAACATTATAAACCTTCGTGATATTAACATATGCGAGGATTATATTAACGAAGGAGAACTATTTTCTAATTTGAAAGGAAGATAATTCCGTATTTACATAATATCCTGGAACGGATAAATAACCGTTAAGGAGTTAATAATTCACCCGAAAGGTAACTATAAAACTCTTATCGTTTTTCAATTATTCTGAAAGTTAAAAGTAAATTCTGTGATTGCCTTGATTTTGTGTTACAGTAAATTAGTAAATTCGGTTGTAAAAAACCGCCTCATCTTGTAAAAATTGCCTGACTACCTACTAAGGTAATTATATTTTGTCAGGTTCGAAATTTTAGGCAATGAATGATCTATTTGTTTAAATTATGAATAATTCACATCTCGAGATATCATATTCTAAGTACTGTTGGACGGGTTTCGTAATTGCTCAAAGATTTGCCGTTGTTTTATATTAGTTTTTGGACAAGTTGTGGTTCCAAATCCCTCTTGGGGTTTTATAATGAGTAGTATAGCATTTATTGATGTTGTTTTATTATGACACATCTTCAGGGTCGTCGGTACGGGTTTAGAGACCCAAATTTCCATTACAAATATAGTCGGCGGGTAGAGAAACCTGCGCAGAACCAGAGTTTGGAGTTGTGAGATCAATTTGGAAAAGTGACCGGTGAACTACAATATATAGAGAGAGCTAACTAGTGGCTGATCTATCAGAGCCAAGACACAACGCTCTGATCCAGGTACACTACACTAACCAAACGGTAGCGGCTGACTGTCGAAGAGTTCTACAAGTACTCTGCAGAAGGTTGTCTCATAACGCGTTTACTAATAATTTATACATAATAATACCCAAATTCCACTCGTTAACGATCAGAGCAGACTCCAGGACCCTACCTTTCATTATTTTTATGGTTGTATTTTACTATTAGATATATAAGTTAGAAGGTCTAAATTGTGTAAAATCTAACTTGTGTAAACTAGGTATTTTCAAGGAAGAGAATTCTCACAAAGGTATATTATTTGGAATATGTAAATTGTAAGTAAATAACTTTTCTAGTGCAACAAACAGAATATTATCCACCCTAAATAAACATTGTACTGCCAAACCATCAAATTGTTGTTTCACTTCATATATACCCATTTAGGAAAGGAAAATACAACCAGTTGAAATCAAGTATTACAATTGTTGTTAGATAAACATGTCTATATATTTGTATGCCACATTGACATTGCATGCAGAGCGATAGGTCCACTCGCTGGGAGGACGGAGAATGTAGGATATACTCGGATTTAGACCATTTTTCAAATAATTATCGAAAATATCTGGCTGCCTTTGACAATGTTATAATATCGTCATTATGTCTAGCATTATATGCAATATGTATTTTAATAAAGTAAGTATATTAACGCCACTTTCTGGTCAGATGTGGCATAAAAGTTATTTATGATCTACCCAAAACGGTAAATTTTTCTAACTCTATGCCATACGGTTTTGTTGCGTTTAACGCAGTCACACAAAATATTGATGATAATAATAATTTTTCTTTCCTAACATTCTTTAAATACCTCGATAAAAAATAGCAGTTCCCTCTATAAAAAAATGGCAATTGTGTACTAATTGGTCATCGCGAAGTCATTACTAATTATGTAATTGGTCCCTTGTTATTAGAAACATTTACGATAAAAGTTACAATTATATTATGCTATGAATGCAGTACAAAAATAAGCCTTATGTCTATTAACTTAACAGTGAATGAAGTTACGTTTGCCTCCCTGGGCTCAATTATAGTAGAAAACGTGGGTTTCCCGATGACGCAGTGACTAATCGGGAAAACCCAAAGGGCTGTCGCGAGTGAATAACATTTTCTCAGTTATTTTTAGAAATGAAAACTAAAGTTCGTAGAATTTATACATTATTTTGATTATTAAAGCGTACCTGATAATAATCATGAAGTTTGATAAATGTAACGAATTAAAGGTAAGAAAATATTTTACGTAGTGTGTAGTAGATCTGTAGGAAGAGAAGTGGCCCGTCCAGATCGCAAAGGTCGCGGATTTGAGTCTTGTCTCAGTACTTGATCACGACGAGAATACAATTGTTGCTTATGTTTTTTTTCAAAATTTCATAATATTTAATTTGTTACTTTTCGAAAGATAATTTGAATTTTTAAAGTGTCGCATCATAACTCTCATATAAAAACTTAGTCTAAGCTGTATGGGTACATAGATTAAGATTTATTGGGGCTGACATGACAAAAGCACCTAAATAAACTAGATAAAAAAAACTTTACTCAGTAATTAACATGAACTAACACTTAAGAAGAACAAAGGAGGTGCAAGACTACAGCATGAATGAAATGATTTAAATTTAATAGCGTTATCGAATTTTCCAACGCAAAACAAAAACGGCCATATCCCATGCCACATAAGTCTCTACGAAAATGTATTACGCATCACTTAGGTATATTAAATCAAAACCGATTTCTGACAAAACCGTTAGCTTATTTTACAACATTTATATAGCAGGCAAAATGTTCAGTCTGAAACGTTTGTCCAAAAATAGACTAAGTAGGTTAACGAGTACAGACGACGAAGCTTTATATATAGAAAATATTCCGAGTAATCCGTTTTATTATGGAATTGCGAAAACTACCAACCTCAATTTGTCGAACTTGGTATTAATTTTGTGGCTGTTTACACCCGTAACACATAACACATGTTCATGTGTAGGTAGGTAACTAAATGAAAAAATATTCTGGAATTATTTTTGCGTGTACTAACGCATAAATATTATTAAAACTAGAAAAAAAAAACACTGAAAAAAATCGACCTGCCCCAGGCGGAAATCGAACCCAGCATCTTTGGCAATCCGGGCGGGGATTTTTTCTAGTATTAAAAACAATATTTATATTAATTAATTGCTTATTTTTAAGCCCGGACTGCTCAGATGATTTTGAGTGTAACATCTGTCTTGGTCGTTGGCTCTAGTTGGTTTGTTTACTGAAAGATTGTTAATTTTTTGTGTTTGGTGCCCCTTTTGTGTAAGCGACAGGCTGGCAACCTGACACTATTTTGGGGGTACTGTATGGCGAGATCGATGCTCTGTGACAAGGCCCCCCTTGTCACTGAACATCGATCTCGCATCCCCATGCGAGAGGTAAATTAGGAGAAGAGCACAAACGGCCAAAGTTGCAATGACCAAACTCACAAGAATATGGCAAGATAAAAACATTTCCAAGTACACTAAAATGAGACTAGTTCGACCTCTTGTGTTTTTCATTTTCCAATACGGCGTTGAGTCTTGGACAATTCGTGCATCTGAAAGGAAGAAAATAGATGCGTTGGAGATGTTGTGCTGGAGACGTATGCTGCGTATTCCGTGGACGGCCAAAAGAACAAATAAATCAGTTTTCGACCAACTGAACGTCAAAACCAGATTATCGACAATTTTTTACCAAAAAATACTCAACTATTTCGGTCACATAGCGCGCAGAGGCCCTGATAACCTGGAAAAGCTGATACTGGTAAGAAAAGTAGAGGGAAAAGGCCGCGCGGACGATCACCTACCCGCTGGTTAGACCAAGTTAAATCCCTCACAGGCACTATTACTACTGCCCTGCGACAGGCTGAAGATAGAAGTGCACAGGGATATCAGGACGGACACGACCTTCAGCAATGAAGAGCACGACAAGAAATAAAGAAAGTTTAGCGAGAAACTATGTGGGTTAAGGGGAAAAAGTTATGGCCAGCCGCCTGCCTGACACCAACCCTTCTTGCGAATGCTATTATGGGTGGATTACTCGCCATCGCTTTAGTAACCCTTTCCCGCACTGGTCTGCACACGGTTGAGAAACTCCCTCTGTCAAATTTTATGACACTCAAAAGATGAAAATGCCATGTGATGTCGCCAGAGTAGAATAGCATCACTGCATAGGGGTATTGATTCCCTTATACATAAATGTTTTTCTTTCTTTCTTTCTTTCTTTCTTTCTATACTCCGTCCACCAACCCGCATAGGAAAAGCGTGGTGGACTACTGCCTAAACCTCCTTCGATGACAAGGGGAGGTCTTGTGTCCCAGCAGGTGGTCGAATTATACGGGCTGTTATGATGATAAAAACATGAGAAGGAGCGATCCTAGTGACCGATAACAACAACAGATAAGAATATTTCTTTTTACCTCAAGATAAATAAAAGCTCATGCATGAAATATAACGAATCGCTTTCGTCGACACTCTTTTATTCAGGATAGTTCACAACAAAAGACGTATATAAACGCAAACAACATCAGAACATCTCCCATATTACCTAAGGCAGTAATTTGCCCAACATGACTCTAATAAATTTAATAAAAGGGAAACGCGTGACGCAAGGCGGAAGAATGCCAAAAGAAAAACTTTGACAAACGCTTTCGATACAAAACTTTTGCCCCATTCATATATCGCGCTTATGTCGAGTAAAAGTGAAATTGCCATCTAGAGCAACCGTAAATATCTTGGAGAAGAGAACATCTACAGGTAGTTGGCTGGTTTCCAGGTCTTACCTGGAAATACACACACTGAGCTAAAGAGTTGGCAATAAGATGCCCTTAATTAACACCTTGTAATTACGGTGCAATCTTCATAGTAAAATAAATTGTAAGGAATTGGGTCACGTTGCAAATTTTGATTAATTATTTTTTTTAATTAAGTAAAATAAATTTTGCACCTACCTTTTTAAAAAGATGCTTAAGTTAAAAATTGTTAGAAGCCAGATGTGCTGTTGACTGTATAATTGTACATTCGTTCACAAATCATGGTTATTTTTATTTTTATTTAAGTAAATTAGAAAAGAAAGGCTGGCAAGCTGTCACTATTTTGGGGGTACTGTATAGCCCATACTGCCAGATGTGGCTTTATTAGTAACCTAATGTTACATGAAGCCCTGTTCAACCCCTTTTGGGTTAGTGAGCGTGATAATTATCTTATCACAAGGTTCTGAGACAGCTTTGTGATCATTGACTGTCGAAACACACCCCTTTTTTAACGCTATGAAGTGCCTTACGCATACCTCATGCCTGGGAAGACATAAGGTTATGTAGGACTCTCCGAACGGCGTCGAGGCGGCATTACACCGGCTCATCACCCATTGGCCTACTTACTAAAATACAGCGATGCCCATCACATGCGCCTGGGAGCGAACATATCAACTACCGCACCATCCACCACACTCAAGCACAAACACACATATTATTATACAAAAGATCAGATAAGGTAATGAGTAGTTAAAATAAAGTAATAATAATAGTTCTAATTAGAATAAATACATTATACTGTCTATCTTATAATCTTTGTATGACTGTGATTTGGAAGAGCGGGGCCACCCGACACAGGCATTCTGGAATGCCTACTGGGTTGGTTCCAATCACTGTTTATAGTGTTACATTGATGGACTGTAATAAACGATTTTTGATTTTTTGATTTTGATTTTTTGATCCTCCTCGGATGAGTCGGCAGTGGATATGTCACATCCGGACGGGAACGTGGGAACTCTTGCGAACACATCCACTGCATGATTAGGTAAAGAATTTCATACGTCTAAAACGCAAGGGTCTTAATAAGGCCAACCTAACGAAAAAAAAATCAGACTTTTCAAAAATTCTTTCTGCTCAATTATAAGATTGTTGTTTGTAATGTTGCACTTGATAAGTAGGATGGAAGTTTATGTTGTGTTTGCCTCAATAAAAAAAACTTGTGGATTGTGAGTTTGATTATATGTATGTAAATTAAAGGAATATCTAAATATAATGTATACTTGTCCGTTATTTAGTACGTAAAATCATTTTTATTTTCCTGATGACCACCTCTTTAGTCAAGTATTGGTTACACAAAAGAGCTAGCTTATAATTCAAATCCAGGGTTTAAACATTCAAAAACAAGTCGTTTATAACACCCTTAATAACCTTTTAACCGACCCTACATGTCACAATGAAAATATCACTGTGTTTATTGATAAAAATATTGAGTCGGCGAGCGTCGAGGCAGGACTGTAATCCGCCTGTCGCCGGCAGGTATCGATGAACGGATTAAAACACCATTTTTACTGACATTTAAACTCTCTCCCTGTATCATTGACTTGTTTTCAATTACAGCTTAAATCGACGATTTTATGGCGATGCGCGGATTGAAAATAAACTGATTATGCTTTAATGTTTAAGCTTTAAAATGCTTACGCAGTATTTTTACTTTCTCGTATAAGTAGTATAGAGGAAGTCTTGTAATCGTCAAAAAATTCGACCTCGAGATTTTGACGGATTTACAAGTTTTTTTTTTAATTTCTTTGGAATTATGTCTGTGTGTGTGTCTGTGCGTTAGCACGATAACTCGAGCATGCTTTAACTTATTGCAACCAAATTTAACATACGTATATGGCATCAAAATATAAGGTTTCTATCAAATTTTGAGCCGTCAATCACGAAAGTTAAGTGCGCGGTCGGTACTCGGATGGGTGACCAAAATTTAACATGCATGTATGACATCAAAATATAAGGTTTCTTTCAACCTTTGAGTTGTTTTTGGTATACGAGAAAGTCAAGGGGAGACCACTCCCGATTTTTATATGATGAACGCGGATGCGTTGTGTGGATTTTTTCATTATGACTTGGCTAACGTCTACCAAACATATATAAACAAATGACTACGAATCAATAACCTTATTCGTCACAAACATTTATGCCTTCCGGGATTCGAGCCTGGGACTATTCCACCAAGACATCAAATACGCACAAGATTAATGTATATAGTAGTATCACTATTGATGGCAAAATGTAACAAGTTTGACATACCCGTTTGGAGAAGCGATCCGCACTATATCTGTAAATAATAAATATTCGGAGCAATAAAATTTTATGTAGGAGGGCTGCGTCACATCGGCATCGAGTAACCCTGACTCACTATGATTGGAATGAGAAAACATACATTTCGTGGGATAATAAACTCTAATCAAAGTTTGCGTGATTGAAAACGCAATGAAACTTAAATAATTAAAATTAGTTTAAAATATCGACAGTTACTTAAAAGAAAATATTTAATGCCCATTGCTATTAATCACCTCTTGCGCATTTCATCATTTCTGATATGGTGCACAAATAAATTCAAAGCATAGCCCTCTCAAAACAAGGCCTCCTGGTAGACTCTTGAACCGATGGCATCAAAATTGACTTTTAGAAGTGTACAAATTGTACCTAAATAAATAAAGAAATTTTGACTTTCACTTTGACTATTGACCTATAAATGATCTTGAACCTTCTTATGATCCCCATTGTAAGTATAGGTACTTGCACTAGTTATAATAATTAATTAAAGTCTACTTATTTTAAATACGAACGATATAAAAACTTTAATCCAAAAAACAAAGTATTTTGTCAGAGTAACGTTGACATTTGTAAAGGTTTACCTTAGCAACTTTTTGTTTTACGCAGCGCTATCTCCGAAAACAGGTTAAGATGTTTCAACGTTACCTTTTTCCGAGAGAAAGTCTGGAGGAAATTTCTTGCCCTTGAATTACTTTAATAGTGATTACCTCGGGGCGTCGGAAAAGCTTTTTCAATCTTTGACCTTCAATTTGTATAAGATAGGCTATAAACTCTGGCAAAATAATAAAGGAAATACTACCTTTGCTATATTATGTAACAGGTACTTAAATAATAGGTATCCACGCGGGAAAATAAACCACATCACATGATGTTGCAGTAACATAAACACTGCGCCGCAACGAAAGCGATCGGTTATAATAATAAATACGATCGGAGTTTTTTTAAACATTTAACACTGCAGTACACGCGCCCCAATTTTCATATGTTTTACTCTCGTGGGGTTAATATTCAGGCCAGTTCATATTTTCACTCATTTATTCATCAACAGCTCATATAATGTCCCCACTGAGGGGCTCGAGCCTACCCCACATTAGGGGCGATTAGGCCTTAGTCAACCACGCTGGCCAAGTGCGGGTTGGTCGACTTCACACACAACCTAAGAATTTCTTCATAGGTGTGTGCAGGTTTCCATCACGATGTTTTCCTTCACCGTAAAAGCGTCGATTAAACGTACATATGAATTCAAAATTTGAATACACATTGGTACGTGGCGGGGATCGAACCAGTGCCTCCCGTGTAGGAGAAGACGTCTTACGCACTACGCCATCGACGCTTTTTTACTCATTTATTAGGTAACATTATTAAGTAAAATACATTTTATTATAGGTATTTGGTTAGTGTACAATCTATTTTTTGACTAACTAACTATATTAAAGATTGCATCTTTAAAGTCCGATGATATATTTTTACAAATACCGTCGATTAATTAAGTTAGACATTTTGAATAAAAAGCATTTTAATTTTTTTTCATTTTCATTTTTCGGTGCCTTTTTGGTACTGTAGTCGGCGCAGGTATCCTCTATACTTTTGTAGAGAACGCGCCGCCATTTTACATTCAAAATAAATGGCATATATACCTGCCTATAAATTGAACGTCAAACGATATGTGACATGCGATAAATATAATTTGCTCTACAATTATCTCCCCATTCGTTTCCCTTTGGACTTTGTTTCCCCTGGGAACGGGGATTTATTGTGATTGATAACGTAAGCTTATTTGTAATATAATGCTGTGTAACCTAATTTACCATAACACTTATTACTGAACTCACTATGGGACTGACACGATCTCACTAGCGCGAATTAAATTTTATAACTTACTAAATCACATAAAAATATGTAATTAAAAAATATGTTTTGTTTTGCCTATATCTGATGACCAATATGCCTTTGCCATATTGGTCATCAGATATATTATAATGTTTTTTTTTTGTATATTTGTGATGAATACACTCAAAAACTACAAAACAGATTTAAAAAATGGCACTGGCAGAACGCCATATCCTCATTGTGTAAAATAGGCTACATGTTATTTACAAAAAATCCAGGCGGATAAATGAGACAATAGCCTGATCATATTGTGTAAAACTAGCTTCAGTCTGTGACTTTGACGGTGTAGAATTAGTATAAATTATAGCCTGTATGTTATGCTATATTATTGTTAAGTTTCATTAAAATCCATTCAGTGTTTTTTTCGTGAAAGAGTTACAAACATCCACACAAGCTTTCGCGTTTCTAATATTAGTATATTACAATTGTGCAGTGTTTAGTTTCTTAATCACGCAAAAATGTTGTAAAGATATACCTACCTAATTTTTTCCACATATCTCCCCCATAAACTTAATTATATAAAATACTAGAAAGATTCCGTATTTTGGTTCCCACCAACATCTCTTGGGATGCAGCGGGGCTGGTGGCGCTGCGCCGCCGCCAGCGTCTCCTGGCGCTGCCTACCGCTCGGACGGAGTATGGTATCCACTCTGCCACTAATCGTGCGTTACGGTCAATCGGCGACATTCTTGCTCAGCACTATGAAATTGACTATCATAATCAATTTCGGAAAATTTTACTTGACATTTACTACTGATATTGTATCTAATGCAAATGCAAATTTTGTTAATTACAATAATCAATATGTTATTTGACATGATATTATTTATGTAAATTGTTTAATTGAACTAGCATAATTTTGACGTAATATGATTTGTATGTGTAGTTGTGACGTCTATTTGACATGATATTTTCTATTATTAAATTGCAACACAATTGATTTAGAAGAATTTATAGTTTAGACATGGATTTTATTGACATAATATTATTTGTATGTGTAGTCTTGACATATAATTGACATGAATGTTAGATTTAATTTGCTTATAATATATTTAATGGTTTAATCTAATTTAAGTAAGATATTCTATTGTTTTATAAATTAATCTTATAAGCGCTTTGGATAATTGTTTCTGTTAGCTTTTAAGACGAATTGAATAAATAAATAAATAAATTACGTAAATGGTTTCATATCTAGAAAAACAGGAAAATGTTTTCCATGTCTTCATGGTAAAACAATAGGTCAATAGGTCTGCATCTATTTATCGCCTGCTTACGGTAGCCACGTTTATACATATTTCATATGTTTTTATTATATCAGTACCCTTTTGAATAAATAAAGAGGTTGCTTTCACACGCTAATTGAATATTGGATTGTTATTTCCTCCCTAAACATGCCTCACAATAAAGTATTTCTGTAACTATTTGAAGATAACTTTGGTTTTTAGGTGCTGACTTCGGATTCTAAAACAAGTGACGCGAATACAGCACCCGTTCATGACAATTTGTGTTTCGCTAAATTTAATAATAAGCAACTAAATAGTATTGTTGAGCACTTAATATTATATTTTGTTCTTAATTAATGGCGTCGCATAACATAAAGATTACGCATTTTGCTCATGTCAAGTGAAAAACTAAATACACAGTTATGTCGGCTTTTAAAGAATCTTGGTTTCGCCATTATCAGTTTTACTTCCTTCTGGCAAAAGTAAAACACATATTAGGGTGATCGTAGGGACGCCTTCAATGTGTTTCTTATAAGTGTATGAGCTTTTAATAGCTGTGCTCCCACCATTATAAGTTAAACTCCCTTGTTGTTTGCCAAAATAAAGCACGTATAAGAAAAAACTCTTTCAATAAACAAAACTATAAGGGCAGTATATGTTATTGTCCTTATAATTTGTGCCCAAACGCACCCTTATCAGCGATAATACGGCTCCTATAAAAATGATGCTTTTAGCAACAAAAGCCACTATAAGAGGATTTTTTCTTTGATGGGAATTCACTACAAAAACTCTTGTCCGTCTGTCCTCTCTTGTCATATTTCTTTTTTATCTTAATTATGGCTTTGCTTTAGAAGTAAGCCAATGTCGATTGAAAATAGATTATCTTCACTAAAATTTAACGATAGATTGAATAACAATCCTCTCTCAACACGTGTTTTTACAACAAGGGACGTGGGAGAAACTCTCTCCTCTCTTGTAGTCAATGCACTAATGCCCCGCTGTCACCCGTCAGCCGGTGTTACCATAAATAATTTATAATGATACAAATTAGTAAAATATTAATTTTAACTAAGTACTAATTATAACAACAAATATTCTTCAAAATTAACAAACTAATTATTGTAAAACGCTGGTGATCCAACACTACGAACAAAAGTGAACCGCCAATACACATAATTATTACACTCTTAGGCCCGTATTACAGAATGACACTCAGAAGTCAAACATGTCTTGAGAATCTTCTGTCACTTTCTATCACGTACAAAGTGATAGAGACGTAGGACGCTCAAGTCGGCGTTCATTCTTGAAACTTATTCTATAATACGAACATAAATCATTTCAGCAGTCCAGGTATTTCTATATTTCTAAATCCAAAAAACAAGAAGTTTTAACGCACTTTCCATTAAGAGATAGAGGAAACAAAATGTTTTAATGTGAAATAACGATAGCAATTCCAACACAAAGGTAAGTGAAAATTAAATTTTAAAATGGCAGTAACAGTAACTTTTTACCTGGGAAAAGTGTAAAAACTGGATGAAAACTCGTTCACGAGCGAACCCGCTAGGGATTCTACCCGTAAATTGAGAAAAAAAAAATTAAAAGGACCTCGAAATTCAGTTTGTATGAGTCCGGAACTAATCAACTAAAAGCCGAACTATCGTGTCGCAGTTACAAATGCATGCAAATCTGATGATAATTAGAGTAAGTACTTCTGACGTAAACTTGGAGACTAGTTTTGATTAGTTTGCCTAGTAAAGCTTCTTAAATGTGACATATTCCAATAATTCTTGTTGGAAACGATCCTTACCTATGCAATTCGTTGTTTTGTGTGTATTTTTTGACCCCCATTTCACCATCTTAGAGAGTGCATTTTGAAAACTCCTTTCTTGGTGCTTCCCTAGACTTCATAAGGAACCTACGTGCCAAATTTGGAATCTCTAGACCCAGTGGTTAGGGCCAAAACACATAACCGCGTTGGCAGCGCAACGCGGTTATCTATAATATCTTTGTGGACGATTTTCAATCCTCTTTCATTATGATTACAGCTTACTATATGCAGCGGAGTAAGTCTACGGTAGGTATATAGCTGAAAACCGCGATTCCTGTCAACCAATTGGAGCTAACCAAGATTGAACAATTTTTAATCTTACATATGACAATAGAAGTCTACCAAGGTCTTCAAATTATTTTTAAAAAACTCGTGACGCTGTAAAAACCCACACGTGGCGAAAGGCAACTCCAGTGAACCCTTTTTTAAATAAATTTACAACTACCAAGAAAAACAACATTAGAAAAATCTCCAAAAATAGCGTGATCAATTTCGACCTTGTGGCTAATGAAGTAACGCCCTTAAAATACGCCCTAGGATACACAGCCAAGCCTCGAAACAGCCGGCGATCAAAATATCTTAATGAACGACCGAACGATTTGCAGGGCGACGCGGCGGCGCCTCGCTCAAACCTCCGCCTAATTAAATGAATGAAAACGAAACGCGAATGTTTTCATTCCATTTACCATTCTATGTCCCCCACTCTCGTTTGCCAACCGACGAATGGTCGTATGCAAACTGTATTACAATATTTCAAAAACAGCACACTTTTTAATTAAGCACGGTCAGGTATTAGAACCGTTCCTGTTTTTGTGTACTTTTGCGGGTGAGAAATTGATTCGTGCAGAATGTAATTTTATTATGCTCGTAATATAATTATAACATCATCAACAAACTATACAGAAATAGTTATATTGGTTATATCCAATTGCAAGTAAGACTATTTATTTTTGAAAAAAAAATCCGGTTTTTTATCTATTCTTTTCTATTGTTCATCAATGAAGCGTCGGTGGCGTAGTGCGTAAGAGCGTCGTCTCCCACCCGGGAGGCACTGGTTCGATCCCCGCCACGTACCAATATGTTTTCAAATTTTGAATTCATATGTACGTTTAATCGATGCTTTTACGGTGAAGGAAAACATCGTGAGGAAATCTGCACACACCTATGAAGAAATTCTTAGGTTGTGTATGAAGTTGACCAACCCGCACTTGGCCAGCGTAGTTGACTAAGGCCTAATCGCTCCTAAATATGGGGTAGGCTCGAGCCCCTCGGTGGGGACACTATATGAGCTGTTGATGATCAATGACTTCGCGACACATATATCCTCCTAAGTCTAAAGATTTTTTTTATAAACAAATAAACTTTTTTTTGTAATTTTTCCTTTGTAGGACACATTTATAAGTTCACAAAAAATAGTTCAAAAAATGTACAAATTTTCCTTATAGATTTTCTTTACGTCCCCAGACGAGTATACATCAGGATCGTGTCCTCTTACGAGTACGTAAATCAGTATATGAAATTACGTGTGAAATTAATAAGATAAGAAAAATATTTTTAGTAATCGACTTTATTAGTTCTGTTGACTAATTGAGGATATGGGTTGATGCTATTCTACTCTGCCGGCATCACAAGGCTATATATATAACATAAGGCTTTGTTGTCAGTTGGTTGCCAGACAAGCATATGGCCTGTCTCATGGTAATGAGTCATCGTAGCCTATAGACGTTTGCAACATTGATGTGACACTCGCGCGCTTCCAACCCTAATCCCCTTCCCTGTGTTGCTCTGGCAACCTTACTGACCAACAGAAACTTTCCTTACTGTGGTCTTCTCTAAGGTGCAGGTACCCCATCACAGCCAATTTCAAGGAAAATGTATGTATAAATAAAATAAAGTAAAAATAATTTGTATGGTAGATTGAGTTAATAATGGAGTCTCACACACGTGATAATACAATAAGAAATAATAATAATATAATACATTTTTCAATGCTTACACTAATTATCTAACACAAAATATCATTGAAAACTTGTTTATGGATACTAGATAAGTACAATAATTTTTTGATGTTTTTATAAATAAATATATGAACAACCATGACTGGTCAACAATTATTTGTGTTTGTCACACAAAAATTTGAAGCTATCAGAACTCAAACCCGGACCGCTTGATGTGTAGGCAGCTATACTCATCACTCCATCAAGACGGCGTCAATACAGTGAAAGTCCGGTAAGATGTGTCACAGGCGACAGTTACATTTCACTATTTTGAAGCATTACATGGTCCATACTGCCAGAGGAGTTTCTCCCGAGTTCTTGTCGTAAAAACACGTGTTTAGAGACTCCATTTTTAATAACCTCAATCAACCGTACAATTTTTGTTACTAGTTAAATTTCCACTTGACATTGGCAAAATGCGTAGGCTTAATGCAACGCGATGCCATTAATTAAGAATAGAATAGAATAGTATAGAATACTGCCAGACGCGACTTTTTGTATAACCAAATGTCACTTAAGGCCTTGTTCAACGGCTTTTGATCACTGCGTTACACAAAACAAGTAACATCATTTCACAGGCAAATAAAGCCCAAATTGAATTTGGAGTTGTAAGAACCAAACGATGTTATCGAACTGCCGTTACGTTTGAATGTTAAATGGCGTTGTAGTGAATAACGCCGACCGGCGGCGCGGAGTTCGAAAAGTCATTTTCGCGATTATCTGTCTCGCGGAGCACATCACGGCCGGCATTGTATGTAAATTGAATTAATGACGCTGCACTCGACCCCGGTACGAATCGCTGTAAGCGATTTATTCGGTATACTTTGGATTAAAATTCGACGTTCGATATATTGTTGTCAAAATAGCGTAAGGTCGAAATTAGCTTGTTAAAGTTTTGGCGCTTTGTATTAAAGATATCAACAGCCTTTAGAGGTCTCTCAAACGATTTACCGAGCAGAAAGACACTAAATATTATAGACCTATAATCAAAATTAGTATATTGCATTATATGATGCTTATGGGGTTTCGTTGAGCTAGTTTCATGTGAGCGTGGAAAGGTAAGAGCACTTTTTAATAAAATGTCCTCGAGATAATTGTAAGCACCTCATGAAGGCTCCTGAAAACTAAAAACAAAATATGTTTATATCTTCAATATGCATGATTTGTAATATCGAATAAATGTACCAAATAGTTTCTATTTAATATGGTTTATATTTAATGAAAAAGAAACACAGTTAAAGACTTTCGAACTATTTTACGGGTACAAAGGTCGTTTATACAGAAACTGTCTTAACAGAGGCAATCCACTACGCACAAACATTACTATAGGCCTTCAGAACAACAGCAATAGTCTATTAAGTTACGCGGTACTAAGATATGGTCAGCGGAATGCCCGTCTGGGGGCGGAACCCTCACTAAATCCCTCCACTTTACGTGGCGAGTCCCCCTATTAAGATTATGAAATTATGTAGCCGGCCACTCTCACAGATTTGCGTGGTAGGACCCCAGTTAGTTCAGTTGATTTAATTCAAACCGGCCGATGCAGGGGTAACTGCAAATCGATGGCCACTCAAGTAAATAATCGTGTTTAGGTAACCACTGTATTTATTGGGTTACTACTGAATTGTGTCGCTCTGAAAGCACATTTATAGCGAATTAGTAACTTAATTTGCTTTTTCTGTAGAGAAGCCAGTGCGAGGAAAAGTCGACCAATAGGATCCTATATTTCCTTTACACCTTGTTCAATTCCTATCAATCCAAATGTTGCCTGGAGGAGATCGCTTTCAGTGATAAGACCGGTCCTTGTGCAATACAAGCGAAAATGTTTTTAAATGTACTCTTTGTGTCGATGTACAGTAAAGTTCATTTCTAATCTATTCTAGATACGAGGAAATGCTGTCATTATTTACACGTGTGCATTTTTAATTACTTCATTCAGATCAATGATAATTATTAACTATAGATATGTTACGTTCATAGTAATTTGCGTTGAACTGTCAAATGTTTCTTGATTATTTGACACAGACTGATAGTAAGAAAGCTGAGCAAGATAGAGTTTTCACATATTATCTGATGACATGTCTGCTTTTTTAAAATATAATATCATTGATTTAAGCACAACACTCAAAGCATAATCATACACATAGTGTTGGGCGTAATTAATAACTTTTGTAATTAAATTGCTAAAAGAGAACTAAATATTTGAATTACTTTAATTAAAATTACATGTAATTGAAATTATGGTAATTCAATTACATTTAATCACAAGATTTAATTTATTTGGTATTCAAATAACGTTAACTTGTAATTCAAATTACTCAATTTCGAGTGGTTTTTTTCTTGCTGCCTGCAATATAATTACACAACCGCCGTCTACGGGCACTAGAAATTAGTATACGATGTTACGATTTTCGAAAAACTATGATATTTAAAATCAACTCTCTGAACTGGAGTTTTGTATGACTTCGTGGGTGTGTGAGATGTTAACTGCGAGTGCACGCACGCGTTTAATTAGCAACTTGTTTTATTAACATATTTTCTTAACTTTCAAAGAAATTAAATAAATATGTAATTGAGTAATTGCAATTATCAATTACAAATTGTAATTATTAATTGAATTACTTTTCAATAACTAACAGTAATTTGTAATTGAAGTCGCCAATTACAATTTGTAATTGTAATTATTAAATTGTCAATAATTATATTTTGACCAACAATGCACACACATTACTAATTCATATTAATTGAATGTTGATTTAGGTTTCTTAGTAATAATTTGCATTAATTATTTAATATATTTATTTCTCATTCAAATGTCTGAAAAAGTACAAATTACAATTTATGAAATCTGAAAAAAAAAACTACTAATCCTATCGTGATCACGTATTTAGACGAAAATCGAACCCTCTATCCACCTAGCGCGATCCTAGCGACGTTCATCCATCTGAGCTACCCAGTAAACTATGTCACTCTGATGATAGTACCTATACTTTTATAAAAAATACCTGACATTTATTCTATTTTTGAATTATTAATACTAGACGCCAATTATTAAGCCATTATTTTTATTGTATATAATATTATACTTATATACTTTTTCATTCTTCTGCACTTTAATTATGTATTTCGTTTAATTATTATCGTAAATCGCTTTATTATTTTCCGCCGTGTGATGCCGGCAGAGTAGAATAGCATCACCCATATCCTCCAACGGGTGTCGTAGAAGGCGACTAACGGATCCGCAAAGGGGTATTGATCACCTTATACTCCGTCCACCAATCCACATTGGGCAAGCGTGGTGGACTACTGCCTAAACCTTCTTCGATGACAAGGAGAGGCCTTGTATCCCAGCAGTAGGTCGAGTTATTATGGCTGTTAAATGATGATTATCTTAAGTATATGTACTTTAATTATGCCAGATCTCACGTTGCTCCGTGTGCATAATAATATGCTGAGGTAAAAAGTTTTATCTTCACTTCACACATAGGTAATATATAGAAAAGGGTTAAAGTATACTACATATATATTTTTCCTACATACTTACTATTAAATCCTGTATAGAAAGGCGCAATAAAAAGTATAACTTATTTGAGTTTTGCATAAAAGAGAGTAATAGGCCGCCGTTAATAATAGGTCGAATCCCCGATAGTACTTTTTGCTTTTACGAGGTCGGCCCGTACTTATCTTCATAAAGAAGCCATGTAATGTTATAATAATAAATTATAATTCATATTACATGCTCAAGTAAGGTCTATTTTGCTGCCACTTTTTTACATAGTCATGCTTTCAAATGGTCCCGTTGCAGACATAGTAAAGATCAGTAGTGTTTGGCGAGTGGCAGAAAGCGATAACCCGCGAGGCGATGCGATGCGAACTTGTTTCTATGCGGGATTTGTAAGTGACTAATTGACAAATACTTAAACGAAAAAAATTCAAAATCAAGTATTCGTTTAAATTTTCGAATTCATTACCTATCAGCTGTGAAAAAATGGTGGAGCGGTAGATTTATCTGCATTCCACAGGAATCGCTTTCACATAGATAATCTTGCTCCTAATAATATGCACCATCGTCTACAAGATGGCTAGCTACCACCATTTTAACTAATTTGCCGTTCTAATCTGTCTCAAGACGAAAGTCTTTAATTCGTGTGTGTTGCCAATGATGACTTATGGAACCGAAACGTGGACGCTTATAATGGGCCTTATAAGAAGGCTAAGGTCACCCAAAGGGCAATGGAGAGAGCTATGCTCGGAGTTTCTCTGCGTGATCATACCAGAAATGATGAGATCCGCAGGAGAACCAAGGTCACCGACATAGGCCAAAGAATTGCGAACCTTAAGTGACAGTGGGCAGGGCACATTGCGAGGAGGACTGACGGTCGTTGGGGCAGAAAGGTACTCGAGTGGCGACCACGTACCGGGAAACGCAGCGTTGGTAGGTCCCCCACAAGGTGGACTGACGATCTAGTAAAGGTCGCGGGAAACAGCTGGATGCGGGCAGCGCAGGACCGACCGGTTTGGAGATCCTTGGGGGAGGCCTATGTCCAACAGTGGGCGACTCTCGACTAAAATAAGTGTAAAAAAATGTTTAAAACTCTATGTTTTTTGAGGTCGGTCCCAAATACCTACAAGCGACAACGTTTATTCCAAATATTGAGGTTGGCACCGACCTTAAAAGAACATTTAGATTTTTAATCAAAATTTTTATTTCTCTGATTTTAGTTTGGGGGCAGTTTTTTTTATTTTTAGTGTTTTAAGTATAGAAATTTTCCGGAAACTATCTCGAGATCATTAAAACAAACAAGTGATAAGGTTACGATATCGTCGAGGTCAATTAAATAGGTATTATTAGGGATAACTCAAAAAGTGCCCGTCGTATGTAGATCAAATTGAAATGGGACAACATGAAAACAACAGCAGCCAAAGGTTGAAAGAATCTTCAAAATCGGTACCCCCAGTAAAGAGTTATACATAAAAAATACAGTCGAATTTGAGAACCTGCTCCTTTTTTTGAATTCGGTTAAAAAGTAACCCTAACCCTACCTATAACTCAGCCACTTTGGTACATAAAACAGACTATCAATAAGTAAAATCCAATTCGACATTAAAAATAAACCGTGAGTAACCACCTATCAACCTATCCTACCAAACACGTTTCCGTATATTTGAAACAATAATATTCGAAATTAAAATACAATAATCTAATATTATATTATATAACATTTACTGCGAAACTAAAATATATGAAATTTCTGTCTGCAACACAAGAAACACCCTGCATGTCACCATATATGAGTAAAATGGGCAGCAAACCTTCGAAGTAACTTAAACTTCAGTAAACCAATAACCTAAAGCCAAATACCAGGACATTTTTCATTTATTTCGTTGAGTTAAAACAATTCGACAAACTGAAAAGATAAACACCCAAACACGTAACTTGTCGCGCAAATTTCGCGTTCAAAGACGCTACTAATTCGAGATGTCATCACAAATTGCAATTTTCGTTTGCCCTTTACGCGGCCATTTATTCCATGATAAAAATCTTTCTGGTAGGTACTTTCCTTTCTGAGAATCTAACATTCGGTTGATTATTGAGCGGCTGTGGAGTCGACCTTATTCAAGTTAGAGTGGTCGCGAGGGTGATATTATTTAAATGTAATCTTTTTTCGATACTTTTTAACGGTTATCTCCAGTTACTAAGTTAATATTGGAAAGAGGGTTTCCTTGAAGAATAGGGAGAGCAAATTAAATAGGTAATCCTCTGGGTGTAAACAAAATAATCAGTAAGGTAAAATTGGAATTAGCGAAATAGAGGGTACGCTGATTAGTTGCTTGGGAGAACTATTTATAAACCATAGTCAAATGAAACTAGATATGTTGAAAGTTTTTCTTTTCACAGTGGAGAATATCTTGGCTGTCATATCGTCAGATGTAAGGTGTTTTATATCGTAATGCACTCTGTGGATGACGGGGCAGACGGTTGTTCTGCCCGTGAATACCAACTACTGCCCGTAAACGCTAACGGCTGCCCGCCACCGTCTGCGTTAGGTGTTTTGCAGACGGCGCGGCGGGGCGGGCCAGACCGGTCAATTTCACTGCGAACGATTGCGCAAAGAAAATCCTATACTACAAATGCACGTGGAGGACAAAAAGACCGCGTTGCAGGTGCCCGACTGGCACTCGCAGCGCTGCATATCCGTGGCTGCGGGCAACCGCGGTCTTTATTGCTTCGCGGTCAAAAAAAATACCCAGCCCCAACGTCTGCTAAGTGCCTTAGTATGTAGAAACTGGTTTGTGTGATCCACGGAGTGGAGGCACGGTTATCCCGCGCCGCCACGTGCTATGCGGGCAGTAGCGGCGCGATTTTTTTGTCCTCCGTGTGCGTTAAAAGTTTCTTTCGCGGCGAAATTGCCCAGCACGGCTCGCCTCGGCCCTCCCTGTCCTTTGCCAAATGCCTAAATAGTAAAATATTTTCAACATGACTTTTCGATTACTGTTGCCGACAATATATTTAAAACACAGACACTACGCACACACACACACACACACACACACACACACACACACACACACACTTTCATTTCATTTTAATTAAAATAATCTATAATTATGATACATACTGTACTATTCTTGATGTATATAATATTAAACTATTATTATCGGCTCATTCGTGCACCGCGATCGTCAGGTCCGCCTAATTATATTCCCTCCTTCCCGCGCTCTTCACAAACGTCACTTCTCTATTCCACCACAGTGCGCAAAGGAGACGACAGCCATACATCCGACGTACACAACACATACATAAGATCACGCTCGTAACCCTAAGAGAGACTGAGCAGAGCCTTGGGTAACGTTTCGTTACCCACAAAGTCACATCAATATATGACTTTATGGGTACTAGTACTATGGGCCAAAAGTAAAAATCCTGTAGTAAACAAACAAACAAAAGTCAACAAACAGGACAAATATTACCTACACTTAAAATCGTCTCGTCTCTCGTCAAATATTATCTTGAAGCGTCGGTGGCGTAGTGCGTAAGAGCGTCGTGTCCCACCCGGGAGGCACTGGTTCGATGTCCGCCACGTACCAATGTGTTTTCAAATTTTAAATTCATTGTACGTTTAATCGACGCTTTTACGGTGAAGGAAAACATCGCGAGGAAACCTGCACACACCTATGAAGAAATTTTTAGGTTATGTGTGAAGTCGACCAATCCGCACTTGGCCAACGTGGTTGACTAAGGCCTAATCGCCCCTATGAGCTGTTGATGAAAATCGTCTTAGCAGTCACGATTTTGATTGTTAATCAAAATGTATAAATCATACACACTATAAGGCTAACAATCCCGAAAGTGGTTAAGCAGAACCTTATGCAACACTTGGTTACACTTAGTAACAATGTCATGTTGCCAGCCTATAGACTACATAAAAAGTAACTAAACAATACAACAAACAAATGCAGAAAACAAGGACAATTGTTACACTCTTCCAAGTATGCTTAGAATAGTGTAACAATTGTCCTAAGTAAGAAGTAAGAGAGTAAGAAGTTTTCTTCTTGGTCCGCATTTGACTATGCCTACATTTGCGTTAAATAAGAAAATGGTACAGAGTTCTTAGAAAAACAGGAAAAACAAATCTATATTTTATCTTATGAAGGGAGGAATGATATTGATTTCGGCCGTATTTTGAATTTATATGTGCTTACAATGTGTAAACATAGGTATTAAGATTTCTATCACTAATGGTTAGACGTTTAGGTGCCTGTTTCAGAGGTTCCAAGTAAGTACCCATTATCGTTTTTTGACAGAAAGCACATACAAAACTATAAATTTGAATGCCAGATATCTCTTAATTATTATTTGATGAAAAGTATCGAAATAGAAATACCTATAAAAAGTATTTATATGTCAAGCTTAGTTATTCCTTCACATTACAAACAAAGGAAGAAGTAAACCCTCATGATTGTCTATATTACAGTATTTATTTCATAAAGATAGTTCCAATATTTTGGAAGTTATTAATGATTTGTTCCAGTGACTAACTATCAAAAGTATAGTCTCTACTCAACCACTTTACTGTTGATAGAACAGTAATTTATTTATTTACCACGGCTTAGCTAGTATAAATTATATTGCAGTTAGCCCTGGTTGATTCCTGAGAAAAGTGTTCTGATCGTCAAATCCGTGGCAATTTTTTTTTCTCATCACAGGTGCTAACTAAAATTACAACTGAATAAACAATCAAAAAAGTAACATATCTATCCATGAGGCACACATTCAAAGTTTATAGATCGTCTTGAAAAAAATAATGAAATTTTTGGACCCATGGATCTGATTAAAGAATCCACGGATTTGATTGAAGTTTATACAGTACTAAAATGGATGCGGAATAAAGGAAAAACAATATATGTAAAAGGTTTATAGTCTCTTTATTTTAACATTAATTGGAATTATTTTTCAGTCTGTCACGTGTCTCTATCTCTGTCTATCCTTAGCTTATACATTCTTAAGTTTTATGATCTCTCTTAACTACAACCCTTCTCGTTCTCTCACTTATATTATGTTGAAGTTCACTTCTTAAATATGTTTATTTAAGTTTTATAATCAGAAACAAGAAAAATATGTCCAGCTGCTTCTCGCGACCTTCGTCTCCTGGTATGCCACCGCCACTAGAGGGTCTTTGAGTAATCTTGACCGTTCTTATGAGGCCTATTGTAACTAACCACGCTTCAGTTCCGTAGGCCATTGTAAAGCCCCCGGTAAACCTAATAGTCAACAACTTAATTGTAGAGCTTCCAACCTTTACAGGAGTGCCTAAGTACGATATGATTTTTGTCTTATCAATTTTCATTTTAAGACTCACTTGTTGGAAGACACTACAGAGATCAGAGTCTCTCACGGTCCCACCCCATGACTACGATAATTTCTGCAAAGTGAAGGATTGCATTTATTTGCCATTTATGTTGATGGGAAGTCATCTCCAGGCAAGAAGCTTAAACACGTCCTCCAAATTAACTCTGAATAGTTTTGGATAGCATCGCCCTACCTTACACCTCGATGGAGCCGTATGGGCTTCGAGTCCTGGTCATGGAAGTGGACTGGCATAGTGGCGTTTTATTACAGTGCCTGCAACACTTTGATGTCATCCTCATCATTATTTCAGCCGAGAGACGCCCGCTGTTGGTCATGGGCCTCTCCAAGGATCTCCATACCGGTCGGTCCTGCGCTGCCCGCATCTAGCGGATTCCCGCGGCATTTACCAGATCGACCTTGTGGGTCCACCTTCTGGGGGGCTTACCAACGCTGCGTTTCCCGGTATGTGGCCGCCACTCGAGGACTTTTCCGCCCCTTGCTGCCGCTAGTCCTCCTCGCAATGTGTCCTGCCCACTGCCACTTAAGGTTCACAATTCTTTGGGCTATGTCGGTGACCTTGGTTCTCCTGCGGATCTCATCATTACTTATGTTATCACGCAGAGAAACTCCGAGCATAGCCCTCTCCATTGCCTTTTGGGTGACCTTGAGCCTTTTTGTGAGACCCATTGTAAGCGGCCACGTTTCGGTTCCATAGGTCATCCCTGGCAACACACACAAATTAAAGACTTTCGTCTTGAGACACTGCTGTAGATGAGCCGAGAATATGCCGCGTAGCTTCCCGAACGCTGCCTAGCCGAGTTAGGTTCGTCGCTTGACCTCTTTCTGGAAGTATGACTTACTCAGTTGGACTGTTTGTCCCAGGTAAACATAATGGTCGACAACTTCCAGTGCAGAGCTTTCAACCTTTACAGGAGTGGGTGCGACATGTTAATAAGGCATAATTTTCGTCTTAAATCCGTATTCATTTTAAGACCCCCTTGTTGGGAGACCCTACAGAGATCGTCGAGCATTGTGCCCAGGTCTTCCAAGGTCTCAGCCATAACTACGATATCATCGGCAAAGCGAACGTGAATCATGTACTCGTCATTTATGATGCCAAGTGCTCTCCAGTCCAAAAGCTTAAACGCGTACAGTTTCGGCGATATAATATCACCCAGTCTCACGCCTCGCTGGAGCTATATCGTTTTTGAGTTCTGGTCCTGAAGGCGGACTGACATAGTGGCGTTTTCTTACAGTGACCGCAACACTTGGATGTATCGATAGTCTATGTGGCACCTCTGGAGTGACTGGAGCACGGCCCAGGTCTCGACAGAATCGAAGGTTTTTCTCATAGTCCACAAATGCTAAGCATAGTGGCAGATTATATTCTTAGATCTTATGTATTACCTGCCTCAGCGTATGTATGTGATCAATGGTACTGAAGTCTTTTCGGACTCTGGCTTGTTCGGGAGACTGAAAGTCGTCAAACCTGCGCGCAAAACGATTCGTTATATAAAACCCTCAAAAACAGCTTATAAACATGACTCAGGAGCGTGATGGGACTATAGTTCTTCAATTGGGTACTATCACCCTTTTATAATAATAATAATAATAATATAATATATTTCTACGCTCACACCAATTATCTAGCCCAAATTAAGTATCTTTAAGAACTTGTGTTATGGATACTAGGTAACGGACAAATATTCTTAATAATCTAGATATTTTTATAAATAAACTTAAATAAATATATAAACAACCATGACTCATGAACAAATGCTCGTGTTCATCACACTAACATTTGCCACTACCAGGACTCGAACCCGGACCGCCCGATGTGTAGGCAGCGTTACTGACCACTCCACCACTCCACCCTTTTGGAAAAAGAGTCACACCACGCCGCCGTGCCATGCATTTGGCGTTCACTTGGATGTACCGATAGTCTATTTGGCACCTCTGGAGTGACTAGAGCACGGCCCATATCAACACATTTGAAGTTTTTCTCATAGTCCTCAAACGGTCAGCATAATGGCAGATTGTATTCTTTGGTATTCTGTATAACATGCCGCAGCGTATGCATGTGGACTATGGTACTACTACCTTTAAGGAATCCGATTTGTTCAGTAGGCTGGAAGATGTCAACCATGTATGCGAGACGGTCTATTATATATCTCGAAACACGGAGTACTCTTTGTCTCGAAAACAGCTTTTATGGGATTATTTATACGTAGAGGGACCATCGATTTTAAGTGGGTTAAAAGTCCTCTTTTTATTAAAACTTGAACTGTGTTAGCGTGATTTGTCAACAAATTAAGTCAAAACAACCTGTGTTGCTGCCAGCAGTCCTCCTAAGGTCATCGGACCAAGAACGGGTTGTTTTAAGGCGTCTAATACTATGCTTGTCCCCACTCCAGCATTCATCAGCTCTTACGGTTGTCGGTTCTCCGGCAGACATGTGCAGCCTATTGCCACTTCAGCGTACTAATTTTAAGGGCTATGTCGATAACGATAACGAACTGTCTTTTAACGAGATACTGAGCCTATCTTCTACATAGCGCGGTGAGCGACTATAAATTAGTGGAGTAATCCTCTGGTAAGTGACCACGTCTTCAGGCATTGTAGCAGGGAAGAAGTAAAGATATGTCTAAGCTTTCCAAATGCTGGTGCAGCAGAACTGGATCGTCCTACTGGCTTCTACCCAACTGGACTATCTGTCCCAGGTAGATATATTCCTAAACAACTTTGAGGACCAAATTTCCGACTAACAGAGGCTCTAGGATAACTAACTTGTGCATTGAACATGACTTTCGTCTTATCCAAATTCCTCGCAACACGTCGAGTGGCATTATTAAGGCTTTTCAGCATTTCCAAGCTCTTAAGAAGCGTTGTCTCTTTTTTTATGGAACAATATCACCTTATACTCTTGTTCCATGCCTGTGGGGTAATACACATAATAAAAGAACAACTATTGGAATGCCTTGTGGACTGGTGGCGATGACGCAACATCAGATCCATGGGAAAATATCCATAGATTTGAGACCATGGATCTGTTTTGGACCATGGATCTGATCGTGACAATTTTGTTTTTGATTAACTACTCAAAAACTTGCAATAATATCGGAGATATTTTTACCTCAGAGTAAACTCAGATGGCAAGGACATCATATTCTAGAAACAGTTTCAACCCTAGGTTCACATTTCTATTTTTTTTTCGACCCACAGATCTTACCTACCTAGGTGTACCAAAATTAAAGTTTAAATAAGAACTGACCTGGAAAGTTATGCTTGTACTCGAATGACACAACTCTTCTATCAAAAGTTCAGTACACATCTAGAGACCCTCGATAACCATTGACTGAAGGTTTATTTCATATTTACACCACTGAAATACTCCCATCTTGTCGTGGGGTGCAATTTAAGCCCGCCGCGTGACAAATGTTTACAACGGCTCAACTTCTTTATATTGATAGGTTTTTAAACAAAATTTTATATAAGAGTAGAGGCATTTCTGTATTTTTCAATGATATATAAATTATGGTAATATCACGTATAGTTAAAATAATATTAACGATAATACTGCAAGCGAGACGCGTGTGACACGTCGAAAATCGGTAAAATGTCCCCGTTTTCAGGTTTCAAATGTGATTTTATTTTATTAAAACAAAAATTATGTAGATTTATTTATGATCCCTCAAGAGAGTAGTAGTTCTTCTAGGTTTTGACAATTATTTAAATATAATAATCTAAATAATATAGATTATATTGGCCTGTGACACGAAAAATTAAGCGCCCCAGGAACCACCCCCCTAAAGAAGGCTTGAGGTGATGCAGTGGTTCTATTCGAAATAATTGTTCGCGTGCCGGCCCGTTGGCGCCGATGTCAACTTTAGCGGGCGCACTGCGGTATACGGAACACATTAGGGCCTATGTACTATACGACCGGGTAAGCTATGGGATTCAACGAGGCTGCTTCTATTTAAATCTTACTATTTCTTTAAATCTATCTATTAGGTACGTGAAGTTGTGTACCCCTTTTTAGGCATATTGCGTGGACAGAGAAATGTGCGATTTGGCATAATTAAAGTTTACAAAATATATACAAAATGGTGGTGGTTATCAAACGTTAAATTACTTAGTTCTATATGACAATTAATTTAATTATATAGAAAACCTTTTTAAACGATAAATGGTTACATTATGTTTAAATGATCCAAATGCGTCTGTGTAAAGGCCGCCTAAAATGCTTGAATATAAAACTGTAATTTTAATTTATACTAATATTATCTATTTACTTGTAATGATGTTTTGAAATCATCAGTAGAAATTGTAAGCTGTGAAGTTTCTTTCGCCGTTTCTTCGCCGTCTCAGCATAGTAATTATTAAAAATTATTTTTTCTTCCCGAAACGGTGGTAGGATTTATACAATAAGTAGGTACTTAGCAAAGTTAATTAAAATAATAACTTTTTGATTTTGATCGATTTTGATTTTGTTCATATAGAGAACATCGGAAAAATAAAATGTATGTATACTATAGCAAATAGTTTTCGCTGTAATATAAATATTTTATGCTTTTAAAGGGCACGGTTCATTTTCTACAGATAGACCATTCATCTCATTTAAATGAGTGGGTTGTAGTATGATGCGTTGTGTCTGATTGAACTCTTGAAGCAAAAAAATATTTGGGTGGCGTATTATACATATTAAAGTTAAAGTGATATCAAATATCAAAGGTCCGTCACCTCGTACCGATTTTCGTTTAGCTACTTAGAAGATCACGGCTTTTTCTGTGGCTTTATGAAACGCACGTTTTTGTTAGGCTTAAGTTTGTTTGTTTGTTTCGCTTAAGTAACGGCTTTATTAAATACGTATTTTCATATAGGTATTTCTTCTATCTATATAATTTAAAACAAAGGTTATTCCCATTTGCGCAGATACCATGCCTAAAGTATTAAATATTAAATTGTATTGTAAAATATGCAATTTAAGCTAGCAATGGTTACGCAAATGCAGACACTGCTTCATAACAGAAATACACAAACCGATTACGTTCCCTCAAAACTGTAGACAATAGAACAATCTGAAAATACTGAGTTTTTAATGTCCCTAATATGTCATTTTAAACACAGGTTGGCAAGTAAAAATCTTCTTTACGATTTTTATGACCGTATCGCGTGCGGGTTTTGCTATTTAGCCAGTCAGACACTTTGTGTACAGACCGCAAAAAAAGCTAAAACTTTAAATAGCTAAAAATTTACTTACGCAAACTTCATAGCACTGAGATATTTTTCGTATACAAGTACATCTTTAATCCTTATCGATCTAACCATCCATGCTTACCGTACTTTGTAGAAAGGAGAAAATAACCTTGTATTTTTATAGCGAAAAACTTCTCACAGGAGTTTTTCATCGCATTTTATTCTTGTAGTTGTTAAAGGTGAAGCTTCTGCAGCGACGGAACAATAATTCTTATTGCGATAAACTTACATTTTACAACGGAAAGAAGTGCAATATTTTTTAATACTCACCTGACTTTATTACGTTGAAACAACTTAAGGGGAAGGTGGAAAAGTATTCTAATCTTGGACGTCCGTCTCTTTATATGCAAGACGAAGCATTGTAGATATTTTGTCGTTAATGATCGTCGTAATGTCTTTTTTATTACTGGATATTTAATGGCTGAAAATGAATTGAAGGGAACGTCATAACCGGGACTCTATTCATTAAAGCAGTATTTCTATTATTAGAATAACCAATTATCCCAAATATTTATTCTCGATCTAATGCGAAGTAAATTTGCATTAAGTATTGGTTCCAACAATTTTTTAGACACTACACGAAAACAGACACTCTTAAAGAAAATCAGCATGCATATTCCACTTCGAATTAAAGCTCTCAGTTCGTTAACAAAAAGCACACTTCTTATTACATACCTACTTATAATTTATTATTTTTATATTTATCTGTACTAATATTATAAAGCTGAAGAGTTTGTTTGTTTGTTTGAACGTGCTAATCTCAGGAACTACTGGTTCGGATTGAAAAATAATTTTTGTGTTGGATAGTCCATTTGTCGAGGAAGGCTATAGGCTACATAATAACAAATATTAACGCTAGTGAAGCTGCAGGCGACCACTAGTAAAAGATAAAATTACAGCAATCTATATAATTTTAATACATATAGTTTTAAAAATAATAATCATTATGGAATCCTGTATTAATAATATTCCAAGAAACTTATTTCATATTAAAAGTTCTTACTTATAATTTAAGGAATATTAAACGATATTAGATCATAAAGGAGATTGCTCAGATCCCATACATGTTTTGCCCTAGAACCAACAATCATGAAAAAATATTTTCTAGGTTCGAAATTATAAGTAAATGACTGTATAAACATTGATTATTGACGGACACTTCTGAGAACTTAATTATTAGCATACTACTTACTAATATTGAGGTTATGTTTCCAAACAAATGTAAAATAATAAAAAAAGAAACTAGTGAGTAAACTAGGGAAATCATGCAAAAACTTATTTACAAAGTCCGTAGTTCAAAAAGATATCAAGTCCGTTTTCCGAAAGGCCAAGTAAAGTTAGAAATAAAAAATCGCATCGAACACCGTAAACAAACACAAACAACAAACACAAGCACCTTATATTTTTAAAATTCTCCCTATTAGGGGAAGGTAAAGGGATCTAGGTCATACAGCCATGCCTTCAGTAGTTTTTTTTTTTAGGTTTGTATTAAAATATTTTTATTGTGTAACACTAGGTAGTGCTTGGCGAAAAATGTATGACAATAAACTTCATGGTGGCGACTACCATCTTTATTTTTGGCTTTGCACGTTTGCATTTAGCGTAAAGAATGTTGAAAATAATAATATTGTTATTGATTGATTAATAAAATGTAATTTCATTTTAATCAATCTCTACCAAAGAGATTGTATTTTTGTAAATTAAACAACTTCGATAAATCTTTGGCTGTATGTTATAACACCAAAGCCATTAAAAAGGTGATCTTATGGTTTCTAAAACGGTAGAATGATAAAGTCCTTTTTAAAATGAATTTAATATGCAGAAGTGTCCGTTAGAATCTAATGACCGTTAATTATAGCACAAATTATTACAAGAATTATCAAATATCCCAATATTTTATTGGTTCTTAGGCCAATTTGAGCAATCTCCTTTACTGTATTTACTTAACTGTAATTTTCTTTAGAAAATTATTACTCTCACAGTCATAATTTATTTTATGAATAATAAAAATTTGCTAAGTATTAGATAGTAGCATTATATTCAATTCGTATAAATTGCTAGTGCAAGCAATACTGTCATTTAGTAAGAAATATAGACGTGATAAAATTTGTCAAAAGAAATATTTCAAGAAAAATCTCCACATTTTAATGTTATTTGCCAGGCAGACAAGCAGATGCCCTGCCTGATGGTAAGTAGTCACCGTAGTCTATACTCACTTGCAACACTGATGTGACACCTGTGCGCTGCCAACCCTAGCCCCTTCCCTAACCCGTGGTGCAATCTTACTCGCCAACAGAAATACAACGCCTAAAACTGTAGTGTTATTTGACTGTGACCTTCTTGTCAGTTGGAGGTACTAATCCAGGGCGCTCCAAATTCAAGCGCCTTGTCCGCTGTACTTTACTTCGACCTCTAAGTACTTATTTCAAATAAAAAGCTGAACCTGCTATAGCGGTTATCCCGTCTATCAAATAAAGGATAATAACGTTACCCGCTAATGATTTAATACGGAGTCCCGCCTGAAGGCTCAAATATGAAATTTTTACCTAAACATATTCTGAGTCGGCGCGGGTGACTTATGCATATCAATTTGAGCTTCCCCAGCTTCCACTGAAGGCACATTATAATATAATGGAACGCGTTATGTCCTTATTCATTACATTCTTTCCACGTAAAAAATAAAAATCTTAGATCTCGACAGGACCAACGAGCAACATAGGAAACTTATGTGTACATGGGCCCGTGAGGCGCCCGTCGAAATTATTAATGTACAAAGAGATACAGACTGGATTCTGGAGTAACTTGGCTGTTGAACGTGATTTCACTTCAAATTGTTTTTTCCGCGTACCCCCAAATACAAACAGAGAAACAATCTTGCTCGTAAATGCTCCTTGTTTAGAATAAGGTAACATTTGCTCATAGCCCCGGGCGCGGGCAATTGTCTAAGCTAATAAAGCCATTTTTATTATCAGTCCAGATGAAAATTATTTTTTAATATTTCGAGGGGCATTCTACTGCTTTATCAATACAGATATGCAGCCTTATAAGACTGGCAGGCCCGACAAATGTTGTCTGGTTCAAAAAACTGAATCTAATCATTCTCGAATCCACATAAACACACACAAAAAAAATCTTCAAAATTGGTCGGACAGAGGAGGAGGACACACAGAAGAATTATAGATAAACCGGTACCCATTTCTTTTTTTTGTCACAGATGTAGGACATAGTAGTTACATTTTAAATATGTTTTTAAAGTTTATTTTTATTTCTTAGGGTTTGTTCCCAGGTACCTACAAATTGAAATTATGTACTCGGTTTGTTTGGTGGTAGGTTTAGTTCCTAGGGGAGTACAAATTAAAATATGTACTCTATTTGGTTGATGGTAGGGTTTGTTCCCAGGGGAGTACAAATTAAAATATGTACTCGGTTTGGTTGGTGGTAGGGTTTGAAGTAGGGGAGTACAAATTAAAGTATGTACTCGGTTTGGTTGGTGGTAGGGTTTGTTTCCAGGGGAGTACAAATTAAAATATGTATACGATTTGGTTGGTAGTAGTGCTTGCTTCAATTCCGCCTGGCTAGCTACTTATCTTATCAAAATCCGTCGCTATAATAATAATGTTAACAGCATTATTTTGTTCCGACAGTTAACGATAAAATAGCCAGTCTCGATTCCTTCTTCGGCCATATCGTCATTTACCATCAGGTGATGAAGACCAAGAGCTTCCTCCTCAAGAGTTTTTCTTAGCAAGTGGTTGGCAGGCAAGCATTCGGCCTTCAAAAGATGACAGAAACCTTATATTTTGATGTCATACATGCATGTTAAATTTTGGTCACCCATCCGAGTACCGACCGCGCACTTGGTTTCTTAACTTTCGTGATCGACGACTCAAAAGTTGATATAAACCTTACATTTTGCTGTCATACATGCGTGTTAAATTTGGTTGCAACAAGTTAAAGCATACTCGAGTTATCGTGCTAACGCACAGACGAACAGAAACACAGAGACACACACAGACATAATTCCAAAATTTGTAGTTTTGGACTAGGGAAGGTCCAAAACTTGTAAATCCGTTAAAATCTCGAGGTAAAATTTTTTGACGATTACAAGACTTCCTCTATAATACGTATACGAGAAAGTAAAAATGCAAAAGTTAAAGCCATATTCATTAAAACGACCATTTCTGATTCTTCACAACGTAATGAAATACATAGTTTTATTACCCACAAACAAATTAGGAACTCCAAACTCACGTAGAATAATATTAAAGTAATTTGGGTACTGAATATCAAAGATACCCTCATTTAAAAGTCAAGCTGATCAGTATTCACGCGGCATAGAGACAAAATTTCCCGCACAAAACAAACATAAGATATGACGCGTATTAGCAAAACCATCAGGTATCTGTTCCTCATAAAGCCTACTCTCATTTTCGTTACGCTGTTAATAAAAAGAAATGGAAAAGTTGTCCGCTCTCGCATCAAATGAAAAAGTTTTCGGACGTGATGATACTCCGAAGACAGTGGCGCCACCTGCCCGCAAAACTAATTACAAACTCGGCAATTTCCTAAAAACACTAAAATATTCTCCTAAAAACGTCACCTCGGCACACGAACTGAATAATAATAATTGAGCAAGGGAGCTCATTTATAAACATAAATTAACTGGAATTGTTAATTTGTTGAGAGGTTATGAAGTTCGCCTGAATTAGCTATTCTATGAAATTACAATATTTTTGAATAATAAATTTTGATGTTGCATTTTTATATGGAAACGATGACTTTATTTTACAGGGAAGGTCTTTATTGAACTGCCCTGATGGCGAATGAAGGTGGAAGCCAGGTTTACCTATCTCAAAAACATTGGATAACTGGCTATATTATCTCATCACTCACTGAAGGGATACAGTAATGCTGTTAACACCACTGTTATGTAATTAAAAAAGAGGACAAAAATATTATTATTAGAAAACACCTGCTAGTATTCGAACTCAATCCTAAATTATAGGCTTAATAGACGTTACTTGTGTACTATTAATAATCACAAGATTTGGGAGATCCAATTATACGTTCTGATTTTGGAAGGGTGCTGTAGTCGCTATTAGAAGATCATTTTATATCGTGTGGTGGCGTCATCTTGATGTCAGGGCATACAAGCTGCCATATAACAGGTTTTTTTTTATAACTGCCATCTTTTGTTTGCAGCTTAACGTGCCTTGGAAAATCTAATTGAAGAATTCGAATAAAATCCCACATATAGTGGATAATTTCGGTACTCGTTACAAAGAACGCACAGATTCTCAACCTCTTCCTAATTTTAAGCCGTTTAAGGTAAACGACATTAAATCTCACAAAAATAGCAAAATACAGCTAACATACCCAACAACGTCACAAGCCCGCCAACATCAAAGAGCTTAGCATCACGAATTCCAGGAGTCTATTCCAAAAATACTTTCCTTATCTAAAACCAGCAAAATATTCTATTTATCTCTGAAAATATCGACCGGGAGCACTGTGTAACCGCTTAATGGTCGTGATCTTGTAAATTATGAATCGGGCTTCGCCCAGGAGGGATATGATTCACAGCTAAGACCTTATTAAGGATACCAGAGTCCTAAATATAACATGACTTGAAGACAGTTTATCTTGTACTCGCTTTAGAATTGAGTTACATAAAATTTTGATGTGAGGTTCCGGAATTTGTGTCTTATCTTCATTGTCCGTACTGTTTTCTACATTTTGAACACAAACAGGACTCTGTCTTGCTACGTAAAGGGGAAGGGCTAGCATAGATATAGGTCATTCACACTTCAATTTCGAATCAGTAAATGTGATCGTTTTATCAATAGTAAGGGGCTGTTTGCCAACAAGAATTTGCAAGAAATGTTGTAGTTTATAGCGATTTTATAAGTAATAATGACTTGACACCGCCCGACATCCTCTGAAAGGCCAAACTTGCCAATGAGAGTCTACTCTGCGACGCCAAAGGTACTTTAATGAAAGTCTAATACTGCTTACATAAAAAAAAAAACTTTTCAACACTCTCTCCAGCACCAAAAGATCTCTTTTGCTTCAAGCTCTGAACAAGACTGTAACGTTCAATCTAAGTATTTGTAGTAATGTTACTTTTAATTTTTATAATTAATTGAAAGACATTAAGCATGTATAAAAGTAGTTATTGTCTTGTTTTTTTTTTTCACCTAAAACAATTTTCTCGCTGGAGAGTTAAAAAGTCGTATGTGTCACACGAGAACAATTTTTTTTTGTCTCGTGCCTTTTAATCACTTACTGCGCTCACTAGTCTATTTTGGAAACACTCGCTTTACTCGTGATTCAATTCTAGACTACTTCGCTGGTTCGTGATTTCTTTGTCGTAAGACACTCGTGAGCTCTGCTCATTACTTACTCGGCTATAACTCAGCCTCGTATGTAATGAGCAACTATCATTTTGATACAAGTGAGCTAAGTTGCTCATGTTCTATCAAAATTTTTGAGAAGTGGCGAGTCCCACCGATCCATGAATGCACATTTTAATATCAGAGAATGTTTATCTGCTAATAAATAAATAAAAATAAAGTAAATCTCATCTATTTATAAAAGTATATTAACTTGTGTTCATTTTCTATTGACTTGTAATTGTTTTTTGAGTCATTACCTGTAATCTAAGCTTATTGCATATAGCCTGTGATATATCATAATAGCACTAGGTGGTAGGCCCATCCGGTCCACTGTTGGACCGGGCCGGCCCTGGCGGCGCGGCGGTTTTGGTGTAACGCCCCCATTAGGGCTTAGGAGGGTACCGGTGGGTTTTAGCAGAGTAGGGTCGGCGCTGTTCCACGCCGGCGAGTCCCACACACGCCGTACGCCTAGCCAGTGTGCGGTATGGTCCGTAAGTGGATTTCCCATCGTCATCAAAAAAGGTGGTCAAAAAAGGTGGTAGACCCATATTATGTAGGGTCGTCTGGGAAGGTACCGCCACCTTTCTTATTTCTGCCGTTCGCAAGCAGTTTACTGTGTTTCGGATTGAAGGGAAAGGTAGCCAGTGTAATTAGTGGGCATGGAAGGCATATCATCTTAGTACCCAGGATGGCAACGCACTTGCAGCGTTTAGTCATTTTCCATTTATATTGCAAGTGTCTATAGGCGACGGTAACCACTTACCTAACACCAGGTGGGCCGCAAGCTTGTTTACCATCTCGACATATAAAAAAATATAAAAATAATTATTATTGTTATTTAAATAGAATAATTAGATATTATTTCGTACTAAGTGGTGGTAGGTAGATTTAGACGATTTAAAAGTACTCAGTAAATAAATTTAATTAAAGTGCTTTTTTCGGTTTCGATTTTGAGTTCTTCTATCTGTTGCCAATTCTGGGAGTAGTGCGCGTCCACTTTTGGCCATGTTTTATCTTAACATCAGGTGACGAAAACTCTTGCTACAAAGCCATGTAGTTTATAAGAAAATTTTAAGAAAACTCAACAAAAAAAAGTAGTTTAAAGATTTTACAATCGGTGAAAATAATGATGGAAAACAATATCGACACTGAGGATAAAATTACAGAAGGTATACCAATCGAGTTCACAAAATAACAAACGTCTACCAAAAGGTTCAGCGCCGCTGATTTTTTCCAAAACAAATATACGGACGCCACCACTTAGAGGGCCCGATATGAAACCTTCAAGTCGCTATCGCAGTTATTGGCACTTGTACATCGGAATACCGCTAAAACGCAATATCCTGGGGAACTACTCAAATCGTTTCGTTGTAGACCTTGAAATTAACTTTTGTTATAGCTATTGTAGTAAAGTTTATATTCCTTTAATAGCAATATCGATACGCATTTGTTTCTTTTGTTCGTTTACTGAATCCCTTGTTCGTAAAAAATAGTTGAGTAAACAAATTGGGCTATATTTTGCTTGTTCGTTTACCAAACGAAGAAGATAATATAAAGTGTTTTCACATTGTACGAAGTAAGGGTTAACAAACGCTTTTGAATAATGTCTTAAGTCCATTTTTTAATTCGTAAGTCGTTTCAAATTTTTCAGATCAGGATGGAGGCAGCGCTGGGCCAATCGGGTTGGAGATTCTTGGGGAAGGACTATAAATTGTTCTTTGTTATAAATAATACTAGCTTCTGTCCGCAACTTCCTACGCAGGATTAGAATAAATTGACAACATTTCAAAAAAAACAAATAATGATAATCACGAAGCTTTTTGGGGTTTGGTCATTTAGTACACTATGTTTTATTTTTAGAATTTATTACCTGCTAAATTATGAGATATTTAAAAAAACAAAATGTACCCGAAAATCGGATTCGGGGGAACGAAAAATGTCTTTGCCATCCATCGTTTTATCGATAATATTACGATCCCACCATAATAAGATTGGAAACGGTATTTTTGATGTGATATTTTGGTAATCTTACTTTTAATTTTCTATAATTATTTTTCAGATAATAAACGTGTACTAAAATATTGCCTTGTTTTTTTTTCACCTATAACAATTATGTCGCTGGAGAGGTGAAAACTTGTATGTTTCACACGAGAGATTTTTTTTCTCTCGTGCCTGTAAATCACTCACTGCGCTCAGTGATCTATTTATGAATCATATCAATATCAATTTTAGACTACTTCGCTGGTTCGTGATTTAATATCGTCACTCGTAGCAAAAAATAACTTTGCTAACTAGTTGAAGAAATAACTATTATCTATAAGTGTTGGAAATCTTGGAGAGAAAATGTGAGATAAACGCAACACTATGAGGGGATAAAACGAATTTAATTATAAATAAACTATAAAAACCGAGCAAACATAAAATTTACATGGACATATATCAGTTGCTAGACTACGACCAAACAACTTGAAAAAGGCACCGAAAAAACATGACATAAAAAGAAAAGTATAACAAATTCATAGATGGAAAAAGGTTTTGTGCTGACGAGATTTCTAACATCCTCCGCCCCCAGAAAGTTCTAAAGGGTAGATCCTTTGGATCGGTCGAGTCAGCATACCCCTGGCCGTACCTACTTTAACCACTCTAGTCTTACCGTCTCTACCTGGAATGAGCTCTAAAATCTTTGCAAGCGGCCAATGAATTCTCTTGTCATCGTTGCCTACTAAAACAATATCTCCGATTTTGAGTTCGCTCAACCGAGTAATGCGATTCGGGTGGTTTTGTAAGCTACCTTGGAGCTTTCGTGCTTGCCATTGCAAAACAAGCAACATATTTCGGCTTTCGGCACTAGAAGATTAGCAGCTGTAGGTAATTGTTCCGTATCGCTCTCTCTGCCTTTAATAGTCTTCTTCGTGTCTGGCTTGTCCTTGTTAAAAGAGAACCCCCTTAAAGCCATTGTAATGCTCTGTTCATTTACAGCCTCACCTTTTAGGAAGTTCATTAGCTCTTCGAGACGTTGTTTCGGATCAATGACAGTGACATTTCGATGTCGTTGCCAAACACGCAGCAGCTCCTCTGGCAGTGAAGACTCCACCAAAGGATAGAGTATTGGAGTACACGATTCTTTGGAAACATTCAAAGATTCTAGAGCTCTCAAGTGTGATTCCAACTTGTCATACAATGCTGCCACTTGAAAGTTTTTGCTCGTCGCGTTATTCATGTTGCTAATGATCAATTGTAGTAGCTCTCTAACATAAACTTCGACTAACAAATCTTTGTTTCCAAAACGGTTTTCAAGGCTCTCTATGGCTTTGCTGTAGTTATCTGCGATAGGAGGGTAGCTGTTCACTACATCACTGGCTTTCGAACCTGGGATCATACTTTGTGCTAGATAATGGAACTTATCTTCGTTGGAGAGGTCTGGGTCATTGTGTATTTTTTGAAATTGACTCCAAAAACTGAGCCAACCTTTTAGCTCGCCATCAAACTTGGCAAGTTCAATATACGGCAGCTTCAATCTATGATTGCTTTTCATACAGTGAACAGTGGGACAATTGGCCTCAATGGAATCCTTATATTCTTCAGAAGCACGCGTAAAACGTAACTTGGCCTTAATGAACGTGCTCTGATACTCATCCATCCTCATCTGTTCATCTGCCAAAGTGTCCTCATCTGCATCATCACTAATAAGCGAATCAAATATCTTTTGGTCATACGCTTCTATGTATGTAAAATGTTTGCTCAAAAGCTCGAAACATACCTGCTTCTCTTCGAAACTTTCGGTATCGCGAAGCTTTTTATAGGTCTTCGTGAATGTACCCCTGTAAGTTGCTCTTGCCTTCCTTAAAGCCTCCATAGTACTTCTCTCCGCAATCACCAAATTTTTTTTAATTGTCACGGTCGCCACTTGTTGGAAATCTTGGAGAGAAAATGTGAGATAAACGCAACACTATGAGGGGATAAAACGAATTTAATTATAAATAAACTATAAAAACCGAGCAAACATAAAATTTACATGGACATATATCAGTTGCTAGACTACGACCAAACAACTTGAAAAAGGCACCGAAAAAACATGACATAAAAAGAAAAGTATAACAAATTCATAGATGGAAAAAGGTTTTGTGCTGACGAGATTTCTAACAATAAGTATAGTAGGTATTGAAGAAAATCAATGTTTCGTATACAGAATAATAGAAATACGTATATACTGGGTGTAAAAGACATGAACAGCCCAAGTAACATTTTAGGTTTTAGAAAGGATTTGAAAAGGTTCTAGAACCTTTGTATGGAAATCGGATGGTAAGTCTTAATAGGCCGAAAAGCGCTATGTTAACCTTATAATAACCTCCTGTGTGCAAAAAGGGCCCACGTTTTAGAACCTTTTTGAGAGCTACAGAAAAACCTATTGCTCAAAGTCAGAACCTTTCGAACTACTTACATAGAACCCAAATATAACTTTCACCACTTTATATTAACGTTAATATAACCCTGCAAGACAGCTTCTAAGTTCTAACATAGTCTTGGATGTAACTCTATGACAACTTAAAACCTTTTTGATAGACGTGATTAAATGCTTTTCCAGGACTCTTGGGTTATAAAATGTTTCTGTGTAAGATTTATTTACACAGAAATACCAATCATGGACTTTATTTACTACCAAAATATAATGGCGCCATTGCCTGTCACTATACCAAGATTCAAAATGGCTGGATAACTATGTGCCGTATTCATGAAAAATATAAGCAGGTTGCTAAATTCCCGAAATGAAAAAAATAGTGCGATTGGCACTTTGTCGTGAAACTTAAGGATAATTTTGCTATATAATAAACGGGCCTTTCGTAGCTTCAAAATTTAGAAGATATTTTAGTAAATTGAAAATTATAATATTAGGGGGTTGGTGGTAAATCGCATTAATAATAAAAAAATAAATCATAGAAAAATCATTTATATTAAATTGTATAGAACACGTTACTTAATTTTGCTTCATTTAGTTGAAATATTGTTTTTTATTTCTTTTTTTTTAAATTTCTGTTAAAAAATATGGCGGCCGTTAGGGAATTACCAGAAAAAATTAAAATTATCGCCAGGAGTAATTCAAGACTTGTCAGTCGCGAAAACAACCTATTAGCACAAATAGTTACTTCTAAGTTTTGATTGTTTGATTGGACGTGCGTTCGACACAACTCGATGGATCGACCAGAGTGCTTAACATCTACAGGCGGCTCTTATTAGTCGAAGTAGAGTTCCTATTTCATTTTTTTTAATTGAGTTTAAAACAATAATAATATATTTATTCCACACACACCTGACCAGAAAGTGTCATATATATTATACTTACCTCACACGTACATAATCATTTTTAGATACTTTTATAAATAAGCTGAAATAAATATATAAACAACCTTGACTCGTCAACAAATATTCGTGTTCTTCAGACAAACATTTGCCGCTACCAGGACTTTCATAATTTATCTGTAACTAACTCATCTACTTATTATATAGCCACTTGAACATCCGAGTTGCCACAACAGCTCCAAAAAAAATTCCGTCGCCATCAAACGTCAGAGCTGTTAACGGTAGCAAACCTTAGCAAACACATAATCTCTCTAATCTGTGATGGCAGAGCATTGGACTTGTGCTCTTTATCATGTATAAAAGACAGTGGCCATTCCTCTGTATGCGAGTTATGCGCCGCCAAACCAATCATGAACAACATAAATTTTATTTTTTTTCACAAACGTGCTTGGAAATGTGAGCATTATTTTGACAACCTGTGATTCCTCAGAAGTTTCTAATGTCGTGTCATCTTTGGTTAAAAGAGAAGGGGTTTTGGGAGGTCGTGAATCTTCAACGGTATCAGTGATCTGTAAAATAGTTAAGACTAGTTGTCAAATTAAAACCCAATGTCAAGATGAGCTGTTTTTCCTGGGCAATTTCAGCAATTATAAACTTAAGGGTATGTATATACAAATATTTCCCGTTTTTGCATCATTTTTCATTGATGCTCAACCCCCTTTTTATGGTAACATTTTTTCAGTCTACTTTCTAATTTTAAAATATTTTCGCATTCGTTAACGCCTAAATAATTCCAAAAAGTTTTTGTAGGTACTTAACTTGGCTGTTACTATAACGGGGGGGAGGGCTCGTAAAAATTGGAAAATTCCTAAGGGCGACACTATGAAAATAACTTTGGGAAGCCCTGGCCTATAGTGTTCCTCGATAAATAGACAATCAAAGATTTTTTCAATTTGAATCAGTAGTTCCCCTTTTTAGAATTCTGTACCCAAAGGGTAAAACGGGATCCTATTACTAAGACTCCGCTGTCCGTCCGTCCGTCTGTCCATCTGTAACCAGGCTAGGCTGTGTCTCATGAACCATGGTAGTTAGACAGTTGAAATTATCTCAAATGATGTAGTTCTTGTGCCGCTATAACAACAGATACTAATAAATAGAATAAAAGAAATATTGCAGGGGCTCCCATAAAATAAACGTGACTTTTTTTGGTCAATTTTCATAACGGCAACAGATAGACGCTTGAAATATTCACAGAATATTTAGTTATATTATTCACTTTAAAAAGAAATAATTAAATTAAAATTAAATTATATTTAAGGGGGCTCAACAACAAACGTAATTCTCGGTTTTAATAACGATAACAGGTACAAACTTGAAATATTAATTAAATATTTAATTTAAAATTCAAATAATTTTCGGACAGGTTTGATAAAATCTATGGCACTTTTTTTTACTATTTTTGTAGGATGTCTCTGATGACCTTCTTTGAGTCACCAGGGGTTTTAGTAAAGGAGAGGACCTCGGTGGGTCCTCAAGCTTTAAGGTCCAATTACTCCAGAGAGGATTCCTGACCGATGAGCATCTCCCTCGGAGGAGTCTCTGAACCTATTAAGTCTCTAAGGCGTCCGAATCTGACGGGATCAATAGTTCCTAAGATAGATAAGCGCGTTCAACCAAACAAAAAAACAACTCAGTATAGATGCGTGCGTAGTACTTGATCATTATGTAGCTGCGGCGTTATGTTAAAACTATGATATCTCTGAAGATATTCATTGAAATCTAATGACGTCAAGAACAATTTTGTACAAAATTAAATACTTGTGATGAATAACGTATTAATTTTGATAAGGAACAATATTATGTTTACAAAAATACCTTCGCATCTAATGCATTATTTTAGAACAAATTTTATTACCAAAAATAGGTTATAGCGAGTCAACCTTAGAGATAGATAAATGCTGTCTGTAATTTGTTTTTAGAACTTTTAAAGGAGAATAATTCCGTCATACATGATTTTTGCGATACTTTAACCGTTTACGCAGCGCACGTAACGAAAGCTCTGCAAATCAAAATTTATTATTTTCCGTGTATTTCAAACTATGATATCTCTTAAGATATTCATTGAAATCAAATGAAGTCTGAACAATTTTGTTCAAAATTAAATACTTGTGATAAATAATGTATTTATTTTGATACGGAATAATATCATGCATACAAAAACACCATCGTAGATAATGCATTATTTTAAAACGAATTTGATAACCAAAAAGAAAGGTTATAGTGAGCCAACCTTAAAAGATAGACATATGCTGACACGGACTTTTCTTTAGAAATTTTAATGAAGAACAATTCCGTCATACATGACTTTTCCGTAACTTTAACCGTTTACGCAGCGCACGCAGTGAAAGCTTTGAAAAGAAATCTTTTCCTCCCGTTTTTGCAACATACTTCATTGATGCTCAGCTCCTATTGGACGTGCCGTGATACGTGATATAGCCTATAGCATTCCTCGATAAATGGACTATCCAACGCAAAAAGAATTTTTCGATGTGAGTCAGTAGTTGCTGAGATCTTAGGTATCAACCAAACATACAAACTCTTCAGCTTTATTATTAGTATAGATACGTAAAAAAAATTACGAACTTTACGTTTAAAATTTCCACTCCGTTTTTTTAACACCCTGTTTCGGTTCATCATGCAAGACTGTTGTAATAATATGAAGTCGCGGAGACAACTGACACTTGAGGATGCCTCTAAAGCTTTAAAATATTCTTGTAGGACTTTAATAATGCCATATGGTCATAAATACAACTTATTGGTTCGGGTTTTCACCACATAGTCCTAATTAGTTTGCCAAGATGACTCTAATATAGCATGAAGGTTTTACGTAGGTTTTAGAAAATACTTATAAGTCATTTCAATATTCCATAACGTTATGGTTCTACGAAAGTTAAAAATTAAACTTTTAGATCTCACTTTAGCATATTGCTAGCCTTTCCAAAACTAAATCAGGAGTCTACGACAACTATTAGATCCTAGGACTATATGCTCTTTAAGCACAAGTCAAAATAACGTTAATTTAAACTCCTGTCAGCGGTTTCAAGGTTGTAATAATAAACAATAAGTTTTAGGACTTATTAATCATTCTCAAGTACTCAATATGACAATATAGCAAAGCGTTAACCTTTTTACGACGCTTGTAAAACCTAAAGGCATTTTTTACAACCTAGGCCCGAATAAAATGTTACTTGGGAGTCAAACGAGAACCATGTATTCTATACATCAAAATAAAACATATTTAAAAAAAAATATTGTTGGGAAATGATTTTTATTTTTTGGTGTAAAAAAAAATTGCAAATTGTACCGCGCAATGTAAAGGGCTCAACTCGCACGCAACTCGCAAAACCGCGATAATTTTGTCAGACGGCGGCCCCGTTCGTTAGTGTTCGTGCGCATCGAGTGAGCTACATTGAACGCTAACGTTTTGAAGCCATTTTTTGTTATGAAATACTAAAAAAAATGATAATGTTTCTTTGGACAATAATTAAGAAATAACGTATAGAATACGTTTTCATAAAAAAATGAAAAAAAAAAATTATGACTTTGACCTTTTATAAAATCGTAACTATCAATTTCCCAGGTATAGTCTAAAGGAAGAAAAATGTTATGATGGTGAGCAGAATACATGGTTTTCGTTTGACTGTTCATGTCTTTTACACCCTGTATATTAAATTAAGTAGTATGATGATAATTATTTATTTGCTTAGGATATTGGTGTTGACATTTTCAGAACTCGCAATATACGCAAAAATATCGATTATTTAATACGCAAAGCGAGTGTCTTAGGCATAATTATTATGAAGCCATTACAACGAGACAGAACAAATTATAGGCACTACAACAATATCTGCATACTGTTAGTACGCAGTTCTCCTTTGAGCTAATGTTCGCTAACCGAATAACTTGGCCCTCGTAAAACTATACTGCACTTTGATAGGCGTAGAGTAAACGTGCGTCGGATTGCTCTTATACAGGAACGAATTTGAAATATGAAACAATATTTACTATAATAAATTTATTTGGGTCATCTGGGTACCACCGCCTTTCTTATTTCTGTTGTGGAATTACTGGACATGCAAGGCATATCATCTTCTTCTTTTAAAGAAATGGCGATCGCCACAGAGTTAAAAATGGAGTCTCTCAACACAAGTTTTTACAACAAGAACTCGCGAGAAACTCCGCATATCATCTTAGTCGCCAGGATGTCAACGCACTTGTAGTGTCTATCGATTAGAGTCCCCAGGGCGTTCTAGTCCGAAGAGAGTGATACGCCTGAGAGTGCCCTGGGACCTCAACTCAGGTGTGCCCTGTCGTGGAGAGACATTGAACACTACTTGTAGCGTTCTGTTTCTAGTTAAAGGCCTTCTAAGCCCTACGAAACCTTTTGCATGTAACACAGAGTAATGTCGTCTATTTAATAAATATTATGCTGTCTCTTGATTTATACAGACTTGAAAACAAGTGATTATGAGTTTTGATACTATAGACGTGAGATGGTAAGATAAGAACAATCGTTCTTATATGTAAAAAAAATCCCAAGTCTGGCCCTGTACCAAAGCACGATATTACTTATTTACCCGGCGGCGATGCTAGATACATTCTAAGCTATGAACACATTTAATTTCAGTCTTAACTGTTATGGTAGCACTAAGCATCGGTTAAGTCATTAAATTTATGTCATTTTAATGGATTCTGTTTTTACTGTCCCTATCTCATGCTTCTGTAATTGTTAGCTTTTAATATCTCTAATTCTCCTATCGAAAGAGAGCAGCCGTTCCCAAGGAGAGTTGATGTCAGGGAGGCCGCTGGCCGTAAGAATCTAATACCTTTCGTCTACAGAATATTTGGTCCATTGACAGTTCACAGAACTCTAAGTTATTACGCAAGAGCGAAAAGCACTACAGAATATTTTCGACATTTCAATAACGAGGTAAATTTTGGTTAGGTTAGGTTAGAATTAGAACTGAGACCAAGACCAGCGATAGTTGCGAGCGTGCCACGGTAAAAACGGACGATTCAATCCTTTCCTAAACCGTTCATATGTCAAATACGAGTTTTTTTTGGACAAAAATTATGGTAGTAAAAGGCTCACAGGTCTAAATGTGCTTTTGGTTAATTGGTGAATGTAATGCTTTGCATCTATCAATCTTTTTCTTAATTTACTGGTTTGTAATTTTTTAGCAATTTTGCAATAATTATGGTATTAACAGTATAAACAGGAAGCCAGAATGGCGTAGCACATTTACGCATTAAGTTCATTACTTATACCGTGGTAGATCTAACAATATCATTTTTATTTTCGGCTACCTTCAAAAGAATACAACAATAATTCCATTCGGTTTGTGTTCCCCACGCATGTAATCTAACCCAATGAACATAATTTCCACCAATACCAATACGAGCACAGGGAACTTGTAAAAAGACTTTTATTAAAAGGAATGAGTAAATAAGATTTTGCCCCCGAAAAGAAAGTTTGAAATGGAGCCCCTCATTTACATATCAATCGGCATTACCTATATTTTCGTTAGGGCTGCCGCGCGGAGGGCACCGCAGGCTGGTCTAAACATTTTATTACATTCCATGCACGTAAAATATAATATCCCAACCCACACTCCGACGTACGCGTTACGAGCAAATATCTAAATGTAATTTCCATGCGTTGTCCCGCAATGTTTTTCCAGAAAATATTAACATGGAACGCAAGGGGCTGAATCTCTCCTAAGTAAGTTGCAAAAAATGTACGTGATTTTACTTCAAAGTCCCTTTTGTCTTTATGGAGGGAAGGCATAAAAGTACAGGCGACGGAATGGCACATACGAAAAAATTACGCAGCGTAATGATGATGTGCTCGCACTTTGGTTGCAAACAAAATATTTTCTCTTTACAGTGACAGAAAGGTGTGGAGGTTTACAACCAGCTATACTTGAGGAGTTCGCGGCTAACTCGCTACTTACGTGGTTTATTGCAAAACTTAGACATACTGCGAGCTTCATACTATACGAGGATAGATGCATGCCCTTGTTTTGGTTGAAGACGGGCTTTACATAAAACTTATTATTCGGTATAAACTTTAGCTTGAGAATTTTCTCAATTAGCAAACAAACTTTGCCTGAACAAATTTCTCATGTAGAATGTTCTTCAAAGATAATATGCCGGATAGTGTTTAGGAAGACTCTGTACCCTGTGTGTGCTTTACCTAATAAAATGTAATACATTTGTTTCTCAAATGCAAAAGCGTATTTAATCTATTATATGATTCCCGTGTCACGATATTTGTCATGAATGAACTTCGAAATTAACAATCCAATTTTTTTTTTAAGTGTTAAGTGTTAATTTTCTCCAAATTTAGAGATAGGATAGTTTTTATCTTGATCAGTAGTCCTCATTTTTACTGCAAATTTAATTTTATAGGGTAGTAGCATAAATTACCACAGCAACGCGTGGCCGGGACGGCTAGTAAGTTTTAAGAAAGTCATAAGAATGCGATTAAAATATTAGAAATTATGTTTTCGAAATAATCCATTGCCAAACTATTTTATAGAGCAAAGTTTCAACCACTTAACATAGGATAAACAAGACGAAATTAATGGATAATATAGCAAATAAAAGGGAAATATGATCAGTCGAGGCCGCGGGTGGCCATTGACGGTCACAGCAGGAGGCGTCACGTTGGGAAATTGTCTAATAATACTCTTACTCGAATATATACTACACTCCTAATGCACCCTAAGTAGGTTTTAGTAATGTAATTACCTAATTTGATCAAAGGGTGCGTGATACAAAATTATGTGTACTGAGAAAATTGTATGCACATTGAAAAACAAAGTGTTTACCCATTTGCACAGCTACCATACCTAAAGTATATGTAGTTTATTTTGCCTAACTCGACTTTGCCCAAAATTGTTATTTTTACATTCTTCTTTTTCTTCTTTCTTGAGTGGTCAACCCGGTCCGTTTAGTCTAATGTCTGAGCTACACAAGTTACCTTTTTGGATTTCGGATCTCTCACTTAATTTGTTTTTACGACTAATATCTTTTGACAGCAACCGGGACTATGGACCTCCTCATTTTTATATTTTTTTATAAGGACTGATTTAGCCATGTGATGCCGGCAGAGTAGAATAGCACCACCCCATATCATCCTTTGGGTGTCGTAGAAGGCGACTAATGATCAGCAAAGGGGTATTGTTCACCTAAGTACTCCGTCCACTAATCCGCAAACAAGCTCCCGGCCCACCTGGGTGTTAAGGTTAAGTGCTACCGTCAAATTCACTTGTCACTTGGAATATTAAGGGTAAATCACTTAACACTGCAAATGCGCTGCCATCCTGGGGACTTAGATGATATGCCTTCCATGCCCAGTTTCCATCCGAAACACAGCCAACTGCTTCATGGAAAATAAGAAAGGCGGTGGTACCTACCCAGACGACCCTACATATGGGCCCTACCACCTAGTGAAAGCCCGGTGGACTACTGCCTAAGCCACCTTCGATGACAAGGAGAGGCCTTGTGTCCAATGTCCAAAAAACCCCTCGAAATAACCATAAACAAACATAAATTGCAAACTAAGTTGTTATTTTTATTACACTCGTAAATAGAATCCATTAAAAATCAGTAAGACACGTTACTCCGCCGTTAGGACTAATGTTATTCTCAATACAGTTTGTTAAAGCTTTTAAATAAATTTATAGAGAGCCACAAAGTGAGTGCAGTGAATTTTACGATCTCCGCTTTATGGGTTGTATGCGAGTTTTATTTGCTTATATAGGCCATTAATAGGCCGTAGGTATCAAGAACGTTGCTGTTAAATGTTGCACTGTAGTTTACTGAAATAATGTTACACTATTTTCATTTCAGCACGACTTATAGTAAATTCACATTGTTTAACTACTGTTGTATCAATAAAGCAATCATTATTTGACAATTAGCAGAAAAAATACAAAACAAAAAAGGTAAACATTCTTTAGGGTCTCCATTTCATGTGTTGAAATATGCATGTCAGTATCCACTGCTCGTCTTAAGCTGCGCGACTATACCATCTTCTATCGATAAGCGCGCTGAGAAAGCTGATCCGAGCAAATACACGCCGTGATCACGCACAGGGCAGCGGAGGCCCGATGTGTCCGTATACGAAAATGTTTTTTTTAACAATAGCTTGATTCAAACATCCACAACATAAAAATTGCCGTCAGTCTTTTATCTAGATGACACAGAACTTAAAAGTACTAAGTGCGCTGCCATGTAATAACAGTGCCCAGGACTAGCTGGTTGCAACCTTTGGATTCGAATCAAACTACACAGATTTTCTGCGGGTTCACCTCGAATCGCCACTGTCAAAACCAATCTACTAGGCTACCCATTGACCGCGGCTTGTAGCCTGGGGATTATTGACCTGGTGCTGCCGCCTCTATAATGAAGAGCAGTATCATCAGAAAAAGAGCTAATTGGAATCCCTTTAGGTGAATGGAAATATCGTTAGTGAAAGTGGAGTACAAAAGTGGAGAGAGGACAGACCCCTGCGGCATACACCGGCTCGCAACTTGTGGGGTGTTAAAAGAGTCCCTTCGTGTTTAAAACGAAAGGTACAATCGCGCAGATACGTTTCTATTATGCACACTAATATATTAGTTATTATAAAAATTTTGTTAAATAGTTAAGTTACTTCACTTACTTTTATTAAAATAGTTATGTTACCTTAAACTGTAAAGAATCTAGGGAAGAGCAGAAACACCCAACACAAGCATTATCACATGCTTCCTGGGTGGTTCTGGCCATATATATTCTTTGTAAACAAAGGATAATGAAATAAACTATTTTATTTTATTTTATTTATTATTTACTAATCGGTCGGGCATACCTAACTGGTAGAGTTTGTAAATTAAGTACTTGTGCCAGACCTCATAAAAGCCTTGGCAAAGTCGAAAAATACTGCGATGGTTTTTAATTTACGTGGAGTGGAACCGCTAAGTGCGTATTCCACTATGCGATGGACTTGTTGTGGGCATAAATGTTTAGGCCTAAAACCAAACTGGTGGGGATAATCTATCCTACTAATATTACAAAGTTTGTATGGATGTATATTGTTACAATTTCACGCAAAAACTTCTGAACGGATTTTAATGAAACCTTACAATAATATCACGAAACCGCGAGCAGTGGCCGCTCGCGGTTTCGTTATACATAAAGATGACAACTATTACTGCACAAGCGCTGGAGACTGCCGTTCATATGACATGGTACTATAGTGTTAATCTACTTCTGATGCTCACTGTATATTTTATCGTTGATTTTGGCTCTCAGTTTTATGTAATCTACTAGGTTCAGAACTATATCCTAACAAATGTAGGCATAAAAAATGGCATTAGGCATATAAAAGATTATGGAATAATTTTATTTTTGCGTTTACAAACGCGTAAATATTAATACTAGAAAAATGCACTGAAAAAAATGCAAATTTCAAAGATTTGATGAAACAATGTTTAAGCAAGCACTGACAAATTTCGACAGCGAAAAGCAGTGTCTCGGTGGCGTAATGGTCAACGTATCCGCCCGGATTGTGGAAGATGCGGGTTCGAGTCCCGTCTGGGGCAAGTCGATTTTTTTCAGTGCATTTTTCTAGTATTAACACATAAAAGATCTCACAATTTACACCTACTCTATTGACTTTGCCCTATTAATATTTTAGAGAATTGTAAGGTAAAGGCACATTAAACGGCAACTTTCATCATATCACCCGAGAGACGTCCACTGTTGGACATAAGCCTCCCCTAAGAATGTCTAACCTGAACGATCCTGCGCTGCCCGCATCCAGCGGCTTCCCGCGACCTTTACCAGATTGTCGGTCCACCTTGTAGGGGACCTACCAACGCTGCGCGGCCGCCATTCAAAAACCTTTCCGCCCCAATGGCCGTTAGTTCTCCTAGCAATGTGCCCTGCCCACTGCCACTTAAGGTTCTCCTGCGCATCTTATCATTTCTGATATGATCACGCAGAGAAACTCCGAACATAGCCCTCTCCATTGCCCTTTGCGTGACCTTGAGCCTTCTTATGAGGCCCATTATAAGCGGCAACGTTTCGGTTCCGTAGGTCATCACTGGCAACACAAATACGTGGGTATTAAAGAGTTTCGTCTTGAGACACAGCGGTGCATGGGCCGAGAATATGCCACGTAGCTTACCAAACGCTACCCAACTTTACCACAATTAAAATAAAATTCCTATTAAACAATTACTTTGCGAATGCTATCGTGTCGTACTCTAATTTAACTGTAATTTAGCTAGTCCCGCTTTACAAACTCCAATTTTTCTCTTAATAGGTATTTCAGTACAACTGGTTGCAAAACGCTAGAATAATTCCAGCGTTAGTTTTACGTTAATTTATTTGCGGTCGTAAATGTGGTGAATGGGCACAATTTAGCTGAAAATACTTTAATAGGTTTGCAGTTACAATGAGTGTCTAACTGTATCTCATGTAAGGACGCAATATTCTACTGAGAAGAAACTATGTTTCTAAATTTATTAAAATTAAATTTTGCAAATGATTAAACGGCGTTTAAAATGGGAATCCAAAAACAATTGTAAGTACTAAGCTGGTATAGTAATAACTGATGAGAGTAATAAGGAACATAGTTTTAATATTTATTAAATTCTCAGCCGTATGATGCCGGCAGAGTAGAATTACATCACCCCATATCCTCCAATGGGTGTCGTAGAAGGCGACTAATGATCACCTTATACTCCATCTAACAATCCGCATTGGGCAAGCGTCGTGGACAACTGCCTCCTTCGATGAGAAGAGGCCTTGTATCCCAGAATTGTGGAGGCTGTTATGATGGTTATAATAATGATTATGTGCTGTCCCAAAGTTTATATGTAAAAGACTATAAACAAACTTTCAAAATATGCAATGGATTTTATTACAAAACAGGGATAGGGACTAATTCAGCAACACGTAGATAACATCATGGCAGAAAATGTCAATAAAAACACTAACAGTCAGGCTGGCTATAAGTCTTTTACCGCCCTTGTTGTAAAAAAGCCGTGAAAACAATAACCAAATTTTATAACAACAAAACAAGGTACGTCAAATTTTCTGCATCTGACACGAACATTGCATCAAACGTTTTATAGTATCGTGTCTGAATTAATTAAATAGCGCAGTAACCGAGTGTACCGGCTGGGCGCGATGACGCCGACTGAGGCTGGCGCCCGCCTAACGGCCTATAATTGCAGTTTACGCTAGCAACCTACAAATTCGGCGAACACCACCATTACCTGCAATAACAGGTTACCTACCAGCCGATTCCATTCGGCAAACTTAGCTTGTAGTGTTCCAACAGTCGGTATTCCCGATTCGGCATGTCAAACATCGCTCGCGTATCGGAAATAAATTAAGGCCAGTCACACGCGCCGCTGTGTTTATTTTACAGGGTATACGGGAAAAAGTTGCATTGGAATTTTGATGAAATTGGACAACGCGAAACCGATTAGGTACACACGGTCGCACTGAGCTCTAGGTCACAGGGAGTAGAGGTCAACTGAAATTAAAATATTTTAAACTAAATTCGAAATCGTTCGAAGGAAATTCGTTTGATCGTTGAATCGTTTGAAAAAAAATTGAAGGAAAATTAAGTTGCAATAAAGAATCCAAAATAATTACTAGTATATTTGTGTTCTTCATTGATTAACCAGATAAGAGTTAGATTCACAAAATCTCTGTTTTACGACTTCTTATAATTTTCCAACAGCAACCAGATTAACTTAATATGACTTCCAACACATGGAAGAATCGTGATGTATTAACGACTTAACTAATTGTAGTATATGATAAAGGACGTTAGCATTATAGCAACAGCTTCTCTTGTATCCCATTTCATCATCAAACCTCAAAATCTATCTCAAGACATTTGTAACTTATGGTATAATGGTTCTTTAAAACATCCATTGACAGTTACGTTATGTTTGCAGTTCGTTAAAGTTGTCTTTGTAACGCGGAAGGTTCGAGCATTGGAGGAGTATTGTAGATTTCGAGATCAGATAGCAACCAGGAGGATAGACAGCTTTCTCAATTTGCAATATATTCAAAAAACACAACGTCAAAATAGGTTATTTAATATAACAATATTTGAAAAACAACAATGAAAGACAGACGAATAACTATTACAATCACAATATTTTTCTATATTCTAATACAAATAAATTAAGCCTAGGACATAGAACAAATAAGATCTTTTCAAACCTAAACCCAATGTAATGGAAAATAATTGAAACACTAAATAAATATATCGATGAAGACAAAAAAGCTAATAGCTACGTGGAAAGCAATCCATTTTATGAGTAAAACAAAATTATTGTGTCTCAAGCTAGTTTCGGATATCAATTGAACATTAATCTAAAACTAAATTGATATTATTCTTCAGTTTGTTAAGATAGTAAACAACTTGTTTTATTGCAGAGACACATTTTAATTACAAATTATGGATTTATATACAATTTAATATTACCTAGTACAATTCATTAGTTTTAATGATTTGAAGTTCAATTTAAAACTTAAATAAGTATTTTGTTCTTTATTGTCACATGCTTAAAACTTTTTATCATATCTCGATATTTAATATTATTAATCCATAATAATATTATTAAGTGACAAAATAAATTATATTGCACCGACATCACAATGTAATGGAAAAAAGGTTCTTATTATTTTAATAACAAATCTAAAATTATAAAATATTGAATCTCTCTGTTGTAAAAATATTACTTTTAGTAATGGGAGTTCTTACGCGTTTATTTCTTTATTTTTAATACACCGTCTTTTGCCAATTATAGACAATACGATTGTTGTATTAGATTTTTCTTAGAATTCATCTCTTTCATTGAATTATTCCACCTAATGATGCGTCGTTTGAAAGACGTGTCGCCTACAACCCACTTGTGTGCTTGTTACTACAACGTTTCCACAGTTACGACATAATCATGCATTATTTATTTTCTCGCAATACTACATTGTAACGTGATCTTGAAGACGAGCGATATAACTTATCGAAACGGCATGAATTCTGCACTTGAAAATATTCATTGAAATATCGATTCAATATTTCAAATTCTAATAAAAAAACGCCTTCTAAACTAAAAACGGAAAATAAAATTTTTGGTTTAATAAAATCTAATTGTTTTATTGAGGTCGGTCCCTAAGACAGACTTCGTTTATTCCAAATATTGAGTTTGGCACCGACCAAAAAATATTTATATTTATTTAAACAAAAGTTTTTATTTTTACGTTTTTAGTTTTGAGGGTGTTTTTTTATTTAAATATAATTTATTGTTACTTTTTAATGTTGTATGTATAGAAATTTTTAGTAAACTATCTCTTGATATTTTAGACAAACAAGTGATAAAATGAGAACGATGTCACGGAACTGAATTATATAAATACGCATTATTGGATAACTCAAAAACTACTCGTCAGATGTCGGTCAAGTTTAATGGAACCACATGACAACTAGCAACCTCCAAATGTAAGGAGAATCATCACAATTGGCACACCAGTAAACAGTTATGAAGTAACCCACAGAAAAAAAACGTACACTCGAATTGAGAACCTCCTCCTTTTTGAAGTCGGTTAAAAAGTCTGGTAACCCTGAAAAGGCTTTGCAAACAGCAGTAATAAGTAAGTAAAAAGCAATGTAAACACGCACCCTTACCAAACTCTCAAGATCGAGAGGTGTTATTTAGTAGCTCTTTTATTGTTAGATTGCTAAATACTGCACTCCAAGTCTTCCTGGAAATGTGTATGGGCATATGGGGTGCATAAATTTTCGGTCATCTCAAATAAGAATGTAAGACTGGACCAGACACCCTTCTTGGATCGAAACGATAATTATCTAGGGGCTTTTCGAAAATGGACTTCCCCAGGGAAGTATTCTAGTTCTACATCTCTGTTACTAGATAAGCGAAACCATAAAAGGATTTGTTATTAGTAAATGAACGTCACTTTACTCAGCACAGATGTATCTTGATGACCAGTAAGCATATTCGCAAACAACTAATCTTTATTTAACTATAAATTACTTAATCTAGAGAAATAGAGGAAACTTAGATCAACGAAAGTCTTATGCCACGAGTTTTATGGTGGCACGTATCACGGTACTTTAAGAGGTCGGTCTATGGTAAAGAGGTCAGTTAAGTACCGTGATACTTGCCAACATAAAACTCGCAGGATAAGACTTGCGTTGATCTAAGTTTCCTCTATTTCTCTATATTAAGTAATTTGCAGTAAGCAAACATTTCTGTGATATGTTGTGTTAGATAAGGATTAGTTGTTTTCGAATGTGCTTACTGGTACTTAACCTCCCCACTTAATATTTACCAGGTTAAACGCCTCTTCAGATACACGCCGAATCCACTACCGCCATGGGAAGTGAAAAATATCTAGCGATATTTCGCCGGGAATTCTTATGATGTTTTGCAGCTGGAATGGAGCAAAAGCGGAATCAGCACCATTATCGCCTGGGTAGGCGGTATCATTCCGCTTGATTTGCGATACAGGTTCCATCAGTATCCATTCGTTCATCACTATCCATTATGAAAATATGATGTTATATTTTACTGGTCACGAACCATACACTGATATATACTCAAGGACGGCGCGAAAGTGACTGCTGTCTAGTCATTATTCAAGAATTGCTGGTCTAAGCGAAATGTTTCTCTACGAAATCCGCTATAGCAAAACTCACAGCGGTAGCGAATACCGCTATAATCTGAATAGGCCTTATTTTCTCAACTCTTCCTACTAACCCGTCCATAACACTTAAATCAATTGTGCATTATTTTCATATTAAGATTTTGTTTCTTACATATTGTGCTTTCGTTTAAGCAGAGTCAGTGTTAACTAGAAAATCTGAAGACTTGGCAAAGCTTTATATTTAAGCGGCTTCCAAAAAGAAACCGCCATAAAACTTGGTAAATTTGGTAAATCGTTTACTAAAATACTTAAACCTACAACAACCAGCAAAAAGGTTTTGTATGTTTGTCCATTAGTGAATACTGCATAATACTGCGGTTGAATTTCTCGGAACTGCTAGTTGATAAAATGTACTAATTTCAACTTTTCGAAATACCTACCTATTATTTCTTGATAGTTTAGTTTTTCCTCTGTGGTTTAGTAACTACACCTGAGATCTCAGGAACTCGAATATTTTTTATTACCTTTAACCATTAACACAAAATCTTCTTTGAAATTTTTACTCTGAAATAAAGGGTCTTAGGTATTAGTTTTAGTTATCAAGTTCGACGGTGTGTATGGTGTTTAATTTTCTTCTTTATTAACACTGCAGTGCGTATCTATTTATCGAAAATACCGAAGATCGGAATTGACAATCATCATTATCATCATTTCAGCCGAGAGACACCCACTGTTGGACATAGGCCTCCCCCAAGGATCTCCAAATCGGTCGGCCCTGCGCTGCCCAAATCTAGCGGCTTCCCGTAACCTTTACCGGATCGTCAGTCCACCTTGTGGGGGCCTACTAACGCTGCGTTTCCCGGTACGTGGTCGCCACTCGAGGACCTTTCCTGCAAGTCGTCAAACTTGCGCGCAAGATGATTCGTTATAACCCCTCGAAAACAGCTTATAAACATGACTCAGGAGCGTTATGGGTCTATAGTTCTTCAATTGGGCCCTATCGCCGTTTTGAAGAAGAGTCTCACCACGCCGCCATGCCATGCCTTTGGCGTTTTGCCCTCGAGTATGACTGAGTTGAATAGCCTCTGAAGAGCTTTCAGGACCGATCGTCCACCTGCAAGTTCCCCTGTAACTCCGTCATTACCCGGCGCCTTGTTGTTCTTGAGCTGTTTGAGAGCTACACTAATCCCGTACAGGCTGACGTTCGTGATGTCTTCGGTATAGTGTCGTAGACTACTGACGTGAACCCACTCTTAGCACAATCGTATTAGCTTAGTTAACAGGATTAATTTAATGTGTCAGCAGCACATTAATATTATTCTTTAAAAAAAAATCTCAATAAAGATGGAACAACGTTATTCCTTTAAAATATATAAGTACAATATGAATGTCTTCAATATAAGTTTTACAATTCTCAGCATTAATATCCATAATATTTGGAATATTTTCATTCTCCTCATGCCGCACAAAAGGCGCGGGCACTACATTGTGTACTGGCCGTTTCTTCGAAATGTTTTTATTATTGAGTAAGTAAGCCAGAACTCCATTAACTTGTTTCCGGCAGTCCTCTAGTCCGCAGACTAGTTCCGAGAATAATGCAGAGAAGTGAAATGCTATGTAAATTGAATATTGCTTTGAAAGATGAATGCACAAATATTGGAGTGGGAATGGACAATTTGTCCAGAATAATACGGTCTAATTATATTAGTAGTGTTCTTCAGTCTTTTGTACTTTCTTTAGTACAAAAGAGACATGAAGGAGCATCTGACAAGTTGGCAAGGTGAATGTTGTTAGCGCAGCGCACTTAATTATTATCTCTTGCACTTGCTGCTTTTGCATTCAGGGTGAATTCATTCTAAAATCCGGCCAAGTGCGAGTCGGAACTATTATCTTTAAAAAAATGGTGTGTTATATAGGTGCCGCCCCCCTTAAATATTTGTTTTAATTTAACTATTTATTTATGAGTGAATATTTAGAAACTAAATATCCTGTGAATATTTCAAGTGTCTACCTGTTGCCGTTATCAATATCGAGCAAAAACAAGCAAAAAAAAAAATATCACGTTTGTTTTATGGGAGCCCTCTCAAATATTTATTTTATTCTATTTATTAGTGTTTGTTGTTATAGCAGCAACAGAAATACATCATCTGTGAAAATTACAACTGTCTAATTATCACGGTTCATGAGATACAGCCTGGTGAAAGACGGACGGACAGCGGAGTCTTAGCAATAGGGTCCCGTTTTACCCTTTTGGTACAGAACCCTAAAAGAGAACTGAATGGTATTCTAGATACATTATGTCTCCTTCTTTCAGCTGTGGTCTTCTGTGCGTTAGGTTACTTTCCCAAAGCCCAAGAAGCAGATTTGCTTTGAACTAAACTACTCTCTTATAAAGCTTATTTCCTCTATCTATAGCATTTTTCACAAATTAGGTAGGTACCTGAGAAAAATTTGCTTTATCTTTTAGAATCACATAGCAACAATAAGTCGTAGCTACATCTACATGATTCTAACCTGTTGTATGGCCAAATAAATAAATACGTTATTTGATATTCTCCAGTAGTTCAATTAGTGAAGCATTACCAACCCTCTCGAGCGAGGAATATTTATGAGACAGTTGTGAAATAGGAATGCATGGCAGAACAAACAGATTAAATTCGAGAATTTTATCGTCGAATTCGATTTTAAGCGAGTAAATTCGAATGGAGATTCGGTGACTAAAAGCAATTGCTCCCCTAATTGAAACTAAAACACGTACTGAGTGATAGTATTAGATTTGACTTTACGTGACTGCGTGTTTATTGCGTTTTACCTTTATTCTATATCGAACGAAATCTCTTTCGATATACAATTCCTAAACCTTAAAAATAATTTTATAGTTTGAAAAAAATATCAAATTAAATAGAAAATGAAAAACAAGAAAAAAACCTGTCATGGCCAACTGCTGAAACTTGAGCACTTTGTTCATGGCAAAATTTTTCTTGGTCCTCGTTAGTTTGGAGCAACTTTCAAACATTTCAAATCATCCCAAATAAAATTTCAATAATTTCATAGTTTTATTTTACTTTCAAATACAAATTTGACAATAGATGTGACAGTACTGTTTTCTAGACGGTTACAACCCAAGGTACCCGGGTGCTTTCAATTCTAAATAGAAACCTCTCCAATGAGCTCTGAATAACTCACTCACTGATGGACACTCAAGTACTGTGAGATGGTAATGGAAAGAGCAATAGTACCAAAAATATGTGATGAAAGGACCCTGCCGGATCTGGCTAGGGTCACTCTGGGTTCGGTATGCAATGAATTGGGGCTCAACTTAATCTAACACATACCCATGGTAGCAGGTCTTTCCACACCGTGTGGACAAAATGCCCTTATGATCTTCTGAGTCCAGGTGAACACTCTGATTGAAATAGGGTTTCAGTAAATTGGAGTGTTTTCCGCAAAACAGGCGCTTCGATTTCGGGTGGAAAATCCGCTGGTGTCCTATCTTCATTACGAGTACTTTCATATTCTTATGTGTCGTTCGAATGTCTATGTTTAATTGGTTGATGTACAATATAGCTTTATTCTATTCTATGTTTTGGCACAGTTTTGAAAGTTGGCTGCCTGACATCAACCCACCTTAAAAATGCTGTTTGGGGTTGGCTTACTCCTTTTTGCGATGGTCTGTAAGCATTGCGAATCTCCCTTAATCTGAAATAATTTAATTTTTGAACCGATGCCATCAAACTTAACTTTCACAAGTGTACAAATTGTACCTTTATGAATAAAGAAATTTGAGTTTGAGTTTTACGACACCAACGGCATAAGATGGGCTAGCCCTATTCATGATCAGGAACTATCAGCTATCCTATCTTTAAAACTTTACTTTGGTTAACTTTATATCCCAAACTTTAGAAAAACTATTTCCAAGGATGATATATCCCTGAAATGGACACTCATGTTTCTGTTTGATTTTCCATTTGAATGCTTTTACAAATAACTTCGTATCCGCCATATTTTATTGGTCCTTCTTCCATTTATGTAATTATTACAGCGTACTGCTTCCAAACAAGTAATAAAACAAAATGTTATTACACAAGTACAAAGGAACCAATTAGTTTCTTTCTCAGCAATAAAGATATCCTACAACTTAATTAATTCTCCGCTACAAATATATCCCCAGACATAGATCTGCGACAAGAAATTCCATAACAACATTTCATTCCACTAAGATCTAGTTCTGAAGGCTTATAATCGTAAACAATGATAAAGTATGTAGGTGAACGGAAAGTAATATGGTCCCAGAAAAGCTGGAGCATTACCAAAAGACAAATGTCTCGGAGGCGGCATTAACATAATCCGGGAACAGGATGTGACGTGACGCACAGGATGCGGGGCCCAACATCCGGCCGGTGCAGGAGCAACGTACAAATTGGTGCGGCCCATCACCAGATGGAATTCGATTTGTGTACAAGATATTTTTACTTTTACTGGCTCATGTTTAAAGAGAGAGGAAGGGAAAATGATTTATTAGTGGGCTAGGAAATACATATACGGCGAGCCAAATCTTTATAGCTACTTCAGAAAGCTACTTAAGTAACAGTATCAAATATCTGAGACGTAGTGTGATCAGAAACAGTTACGTGATACTAGAACTAGTTCATAAATATATTTTCTGTCCAGGTGTATTCATGACGGCTACAATAAATTAGTGAGATAGTTTCTGTTGGTAAAAAACAAATGAAAGACGCATTATTCTACTGTGAAAGATTAACAAACGTATTTTGTTTCTACTACAAAAATGGCAAACAGGCAGCAAGTCCTCCTGATGTAGGTCGAATAGTTTCTACCTTCCATTGTACTTCCAATTTGCACATCTACTAAGTGAAGTGGTATGCTAAGATTAATTTTATAAATCGAGGGCATAATTAATTTTGCTTACAAGCCCAAGTTGCTACGGCAATACCATGCTGTAACAAATCAGTCGCATTACATCGATAAAGTCTGAATCGTGTTTATTAAATTTCCTAAACATTTCAATATTAGAAATTCTAACAGAAATATTATCCCGCTCTCCTGCAAAATATCTAGCTCTGTGATTTACTTTTTTACTGACGATGTATCGAACCTTCACAGTTTAACATATATTTTAATATTCATATTTTTTTTATTTTCCATTGAAAAGTAGTTTTTTTGTATGTTAGGGAGCCAAACGGGCATAATAAACTATTGCACATACCGTATTCTATAAATTTTTAATGTATGGATCAGAAAGTTGTGTGTTAAAGCGGATAGATAAAAATCGAATACAGTGGTTGAGATGAGAATCTTACGATGGATGTGCGAAGTAAAAAAATTACAAAGTGAGAAATTAATATATTAGAAGAAGTTTCAAAGTAGCACGAGTGGCAGAAGGATTGAGAGACCGAGGAGATAGAGGACTCCACCCCAAATAAATTTGGGAGAAGGGAAAACTTTTAATTTAGTATTAGCAGTAAAACTAACTAACTTTTACTGTTCGTGAGCACAGTATAATAATTTGTTAACACAACGTGTGCTTTTAAATCATAAAGAAGAAATTCTATTTCGGGCATACCAGGTATTCTACAAATAACTATTCTTTTCATGTCACCAAAAATCGCACCTAATTACACCCTGGCCACAGCACGGACCCACGTTCTTAAATTCAATCAATCACGAAGCTACTTTCCAACATTTATTTGATCCAAAAATGCCAAAACTGCACAATGACACTGCAAATTGAGCCGAATTTTAAATAATTTCCAGCACAGTCCAATGTAAACTACAAAAAACGCTATGGCCTTCCGTCATACCTCACTAAAGTTGAATAAATCTGAAATGTTAACGAATACAAATTGTTTTATATTTTCAATGGTGGCTGCGTTTTATAGCCGAATAATATTCATGGGTCCTACTAATTCCTTTTTTACACATATAACGGGAATATTTTCGAAAGTCCTTCATAATTTATGAGAAGGTAGGGTAAAGATAAAGAGGTAACACAAACTAATCACACCAAAGAACACAAGTCATACGAGACGGACCCGAGCAATGCACATCTATCAAGGAGACGAAATCTTACAATATATCTAGCATTAGTAATAACTTGTGGGATCATCATGTACTGCAGTCAACAGCACGTCGGGCTATACAAAACTGTCAAATTTCTCTAAACGATTTTCAACCTAAGGCTTTTCAATATAAAGTGCATAATCGATTGGGAAAATTTGACAGTTCGTGGTAACCCAACGTGATGTTGCCTGTACATCACGTACTAAATAAAATAGAATAAATAACAATCATGATTTTAATCAGCTTGTACCAAGTCTTTCAGAGGGGATACGATTTTGGCACCTTCAAGAAAAGAGCTTACTCCTTTCTTTAAGGCAGACAACGCAACTGCAGTTGATCACACCTAACATTTGTCATCATATCAAATAAAAAAATAGGTAAAGTTTACTTCTTTTCCAGGAGAAAGTTAGTTAACATTGATGTGTGTACTTTTAGGCATCCTGAAAACGACCATCCTGGAAAACTTGGTAATTTTCACAGGAATGTAATCCTATGACAATTATCTTACAATATTATCAATCAGGATAAATGTTTGTTTTCTCTCGTATGAAAAATTTAAACTTAGTTCTTTAGGGTAATACAATACAGTTACTTAGTCACGACGAATCGAAACGAATCCTTCAATCCATCAATCTTCATCGAGGGGACAGTGGAAGCTGATGTTATTCCGTCAAATATATTGCAGGGTTCCTACAAATAGGAAACTGAAAATGTGCGTTGTACAAGCGTTATTGGTTAGAGACCTCAACTGTACAAATAATTTGTTATTAAGTATACGTGTAAAAAAACTATAAAGAAAATAGAATATTAAGTTTTTGAATTTTTCAATAAAACGGAAATAAAATCTAGGATCCATCGCAATCTGGGTCATTTCTCTAATCAGGATATGGCAAACTGGGGTAGTATATCCACCTTACATTTGGCCACAGTCAAATAACATTACATTTATGTAGTGTTGTATTTCTGTCGGTCAGTGAGGTCGCCAGAACTCCACGGCGTAGTAGGGGATTAGAGTTGGTAGCGCGCGAGTGTGACGTCAGTGTCACAGGTGTGAAGTATGGTTATAGGTAGTAATATTATTGAATTATTATTTTTTATATTAAGCCTTTTTCAAATGATTTTTCGTCCATTTAATTATGGTAATTATTTGGGAAATGTATTGATTTTACTTACATTTTGTAACTGATAAACAGGAAGTGAACCTTGTTAACTGATTTGTTCTTATTTGAGACATTTATTATTTATATAGATTTGAAAACATTATTTTAATCGGGAATAATGTACCATTCTAATGCTGAAAGGATTTTTAGAATCGGTCCAGTAGTTTTCGAGTTTATTCGTCACAGACATACAAATCTTTCCTCTTTATATTATTAGTATAGATATGTATTTAAAATATGTATTTATCATATTCAATTAGATTTTTATTATAAAATAATAATAATTAATAGTTTAACACAATAAAAGTTGTAGTTAAAATAGCACGTGGCTAAGCCACGCCACGTGGTCGGTTGTATAAAAGATGGCCGCTGCGAAGCGACAGCGCAGTTACGTTTGGGCCAGCGAGGTGTAAGCATCGGAGAACAAGGTATGATAGTTTTTATACCCATCAATATACTTTGTGATTTCTTGGATATAACGCTATATACTTTGTAGTATATAGCGTCAAATATAGTAATATATAATCAGAATAATGTATAGTTCAATAACTATGTAAGAGCGGACGGACAAAACGTTTTGTAGTCAATTACGCTGTATTACAGAAAGTTATAGCTAGGTGGAAAGAGAAGCTGGGGTAGTAAACGGTGAGCGTTGTTGCAATGTAAATGGGCCCGGTAAACCTACACCTGGGGTCACAAGTACCAGGCACTACCCCTGGCTCGCCACTTTTCATACTCGAGTTGTTTTACATTAAGTCGTCTTCAATTTATGCAAATAAGTGAATGGTGCTAACACATACATAGTAAAAGGTTCAATTAAATTCTAAACTAACGTTACACATTAAAGAATGTTGGATTCAACTAAGGTATAAATCTAACACAGGCATCAATAGGCTACGGTTATGTTAACATGAAAAAATGCCAATTTTCTTTGCATATTGTTCCAAGAAATTTGGCAACTCGTTTCTTTGTCGCACAATCAAGAAATGGAATTCACTGCCAGCGCACGTGTTCCCTCCTTCCTACAATCCTGGGTCATTCAAAAGAGGCGTGAAGAAGCACGTTGCAGGTCAGTAAGGCGAGGTATTTCTCGCACTAGCTATCTTCGCATTTAGACTCCACTTCTGCTTACCATCAGGTGGAATAGAGTCATTTTGATAAAAAAAAAACAAATAAAAATCCGTCAAATTGCTTACATTTATAAAAGTACATGATTCATATAGATTTAAAATCCATTCTTAAATACATAATAATACGCGTATAATTCCAAAAAAATCAGCAGAGCTTGAAGTAACATTTAATTACACATAAAGCCATTTGGCTTTCGAGCAGTATGGGTCATACGGTGCCTCAAAATAATGACTTGTCACTGGCATGTTGCCTAAAAAGGGATGTTAAACCCTACAAGCAACTAAGCTTTCAGTCAAGCAACAAACAGAACCAGAAAACCGAAAAAATACACTAAAACATTTCAGTGGTGCCAGTGGGTTGGACACATTGCGAAGAGGACTGATGGACGTTGGAGCGGAAAGGTTCTATAAATGGCGACCGCGAGAGACAGCGTTGGTAGGCCCCTTACAAGGTGGACTGATGATCTTGTAAAGGTCGCGGGAAGCCGCTGGATGCGGGCAGCGTAGAACCAATCGTGTTGGAGATCCTTAGGGAAGGCCTATGACCAACAGTGAACGTCTATCGGCTGATATGATGATGATGATTATCTCAGCAGTCCGGGTCTCGAGTAATTCAATCATCATCAACAACTCTTAACACTTAATATTCATATAATGTCCCCACCGACGGGTTCGAGCCTACCCCACATTAGGGGCGATTAGGCCTTAGTCAACTACGCTAGCCAAGTGCGGGTTGGTCGACTTCACACACAACCTAAGCATTTCTTCATAGGTGTATGCAGGTTTCCTCACCAGTTGCGCGCGGGACGCGGTTGTGAACGCACGTAGCATTGATACAGTCGACTTTCGAGTGGTTTTTTTTAAACTACCCTCTTATTGAAGATGGAAGAATTAGATTCAGATAAAGACAAAAGTGATACCGAGATATTGAAGGAATGTGAAAAAGAACTAGAAGAAATGTCCAAAATGAAAAGACGGAGAGAAAGTGAGGAAAGTAGCGAAGAAGGATTCTTAACCGTCGTCCGCAGGAGGTCAAAGAGATTGATCAGAAGTAACTCGGACATTAATAACTCTGAAAATAGTATGGAAACGCAGGATGTTATAAATGAGATAGAGGGAGAAAAGTTTGAAGTTTGTTTGTCCTCAAAACAAATGTTACCCAAACAAATGGCGTTTGCCCGACTTTTAAGGAGCGAAGGTATAATGAATGTGTGTAAAATAAAATATAAAAGTGCCTACAGACTATATATATTATTTAATGAGAAGTGTCAAGCTAAAAAACTCATGGAATGTCGAAAATTAGCTGAACTAGATATAAGAGCTCAATTCACTGAACATAGTTCCTTATCTTACGGCATAATAAGAGGAGTAGATCTAGATATGAGTGAGAAGGAGATACTAGAAAACCTGAGTGCCCCGTGCGACATAATATCAGCTATAAGACTGAAAAGGGTGAATTTTGAGAATAAATGGGAAGACTCTGAAACTGTTAGATTATGTTTTAAAAATCCATCGATTCCACGAGAAATTAAAGCTTATGGCATTAATTTTAGAGTGGAAAAATATGTTTTTCCAGTTACCCAGTGTTCGGCGTGTTGGAAATATGGTCACATAAAGAAATTCTGTTCTTTGAATAAAATTGTATGTCCTAAATGTGGCGGTGAACACAGTAACTGTGAAACTGAAGACTACAAATGTATAAACTGTAAGGGTCCACATATGGCGTTAAATAAAAACTGTCCATTTTTTATTAAAGAGAAAGAAATACGCCGCTTAATGAGTGAAAAAGATTTTACTTATAAAAAAGCTTTAGAACTTTTCTTACAAAACAATAAGGAAAATGAACAGCAAATAAATAAAACTCTCAGCGATTTCGTTAGTCCCAGCTTGCCTACCACAACAACTAGCAGTAATTCGATAACACAAGGTACACAGCAAACATACAGTCAAATCGTTCGCCCAACTATAGAAACTCAACAAAAGAAAGAGCAAACATTATTTTCGGAGAAAAGTTGTACAGGAAAAAAGAAGAGAAATACGAAAACGAAACGAAACGATGCAGAACTTACGGAGTTTAATATTTCTATGGAAAGTGAGGATATAGAAGCTGACAATTTGGAAATTAGAAGAGAAGATTCAGATAAAAGAAGGGAAAGGAACTTCGATATATGGAGTCTAATTTTAAAATTGAAAAGTATTATTTGGTCACAAGAGAGCTTTGAAAATAAAGTAGTTATGGTACTTAAAGAAATAGTTGAAGAATGCAAAACATTTGTTCTTAGTTTATTTTCTAATAGCGATCTAGTTGAACGTTTTTTCAAAATCTTTAATGGGTAAAAGTTTTATTAATATTTTACAGTGGAACGCACAAAGTTTGCGGCCTAAATTGGTGGATTTTGAAGTTTTATTAAATAGGGAAAAAGTGCACCTAGCATTACTTAGTGAAACATGGCTGGAAGAAGACACCTTAATCCATCTACGTGATTATAAATTCTATCGAAAGGACAGACGTGACGCGTATGGGGGAGTAGCTGTAATTGCACACAAGTCAATAAGTGTTCAAGTTTGTTCCATCAATAACATCAACCCAGGTATAGAGGTAATATATGTGAAACTAATTAATTGTAAGTATTTAGAGAACATTATATCAGTTTATTGTCCTTCATCTGTGCACACAATCCAGTCAGACTGGGATAAAATTTTTAGCTTAGCGTCAAAAAAAACATTAATAGCAGGAGACTTCAATGGGCATCATTGTAACTGGTCTTACAAAAATGACCAGAGAGGTCTGCAATTGTTCGATTCTGCTTTAGAACATGGTTTTATTTCATTGAATAGCGGAGCGGATACGAGGGTAAAATTGGTTAATGGGAATCTACAAAAATCTTCCCCTGATATATCATTTTTATCATCTGATATAGTTATATACTTTAATTGGTTAACACTTAACGAAAACTTAGGCAGCGACCATCTCATTATTAAAATGTCACTAAGTTTTAGAAGTAGTCTGGATTTCATCAAAAGACGAAATTTCAAACAAGCCAATTGGGATGCTTATAAGGAGGATGTTAGGAACTCATTTTTTAATTTTGACAGTTCTAGTTGTAGTGCATCCGATATACAATATTTTTATGACTTCTTTGTGGATAAAATTAAATATTCAGCTGATAAAAATATCCCATTCATAAAAATATGTACAAACCCTACAAATAAATTTAAACCTAAAGAATACTGGTGTCCCTCACTGTCGGCGGCAGTAGCCGAACGGAGACTAGCTTTGAGTAATTTTAGAAGAAATCCAACTCCTGAAAACTTACAAATATTTGAAAAAAAAAGTCGCAGATACCAGAGCAAAAATTAAAAAAGCCAAGAATATAAATTGGCAAGATTTCTGTAGCAGTATTGATGAGAGTACATCTGTTGCTGATATGTGGGTTAAAATGCGATGGTTTAAGGGGTGTCGTAGATCAATTTGTGCAATACCAGATAATAAAAAAAAGGAATTGTTGTACTCTCTTACACCAGACACAGTTGCCAATTACCCGCCCCAGCTTGTATCAAGTAATGATGTTTTAGAATCACAGATATCTCTTCAGGAGTTGGTTTCATTATTGAAGAAAAAAGATACTGCCCCAGGCAGAGATGGGATCACATACTCTATGGTTTATTACCTACCAATAGAGGCTAAAAAATTTTTACTAAACTTATTTAATGCTGTGTTTAGGCTAGGAGTGTTGCCACATCAATGGCGATCAATACTAATTGTTCCCATACCAAAGGCAGGAACTGGAGTGAATTCAGAACATGAATTAAAGCTGCGGCCGATTTCTCTTATTTCCTGTGTATGCAAATTATTTCATAATATAATAGCTAAAAGATTAGAATGGTTTATCGAAAAAAATAAAATCTTATCAAATTATACGACCGGTTTCAGAAGAGCGCAGTCCTGTTTGGATTGTTTAACTAGACTTGTAACGCATATTCAATTAGGTTTTTCTTACAATACTCCAACTGCGACTTGCTTCCTCGATATTGAAAATGCGTATAACAACGTTATGGTAGATAAGGTGGTAAGCGTCTTGGATGATTTAGGAGTAGGAAAAAGAATTTGCCGATATTTATGGTGTTTTTTAAGTGATAGACATCTTATGGTAAAAACTGAAAAAGAGGGAGAAAATATGGAGATCAGACATGCTAGAGGAGGACTGGCTCAGGGTGACCCTATTTCTCCATTGTTATTTAATATAGTTACTTATAATATATGCCTTCAAATCTCCAATGTTGGAGTCGCACAATATGCAGACGACTATGTATTATATATTAGTAATAAGAATTTGCTAATATGTGAAACTGAATTACAAACAGCAATAAACATTATGATTAGCTTATTAGATAAGATAGGGCTTAAATTATCTGCAAATAAATCAAAGATCTGTTTGTTTAGCAGAGGCTTTAGGAGAACCCAACTTAGAATAAATATTGTTCCGTACTGGAACAGATTTATGTATACTTTATCATTTCGTAACATAGATTATTGTTTTCATTTTTTCTTATAACAACACAAGTGGTGGATTTATTTAATATCACTGATTGATATAAGTGGGTATAGGGAGATTTTTCCTACGTCTGTTCTGGAAGCTTCCCTCATCTGTGGGTTGTGCGTGCTAACAGCGCCACCTCAGTTCCGAGATTGCTACCGACGCGTACGCACCCTTACGCACCTACAAAATCGCACAATCATCGCGACGTTCTCACCGACTGGTTATATCAATAATTAGTGACCTGTGGACCTTATGTGGAATATATTTGCTGGAAATAGTGCGCGACGAGCTTGGTCTCCTGTTCTGTGCCTAGCCCTCGGATCCCGGAGCGTGGAAGGAACGACCACGGTAAGTCTCCCGACCCCAGCTTAATATCCTACATAAATCTTTGATCCGTTCGATCCGGGTTGATATCTTCCAGTTGTGTTGTTATATAGCAGTATTACATACTCATTTCTCACACGCATTCTCGAAGCCATCTTTGCTACGCAAAATGTCTGACGAAGAATCGCCGTGTGAACAAGATTTATTCGAAAGGGAACTCATTCTCGATGAACTTAAGCGTACTTTACAGTTTGCGGCTACCGACGAACAACAGTTTCGTTCGCGAACTAGTGATTTAAATTGTCACCAACGGAAATTTAATAAAATTCAAACTAAAATTGAAAAGACCCTCATCAAATTAAAATCTTTTAATAAAGAGGAACAGATAAAAATTCGTAACGATTTCAACGATCTATACTATGCAATCATCACTAATTTAAATAAAATAAAGAAAGGGGATGAAGAGCAAAGACGCATGAGCCGACCTTTCGCTTCCCCTACAGTCCAAGCTTACGGTAGTAAAAATCTGCCTACTTTGCCTTTGCCAAGTTTCCATGGCGATCCTACGGATTGGCCTTCGTATTTCGACTTATTTCGTTCATTAGTTCACTTCAACAGTGCCTACACGGATGCAGAGAAATTTAGATATTTGTTACTTACGGTACACAAAGAACCACATAATTTAATTAAGTCAATTCCGATTACTGACGAAAACTATTCCGTAGCATTAAACATATTAGTGTCTCGCTATGAAAATAAACGAGTTATAGCTACCAAACATCTTGATGGAATTCTTGATATCGAACCGTGTTCTGATAAATCCACTCATAGTATTCGCCAATTGCTAAATATCTACCAAGAAAACATCAGAGCACTAGAAGTTATGCAGTTTCCCGTGGAACAGTGGAGTTTTTTATTACTGAGTATTTTATTACGTAAAATACCAATGAATACTCGTAAACATTTCGAAAGATCATTGTCAACCCCGTCTCACATACCAGATGTCAATCAATTAATTTCTTTTCTAGAACGGGAAATTTCCGCTGAGGAAATAATTAATTCTACAAGCGGTCAGTCGTCAAAAAATGTGGGTATCCGTAAAAATTATATTTCAAATAACTCGTCACCTGTCCAACGATCGTTTCGTTCATTTGTTGGTAATGTTACTTCGTCTATGAGCGCGCCAGACAAAAATCGACCTTGCGACAATAGCGTCGTAAAGTCCAAGTTCGTTTGTGTCTGTTGTGATGCTCAGCATTCCTTAACAAAATGTTCGCGTTTTTTAAATTTAACTCCTCAAGAGAGATATTCATTAATACGAAATAAAAATATTTGTTACAATTGTTTGAATTTGGGTCATGATGTGAATCAATGCAATTCTAATTTCGTTTGTCGTACATGTCATAAACGACATCATAGTTTAATACATTTTTCAAGTCAAACCTCACCTGTTGCGGTCACTCCTAAGGTATTGGTGCATAATGCCGTTTCTCTCCCACCTACGGCGACGGAGAGAGATATAGTAGCTTCGAATGACTCACAACAAGTGGCTACAGACAGCGATAACGCTATTCATAATTGTTACGCTTCCAATGTTCCGTTTATTCGTACAACCACAGTTCTTTTATCAACGGCACTTGTCGATGTATATGTAGGCGCGTCGAAGATATCAACGGTGCGTTGCCTCGTAGACACGGGAAGCCAGGCCAGTTTTATTACAGAAGCGTGCGCACAGCGTTTGGGAATGACGCGTAAGCATATTAATATTCCTGTATATGGAATTGGCGAAACTGAAGCAGTGCGACCTAGAGGTTTAGTTTCGTTCATTGTTACACCTAAAGGTAAAAATCAACCATCAATTTCAATCGATGCTTTAATATTAAAAAAATTAATATCGCACATGCCAAGTGTACCATTACCTTATACGGAATGGTCACATTTGAAAGACCTTAACTTAGCGGATCCCAATTTCCATATCCCACACCCCGTGGAGATGTTGTTGGGTGCGGATGTACTATCCCACGTATTATTGGGTAGCATAGTTACGGGTTCACCAGGTTCACCTATTGCGATGAATAGCATCTTCGGTTATCTATTATTAGGCAAACTTGATATTGATCGCCCGGCGCCGAGTCCTCTACAAGTTTGTTATAGCTCATTAGATGACGACAATCCTCAGAGATTTTGGGAGCTCGAGTCTTTTCCTGAAAAACGCAGTTACACTGCTGATGAGGAATTATGCGAATCCTTTTTCAAAAAGACGCATACTCGCGATGAAGCGGGTCGTTATGTGTTAGCTCTGCCGTTCAAACCGAACGCTCCTCCTCTAGGCGAGTCCCGACAAATCGCACTCGCTCGCTTTCGTAAACTTGAATATCGCCTCGAACGCAATCCTAAGCTAAAATCGGACTATCACGCTTGCCTCCAAGAATACTTGGATTCTAATCACATGGAGCTCGTAGATAGTAATCCCATCGCAGGTTCCCATTATTACATTCCGCACCACTGCGTGGTCAAGGAATCTAGTGAGACGACTCGCACTCGTGTAGTTTACGACGCCGGGTGTAAGACGTCTAATGGTTACTCGTTGAACGATATTTTACTAACAGGTCCTAAGCTTCACTTGGACATAGTCGATGTAATTTTAAAATTTCGGGTTCATGCTGTAGCCTTTACGGCCGATATCAAACAAATGTTCAGAAATATACTCGTTCGGGAAGAGGATAGGGATTTTCAACGCATCTTGTGGCGTAAGTCTGCGGAGGACCCTATTCAAGATTATCGCCTTCGTACGGTCACCTTCGGAATGAGCTCATCGCCATTCCTCGCTTTGCGAACCATACGACAGTTAGCTATCGATGAAGCGGAATTCAAGCGCGCGGCACCCGTCTTATTAAATGACGTTTTTGTTGATGATGTCATCTCTGGTGAATCTACGGTAGCTAGGGCTTTAGAGCTTCAGCAGGAGCTCTTCGATATTTGTAAGGCAGCTGGATTTGAATTGCGAAAGTGGCATAGTAATTCACCAGCGGTACTCACTTCAGTACTGCCGCCAGAGTGTCATGGTGAGCGGCCCGCGGTGGTCCCATTCGCTGAAATGGAGAAGGACGCGAAGGTCAAGGTCCTCGGACTGCAGTGGAACCCCGGAGCCGACTCCTTTAATTTCAAGGTTCAGGTTTCTTCTAGTGAATGCACTAAGCGAGCTATACTCTCCGAGATAGCTAGGATATACGATCCGTGTCGCCTGTAACATTGTATGCAAAATATTTGATTCAATTATTGTGGATGGCCAAGGTTGATTGGGACGAGGTTCCACCTGTCGATATTGTTAATTCTTGGACATCTTTTACTAACGAGTTAGCACTCTTATCCAAAGTATCGTTCCCGCGTTATATTTTTCCTCCGTCAGAATTAATACAACTTCACGGGTTTTCTGACGCTTCTGAAAAGGCTTTCGCAGCCTGCGTGTATTTGCGTCATACTAGTCGTGACGGTCGTATTCGCACCTTCCTAGTTATGGCTAAAACTCGCGTGGCTCCACTTCGTGTGCGCCTAACTATTCCTCGGCTAGAATTGATGGGAGCTCAATTATTATCTAAATTAATAGAAAAGGTTTTACAAATCTATAGTAATCATATAAGCTGCGAACATGTGTATGCTTGGTGCGATGCATCGATCGTGTTAGCGTGGTTACATTCCCCACCACACGAATGGAAAACTTTTATATCAAATCGCACCAGCGATATTCTCTCTCGCGTTCCAGCAAGTTGTTGGCGGCACGTGCCGTCGGCAGACAACCCCGCTGACGTGGCGTCTCGAGGCATGCTGCCTGCCGCATTCGTTAAGCATGCTTTGTGGTTTAACGGACCTACTTGGCTTCGCCAGGATCCGGATTTGTGGCCGGTGCGTAGATATGAGTTTAATACTGACGAAGAAAGGCGCACTGTCAGTATTCAGTCGTATGTAACTTCAACATGCCCCGTAGGTGACCTAGAAATTGTTTCAAAATATTCTAGTTTAGGAAAACTCGTTCGAGTCACATCCCTAATATTTCGATTTTATAATAGGTGTAAAAGGGTTACCGAATATTACCCAAAATATATAACAGTGCCTGAATATAATTTTTCTTTAAAAAGACTTATTTATTTAGTGCAACAACAAAGTTTTGGCGAAGATATTAAAAACATTTCTTTGGGTAAACTTCCCTCACACCAATTACGTCGTTTAACTCCATTTCTGGATGATAATAATTTTTTACGTGTAGGTGGTCGAATTCACAAATCACTTTTGTCATATGAATCGAAACACCAATTAATTTTACCTAAGAAACATGCATTAACAAATCTTATTATTGATCACGCGCATATTAGTCATCTTCACGCCGGACCTCAAAGCGTACAATATTTGTTAATGCAAAAATACTGGATTTTGTCCAGCCGTGATATAGTGCGCCAGCGCATACATCGCTGCGTTTCTTGTTTCCGCGCGCGTCCTATCCGAAATCAGCCGCGCATGGCACCGTTACCTGTGACTAGGTTGCGGCCTGCGCGTCCCTTCATAAAAACAGCCGTAGACTATGCCGGCCCATTTTATGGGCGGGCAAATAAAGTGCGTAACGCCAAAGTAGTTAAATGCTATGTTTCGGTTTTCGTATGCATGAGTGTTAAGGCTATCCACTTAGAGCTAGTGTCAGAGCTTTCTACCGAGGCTTTCCTAGCTGCTTTACGGCGCTTTACGTCCCGTCGAGGTTTATGTACGGACATATTCTCGGACTGTGGAAAGAACTTTGTTGGGTGTAACAACTATCTAAAAGAATTGTACGCATTTCTACGCACTGACACTGTGCAGTGTGAACTTAATCAACAAACACTTCAACAGGGTTTAAAGTGGCATTTTCAACCTCCATATGCAAGTCATTTCGGTGGGTTATTCGAAGCAGGTGTCAAGAGTTTTAAGCACCATTTACATCGAGTAATTGGTACTCGCACTCAAACTTACGACGAGATGCATACCCTTCTATGTCAAATAGAAGCCGTGTTGAATTCTCGCCCGCTGTGTGCTATGAGTACGTCTTCTGTGGATCCCCTACCTTTAACTCCATCTCATTTTTTGATAGGAGAACCGTTAACAGCTTTGCCTGATGTCTCCTTGGTTGACGAGAGTACCAACAGACTTACGCGTTGGCGTTGGGTACAACAATCGGTTCAACATTTTTGGAAAAGGTGGAGTAGAGAGTACCTCCATGAGATACAACAGAGTCAGAAGTGGCTTCAAAATCGCGGTTCTCCCATTAGTGAGGGCACTGTTGTGGTGGTCAGTGATGACAACCTTCCCCCCCTGCAATGGAAACTTGCGCGTGTCCTTGCTTTGCATCCTGGCTCTGATAACATCACTCGCGTAGTAACATTAAAGATAGGTAATACAACCTTCAAGCGGCCCGTTGTTAAGGTGTGCCCGCTTCCCTTAGAATAGTAACTTGGTATAAATCGTTACGAATTCATCCTAGTACTTAAGTTTTTTTTTTATTTAATTTCAATGTTCATTAAAAATTTCATTCCTGTTAAAGGCAACTACGTTCCTTTAAGGTGAGCGGCATGTTCCGTACTGGAACAGATTTATGTATACTTTATCATTTCGTAACATAGATTATTGTTTTCATTTTTTCTTATAACAACACAAGTGGTGGATTTATTTAATATCACTGATTGATATAAGTGGGTATAGGGAGATTTTTCCTACGTCTGTTCTGGAAGCTTCCCTCATCTGTGGGTTGTGCGTGCTAACAGCGCCACCTCAGTTCCGAGATTGCTACCGACGCGTACGCACCCTTACGCACCTACAAAATCGCACAATCATCGCGACGTTCTCACCGACTGGTTATATCAATAATTAGTGACCTGTGGACCTTATGTGGAATATATTTGCTGGAAATAGTGCGCGACGAGCTTGGTCTCCTGTTCTGTGCCTAGCCCTCGGATCCCGGAGCGTGGAAGGAACGACCACGGTAAGTCTCCCGACCCCAGCTTAATATCCTACAAATATTAATGAACAAATGGTTCAGATGGAGAAAAATGTTAAATATTTGGGTATATGGTTAGATGGATCGTTACGGTGGAACAAACATTTGAATGAAATTACAGAAAAAACTTCAAAGTTTTTAAATATACTAAGAGTTTTGTCGGGTTCAGGATGGGGTCTTCATCCAAACCATCTACGTTCACTATATATATCATTAATTAGGAGTCGACTCGATTACGGTTGCTTCCTGTATGCTAATGCTGCTAAAACTAATCTAGAAAAAATAGATCGCATTCAAAATCAAGCAATGAGAGTTGTAGGAGGATTTATAAGAAGCACGCCGATTCATGTAATGGAGTGTGAAATTTTTATCCCACCCTTGTGGTTAAGAAGATTATATCTAGCATATAAATTTTGTTTAAAGAGTATGTCTATGTCGGACAATATTACTGTAAAGTTTTTGAATGATCTTTGTTTAACCAGTCGTGATAGTTATTGGCAGAGAGTTAAAAAACCTTTACTTTGGTCTGTATATAAAGAATGTAAAGATTGTATTATGTTTCATTCAAATCCTATTGAGATGTTTAACTTAGAAAGATGGGTAAGCAGTATAAGAATAAATGAGATTATAAATTGTGAACTAGATTGTATTAGAAAAATAAAAAAGAACTTAGAGTATTGCATAAAATTTGAAATTATAAGAGAATTAAATTCAAAATACACTGGTTGGACAAAGATCTTTACTGATGGCGCTAAAAATAACGACGGAATAGGGGCGGCTTATGTTGATTCGAAGAGAAACATATCAGCTTTGTATAAAATTAGTACAATTGTTTCAATCATGACGGTGGAACTCATTGCAATATTAGAAGCATTAAATTATATTGAAAGACAGAACCTAACTAGATGTGTCATCCTTACCGATAGCAAAAGTGCTCTTCAGCATTTGGCTCGGTGCGCCTCTGGTTATAGCAGAGGTGTTCCGGTAGCCTATGACGTTTTAAGAGTGATACAGAGAATAGACAATAACACGGATGTAAATCTAAGATTGCAATGGATTCCATCTCACATAGGCTTAAGTGGTAACGAGGAGGCTGACAGACAAGCCAAAACAGCTTGTTCTTCTGGTACTAATTATGCGATTTTACCATTTTATACTGTAATTTTAGGAAAATTCAAAACAATATGTTTTAAAAAGTTTAAAGAATATTTTGACGAAAGGAGTACTGAAAAAGGAATTTGGTTTAAAACCATACAATGTCAGCTTCCTCGGAACCAGTGGTTCCTTAATAGTAGTCTAAGTAGGAAATATATTGTTGTACTTCACAGATTGCGGTCTGGCCACTATCCGTCTAACAAATTTGCTCATCTCATGAGAAAGGTTTCCTCCCCAAACTGTGAAGTTTGTGGCATCGTAGATGATGTTCAACATGTCCTTGTGGAATGTCAAAAGTATCGCAGTGGAAGGGACTCCATTATCCATAAATTTAACCTAAATTTGAAAAATTTAGGTGCATTCATAAGTATTTTGGCTGATCCAACATCTCAGGCTGCAAAATGTTTGGCAGAAATATTTGCTCTGAATACTGGAATCCCTCCCGCTCGCGCAGCGTTATAGTTGTACAATTAGAGAATAGGGTACGATGGGGCTGACATGTGTTAAATCAAAAGCCCCTAAATAAATAAAGATTAAAAAAAAAAAAAAAAAAGGTTTCCTCACGATGATTTCCTTCACCGTAAAAGCGCCGATTAAACGTACATAATGTATTCAAAATTTGAAAATACATTGGTGCGTGGCGGGGTTCGAACCGATGCGTTCCGGATGGGAGACAACGCTCTTACGCACTACGCCACCGACGCTTCTCGATATGGTCGAATAATAATGATATTGACGAGTAATTCAATATCATCATTATTACGGTGCAGAACGTTCTCAGCTGCTCTGCTGAACATGGGCTACCCTTATCAAGGGTCTGCATCAGAAAAAATCGTTTAATAATTTCAAAAATATCCTTAAAAAGTCAGCGGTAATTCTTTTTTAATTTCAAAGATTATTTACGCTATTTTTCACCTGTGGCATTCGACTCTCAACGAGTACAAGATAAATTAAAGAATCCCTTTCAGTATTCCGAGCTAGTCAACACAGCAAAATGCAGAACTCGTCAATTAACACTTAATATTCATAAAGTAAATTTAATTAACTGTGTAATCTACAAAGGAGTCCACATTCAACAAGTCAGTGCGGAGCCCATACAGTCTACAAAGTAATGAAGTGGGATTTTTCCTAGAAAAGAGATTACATTTTCGCATTGGCTTCAAAGAGTGGCGATCTACTCATAGATTTTCTTTCCGATGGTCCCTGAATGCACCACAATGCTATGGTTCAAAAGAGCTTGATGAATTTCCAACGCTTTGTTTCCGCTAGCTCTGTCTGCATTGCTTTTTAATTTAGACCATTCGCCTTTTCCTTTTATTCCGGTATTAAATCTGAATCTTCATGTTGACTCGGTCGTGTGTTTTTGGTTCATTCAGTCGGGGTATGTCTTAATTAACGTTTTAGCTTAGAGTTATTGCTGGCATTATTTCTTGGTAAACATGATAAATTACTTTATATAAGTATGAAGAAAAACAAACTACTTTACGTAAGTATAATGTTGTTTACGCAGTTGTATTCAATTCTTTCTTTCTCCTATCCTCTCAATTTATTTTCGGTCGATGCAATGGTCTTGATTTCATCAATATTACTAAAGGGTTTGGCATTAGATTTTTACCTACAACCTACATCTTTAGTCATCCCGTGACCACGAACGCTGAAAAGTGTTACGAAACGTCGGGCAATAATAACATCATGTAAAATCTAATTACACGCGAGTTAAATCCGTAAAAGTTGTTTTATTTATAATATGTAGTGCTCGCGCAAATCTAAGAGAACATTTGGTAGTCGTTACTAAGAACGCACGACTGCAGCGTATTATATATCTTCATCATCAACAGCTTATATAATGTCCCCACCAAGGGGCTCAAGCCTACCCCACATTAGGGGCGATTAGGCCTTAGTCAACCACGCTGGCCAAGTGCGGGTTGGTCGACTTCACATACAACCTAAAAATTTCTTCATAGGTATGTGCAGGTTTCCTCACTATGTTTTCCTTCACCGTAAAAGCATCGATTAAACGTACATATGAATTCAAAATTTGAAAACTCATTGGTACGTGACGGGATTCGAACCGGTGCCTCCCGGGTGGAAGACAACGCTCTTATGCACTACGCCACCGACGCTTATATTGTATTCAATTATCAAAATCAATAAAGATTATTATTCATCATCATCATCATTTCAGCCAGCGGAAGTCCACTGCTGAACAGGCATCCGCCAAAGTACCACATCGACTGGTTCTGTGCTGCTCGCATCTCGTGACCAACAACTTTAATGGTCATCAGTCCAACTTGTTATAGTTTAAAAGATACCCAACGTAACGTAAATAAGGTTCGTAAGGTGCATGGTCGATACTCGAGAACTGTTCGGCCCCATCAGCCATTTGTTCTCCGAACAATGTGTCCCGCCCACTGCCGCTTATGTTTTGCAATTCTTTTGGCAAAAAATATTATTATAATTAAATTAGGTCACTGGTAAAAGTTTGCGCAATCTATTACGGCTGCAGGATAGTTTGTCACGTTTTCAAACCAAAAAAGACATTATAGCAGTACGAGCCGCGAGCACAAAACTATCGATAAACAAAATTTGATATTAAAATTCAATATATTCATCTTACATCGGTAGCATGGAACTTCGTGTACCCATTCTACAACAAATTCTGTCGAACCGATCGCTAGTTACTGTAAACTACAACTTCCTCGAGGGCTCAGATCAAATAAAATAGTACGCGCTGCGAAGAAAAAACTAAGGGCGGTAAAATAAAAATAATTTACTTTTAAATAAAAAAACACTTTCAAAACTGAGAATGGAGACATAAAATTTTGTTTATAAAAATCTTAATGTTTTTTTGAGGTCGGTCCCAAATACAAGTGACTACGTTTACTCCAAATATTGAGGTTGGCACCGACCTCAAAAAAATATTTAGATTTTTTTAAACAATATTTTTATTTCTCCGTTTTCAGTTTTGGTGGCGTTTTTTTATTAAAAATTAATTGTTTTTTTTTACTTTTTAGAGTTTCTAGTATAGAAGTTTTCAGGAAACTATCTCGAGATCTTTTAGACACACATGTGATAAGATTACGATATCATCGATGTCAATTAAATGGGCATTATTAGGGATAACTCGAAAACTGCTCGTCAGATGTCGATCAAATTTAAATGGGACCACCAGCTTCCAAAGGTCGAAAGAATCTTTAAAATCGGTACTATAGTAAAGAGTTACGAGATAACAAAGATAAAAAAATACAGTTGAATTGAGAACCTCCTTCTTTTTTGAAGTCGGAAAAAAATACGCCTCGCTCTTCGCCCTGCTGTTACCTGATGCCACGCAGTAGCGGATTAAATCTAATGTAGATATACATACCTAGTCATATACACACCATTGTCACACGCCCTCACAGAACTTATGCGGATGCTCAAAGGATGAACTTGAATAAAAAATAAAACAAAGCATTACTAGTTCCATAAAGAGTCTATGAATAATTTACACCAGGTAGTCTACCGATTTGGGCAAACGAATTCGTCGTAGGTGACTCACTCGAGAGTACCTTTAGATGAGTGTTGACTTTGTCATTATGACTCATGTTTTAAGCGGTAAGATTTTTTATATAGAAAAAGATCTAACAAAGGGCCCCATCTAACCTGATGGTAGGCAGAAATGGAGTCCAAATGTAAAGATATATAGTGCGAGAGATGATGTCAGCGCCACTAACTACCCTCGCCTTGCCGACCTGCAAGGTTCAACGACCTTCACGCCTCTTTTGAATGACCCTGAGTGTGTTGCTATCCTTCCTTAAGTTATCTTAAATCGAATATTTGACTTTAATCAATATTCTTCACAAATTTTTAAAGTTGTTGAACTTTATACAGGAATGCAAACGAAAACTACTGTCTCGACAACAACTTATGGGTGACCATTTATTTCAATAAAGAATACATTAGTCAAAAGAAATTAAGTAAGAAGCCAATTTTTCATGTTCCAACCCACTTAAATCTTCATATATACATTTGTATATTATCTGCTTTAACACGTCAGGCAGAAGATTTAGTATTGAATTACCGATTCTCAAAAGTCTAGAAATTCCAAGACAAAGCTTTCTAGTGCCAATTTTTTATGCACAAATTCACAACAACCATTACTTCAAAAATTGAATTACAGCGTAAATGAAATATCTTTTTAGTTTCGTTAGATTATTATTTTATTTATCAGCAACTTAAATATGTATTCATAATTTTATGTTCGCAATCACAATCGTAAATATTTTTCAACGGATGATAAGAAATTTATCTTTTTCTTATTTTTTATAATGAAATAATTTGGAAAGAAATATTTTGAAGAACTCTTCTGGAAGTTCGCGGTCTATATTTAGGTGGATGAGCGTTATTTTTTTTAATTCGATTTCCTCCGTGGTTTAACAGAAGAAACACAGTCGTTCCTAAGAAGTGTTAGTTGGTGGCAGGCAGGCGGTAGGCCGTAAATATCAAATGCCAAAACGCCAGTAGTCGATAGTAAGACATGATGCACCGACCTCAAATAAAGTGGGAGCAGGGTAGATGAAAAAAGAATGTAGACAGATGAACAGTAGAAATTGAGAGAAAATTATCTCAATACCGTTTTGTTATTGTGGCGCAGTTGCATTCGCCATGGTCACGGACGAAAGCAAGAAAGAATGGATTATTGTTCCAATATTTCGTGCAACAGATGTACAGTCAAAGACTGTTTGTACACGTGGTATAAATCCCGCATTCTCAAAAGTACATACTAAAGAATAATAAAATAATGTTATTTTATAGATAATAGAATAATAGTATCCTTTAGATTCATGGAAGCTTAGTAGGTGGTAGACGTGTATGTAGGGTTTTCTGGGTAGGTACCACCACCTTTCCTATTTCAGCCGTGAAACAGTTTGCTGTCTTTTGGATTGAAGGGCAGCAGCCAGTAGTAGCCAGTATAATGACTGGGCATGGGCATATCATAGGCATATCATCTTAGGCCTCGGGAAGACGACGCCTGCAATACCAAGTAACTTGTTCCTTGATATTGCAGGCGTTTATGGGCGACAGTATCCACTTACCACGTGGGCCGTCACCTTGCTTGTCATCTAGTAGTATAAAAAAAGTTATATTAACTATGTAGGCTGTAGTCCAGAGTTGGTACAGTTTGGTCGGTAACGTACCTACGCATATTTTCACATACACGACGACCTGTTACATCTGCAAGATATCTTAGATAATGTCCTATTATTAAATATCATGGACGACAGTATCAACATACCTTAACTAAAATTTAAAATCTAAATTGAATGATTTTTTCCACTAACCAGATATCGAAGACTCGTAACACGTACAAGGTACACGACGTACAATCGCAATATTCGTTCCGGGAGTACATCAATCTTGATCAGAAACCGCATGGGGCCGAGGACCTAACAGGATCGCGGCTGTCACTCAGACACGGCAGCTTGATGAAACTTCGATTAACCCTCGCTAATCGGTTTTGATGTAGTAGTGTAACAAAAGGGTAGGTACATGTTATTTTTAAATCTAAAATGTAGCGAGAATTATTAAAATAGAAGTAAGCACTATACCTTTTTTCCAGTAGATTTTTTTTACATCTACCCTGTTATTAAAACACGGCATACTCACTGATATTATTTTTATTTTATTTTATTTGGGGAGCTTATTATATAATAATTCATTTATACCAGGCACCACAATGCTTACATAGATGTTAAAATAAACAAAGGGCCTTTAAATACCTTAAATCTTAAAACTAACATAACCAAAAAATATAAGCTATAAACGAAGGCACACGTAGGTTCGTCGATGTATAACGCAACTCATTTGGGAGCCGTCCTCGAAAACGTCGAAAAACAAGTCCTACCGGCCAGAACTCCTCCTTCATGAAAGTCGGCAGAAGATGGGTTGGTACTATCACCACAAAAGAAGAAAAGTTTCAATCACTCGACTCTCAGCTTCCAGGGCCCCGATCGCCGTAAATCATTTCAAGATGAAGCGCAAGTGGAACACGAACGAAACGCAACTTTTCAATGTTTTCGTATCGCGGTGTTGATTTGACAGATGGTCCGAGCGCATGTCGAACGCAGATGAAACACAAACGCTGTCAAAGTTACGTTTATGTTACATTTCAAAGGACGCTACTTTTTTTCAAACGTTGCACGAACGTACACTAGGGTAGCATCTCATATATTTATAATACCCTTGTGTTCTAGCTGCGTTTCATCTTAGCTTGCGCGTAAACTTTAGTGCGATACGGAATTTCTCATCGACTGGAACTCAAATGGAACGCAAATGTAGCTGGAACACAAACGAAACGAAGATAATTATTTGTGTTTTATATTACCGCGATCGGGGCCCTGGTGGTCTTCTTTCTGACATAGTCTCTTTTCTACCTTCGTGAACCAGTACAAACGGGACAAGTACAGCTACCGACTGAGGACATCAAACAGCGTCCTGAAATTCAAACGAGAACTTCAGGATGCTGTTGGTTGTTCTCAGTCGGTGCGGTTCCACAGTGGTTGCGGATGACGGGCTTCTACTAATTCTCCACCTCGGTGAAGCTCTTCTCATCGCACTAAAAACCTCCGGTGCATTCTGTTGACTCCGTCACGTGAGTAACTATGTAAACGTCTGTGCGGAAAGTCAACTCTGCACCTGGGTGACTGGGCTGCGTTAGCGTAAAAATTTTATCCCGTACTAAAAATGGAGCTTGCAGGTCCATAACCTATGAGGAAATAGTCCTTTTCTTAACTCATCAACAGCTCAAATAATGTCCCCACCGAGGAGCTCGAGCCTACCCCACATTAGGGGCGATTAGGCCTTAGTCAACCACGCTGGCCAAGTGCGGGTTGGTCGACTTCACACGCAACCTAAGAATTTCTTCAAAGGTGTGTGTGTGCAGGTTTCCTCACGATGTTTCCTTCACCGTAAAAGCGTCGAATAAACATTCATATGAATTCAAATTTTCAAAACACATTGGTACGTGGCGGGGTTCGAACCGGTGCCTCCCGGGTGGAAGACAACGCTCTTACGCACTACGCCACCGACCCTTCCTAATATGTATTTCTTAACTAGATCGTATTTTATACTAGAAAAAATTCGTATGTATGTAAGGAAATATTGTTGGCATTGTCGGTAAAATGGAGGTTGGTACCATATCTTACAAAAGAGGTTGCGCTGTCTGACATAGGATTGTCATGGAGATAAAGCAGTTGTTTATTTTTTGACAATCCTATGTCAGACAGCGCAACCTCTTTTGTAAGATATGGTACCAACCTCCATTTTACCGACAATGCCAACAATATTTGCCAGGATTGTCATGGAGATAAAGCAGTTGTTTATTTTTTGACAATGTCGGAGTTTTATTATTAATGTGAAGAAAGTATTTTAATTTTATTATTGTGAATTAAGGAATCGACAAACTTATATAAAAACTTTAAATGTCGTTTCTTTGTATTTTCAGGTAAGATAATATTTCTGATGTTATTCTATATTGTTATTTGTAGGGTGAAATGTAGATTTAGACCTAAATAAATATCTTTGTATTTTCAGAGCAACACATTAAGTTTTATTTCTTACCGGTTCCTAGTAACCTGGGTTAGTTGTCTTATAAAACGACATTTTTAGTAAATAAGAATGGAAAAATTAAGATTTACTTTTGCCGTGTTGGCAGCGAGTGATGAAAAAACAAATATGATTTGCATTACGTCAATTGAGACACCTGATGGACGGGTATTTGATGTTCCGGATGACCTTAAACCTATAAATAAACACACTGGGATAACTTCTTCGAATGTTTTTCCGAAAATCAAGAATTCGCTAAAAAAAAGACATCAAACACGAAAACTCTGGATTCCGTTGACTCAGGAACTGAGAACAATCTACTTAGATGAAGGAGAAAATTTACAACTGGGCGATCAATACCTAGACGAAATTACAATGAAAACCGAAATCTCGAGTAATAATTGTAACACGGAGATTGCGAATAAAAATCTAGGGAGAACTGCTGAAAAATTTTTACTAGAAAAATTTTCAGGGAAAACATCAAATGTAGATCAGTGGATTGTTGAATTTGAGAATGAGTGTATACGTTTTGAGATAATACAGGATGCAGAGAAAATTGAAATTTTGAAACATTTACTTGAAAAACAGTGCTTAGATTGGTATACTAGTATGTTAATAAAATTTACTGTAAAATCAGAATGGGCAACATGGAAAAATAATTTTTGTGAGACCTACGGAAATAGAGGTTGGTCACAGGTTAAATATGCATTGACATTTAGATTTCAAGGAGGTTCGTTATTGGAGTATGCCACGAAGAAGGAAAGGTTATTACTGGAAGTAAATAGAGATATTGATACCCAAACAATGATAAATATTATTGTAATGGGACTACCGGATTATATAATGTACAAAATAGATAAGGCATCAGTAACGACCACTGCAAACTTGTACAATGAAATTGGTAAACATGAGCATACAATAAATAAAAGTTATTATAATAAATTCAGAAGAAACACTGTCGTTAGTAAAGAAAGAGTTGATAGTAAGGTCAAAGCATGTAGAATTTGCGAAAAATTGAATAAAGGTAGCCGTTTCCATTCTGAAGAAAAATGTTGGTTTAAGCAGACTGATGATTATGAGAGCAAGAGAAACTATGGTAAGAAGATAAATAATACCTTGTTAGATGTTGAGTTGAATGATGATGAACCAAAAAACGAATAATAACACCATTAATTAGAGTCAAACTAACATTAGAAGGAAAGATTGATATATTTGGTATATATGATTCAGGCTCTAATGTTTCTTTGGTCAATTCTAAATTATTAAGACTAAAGACGGGAAGAAAAAGTGATCACAAAAATGCAAATTTAATAACAATTAATGGTGTTAAAAGAACAAAAGGTTTGACAACAATACAAGTAAAGATTTTTAATATTGAAAAAAGAATGGATGTTTATATTGTGGATGGAAAGGAATTTAGATATGATTTCTTAATTGGACTGGATATGATAAAAGAATTTAATTTGATTCAGAACGAAAATTTGCAAATTACACAAAAGATAGAAGAGAGCTTTACAAATGAGGAAACACAACTTAAAATAAAATGTGATGAAATAGACAACAAAACAAACGTGAGTTATATAAATTTTAATGAACACGTAAAAGAAGAAGAATTTACAATGGATCTGAGCAATCTAAATAGTGAGCAAAAATCTGAAATATATGAGTTGGTTGATAAATATAAATCAAGTTTTGCTAAAGATAAGTATGATATAGGAACAGTGAAGGACTATGAAGCACGTATTGATTTACTCGTAGACAAATATTGTTCAAAAAGACCTTACAAATGTTCTGTAGAGGATAAAATGGAGATAGAAGACCAAGTAAGAGAGTTACTCCATAGAAACCTTATAGAAGAATCTTACAGTCCGTTTGCAGCACCAGTAACGTTAGCTTTTAAAAAAGAAGACAATAAAAAAACCAGGTTGTGTATTGACTTCAGAGACTTAAATAAAATCGTAGTACCTCAGGCTCAACCTTTTCCAACTATTGAGGATCTAGTGACAAAAACAAGAAACTGCAAGTTTTTTTCAACGTTAGATGTAAATTCTGCTTTTTGGTCTATTCCTCTACGAATTGAAGATAGAAAGAAGACTGCTTTTGTTACACAGGAAGGTCATTTTCAATGGACATGCTTGCCATTCGGTTTGAAGACTTCTTCAGCTATTTTTCAAAGGATATTGAGTAATATACTCAGAAAGCATAAGTTAACTGACTTTACGGTTAATTACATAGATGACATTCTGGTGTTTTCTAAGTCTTATTCTGAGCACATAAGTCATTTATCACAGCTATTGGAGGCAATTAAGAAAGAAGGTTTCAGACTTAAGTTCACGAAATGTAAATTTGCTGCAGATTCGATAAAATATCTGGGACATATAATACAGGATAATACAGTTCGGCCATTGAGGGATAATTTGATTTCAATAAGGGACTTCCCGATACCAAAAACTCAGAAGAACGTCAGGCAACTTCTGGGAAAAATAAATTTCTACCGTGAGTACATACCAAACAGCTCTATTATTTTAGAACCACTGCATAATTTACTTAGGAAAAATCAAAAATTCATTTGGTCAGAGAATTGTCAAAATGCTTTTGAGAAGATAAAAAAACTACTGAGCTCACAGCCAATCTTAGAGATTTTTGATCAAGATTTGCCGATAAATATATACACAGACGCATCGTTAGAAGGTATTGGAGCAGTATTAAAGCAAGTACAGCTGAATGGCAAAGAAAAGCCGGTAGCGTATTTTTCAAAAAAATTAAATGAGGTCCAGAAGAGAAGAAAGGCCATATACTTAGAATGCTTAGCTATAAAAGAAGCAATAAGATATTGGCAGTTTTGGTTAATAGGTAAAACTTTCACAGTTTATTCAGACCACAAGCCGTTAGAAAATTTAAATATTAAATCTAGAACAGATGAGGAATTGGGAGAATTAGTATACTATCTATCGCAATATAATTTTGTTATAAAATATGCTCCAGGAAAAGAAAATATCGAAGCAGATTGCTTGAGTAGAAATCCAGTATTGGAATCTGATAATGATATAGAAGAGCAGTTAAAGATAGTTAACTTGATAACATGTGATGATATAGTAATAGATCAAGAAAAAAATGAGGATATACAAAAATATAAGAAAAAATTTATAAACAGACACAAAATATTTTATAAAAGAGTAAAAAAACAAGAAAAAATTATTTTATCAGAGGAATTTAGTATAAAACTAATAAAACAAATACATGAAAATATGTGCCACATAGGAACAAAACAAATGCAAAAGAAGATAGGAAAATTTTATACAGCAAAGAATTTAACAAGAAACATTAGTGATGTTTGCAGAAAGTGCGATATATGTATAAAGAATAAGATGAGAGGACAAGTTAAGTGTGGTTTAATGTCGCATTTAGGTCCCGCCACGAGACCATTTGAAATTGTCTCAATAGACACGATTGGAGGTTTTGGGGGTTCTCGATCGACAAAAAGATATTTACACCTTTTAGTAGATCACTTCACTCGATACGCTTATATTGTAACATCAAGGACACAAAGTGCAAACGACTTTATAAAATTGGTAAATAGCGTAACAAGCTGCAATGAGATTGGCATGGTTCTTACCGACCAATATCCGGGAATAAATTCAAAAGAGTTTAAAGCTTTTTTAAACGGAAAATCAATAACACTAGTTTTCACTGCAGTAAATTCACCATTTTCGAATGGTCTCAATGAGAGATTGAATCAAACGCTTGTAAATAAAATAAGATGCAAAATAAATGAAAAGCCAAGTAAAACAGCATGGACAACTATTGCCCATAACTGTGTGGATAAGTATAATGACACTGAACACACAGTCACTGGCTTTGCACCGAGATACCTGCTGGATGGCATAGATGTTTCGTGTGTACCAGACGAACTAAAACAGGAGAGAGAAGCAGATGACTGGATTAGTGATAGGAAAATAGCATTCGAAAGGTCGGTTAAGTCACATGAATATAACAAAATGATAATTGATAAAAATAGAATACATCATGATTTTAAAGCAGGTGATATGGTATATGTTGAAAATGGACATAAACTAAATAGAAGAAAATTAGATGAGCTCAGGATTGGTCCTTTTAAAATTGAGAAAAAAATATCATGTTCAATATACCAGATTAATACGGGTCATAGAAAATTAGAGTCAAATCTTTTTCATATTACGAAGCTCATTCCTGTTCCGACATAAGAAAAGGTTTGTGATCAAGATATTTATTATACCCAATTTATTTAGAAAATTTCGGAGAAATTTTCTAGCCAAGGGGGGGAGATGTAAGGAAATATTGTTGGCATTGTCGGTAAAATGGAGGTTGGTACCATATCTTACAAAAGAGGTTGCGCTGTCTGACATAGGATTGTCATGGAGATAAAGCAGTTGTTTATTTTTTGACAATGTCGGAGTTTTATTATTAATGTGAAGAAAGTATTTTAATTTTATTATTGTGAATTAAGGAATCGACAAACTTATATAAAAACTTTAAATGTCGTTTCTTTGTATTTTCAGGTAAGATAATATTTCTGATGTTATTCTATATTGTTATTTGTAGGGTGAAATGTAGATTTAGACCTAAATAAATATCTTTGTATTTTCAGAGCAACACATTAAGTTTTATTTCTTACCGGTTCCTAGTAACCTGGGTTAGTTGTCTTATATGTATTTGACTATACACCGTGCATTTTAGACCGTCTTTAATAATTCAATGTGTGAAAGTGCCAGTTAACACAAACAACTCTTGCTGTGGTACCATCATCGAAATTGCGAAAACATCCAGCTATTCCATACAAAAGTGCAACACCCACGCAACCGAAATGTATGAAACAGCTGTTTTGTTTTCGTGATTTCGAGGATGGTCGCATGGCAACCGTTGTTTGTATTGCCTGGCACTTTCACACCTTGAATTATTTAAGACGGCTGTATAGAAGCCTCAGATCGCAAATTCGTACGCGATCTGAGGCTTTCTTTTTTATTTCCAGAAATAAGTACAAAATTTTATTTCACCTCCTGGCCGGGAAGTCGGGTACTTTTCCGCCGTTGGTCCTCCTCGCAATGTGCCCTACCTACTGCAAGTTAAGGTTCACAATTTCAATTATCACATACTAGATACCATCTACCATAATAATGTTAATATTATGCATATTAAAGACGGTATTAAATCCAAAAATAAACAAGAAGCCTTCCAAGTAGTCAAACACGTTAGCTAAATACCAAACAGTGGGCGGATTCAAATGAAAACTAGGCACTGCCGCCATAAATAGAACGACAAGAAAATAATGTAATTCTCCGGGTGAGAGAAGTGGAATAATAAGTTTTTTCGAATAAGAGAGCAAATAAAAGCTTAAATGCGGCGGCATTGAGATTTCCGACTGGGAGAAATTGCTCTTTTATGTAAGGACAGTGTAAAGAAGGCTTTAATGAAACTACTACGCTACTGCTGGACAAAGTGTGTCCTTACCGCGTTACACGCAACATATTAATGTTTGCCTGTCTTCGGAACGCTGTGCACAATGCAGGCGCGCATATTCTTCCGCCTATCGGTTTTTGCAGTCATTGTTCGCCCTTATTGCCTTTGTGATTAATGCTTATAATAGCTTGTGTTTTCGTAACTTGATGTATTGTCTATAAAGTGCCTTTGATAATATTTTATTTTAAATGGGTAGTTATGTTACATTATTAGGAATTTATTTAAGTCAATTTAAAAAAAAATATGAAATGGAAGTGGATGCAACGCCATTTTATAAGTAAATAATAAAATCTACAGAGGTATCTTATACCTCAGATGTGCAGTGTCGCATACAATCTAATTTTTGAATTTACAAGTGCATTTAATACAGTACCTACATAGTGTTACATATAATTAATTAGGTCTCACAATTAGTAGATAGTGTAAAATTAGTAGACACATTTAGTGTAAAATTGACAGTTATACTTAGTAAATTTTATTCGTCGGTTGATTACCAAAAATATTATTTTATTTAGATAAAGAGCATCTACACTTACGTGCAACAAAATCGACTCACCTCGTAGGTTTCGATTCTTATATCGGTATATAAAAATAAGATACAAAACCTGTAAATATAATTTGAATATATATTTCATAAGCTTTATTCTACTCTAAACATCGATAAACGAAGTATTGGTGGCAATAGACTCATTTCTTCAGAAACCCCGGTTTTTCATTTTCACGGCATGCGCCATTTCTGTGACTATTATATATTAGTGTTCAGAGTTAATTGAATATTTTGTTTGTTAAATAATTAATTAATCTTACAGATTTATTGATCCTTAAAATTGAGCTGTTTTCCCCAAAAAACTTTGCTTTTTTAGCTGTACTTGGTTTTCAATTTGTAAAATCAATAAACCAAAATCTATCACAGTAAAAACTGGTGTAATGTAAGTTTAGGTTCTTATTTAACACACGGGCTAATAATTTACTAACTGTAGATTTAGATTAGGGTAAGCCGATTTCATTGCACGTAAGTGTAGTTCACGAGACGAGGCTTGTGACGTCACTCTTTATTAAAAAATGTACGAAAGCGAGACGTCAAACGAATTTCATCGCACTGTATCGTCAATATTATTTGTTTATTTTACAAAAGAAAAAATCGGGAGTAGTCTCCCCTTGACTTCCTCGTATACCGGAAACGACTCAAAGGTTGATAGAAACCTTATATTTTGATGTCAAGCATGCGTGTTAAATTTGGTCACCCATCCGAGTACCGACCACGCACTTGGTTGGTTAACTTTCGTGATCAACGGCTCAAAAGTTGATAGAAACCTTATATTTCGATATCATACACGCATGTTAAATTTGGTTTCAATAAGTCAAAGCATGCTCGAGTTATCGTGCTAACGCACAGACACACAGACACACAGGCACACACACAGACATAATTCCAAAAAATAAATTTTTGTATTCAGGGAGGTCCAAAACGTGTCGTGTCCAAAAATTTCGAGGTCGATTTTTTTTTACGACTAGCTGTGCCCGCGACTTCGTCCGCGTAGAATTTACCAAAAGAAAAGAAAAAAAAAGTAATCCGGGCGACTGCTCGTCCAACTGAGTTACACAGGACTGTTTAATCACGACGAATTTATCCATGTCTTTAGACCCTGAAAATAAAAATATAGCTGACGGACTAAGCGATATTTTGTAATTAAGAGTGTACTCAGTGTCGTCATCATAATCTTATTTGAAAAGTCACAAACGTTTCAAGACCACGACTGGACTGTGCAAAATGTTTCCAGCAGATCAACAGCCTTCTTAACACTAAGGATCAAAATGTTATTTGCGCATATCCCCGTTATCACGAATAAAGTAAAGTGGGCTTTTTGTTGCAGTTCAATATAAAATTTGCCGATAATACGCAATGACATTGACAAGGGTTGACTGGCGCCCGGCCGACCATAAAAATATCGGACTGCAACTCAGTTTATCAGTTATTTTAATATCAAACGAGAACTTTCACCATTTTCCTTTACATTTAATCCATGTTGAAATCCGAATGATGAGCTGTCTGGTAAATATGCCCCAATTATACATCAAATAATAGGATTCGAGTACCAAGTTTATGAAAATTTGTAGTGTTGTGTTTCAAGGAAAAGAGTATGTGCCTATTTCAGTCACCGTTGTAATTTAGTGATCGTATAACACGCCGTTTTACAAAACGGCGCGCCGCATTGTAAAACGTCGCAGTTATGTAATAAGGCTACCTCACGTTCATCATCATCATCATCATCACCAACAACTCATATAATGTCCCCACCGAGGGGCTCGAGCCTACCCCACATTAGGGGCGACTAGGCCTTAGTCAACCACGCTGGTCAAGTGCGGGTTGGTCGACTTCACACACAACCTAAGAATTTCTTCAAAGGTGTGTGCAACCTGCACACTGCAAAAAAAAAATCTAATACCCAAAACCCGTAACATTACATAAATCGATATCATACTGCGATAGACGTACAGCACCGACCCAAAAAAAATTGAGAGCAAAAAGAAGTTCGAATATTGTGTTGCCGTCGTTTATAAAGTACAAGTGGTCGCACGCGCCTTCGCTCGCGTTAATATCGGTTATTTATAGCCTATAGCCTTCATCGACAAATGAGCTATCCAACACAAACATATTTTTTAGTTTGATTCAGTAGTTCCTGGGATTAGGGCGTTCAAACAAACAAACTCTTCAGCTTTCACGTAAGAAATTCCAAGGAATTACCAATTGTCATTTCATCATGTGCAGGATTAAAAAACGAATACTTACAAAGACATTAAATTTAGATTAGCAGCAACCCAATTAGCACCACTCTCAATAAATTTTCACTAAGATCTAACAATATAAACAAAGGGTAACTAGCAAGTGCTACCGAGCAACAAAGTAGCCATTAATAACAATTTCTGATGCACTTTTCCCACTTTTTAAATTGCAATACGAACTGGAACTGTCTCCCTAATGAAATATAGTTCAGATTGTTAAGTGGCATGCAAAATGTATTTATACTTTGTACTTCCTTATGTCGTTATGGCAAGGTTCCAAGTAAAACAATCTTCCGCTGGGCGATAACGGCAATGGCTATGATTTTATAACGCGACATAGTAGTAAAACTTAACTTGGAATTGAAAATTCCTATGGATAATATATGAATTGCCGAGGAGCTTACGGGGTGATTGCGTCGTATCTGCATGGGTACCGTGTTGGAGGTAATGTATTTTGGGATGTAATGTTTAAGAATTGTCCAGTTCTTGTGAGTAGGAATTTACATTTTGAGAACACGTGTCAGCATTAAAGTTTAAAATGTTACATTTCGTTCTAGGCGAAGTTGTATTACAATATGTTTGAGCTTCAGGGCAACACCAATTTCGGGCTTCACTCTTTATCATTGTTCTGCTACTTCTTTCAAAGTCAGACATGTTTATATTTATTTATAGAGATTTTTACATAGGTATCTTTAGAATTAATTTGGTTTTCGGTACGGGCCTTATGGCGCTCGATATTTACAACGTTCTTACCAAAACTAAATCGTTATGGTTTTCATACGTTTTTGTTACAATATATGAAAACGATAACGATTTTTTTTGTATAATCGCTGTAAATAGCACGATAAGGCCCTAGGTTCTAATACCGTAGTAACTCGATTTTGGATTAATTTCAGTTGTGCTACCCTTTGTTCACGTGTGACTATATTATTGGAGGTAGGTGTATTAGTAGAATTATTTAATATTTAGGTATATTATTTTCGGCAGTTCTTCAGTAAACTTTAATAATACATTATGTACAGTCACAAGCGTTAACGCGTTAATGTCAATATGTACCCACTGTTGACTCAGTATCTTTATTACCTACGCAATAAGTGTATACATTAGGGCCCTTACACATTGCTTTTACAGCGATACAAACTCGATTCATTCTCGATTCAGCATCGACGCAGCCGCGAAACGTCGTACCCTTACACACACGCGTTACTAAAAGCAGCGATACAATAGCGATTCAGTAGCTGGCCACGTACGAGTAGCTGCAGGGATACAACCGCGAAACAAACGAGCATCGATGTAAACGTAACATAGGATAGATACGAACGTGCGGGTGCATCGCTACCCGATGCAGCAATCGCTATAAACGTGCGTATCCATCGATACAATCACGTGTATGAAACGATACAAATACCTTGTTGATCGCTGGTGTCACGATGTAGTCGCGATACAGTCGCGCGGCTATCAAATGTGCGTTTTTATCGCTGAAAAAGTCACTGTGTAAATGCCCTGTTGCTCGTGTATGCACAAATATTCCAATAGGTAATTAAAATCCGCATACGTCGTATCACTACACACTACCTTTATCACGAAACTCTTTAATACAGCAACTTAATTTATACACTGCAAAATTATATTATGATTGTTTTTATAAGAACTGTTGGAAATACTTTTTAAATGTGTTACATACACTAAGCTAAACAATAGACAAGAAATTGAAGACAAACATTCGTTCATAAAGATGGCAAGCCATCATGGTTTTCACACGCATTGCCGAATGTATCTTAGGGAAAACCTAGACTGATTCATTCTACCTAATGGGAGGAAATTCCTACTAAAAGGCATTGTACGTGACGATTAGTTTCAACAGCATGAAATGGATAAAATGTTTATAACTTGATATAGGTAGTAACCCAAAGTAATTTTTAGGTCACGACGGGGAAGAATATAACATTCTCGTATTATGTTATTTTGAAATAAGGATGATGGTTCCAGTATTCCGCCGACTGAGAAATTAGCAAACTTACTTCTTAGGGCTTTCTTTTCACCTTCTAGTAAGTCATGATAAGGTCGTAGATGAAAGCGAGCTTCACCCTGAATGCTTGATCACTGAGGAACTGACTATGTTTTTTATTATCTGTCGAAACACAAGGACGCTGTTGTCACTATTATTATGGTGACAGAGTTTTATAAGATGGTGGTGGCTAGCCAGATGAACCTCAAACCAGACTAAGGCGCGAAGCACACCAATCTGGCGTCGGGCAAGGATGCGGCGCAGACATCATTCAAATACTGTACTAAACACACGGCAATAAGGTCATTAATTGAATAAATTCAACTGCCCTCATCGGACGCGCTATAGCACGCCATTTCGGCGTTGAATTTGTTCATTTAAGGACCATACTGTCGTGTGTTTGGTACGGTATTTGAATGAAACAGAATAACGTCCGCACCCGACGCCTGATCGGTGTGCTTGGCGCCTAACAACAACAAAACTGAGCTTAAATTTCTCTCTGACCTCTAGATCTAGTTTCAGTGGGTAAAGTAAACCCCTACGCAACGGATGAGATTAACCAATTAATAAATATTTTGCTGACTTTGTAGTTAATAAGTCACTTTTTCAACGTAAGGACTCAAAAAAGGCCCCTGTATTTAAGACGCCGTCGTGGTGGTGTGTTCAGTATGGCTGCCTACACCTAAGGAGTAACAAGTGGGCCGAGTTCGAATCCTGATAATAATTATTTGTGTGACGAACACATATATTTGTTTGCGAGTCATGGTTGTTGATATATATTATAATTACTTAACTTAAGTAATTATTTGTATATATTAAGTAAATATTTATAAAAAATATCTAAAATTATTCTGTATATTTAAAATGACCTCCTGTATCTAGTATCAATAACACAAGTTCTTAATGAAACTTACTTCGGGCTAGATAATTGGTGTGAGCGTGAAATATATTTTAAACGGTGCAATTGACCTTTACGATCCGTCGTTCCAGACCGATCGAAACGACGAATCACTAGTGTATGTCAAGTTTATAGATATAGGAAACTGTAGATCAGTAATGTAAAAGAAAATACTAACCCGTATATTAGAGTGAGATAGAGACATGAAGAAAAGACAGCAACTGTCAGACTGCAGTACAATTTTTCACGCACACATGCGCATTATTCACACATTGGTGGCTTTTTTGGTGTCGCCCTAGTTGATTCATTGCCAATCTATAAACGTCAGTAATTCTAAATCTATGGTGAAGATCGTTGACGATTTACTTAATCAAAGACGATCGGATATCGCAACAAAATCCCATGCAATCGTGAATATCGTAACGATTAATCGACAATGTATGGCTCTTTGTGATACGTGGTTACGATTATCGTCAGATTGATCGAAACGATGAATCGCACCGTATATGGGGCCCTTAAGATAATTTACTAACATTTGTAAAACGATGGAAAAAAACTGACCTAACTCCATTTTGAAATGGTATTTTTATAATTGCATGATTTACTTAACGAGTTCTTACAAATATGTTGTTAGACCGTATTTAATTTCCATTTGTCAATTTAATAGAAATGGCTAATAACTGAGCTATAGCTACTGCAATTAAAAATAGAACTTCCTGCTCTTTCATAACGTTGATTTTATAACGCGATAGACAATCAAAATCGCGAACTAAGAGATATTTCCACAAACTGTGCATATCAAACGCCAATATCAGTTAACCTTTTGACAGCTTCTCAAGGAATTCTAAGATTCATATAAAATAAATTGCTTCGAAGTTGATACTTGGAGCGAGTCAATGAGGCGTGACTTTGACGAGGGTAGCAGACCAATATGCAAGCCTCGATCCGTGTTCGACACGGGGCGATTCAGGTGAACAAAAGCCCATATGAATCAAGCCAACTGTAAAATTTTACATCTGTAACAATCAATGGTGAATTAGTTTGTGGCGTACGGAACTCGACCCGGTTTTGTCTAAATTGTACTGGGAATTTTAGTTGGTTGGCGAATTTTTAGAAACATTTTCAGATATTTTTTTTATATATGGAAACTCGATCATGATCAAGATAAGAAAACGAATATTTAGATCAGTTCCTTCACCACTGTGTAGGTACAACATTGCCAAACATTGCCATTGAAAAAAAAAACAATATTATGGTCTATTCTATTCTTAATTAATGGCGTCGCGTCGCATTAAGCATACGCATTTTGCCAATGTCAAGTGAAAATGTAACTAAAGTAACAAAAATTGTACGGTTGATTGAGGTTAAAAATGGAGTCTGTCAACACGTAGTTTTACAACAAGAACTCGGGAGAAACTCCAAAAATATGGTCGATTTACCAACTAGTAGATCCACATGCAAGAAAACGTAGGTACAATACATACTGAATATTTTGATTAAACCATACTAATATTACAAGTAAAAAGTGAATATTTGACTACGGTTCAACGGATTTAAATGCCATTTGGTACTCAGATGGATCATTGATGGAAATTTAAGGTACTTTTTAGCTGGTAGTATGTTCCATTGGGACGAATTCACTAGGTACTTTATGGGATAACGATAAGCCGAGGGCAAAACTAGTTTCATTTATTTTAAGAGTTCATCTTACTACTAATTATGAAAGCAAAAGTTTGGAAGTATGTCAAATCATTTGTTATCGCTATTTTCGTTGGGTTTTCACTGCATTGGTTCAGTACAGTACCATTTTAATTTAAAAATATATCTATATTTCGCTTCCCCTTCATCACCAGCAAAATGTTTTATGGAAAAGTTAGTTAGTTTTTAAATCAGAATATAAAGACAAACTTAGTTTAGTGTACAAAGTTAAGCTAGTTAATTCAAACGGTAGTCTAATAATAATTAAAATTATTCATTTTAGTCATTTCAACAAAAAGTTTATCGATTGTTAATTAGTTTAGATTCTATAAGTAACACAGGTTACCAATTCATATACTAGCCACTATATTTTATAAAAACATAAATATCTAAAAACCCTAAAAAAATATATTTTAATTTCGGACATTAATTAGCAAAATGAAGAAGATGTTTTTATCAGCTGATTTTATTGTTTTCATTTTAGTCTACAATATTTTCTTTTTGTCTTAAATAATCTGTAACGGAATCGCAAAAAATATCAACCGTGTTTTTATTCTAAACGAGGGTATTCACGACCATTGTAACGGATTAGTTTCTAACCGGTGTCTCCCCGAGCGAGACATGAGAAACTAAATTAATTATAAATTTAGTCAGTATATTTAATAATGTTCAATGTTAATCTTAATAATTAATGATTTAATTATATTTGTATTATTGTGAAGTACGTACGTTTACGTATACGTTTCGTGTGTAGTGTGTTGAAGTGTTTTTGGTAAATTGTGATAGTATTATTAATAAATACTTAGTCTTGAGTGATTTCCGTTAGGAGGTAAGTTTCATTTGTTTAAATATAAGGTAAGAAATACATATTTAATACGTGTTTCACCAGAACCGTAGTTTAAGACCATTACATTCCGAAAAATAATATAACATTGTCAGCCTCTGAGAAATTGTAGGTTCCGGCAAGTTTCACTTCACTTACCATCATAATATTATGACGGCCAAGACCGTCCATTTCAATCTGGTAATATGACCTGTGCACTTCACCTGGGCACACGGGGCTTTAATTTTAAAATCAATGACTAAACAATATACGAATATAAATCTTTACTAACTTCGAAACAAAATCATTTATTGAAATTGTATTTCTAATATAATTGAAATAATTTCGCGGTATCAATAAAGGCTGCCTCATATAATTAACTAGTCGTCGCCCGCGCCTTCGACTAACGTCGGTTATTCTAAAGATAGTCTAAAATGGCCTTCCTCGATAAATGGACTACCTAACACAAAAATATTTTTTCAATTTGAATCAGGAGTTCTTGAGATTAGCGCGTTCAGCTAAACAAAGAAACTCTTCAGCTTTATAATATCATTAGTATAGATTTATTCACAATCCGTCTCCTTATCTTAGACTTTGGCTTATAAGATTTATTTTTTGTTCATTTTGACATTTACATACCTACTATCACACTTCGTATTCACGCGGTCGTGCGTTCTTAGTAACGATTACATAAGTTAAGCTACCAAGTGTGCGGTTGGCACTCGGATGGGTGACCGAAAAAAAATTTCAAATTTATTTTCCTCCGTGCTTCGGAAGGCACGTTAAGCTGGTGGTCCCAGGTGCTGTCGAAAGATAGCAGTCGTTCCAAGGAGGGTTGGTGTCAGGCAGGCGGCCGGCAGTAAATATACAGGGTGAAAAAGACATGAACAGTCAAACGAAAACCATGTATTCTGCTCACCATTATAACATTTTTTTTCCCTTAGACTATACCTGGGAAATTGATAGTTGCGATTTTATTGAAGGTCAAAGTCATAATTTCTTTTTAAATTTTTTTATGAAAACGTATTCTATACGTTATTTCTTAATTATTGTCCAAAGAAACATTATCATTATTTTTAGTATTTCATAACAAAAAATGGCTTCAAAACGTTAGCGTTCAATGTAGCTCACTCGATGGGCACGGATACTAACGAACGGGGCCGCCGTCAAGCAAAAATATCGCGGTTTTGCGAGTTGCGTACGAGTTGAGCCCTTTACATTGCGCGGTACAATTTTCAATTTTTTTTTAACACCAAAAAATAAAAATCATTTCCCAGCAATATTTTTTTTGAAATATGTCTTATTTTGATGTATAGAATACATGGTTCTCGTTTGACTGTTCATGTCTTTTACACCCAGTATAAAGCCAAATCCATAAGCAGTATTGTCGATATCAAGGCATACTGCACTGACCCCAAATGTATTGGAAACAGGGTAGGAAAGATGAAAAAATGAATGACATACTATCAGCAGAGTTTTGGGTAACATTGATCCATATCTGGTAGTACGGGTCATGTAGTGTCCCACCAGGCTCTCGCTTACATAAAGGAACATCAAACCCAAAAGCTTACTAAGTTAACCTGAAGGTTTACTTAGTAGTTAGTTTATTTAAGCAGGAAGTTGATATAGCGATAAGACCTCTCAGTATCACATCACACACATCAACAGCTCATATAATGTCCCCACCAAGGGGCTCGAGCCTACCCCACATTAGGGGTGATTAGGCCTTAGTCAACCACATTGGCCAAGTGCGGGTTGGTCGACTTCACACACAACCTAAGAATTTCTTCATAAGTGTGTGCAGGTTTCCTCACGATATTTTCCTTCACCGTTAAAGCGTCGATTAAACGTACATATGAATTCAAAATTTGAATACACATTGGTACGTGGCGGGGATCGAACAAGTGCCTCCCGGGTGGGAGACGACGCTCTTACGCACTACGACACCGACGCTTCCACTAAGTATGCATTATGTGTTTTTCTCGGAGGCACTTTAGAAAGAAGTACCAAATGTATCGTTTTCAGTGGTGGTGGGGAAAAGAGGTGAGAGGCTGCTAACCCCTTCCTACGCTTTTTTTAAATATAAATAGCATAGATTAAAAAATACATATAAAAATTCAAAATACTACTAAATCATCAACATACACAGAATTGTTTTTACCTCCCAACTTCTGCAAAATCGACAAAAAATTCTTAAAGCTTCATAAAAACCGAAAAGATATGTAATAATCCTTTAGTAAAACTTTAAAAAGTCGTTTCTTGGGCTTCGCCGGCCGCGGTTGCGGCACGCTCGCTCCGCTCGCTCGGCTCGCGCGTATAGATCACAAGTTTAACCTAACCTAAACCAATGTTATACCTACCTGATTATTGCTTGTTTGTTGCTGAATAAAATAACCTCCTTTGTATTACCATTATCAATAAAATTTTAAAACGACAACAACCTGAGGCAACAACTGTCAAACTATAATAATATGAAAAAAAAATTTCGATGTGTATTTGTATGTAGTTTTCGAGTATTTTATCTCAAAATCTAGTGAACATTTATATAAGTAAAATTGCAGTAAATGTCTCAGTCTATAGTGCATCTTGAAAGCGTGATAAAAACAGCTTCACGAAAGCTGGGAGTCCTGAACAAGGTGAAGCATTTCTTCATGCCTGATCAACTGTCCTTGATAAACAAGACCCAAGTATGGTCCTGCATGGAATATTGGGATGGCTCCGTCAAATACTTACTGGATGCTTTGGATAGGTCGCAGCGTCGCGCGTTTCACATCATCGGCGACGAAGGGTGTCCTACCACCTTGAGTCTCTCCAATTGCGCCGCGATGTAGCGTCATTGAGCGCGTTCTACCGTCTGTACCACGGCGAGTGCTCTGAATAACATTTTTCCGTAATCCCACCATCTCCCTTCCTTTTATGTACTACGCGTGCTGGTTTACGTTGTAACCGACAAACTGTGGTTATCATTCCAACGCGAACTAAGAAATATGGCAACTCGTTTCGTTGTCACACAATCGAGAATCGGAATTGATTGCCAGCATACTTGTTCCCTCCTTTCCTACAATCCTGGGTCATTCAAAAGACGCGTGAAGAACCACCTTGCAGGCCGGCAAGGCGAGGGTGGCTAGCGCAAAGGTTTATTTCTCGCACTAACTATCTTCACATTTGGACTCCACTTCTGCTTACCAACAGGTGGAAAGGAGTCATTTGCCTGACCTTTCTATAACAAAAACTCTGATTTCGCAGCTTGTGTGCAATCGAGACTATTGCTATCTATCACCTGGAAACTGTTGCTGCAACCTATAAAATTATAATGGTTGTGCACTTGAAGTCAAAAAGTGTCACTTATCGGGTACCAGGCAGGACCCTATCCTTACTTCATGGAAGTATGAAAATCTTAATGGCTGATACCACAGATAATATAATAGGTACTTGACTAGCTGATACACATCATTAAAAAAGAAAATTGTTATTTATTTAATTTGTTTATTATTTTCTTTTCTTTGTAAGTATTTATTTGAACAAAAAATGTACGGCATGTTAACGGAACTACGTCTTTGCGAAAGTTGTACAGGAATGTGTCGTAAGGAAGTTTTGATAAAGTTGATCCATTGAGAAACAATAGTGTCGATCTGACACACTTCTTAAGTTGGCACACCAAAAGGAGACTTACTTTTAGAAATAAGTTATGAAACTACGTCAAAATCAACACGCAAGTTTGCTAAGTGATTTATCGAGATTGCACCGGGAGAAGTTAAGTGGAAAATGAATTGCGCTCGTCCACATCGAGTGGTAAAGCATGCGATGCTGACGGAAAGATTAGTAAGTGCAAGTCGTAGTGAAAATAGTTAGAAATTGGAAAGTTAGCTGGATTTGGCGGGCTGCGTCGCGGCGACGGCGCGGCGGCACCGGCGTCGTCGGAGGCGTGACCTGGCGGGCCAATCGCGGGAACCGTCGCCCGCCGCCCGCCACCGAGCGCACTCCAGCTCGCCAGTAGGTTTGTGTCCTTTTGGCTGACCGCATGACTCCGTATCTCGCTTCGACGCTCAACTCGTTGTAACCTGTGTACGTGCAGCACGCGCTTCTTCTCCCCACCAGACGCTAGCTTCGCCAGAACCGCTTCAGCTAAGTTTGTGAACTTTGGAAACTAGTTGAGGAACTTTTTGGGGACCAGCAAGGAGTGCAGCGCGGCGACCGCAAGGTACTGTCCACTTCGCCGGCCCTCCCCCCGCTCCCCGCCGGCACGCGGCCTTATCTTATCATGACGCATCTCGTATGAATATAAATCTAACCCATGAAACTAACAACAGTACACAAAAGAAACGAAATTCGTTCACTTCAAGAACCTTTGTTCTCTTTCTATACAAAAATCCACAAGTTAAGCTACATTATACATTTTCACCTCAAAAACGTCTCGTAATTGTTCAGTAGCCGAATAGAACACAGATATATTGCGTGCAAAGAAAATTTAATTTCGTTACTAACATAAATTGCTATAGCGCCGTAGTCAACTCGTGGACGTACTGCGAGCGGAATAATTACAACCTTATTTCCAGTGCGAAATAAGAGCTGAAATTGTTTGACAAGGCTTTCAATACAATCTGTCTGCGTTTCGAACTATGAAAGTATCAAAAGTTATGCTTTTACCGGCATTCGCCAGCAAAATATACTCATGATTACCGTAAAGAAAAACATAAGCTAAACAAGTTTGTTCAGGTAAAATATTTTATCTGATAAAAGGTGCACTCTACAAGTAACATGTGTTTGTTATCACAAATTGATCTGCTCAATATTCAGCGAAGCGGAGGGTAAAGAAAGGGAAGGTTGCGAGTCAGACGACGATACATATTCAATGCTATTTCAGCTATGGAGACGCGGGCTTCAGAAATCCAATCGTATTAAAACGGCGGAAGGAAAAAATAAAGGGGTAAAATACAAGATTCGCCGAATAAACATAACAATTTCCGTCTCATCGCCTTTGAACGCGGCCAGACAAATTAAAGAACATTTTTCTCGTATTGCGTCCCTATCGCACTCACCAACTTCGGCTACCATAAAACTTAACTACTCCCCGTAACAGCGACTAATTATTAGGGTGGGTTTACATAACGTATTTATGAGCTCGAGATTTAACGGCAACGCGGGTCTCGGGTGGTCTGTTATCGCCCTATTAAAAAGTTGTCCTCTGTGGACGCGTAAATAACATAATATGAACCCCGCCTCGACATTCCAGCCGCGACTGAACTTTGTCTTTTTATAGTTTTATTATTTTTCAGCCTCACCATTTCCCACTGTCGCGTGCTATAGTAAAGTATTTTGAGCAATTTTCGTAACAAAAAAGGTAAACTTGCTCTTTCTCCCTTTGTTGTAAATGTAAAAAGTTACAATAATTTATTACACGAATTTTATTATGATGAGAGCTTGAGATCAAAAGAAGTTCAATCGTAAAATACTTTTATTTCGATATAATTTGATTCGTTATGTTATGACGACTTACACTACACCGACTGAAGTGCGTCATAGTGCATTTTACAAACAGAACCATGTTCAAAATCTTAACATCTTAGAATCCAATCAGCGGCAGATATGGCATAGGTACATAGCAATATACACCTTATTATCAATAACGACAATTGGAATTTGTTAACGCAAATCAAAATGCACCCCGACGCGAACAAGTCTTAGTTAATACCCTAATAAACCATAAAGTAATACATTTATCTATCATCATCAACAGCTCATATAATGTCCCCACCGAGGGCCTTGAGCCTACCCCACATAAGGGGCGATTAGGCCTTAGTCAACCACGCTAGCCAAGTGCGGGTTGGTCGACTTCACACACAACCTAAGAATTTCTTCATAGGTGTGTGCTGTGCAGGTCTCCTCACAATGTTTATTTATTTATAATACCAATATTATAAATTAATTTAGCTATCCTAATATTATAAAAAGGTTTGTTTGTGGGAAGTAATCTCTAGAGCTACTGAACTGATTAACAAAATTCATTCAGCAATATTTAGAATGGACTTTCAGGGTGAATAATTGGATATAGTACCTATAATTTTACTCTTGTAAAGGTACTATCGGTAACAGGATACAAGCGGGTGAAACCATGGATGCGTGAAGGTCGCCAGACATATTTTTATTTGCAATTATAATTAACACAATGAAAGTATAACATTTATCTTTATCATATAAATGACGTGATCCAACGGTAGATGGCGCTACAAGTCGACTGATTGTGAGTTAATTTACTTATTAATTTTATGTAAATTTACTTACTTAATTTCATGTTTGTATGTTTGTCCCGCATATTTCAAATGCTATAAATCAGTTTGCAAAAAAATCTGTTTTAGTTAGACTAGGTTTAGTCCAACTTAGGTATATGTGCAATTTGCATCAAATTTGGTTGAGTAGTTTTTGTAATAGATAGTTTCAATGTGTTTCAGTGACTAAGAAAACGAGTCGTTGTCGTACAAACTTATCCTGCCCACTGGTGGTGTGGTGGTGTCGTTAGTGATAAACTATCAAATGTCAAAGTCTATGGGTAAATAGTCTAATAAAACTTGCCATTATGCATGTTTTTTTTTAATCATAACTGAAATAAAAAATGGCGGGAAAAAATAATATAATAAAAAAATTAAACCGTCTCCAAAACTGATGAAAAGGGTCAGCTAAAAGTCAATATGATAAAAAAAAATTGAGGTCGGTGTCAGCCTTAGTTTAAAAGAAATAATTACGTAAGTATCTGTTTACTTAGGTATGAATGTGAAAAGAAATCTGGAATACCAAGAGGCTGGCACCGATCTCAAAAAATACGTATAATATTGAATTTTAGATCGTTTAAAACATAAAACTTATATTTCTTCCTTTTCATCAGTTTTGAAGTCGGTATATTTTTTACTTTCTCGCATACGTAGTATAGAGGAAGACTTGTAATTGTAAAAAAAAAATCGACCTCGAGATTTTGACGGATTTACACGTTTTGGACCTCTCTGAGTCCAAAAATATAGTTTTAAGAATTATGTCTGTGTGTGTGTCTGTGTGTGTGTCTGTGTATGTGTCTGTGCGTTAGCACGATAACACGAGTATGCTTTAACTTATTGCAACAAAATTTAACATGCATGTGTGACATCAAAATATAAGGTTTCTATCAACTTTTGAGTCGTCGATCACGAAATTTAAGCAACCAAGTGCGCGGTCGGTACTCGGATGGGTGACCAAAATTTGACATGCATGTATGACATCAAAATGTAAGGATTCTATCAACTTTTGAGTCGTTTCCGGTAAACGAGAAAGTCAAGGGGACACCACTACCGAATTTTTAAAATTACTTTTCTTTAAAAATGGTATTAGCTACAGATGGCCTTCAGCGTTGTCTCTAAGAGTGATAGGTACCCATTGTTATGAAACATTGCAACACTTAATAATGGAGATAAACTAAATGTAATAACGCTACTGCAAACACTAAGTTCTAAGTTTTATAATATCGTAAATTCGCGTAAACCTTTGCCTACGACTTATTTGCGGCCGCCATGTTTACACAGCGAGCTAATTTCTCTATTTACGATACTCACTTAATACTTCACAAGCAAACTTTTTCCAGGCAAAGTTTGACGGGATTAATTTAGAAACCTCCGGGAGCTAGCGTTTTATGACTTTAAGTTATATTATGATAAGTCACTTCTGACTCGGAAACTTTGAGCTATGAAAGTCGCATGTTCGGTATTGACGTGACAAGATGATTGAGCCATATTTTGGTCTTACTCTTGGTCATTTATTTTTAACTCAAAATGCAAAAACACGAGTTTTATTATGTTTGACGCCTGTCTCTGTGTGAGTATCTGTCGCATCCAAAGTTCCCAAACAGGTGACTCAAATATGATTCATTTTTTTTGGTTGATCATAAACTAGAATCGAAAATGGTGGCATAAAATAAGGGTGGACTACGTCCAGTAGGTCCGGTTATAGGCTAATGATTGATTGTTTTTTGTGGGAACTGTAACTTGATCGAAAGAGTTCTTAGCTAATTACTCAATGACATTTGTTAAGCGGTTTGAATATCATCAGCTTGTTTATAGTTAATAAAGGCATTTGAGTAACTTTCACGGGCCTGATCAATTCAAAATTTGGTATGATGTATTGATAATGATCTTACCGATACTATTAGCAACATCCAAAATCTGTAGCATGTGCAGCTCCCTATGAAATTACAGGACAGGTATCTTGAAATGATATTATTATTTAGACAATCGGGGCTTTTTGCGTCACTGCGACCTATAAAGATCTATTGTGACTAGCCTCCAAGTAAGTCCTATTGAGGCCTTACATGTACTCCTTTAGCTGGGCACTATCTAAAAATGATAAGATATTCCTAGCTCGGATTGTTTTGATATCGTCTGGGTCGAGAATGTGTCTTCCCAAATGTCGGCTTCTTTTGATATGATGGTCCCATACAACCGTTGATTGTATTGACTGGAAAATATCATTTAAAATTATTTAAGACGGTTAAAAAGCACGTTTTTGCATGCATTTATAATACGTTAGTTATAAATAGGCGTTGTCACTGAACTGCTAACACATACTCAAATTATTAGCAAATGCCAAAATCTCAGAACACTCGCCATTTTAGTCCCACTACATGACTTGTCTGCTAGCTTTAAGTCGGGGATTTAGAACTATTTGCAAGAGCTTTGAGGACTATTCACTACGCTTTGACGTAGGTCACTTAAGCACTGAACAACAGTTCGTACAAGTCTAACAGTTCGAGTGGCTTCGATTTAAATGCGTAAGAATTTTTATTTACTTGCGAATAATTAGTGTCAAATTCAAATTTCAAAAGTTTTTTGTTTAAATCAGACTTACTTCTCTAGTTTTGTGGCCAGCCGCTTGTCTAATAGAAAACCCTGGTAATGCTGTTTGTCAGTGGTTTAATCGCCACCACACGAATAACCTTCTTCAGAACGTTTATGACATCCACCAGGAAGAGAAGAACCGAACACGACACCGGTAAAATTCTAATTACTTTGAAACCACCAAAAACACTACTCATACTAAAATTCTACATACATGCGATCACGTTCATAACCCCAAGAGGGGTAAAGCAGAACCTTAAGGCGGGTTCAGATATGATCATTTGCCCGATCCGATGAGCGTATCCGAATCATCGTATCACGTATCAAGTTGTGGATGCCTCGATTTGCTCCGTATGACAACCGTATGAAACCGACATGACATGGGACGGGCCGTATCATAACGGCGTATCGAGATCGCGTATCATGATACGCGTCGACGATACGGATACGCTGATCGGATCGGGCAAATGATTCATATCTGGACCCGGCTTTAGATAACATTAAGCTACACACAAAGCCACATCTGACAGTATTGGCCATGCAGTGCAAATAGTAATAGGTTGCCAGTCTGTCGCCTACATAGTGTCACCAAATCCAAAAAGTAACAATCTTTTACTAAACAGTCTTACAAAAGCCACCACTTACAGATTTTACACGCAAACTCATCTAATTCTATAAATATGCTAAAACTAGAAAGTATACATTATTTGGTAGTGTTTTTCTTAATTATGAACGAAAAAAGAACAAGTAACAAGCAAAATAAATATTTAAAAAACTATAACCCGACTACGGAAAAAAGCCAGGAATTAAACCGGTTAAAATCGAGGTTTACTAGGTTAAGTCGTGGTTAAGTCTACTCCTACTATTGTTGATGTGCCTTAATGACAGTTTTTTCTAAAACTTTATTAGATATAAATACATGTAAGTATTTCTAAGCATTCCATGTGATTATTAACAAAAAATACACATCCTCATTCGGGACATACACACAAATTTAATCCTGATATTGCCCCATGATTTTGTCACGTGAACAGACAGCCGTCCCTCGCAACATTGTGCTTTTTCATCCTCTCACAAAGTAATTTGCAAAATTTTTGGAATGACCCAAAATCCTAGATAATCTAGACCGAGCCCCGGGTGGCGCCAACCCGTCTGCCTCATATACATGAATGGAAAAATAAGTTAATTCCTGTGAAATATGTAGCCGTCCGATCTCAACTGTTCATTCCGTTATTGTATTGGCGAATGAATCAGCATTTTTTTACTTCGCTATCATCCTTATGAACATTTATATGTTGCTTGTTATACAAATCGAAAACATTTTTCAAATACAATAGTTATTATGAGTATGTTTTCTCATCGAAATTCTCAAGTATGACAAAATATTTATGGTAAGTTATGTTTTATCTATTACAGCTTCCATTCTTACAATTTTTTAAGGATTATATAGAATACTAGCTGCCCGGCCACGCGTTGCTGTGGTAATTTCATACTACTGACCTGTAACATTGTATCTGCAGTAAAAAAAAATGACTACTTATCAAGATAAAAACTATCCTATCTCTCAAGTTGGATCAAACTGCACACGGTGTACAAATTTGATTGAAATCGGTTAAGTGGTTTAGGAGTCCATTGAGGACAAACATTGTTACACGAGATTTATATATATTAAGATAGGTACTTGTTATTTGATGGCAAATTAATGTCAAAAGACGCATGGCATCTTAACCTCACCTGTTAAATTGGTATCTATTAATTTAAATTTTACCAGTATCACTCTAAGGGCCAAAACATTACAGAGCGTCGTGGCGCCGCAACGCCGATAACGGGGCGGCAAGCCTGTCTAGCCAATCCGATCTTAATTACTTAAGAGATACGTCGCGATGAGCAGCACCGCGCCGCCGCGTCGATTTCAGTGTTGCGTCATCGCATTGTTGTTGTTTATTTGCTCCAAGTATCATCATCATTATTTCTGAGACTCCCACTGTTGGACATAGGTCTCCCCAAGGATCTCTGAACCGGTCGGTCCTGCGCTGCCCGCATCCAGCGGCTTCCCGCGACCTTTACTAGATCGTCAGTCCACCTTGTGGGAGCCTACCAAACTTGCAATATTAAGATTAAATCACAGTGTGTTGCCATCCTGGGGACTAAGAGTATATGACTTCAATGCCCAGTAATTACACTGGCTACCTTTTCCTTCCATCCGAAACACAGCGGAGTGCTTCACGGCAGAAATGTGAAAGTAATATTATTTATTCGAATTTTAGACAGTTAGATTCCCGGTTAAAGCAAGAGATATATCAAAAACCTTTTTTAAAAGCAGTTTTACCTACTTATTTTATCAATAAAGTACTGTTTCCTTTTATTTAATTTCCTAACATCAATATCTAAGGTAATTTTCCTCCAAATACCGCCCTTTTTTGAAAAATTTATATTTGTTAAAATCATCTCATACTGTTAAACATTTATTTTTCTTGACAACATATTTATTTTAATTGTTTTTCCAAGCAATTAAGTAGCTATTATCTCCTCGAACGAGCTTTGTATATCACAAAATCAATTCGATGTAATTGGATATCTTTGAGCACTTTGATCTGTCAAATTACTTGGGGTAAATCCAGTCCTAAATAAACAAGAGGTTTATATCACAATAAAGACGAATACAGTAAAAATTAGGAAAAATTGACAACTTTTTGTATTTAACAGTATAGTTAGAGAGGATATGTAGAATATTATTAATTGCACACCAGTAAATGATTTAAACAAATAGGAAATACAAAAACAATAATGTACAAGGATTTATCGCTACAATCATCTACATAGACAAAAATGTAGAAAAATATGTGTATAATAATAAAATTAATATCTCTAATTGTTCGCTAACACAGTTATTATACCATAGTTTCTTAAAGTAAAAAATAAAACAGTAATGTATACTATGTGAGGGAGGGTGTCTATACTAGGGTACCCTGTATGACAGATTACCAGATATGAAGTTGTTGGTGTACTAGTTGATAATTATTATGAGTTGTACATACATAAGTACTTAATATGCAATACAATAAATAAATACAACTACTAATACGTATTTAAAATTTAAATACGAATAAAATATAAATTATAATACATTAACCTACAAACATACAAATAATGCTGCTGCTTCTTGAATAAATACATCCCCAGATTGAGCTTTTTAAATTGAAGTCGGTAATGTATTCCACAACAATAATGCCTGTACTGTTATAGTACATTATGATACAAGGAGCGGATGTGCTCATTACATACGAGGCTTCGAGTATGAGCGAGTGTCAAACTACTGTTTTCAACAGACTTGGAGGAGGTAAATTAAACCCAAATAATTTTGGCATTATCAGACTTTCATTAAAATACCTTTGGCCTCGCAAAGTAGACGCTCATTAGCAAGTTGGATCTCGCAGAGGATGTCGGGCGATGTCAAAACTATATTTTGTTCGTCTTCTCTCCTGAAAAGCATCATTTCTTTATAAACTAAGTAGAAAGAACAATTTCTTGAAAAAGGGACTATTTTCTTTTTAACTGCGCCATTCCGCGCGCAAAAAAATGACGATGAATGCTGGAAATACAGCTAGGTTTAAAAATATTGTAAAATGTTGTAAAAAGGTAATATTTAATTGAATCTAATAGTATTGATATGTAATTAACAGATAAGGTGGATTAATTTTGCCAAAAATAGGAACTTAGTTCATAGACAACATGATTTCTTCTTGCTATAATAATTAAAAAAAAACTGTTTGGTGCGCTGTGATGGCATCGTGCTTTGTTGTGGATAATGTACAAAAATCACATTATAATGTAAACCATATTAGTTAAAATCTTATTTAAAAAATATATTTAATAAAATATTCACTATCGCGCTAGTGCGTAATGGACCCAATATGAAATTTTAATGGCGGTTTTATGTACAAGTGTGTTGAAAAAGAATACGCGTAGAGTCCTTTGAAGTTAAACATAGATTAGGCTGTATTCTAAAATATTCTAGATAGTCAATATTAATCTACAAAGTCACAAATAATTAATGGAAAATTTTATGAGGATGATGGAGACTACTTCTCGTCCATAAGTCATAAAATTTTCATAAGATAATCCCGTAACCCTTTCAAATAAAAAAAGGGTAAATGAAATCGGTCCATAGTTTGGCGAAGTAACCTTTTAAATTGTTTACAAGTTCACCAAAATGCACGAGCAAAAAGTTTTTTTTACTTGACCTACTAGTAGTTAGTAGTAGTAGGCTTGTAGTCTTCATTATCACTTGATGTCAAGGGATTACAAATCCGAGGGTGGAAACGAGATTTAGCCAAAATTTTGGATATTATTGGAATCTATTAATTTACTAGTTTAGTCAAAGTACGGCACAGCGGACTCGAATTAGAAGCGCCCTAACAAGGTCTTGTTAGGGCGCTTCTAATTCGAGTGTATGAAAATGTATTAGCATTATTTGACTATGGTCATAGTCAAATAATGCTAATACATTTTTGTGGTGTTGTATTTCTGATGGCAAGTAAGGATTCCGCGAGCAATTTTCACGTCATTGTTGCAAGCTCATATCATATCATCATATAAGTTATATGATCTGAGGTTGCAAGAGAATATAGTGACTGCTTACTAGCAGACATGCTTTCTTCAGACCAATATCATTTAAAAAAAATCGGGAGTGGTCTCCCCTTAACTTTCTCGTACATACCTGAAACGACTCAAAGGTTGATAGAAACCTTACATTTTGATGTCATACATGCATGTTAAATTTTGGTCACCCATCTGAGTACCGACCGCGCACTTGGTTGCTTAACTTTCGTGATAGATGGCTCAAAATTTGATAGAAACCTTATATTTTGATGTCATATACGTTTGTTAAATTTGGTTGCAATAAGTTAAAGCATGCTCGAGTTATTGTGCTAACGCCTGGTGTTCGCAGGCTAACGCACAGACACACACACACACACAGACACACACACAGATATAATTCCCAAAAAAAATATTTTTGGACTTAGGGAGATCCAAAACGTGTAAATCCGTCAAAATCTCGAGGTCGAATATTTTTACCAGACTTCCTCTATACTTCGTATACGAGTAAGTAAAAAATAACATTATCGTTCCAGCGATAAAATTTAAAAGAATAGTAGTAAGTGGTTATCTAGCCCTGGGTTTCTATGGTCATCATAAAGGCTGTTATGCCTTTATAATTCGACCCACTGCTGGGACACAAGGCCTCTCCTTGTCATCGAAAGAGGTCTAGGCAGTAGTCCACCACGCTTGCCCAATGCGGATTGGTGGACATGGATTCTATGGTATTTTGACATGAAGAAAAGTGTTTCTTTAAACATTTTATTACATTAATCATGTTGTATACATGTAGTATCAGCTTTTGTTTGCTTTTTCTGTTACTTGAGTGCTTAACTGTGTATCATGTTAACATTTTCTTAGTAACGTTTCAGCTTTCATAATTATTAATTCTTGTGAGAAAATTGGAGTGTTTTGTCGGATAAAATCCGTCCTACTAAAGGCAATAAGGAAAAAAGAACATGTTTGTTTAACAGCGATGTTATTGCAAGCTAAATCTGCTAACATTAGGGAAACTGTTCTGAAGTTTGTTTTTAAAATTACGGTTTAAAGGTGAGGATTTCACAATATAGAAGAATCTATAATGTCAATATTATTTCATTATAAAAACTTCTTAAATTCAAACACCTAGGCAGGTTTTACTCTGACGCTGATCACCGGTGCTGACTATTCAAAGCGCTCAGCGGCACCGACCGACGGTAGTAGCGTACGTCATACACTGCTCGGCGCCGCTCGATCAGCGTCACTTTTCCAGTGATCTCTTCCATTAATTACATACATATTGATCTCTCAGCGCCGACGATTAGCGTGACTATAAAACCAGGCAAGTTGAAGATGCAAATTCATAATAGAAAAACTATTACAAATATGTACGTTACAAACTCTTTATTTATTGCACAAACAATGAGTACAAAGTAAACAAGTTTGCAAGGGCCAACTTATAAGAGATCTACTCCAGCCAACCAAGAATGAGAGTGACCTAGTCGTCCAATTTTTTATAATTGATCAGATTTAGTAACAAAAAAGTGACATAACTCGGAAACTTTTTTAAAAATAGACTGTCCAGAGCGAGAATCGAATCCAGCATATTCCGTAATCCGGGCGGCAGCGTCAACCACTACGCTACCAGGACATAGCTTTCGCCGTCGAAATTTATTAGTGCTTGGTACCAATGTGCTATGTAGATTTGATGAAACAATGTTACCATAAAAACAAGCACTAAGAACTGACAAATTTCGACGGCGAAAGCAGTGTATCGGTAGCTTAGTGGTTGACGCAGCCGCCCGGATTGTGAAAGATGCTGGGATTCCCGCCCTAGATAGACGATTTTTCAGTGTATTTTTTCTAAGTTTAAAAATATTTGCGCGCAAACATAATTCCAAAATACTGTAGCTATTTTCATATAACGTTATTCATCTTGTAAATTGTTTGGTTATTTAAATATTCATATGAGAAAAAGTAGCCTCTTGTTAAGAAAATCAATATTAATATGCATGCGTGGGATGCTCCACTCAATATGGCCAAGGTCGCCGGCCCTTATCCCCGCCTTAAATATTTGGCTTTCTTCTTGTTTCTTATCTAAATATTTAAAAGAAGAAATTGACTGACTGATATCAACGCATAGCCCAAATCGCTGGGTCTAGAGATTCCAAATTTGGCTCCTTATGAGATCGAGGGTTACACTAAGAAAGGATTTTTCAAAATTTACCCACTAAGGTAGTGGGTAAAATAAAACGGGGTTTCAAAATGTGTACGGGAAAACAAGATTAGTTACACTATTTTATTCGAAACTTCACAGGCGAACTCCTATCGATAAATAAGTAAACATTGAGAATCAACTTGGGGATTTTTTGCTCATTATCAGAAATAAAACCATGAAACTTTGAATTAAGGATACATGATAATGAAAATATACTAAAAAAAGGAAAGGAAAAAATACCTTAAATTTTTTTTGATGTTGCCTAAAGTTACTATACCACGTTATTCTTTCCTTATTTACAAACTAATTGTCTTCTCCGATGATAAACCGACTAAAAGCCACATTTGGTGAAGAGCGAAACGCGTTTAGACAATTCAAACTTAATGGACGAACGGCGTCCCGTAGAACGGTTTATCAAGATGTCAATAAATCTAGACGGAACGTGGAACGGATTCTCTTACTTGCAACCGAAAATATCAGACAATAAATTTTCACTATGTGAGCTTAGCTCCTGCTTCTCTGTATACTTCATGGGACGTCTTCGTCCTTTTGTAGGTAATTTGTCACTGAAAGAAAACTACGTTAAGTTAAGGGCAAGACGCGCATTCAAATTATATTTAAATCGTAGTTGCCACTCTCTCGTCAACAGTCGATTTCAGAAAGAATAGTGATTACTTTCAAGTTTTCATTCTTATAATAAAACACAATATCTTTTTGTTTTTTTTAATAATGGAACTTTTCGATTATACAATGTTGGTCTATGTTTTATTTTATTATTTTTATTATTTTACGAGTCAAATTGAGTAAAACTGTTCTGGTTTGTCTTTTGTTTTTTTGGTTCATTGATAATGTTCACGGCAAAGACAGCTGACGCGAGAGACAAACCGCCTCTCTAGCAATCTTCGACTTGCTGACCTGCAAGGAGCTTACGTACGTGTGCTGGCAGCGAATTCCATTTCTCGATCGTGTAGCATTGTTTATTTATCAATTTTTCAAAGTCAACATCGTAATCTGACAAGTGACATTACGTTCCGTTTCGCATTAAGTTTGACATTTAGGCAAAGTGATAAATTCTATACCCAGCGACTTATAAAAAAAAAAAAAAAAAAAAAAGAAATAGTTCAGACGAAAGTTTCTTGTCTTGGTAAGTTGTATCATGTTTCAGTTCGATATTAGAGATTATGGTCGTCTGTGTGGAATTCTTACACCTTGTTTTTGAATTGGGGCGCGTTAGAGCGTTTTCTATAGTCTCGTCATTATTTAGGTGACGTTAGGCTTACGGGGATCATATTAGTTGTTCAAAATTCATTCAAAGTAGTTATTCGCAAAGATTCGTATTGACAAGAATATTTCGTTCATTCGGATGTATGGACTCATTTTCCTTCGCCTCAGACGTTAAAAAAACCATAGGTAGGCCGACCAATCAGGGACGTTTGTTTTTGCTTGTCAGATTATTCATTCGCATTTCGAATTTCAAATTCAAGGCTGAATTTATTTTTGAGGAACATTAAACATCTTCGTGATAATAACATATGCGAGGATTATATTAACGAAGGAGAACTATTTTCTAATTTGGAAGGAAGATAATTCCGTATTTTCATAATGTCCTGGAACGGATAAATAACCGTTAAGGAGTTAATAATTCACCCGAAAGGTAACTATAAAACTCTTATCGTTTTTCAATTATTCTGAAAGTTAAAAGTAAATTCTGTGATTGCCTTGATTTTGTGTTACAGTAAATTAGTAAATTCGGTTGTAAAAAACCGCCTCATCTTGTAAAAATTGCCTGACTACCTACTAAGGTAATTATATTTTGTCAGGTTCGAAATTTTAGGCAATGAATGATCTATTTGTTTAAATTATGAATAATTCACATCTCGAGAGATCATATTCTAAGTACTGTTGGTCGGGTTTCGTAATTGCTCAAAGATTTGCCGTTGTTTTATATTAGTTTTTGGACAAGTTGTGGTTCCAACTCCCTCTTGGGGTTTTATAATGAGTAGTGTAACATTTATTGATGTTGTTTTATTATGACACATCTTCAGGGTCGTCGGTACGGGTTTAGAGACCCAAATTTCCATTACAAATATAGTCGCCTGGTAGAGAGACCTGCGCAAAACCAGAGTTTGGAGGTGTGAGATCAATTTGGAAAAGTGACCGGTGAACTACAATATATAGAGAGAGCTAACTAGTGGCTGATCTATCAGAGCCAAGACACAACGCACTGATCCAGGTACACTACACTAACCAAACGGTAGCGGCTGACTGTCGAAGAGTTCTACAAATACTCTGCAGAAGGTTGTCTCATAACGCGTTTACTAATAATTTATACCTAGTAATACCCAAATTCCACTCGTTAACGATCAGAGCAGACTCCAGGACCCTACCTTTCATTATTTTTATGGTTGTATTTTACTATTAGATATATAAGTTAGAAGGTCTAAATTGTGTAAAATCTAACTTGTGTAAACTAGGTATTTTCAAGGAAGAGAATTCTCACAAAGGTATATTATTTGGAATATGTAAATTGTAAGTAAATAACTTTTCTAGTGCAACAAACAGAATATTGTCCACCCTAAATAAACATTGTACTGCCAAACCATCAAATTGTTGTTTCACTTCATATATACCCCTTTAGGAAAGGAAGGTACAACCAGTTGAAATCGAGTATTTCAATCGTGCTACATTAAAATAAGCTGCTGCTTGCTTTGATGTGACTTTATTTTAACCAAATGTTACCTCAGTCTCTGCTCAACCCAACCCCTTTTTAATTTCTCGTAACGTAGTATAGAGGAAGTCTTGTAATCACCAAAAAATTCGACCTCGAGATTTTGACGGATTTCTCGTTTTGAACCTCCCTGAGTCCTAAAATATTTTTTTTGGAATTATGTTTGTCTGTGTGTGTGTCTGTGCGTTAGCACGATAACTCTAAGCGTGCTTTAACTTATTGCAACCAAATATAACATACGTGTATGACATCAAAATATAAGGTTTCTATCAAATTTTGAGCCGTCGATCACGAAAGTTAAGCATGCAAGTGCGCTGTCGGTACTTGGATGGGTGACCAAAATTTAACATGCATGTATGACATCAAATATAAGGTTTCTATCAAACTTTGCGTTGTTTCCGGTATACGTATACGAAAGTCAAAGGGAGACCACTCCTGATTTTTGAATCATGACCAAGATTGTACGTTAATCTGCAAAGAACGTGAACTTTATCGTTTTCCACTTGCGCTGTTAGAATAATAAAATCTTAATCGTTTAAACAAATTGGAGTAGCGATAGTTGGGTATATTGCAATCTCTCTTTTAATAGAATTTTAATTTCAATTTCACACGCGCCGACCGCACGGATTACGACGCGGAGCGAGTCGACTGAATTTTTCCATCGGCTCGACAACTCTACCGTAGAAATTTTGATGCCCTATTATTACACAGTCCGTTTCCAACGTATTGTCTGCGAATGTATACAGAAATAGATGTTTTTTGCCGATGCATAGGAGACGCATATGTGACTCGGGAAAGTATTGCAATCGTTTTTATAGGCTTGAGCTACTATTTTGCAACACTGCGGATTTTTGTGTTATCCTAGCTTCACAGTAGATGATTTTTTGGGAGCTTTTGTGGGAAAATCTGAAGTTGCCGAAAAAAGTTAACATACAGGAATATTTATTTTTGATTTAAAGTCTAAATCCTTCGCTATCTAGTAGATTGCATATACTACTGTACCCAAAATATGTATAATTCATGGATTTTAATCTACTCTGAACTGCTACCGCTGCTGTAGTTTGGCAGTCTTCTTAAATTGTAATTTTATGGTTTTGTTGAAATAAACAATTTAAAAAAAAACAGATTCTTCTGCAGTTGGCTTTTACTGCAGCTACGGGGTGGTAGAGGTTTGTTTTATTCGTAACCGGGAACTATATACTGTTGTGTGTAATGTATGTAAATGTAAAAGTAGCCTACTAATTTTGTTAAAATAATCGTAATACACTTGGGCAGGAAATAGCATTAACAGCTCCATGAAATGTCTTGTAAAATATCTGCTTGATATTTGAAGCGTCTGTAGCTAAGTGCTCATGTAGGTGGACTCGCTTTCTGTACAAAAGCGATCCCTGGCCGCTGCTAGACTACCTACGTGAACCCACTCCTAGCACAAACGCATTAGCTTAGTTGGCCACCTCCCACTCTCCTGAGGGGATGCTTCCAATAGCCTTATAGCCACTTTGGCACTAGGCAATAGGGGTGTTTAGTCGGTAAGAGTCGGACATAACCCTATGGCCGCCCTTAGGGTGTCCGTGAGGATTCACTCCCTCCCTCCCCCGGGGTCCGGAAAGTTCTTTTAACTCTTTTCGCTGATCTGTCTTTCGTTCCTCCCCGGGGGGGAAGGAAAGGAAAGCAGCGGAGGGTGTTTAAGGGAGAAAAAACACTTAGTTGGAGGGGTTAACTGGGTTAATATTAATGTGTTAGCAGCACATTAAAATTAATCTTTTTTTAAAATGTCAGTTCAGATACACAGCGACACCTACCGAGAAAAAAAAAAGGAATATTTCATAATTTTTGTATTATACCACAGATAATACAATATACTTATACTACGCGTACCACAGCTGCAGAACGTTACATTTTACAACGCGTATTTACTTTCCTTTAATAACACTCTAACACATCGCTTTGTTCTCGAGACAATAAAATGCTAACGTGACGGCACTCCAATTAATTCCGTTTTAATCATACCGACTTGCCGTAATAAAGGCACTGCGTAACCCTAACGGCGCATGGCGTGTAGGTCATTAAGACCGCACGGGCAGACACTCATCATATCCCCGATATTTGAACGTGCATTACAACGTGTGGTGGACAACTAAAGTTAATTGGATGCGCAAGCAGAACACTGCGGACTATGAAACATAAAATAGGGTCTGCGCGAGCTGGGTTGAGTGATTGGGTTCCGTAGGTACTTAAAATATTATTTTCACAATTAGCACTAAGAAAGTATCAGTATTTGAAGATTAACAGTTTTTCTGAGATGTGTCAGCGAATTCATTTTGAAATTTAGAAGACAGCGCTGCACATGCGATTAATTTGTAATCATTAAAATCATGGCCCATACTACCGAAATATATAGAATTACTAGCTGTGCCGGCAAATGTTGTTCTGCATATATATACTTTTTCCTTTCGTCGTTATGAAATTTATTTTACAACGTCATAAAATATTTTTCTTTAATATATCCTTCTTTTGTTTCAGGTGAAAGAGCCGTGTCAAACCAAATCTACTCGACAGCTGTTGAAATAAGGTAGGAACCTACTTGTAACCTTTTCTTATTTTCTTACTACAATATATTGGGGAAAAAAAAATTCGATTTAACTTAAAATTTTTGAATTTGTATTACCAAAGTACCATATGTGATGCAGGGACAGTTGACGTGTTAAATTTGTGTTATATAATATAATTATAAGTATTTTGTAATTGTGTCTAATAGGAAACTTTAAATGAAGCCTGTTCATATAGCAAAACTTTAAACCTTTTGAAATAATCACAAACTTTTGGAAAGCAACATAGAACCCTAATAATGGACAGACCGCGTTTCCAGTTGAACGCAGATCTATTATCTCATCTGTGAACCACGTCTCCTTACACCGTCATAGTTTATTCACATGAAATATAAACGTACAATTTCAGTATTTCGCTCTCAGGATGGCGGGTTAGCCATGAGTGCAAGTGTGTAGATATTACATACACATTGTCAACGTCTCTGTGTGTGTCAGTACCGGTACGAGCGCTGTCGCACTTAGGCTGATATAGAATCCGTCCCTGGAAGTCCAAAGAATATCAAAAGAAAAGCTTGTAACGGAACGGAGATCCTACCCCTAAGAGAAAAAAATAATAATAATAATAAATAAATAAAACAATAAAAAATTAAAAATCATTTTATTTGCTTTTGATATTCCTCGATTAAACAAAGCACCGATATAATTTATTAATAGGGAAAAGGTATGCGTATAAAAGCACCATCTAGTGTCGAATTCATGAACTATCTTCTGAACTTGAGAACTTAATGCCATCTAGTGTCGGGAAGAGGAACTATAAAATAAATGGAAAAATCGGGAAGTATTGGTATTTATTAATTTTATTTGCGAATGTAACAAATTGGCCAGAGCTACACTACAATAGCAAGAAATAATATAAAAATAATTTTAAACATGCAAACTTACAAAAAATAAGCTATGTTAGGCGACAAACTGTCTCTTCTTGTGGTCCCCGGGGAAATTGTATGGAAATTATATTAATTATTATTAATAATTATGTTTATTAGTTGTGGCCGCCTCTCCTTTCATTGCCTTTTCTCGTGAATTAAGTAAAATGCATCAACAGGGTTTCTGAAATCAAAAATTGGAAGAATAAAACATAGGTAGCTAATTAAATACAGATTTTGACATTCATTACAATAATCAAAGTTTAATTAGAGAAAGGGAATGCTAGGTAGTTAGAAATAGGGATATAGTTGTCAGTATTGTGTGGTTATAATATATATTGAGAGCAATTCCAGTTTGGTGAAAATAATTTATGGGTATAATAAAGGATGAATGAGCAAGTTATGAATAATGGCCGAAATTTTGAAAGAATGATTTTTTTCATGTCTCAATACTTTTAATAAACTTATACTAATAGTGGATTACATACCTGCTTAGGTTTTATAAGGATTTGAAGAAAAAAATTTAAGTGAACTTTTGTCCCTTTGGCTAAAATCGATTTTTGCTTCTCAATTCTGGAGCGGCTACTGAAACAGTAAGATTTATATATTTTTAAATAGATAATTAAATTCTACATGAGAAAATAATAAGAATTTAGGTTAATTTATTACCTTATAAAAAAAATCAAAGAAATCAAAGAAAATGAGAAGTGAGTAAAGGTCAGAAGAGATACCAATATAAAGAATGTTACCTATTTGGGTTTGAAAATTGGTTTGGTAATGTAGGACATTGTTAGATAAACAATAATTACGATTTAATGTAAATTATTGTTAAAACCTTAACGTTTTTAATAAATAATGTTAAATAGTTCGTTAAGATTTCTTCTCGTATAACTCGACCAAGGTTAGGAGAAAACGTCGGTTATATAAGGTGCATAATAGGTTCTTGGCTGTTGTATTTGGTCGAGTTATAACGGGGGGTTTATGGTGCCCTCTGGTGAGGAGAAATCAACGAATAGGAAATCTGTAAGTTAAAGCTGCCAACTGAAAATTTGCAAAGATATTTTGGAGTAACCAATTGAATTGCGGGGAAAGTGCGAAATTTGATTATGATAGGAGGAAATTGGTTGCGAAGTTCAGGCTGAATTCACTGAGGGGGGAAAATTTAGGAGGGGATTTTTGGGGGTATAAAGGAGGTTTTCAGGGGGGTTCTGGGTTCTTGGATCATAGTTCGACGGAAGTAGGGGAGAGGCTGCAAGAGTAGTACTCTGGGAAAAAGTCCTACGGGGAACCTCTGTCGGTGAGAATAACGACATTGGCGTGCGGTTCCAGACCCCAAGGTAAGTGTAGGCCTGGGGTAAGTGCTTTATAGAAATTTTCACTTTTCTTTTAATTACTATAGTTATGTTGCTCAATTTTTGTAATTATTTGAATTATTTCACGGCTATTTGCGGATTTGGTATACGTTATGTTTATTTTACGTACTGTGTGTTTTATATTTGTTTTGTTGCGGCTTACGTTTATTATATGAAATGTGTGCGGTCTATTTTATAGGAATTTTCTCGTTTAAAATTACCTTTTGTTATACTGCGGAATTATGTGGCGATTTGAATTATTTCATGACTACCTACGGATTTCATATCGGTTATTTATTTTACTGGTTATTTTATTTGATGTGTTACGGCTTATTTATTATATGAAATGCGTGTGATTTATTACGATGTTACGTCCTATATTGCGTATAGGGTGCATTGATTTTATTATTGCGTTAAATGCGGCACCTCGATGTATCCCCTATCTTATGTTGCGTTGTGCGGTTATTTTATTTTATTATGCGAAGTGTGTTTTATTTCTTTATTTCAGCTATAATTTGGTTTACTGACTAAACTATTTAAATGGGTTGTTCAGGGACCTTGATATCTTCCCTACCTAACGTTGTGCGGTTGTTCGCATTTTATTATACGAAATGTGTGTTTGATTTCCTTGTAGCGTACTTATTTTATGTTATGGATTTCGGTCGTTTTATTTCATTGTTGCGGCTATATCTATTTTACGGTTTATTGTGTTATGGCGGTCCTTATAATATTATATGTTGTGTGTGTGTTTTATTTCCTTGTTGCGGCTATATCTATTTTACGGTTTATTGTGTTATTGCGGTCCTTATAATATTATATGTGTTGTGTGTGTTTTATTTTATTGTTGCGGCCTTTGTTTTATTTTACTACTTATAACTGCGTATTACGTGCATATAATTTGTTACAGAACGTATTTATTTTAGCGGCTGAGAAAACCCTTTTGGCGTTGATTTTGGGGTTTTTATGCAACCTTTATATTACACGATTTTAATTGCGATTTACGAAACATTTTATCAAAACCTTATCTACCTACTCTGTGACTGATTTATACTTATTGCATTTCTACCTACTTAACCTTTATTACCTTTTACATTCTTCGTCTACAAGCTATTTTTAGCATGTTAGGGAGATTTTACCTACGTATTTATGCGGATATGGAATATAATTGTACCACCGGTATAATCGATAGATTATTACCTAACTACATGTGTATTTTATGAAACAATTTACGGCTACCTTCTACCTGCGATTGAATCGGAAAAATTGGTGAATCATTTTCGATCAACCTACATAATTTTCTACAAAATGGTTACGGCTATTTTATTACTCGGCTTGAATTATCAAATACGTCTCTCTTGATTGAAGCTGGCTTCCTTACATGTTATGGTCTCTAGTCTTCGGCACTATATATGTTATTTAGAGAGATTCATCGCTATAATAATTATGTTTCGGTTATGATCAAATAACGCTAACTCGTCAGACGCCAAGTTATCCTATGGATAACCAACATGTTCCAGATAAAATACAAACACATTGTTCTGCTTTTAAACTACGATTTATTCATCATAATATCCATTTTTGGATTCTACAGTTCCAGAAAAATTACCAGATATCCTGAACCTATAACCAAACCTTCCTATTCCAAATCGAATGAATTTTATAGCAGAATCCTTGAAACTGCTTACTTTATCAATAAATAAAAGGTCGCAAGTCCTTGTAAAAATTAGTAGAAATGGTTAAGTACCTTATATGGCTAACCAACCTCAAATATGAAGGTAGTTTACGGACATTTCACCACGGAGTTATACACGAGTTTATTTACGGTGTAGTTTAAAATAAATAAGTCGTTATTTGAGAGACTTGTGTTAACCGAAATAAACTCGATACTCTACAATGAGGAAAGACTAGAAAGCACACTCCACATACTCCAAAAATGTCGAAGGTGATTACCTTTGGGCGAAATCTCTGGACGGCAAACAGTTACGGTGAACTGAATGATTCTTGTTCGAACCTAAAAGGGTTCGAACCTGCAGTACAGGCCATTAATGATGATCTCCTAAAAATCGCTGATTGGTCTAATAAGTTCGGCATCTGTGTTAACCCGGGCAAATGCCAGGGAATCATAGTGGGTAGCTCTCGTACTTTATCCAAACTGGACATGACTACTGTTGCGCCCCTCTCTTATGATAGTACGCCAATTGAGCTCGTACCTAATGTCGTGAATTTGGGTTTATGTATTGACAGTACTTTGAGTTGGCGGCCCCAGGTTGAATGCATAAGTCGAAAAGTTAATGGTATTTTAAGATCTTTATATCACCTCAAACATTTTCTTCCAATCTCAACAAAGATTCTCTTGGTTCAATCCACTATTCTCCCTATCCTTGATTATGCTGATGTGTGTTACACTGACATTACCCAGGAACTTCTTAATAAAATGGATCGCCTTCTTAACAATTGTATTCGCTTCATTTATGGGCTACGTAAATACGACCATATATCTTCATACAGACGAAATCTTAAGTGGCTAACAATTCGCCAACGACGGGACTTACGAATCCTATCCACACTTTTTTCCATTATTAACGATCCATATGCGCCTGAATACTTGAAATGTAAGTTTCAGTATTTGGGTGCTTCTCATAATCGTATTCTTCGATCAGACAGCAAACTCACTCTTTCAACGCCTTTTCACCGTACTGGTTTTATCTCTAACTCCTTCACTCTTCATGCAATACGACTCTGGAACGCACTCCCACCTCATATCCAAAGAGCAAAAAACAAACTCGCTTTTAAACATCTGGTTCGCAATTACTATTTGGAATCTCCTACATAAATTTCATTATATCTATTCATCTGACATTAATATGTATTATTATATTTCGTATATATTATTATAATTATATATATGTATATATTTACTATATGTTTATGTATGTTAAAAACCTATGTAAGTATATTAATATTATGTAAGTAAGTAATCATGGTTTTGTTTTTATTTACATAACGGCATTCACTTTCTGCACCGCCTATTGATATTTCTGTACCCAGCTTTCCGGTTGACTGGTAGAGAATGCCTTACGGCATTAAGTCCGCCATTTGTATCCTTTTGTGTACAATAAAGTTTAAATAAATAAATAAATAAATAAATTTAGAAAGGGATATATTGCAACCCACTGGCATTCCATGAATCGCCGTGGTACCTTCTGGGTCATAGTAGTGGCAATATATTGAGGTTAGTGCATTGCATGGCTGTCATTGAACATTGCTTCAGACGTCATTGTTGTTCCATTGCGAGCGGATGAATATTCTGCCCCGGATGCGTAACTCACAACTAAGCTTTCTTATATATTTCGATTGGCGCTAACTAGCTGTTTGTGAACGCTAGCGGAAACGCTATTGCTCATCCGTCGTGTGCAGCACAAAATTCAGACCCCTGGGACGCCTAACTCTCACCTACGTTCCCTTACAGAATCTGGAGGTTCCTGTGAGAACCATTGTCATTCACACTGGGGATTGTTAGAAGTTTGGTGATATCAACCTTATTATTACCTTCTATCATTTTGGTCTAAAACCACACCACACCACACATTCCATGGGAGAATGTCAATAAACATATTTTCATATTTGCGATTCCATATTCGCGAAGAGAAACTTCCTGTGGTTCTGGAAGGGGAGGATGCATCGACGTGGTCTGGCATTCACCGTGTTTAGGGCGCAGGGTGGGGCCTAACACTTTCTCATATATTTAAGATGCCAATAACAATGGAAAATATCGACTAGAGTAGTGGATATCAAAAGTTACACTAAGGACACAGCTTTACATAATCTCATATTTTTAAAATATTAATAACAAAATCTTATAAATTCTTCTAATTTACTATTAAAGATTATGCTTTTACTCTATAATAAAATGTTATCCTGTTATAATAATAATTTATTGATCCAATAATATCGGTTGTACCTTTCCTACAATATCCATACAGGATTCCGGAGACAAACCTAAAGTATTTAGACCTTTCCCATCATCAATTCCTTCCCATTCCATTTTCCTTCCAAATACCTATCTTTATCTTATCAACAAAGTCATGTTTCATAGTAAACCTATTTCAGATGTTTATCTTCATAGGAGGTAACTTTAGCCGTCATTTATAAGCCCGTATAGGTACTAAGTGCATTTCACATACCTCACAAAAAGAACTTAGGGTTATCTACATCACAACTAGAGTCCTACCATTACTAGACGATCACTTATTTGGCCAAATTAATAAATTCAATAATTAATTATATAAAAAAAAAATTTACTTAGACTGGTATTGATGACTTATACAGATTTCTTATAGGTAAACATGAGTAAGTACATACATTGCTCTTTTTTGGAGGGGGGGTTGTTACAAGCTTCTCAGAAATAATAAAATTATTAATATTTCACCTTATTCAAGACTTGTGGCCCACATAAAGGGTTAGCATTTGTTAAATAAACAATTAAAAAAAACACACACACCTTTGACCTTGGCAGTTTTTTTGGATCATTTCTTGAAGATGATATCGCGTAGGTAAATAACGGCATTTACAGCGAATGGCGGGAAAGTATAATTTTTTCAGAATTTTCTATCATTTTGCGTAGTCCTACGGTCTATATAGCGCTATTTTAACTATGACTATACACAATAGACCGCTGCCAAATAACACATATTCTTCCCTTATTATTTTTGTTGATGATGAAGGCTTCATTGCACATCCCAACATCGTCATTGAAATTTCAATTTTATTTAATTACTATTACGTTATATTCCTGTTCGTCGCATGAAAATCCCAAGCCACCGAGCGGTGGCCCTAAGTTTTCCAGAGCCTCGAGGATTAAAAGATAAAGTAAGAGTTACCAGAGCCCGAGAGTGTTGCACGCTATATACAGGTGAATTTTTCAAGTGGGCGTGGATGGCCAAATCCGCAGCTATGAAAAATAGCAAAAAGTCTCTGGTGCGATTTTGATGAAAACTTAAACTACATCATTGGATTTTTGAAAAATCAATTTTCCTAGCCAGAAATCGAAACCGTGGATTTTGTCGAAAAAACAAACACAAAACACACCCTGTATTATTACACCATTCAATAGTGTCGATAATAAGGAATTAATTCTGGAAAGTGAATGATAAACGACAAACTTAATGAAAGAACTCATTTTTACAAAATACTTTTTATTTATATTACTAATTAGTTGTTGATTTTTCCAAAATCCAATGATGCTGTTTTAGTTTTCATCAAAATCAGGCTTGAGACTCCTTATAAGTACTTTTCGCTATTCCTCATATTTTCGGATTTGGCCACCCACGCACACTTGAAAAATAAGTAAATGCTTGACACCAAGCGGCCATATTGTAGCAAACTGAACTTTTTCTATAACAATATCTAACAACTGATTCCATCCCGACTGTAGTCGGAAGTGCAGTCCTTAAACAAATATAACTAGTGGAAAATAATTATATTCCACTTTTCATTACATCAGCCGAGATACGTCCAATTGAACATAGGCGTCCCCCGAGGATTTCCAACCTTTTTGGTCCTGCACTCCCCACATTCAGCGTATTCTCGTGCTTTTCCTTCAACTTAACCAGATCGTCGGTTAACCTTTATCCAATACTGCGTCCCCCGGCATGCAGTCACCATTCGAGGACTTTTCCACTTTAACGGCCGTCAGTACTCCTCGAAATGTGCGCTGCCCACTGCCTCTTAAGGTTCCCAATGTTTTTTGTGATTCTATATCCGTGACTTTGGTGGCTTCAGATTCTATATCCGTGACTTTGGTGGCTTCAGATTCTATATCGGTGACTTAGGTTCTCTTGCGGATCTCATCATTTCTGATATAATCGCGCAGAAAAATTCAGCGCAAAGCCCCCTCAATTGCCCTTGGGCGTTCTTATGAAGTCCATTCCACCTCTATTACAAGCGATATAAAACGTACTGTTGAATAACAGGAGAATACCGCATTCACGGTAAAGTAAATAAAGAATAATTGAAATATATTTCTTCTCATTTCCTTACATACTGCAAAAATAAATTATTATAGCCTCACATGGCGTGGATCTGACACTGAATATGTACGATATACTTGTTTGATAATATACATAGGACTATCATTTATATTCTTTAATATAAATTATGTTTTCTTATGTGTTACTTAGTGTGAAATTAACCTTACGATATACTTGAAGGTAGGATAAACATTTTTATGAACGTAGTGTATGAAAGGTAGTTGGCTAGGTTTTTTTGATTCGAAAGATATTCACACGTGCATGTGTGCCTGTGTCTGCGTATCTCTGCACATAGATTGTCTGTGCCTGTGCTGATAGTGTGTGAATCTGTGAATGGTTAGATACCCATAAACTGCAACGTGTCATTTGATTTCTTTGTAGATCTATTCGATCTATAACTCAATATTAAAGGTTTAAATATTTATTCAAATATTAGGAAAAAAAAACAAGTTTAAGTCAATTTACGCAATTGATAAACTATAACAGACAATAGTAACGAAGATATTACCCCTAAAATGTATAGATGCATCTACTTTTAACGTTTTTAGAAAAATATTCAAGAAACAAGGCATACATCGGCTGCGGAAGTTCAACGTATGACCCTTAGATTTCCTATAGTATCTACGTACTATAGTATAATTACTTACTAGTTAGGAACTATAGCGAGTTCACTATATGTAGCACAGTAGTCAACTGACTACAGCGCTACTAGTGCTCCGTTTTGATTCTATTTTGTTCACAAAGAGAATATTACCGTTATTTAGGACACGGGACGTGGCACAGCGCAGATTTAGTACTGAAAACATTCTGCCGTTTTTCGCGGAGGGTGAGGCAAACACGCATATCACACATTTACTCACTCGTGCACACTGTTGCAAAAATTGTAATCGCTATTATGAGCGCACACTCGCGTGCTCGGCTAACCCGCGTACCACCATATCGCCCAACGTTGTTATATCGTTGTTTCTGTCGCCAAAATTTGTAGATGAAAAATTGTATTGTTATGTGAAACAGTAGTTTATTTAAATAGGAAATTATTTCCGTGTGATAAGCAACTCCTTTTTAGGATAACTTTAATGTTTGTGGTCGTCGTTTACAAGAAAACACTCCGCAATCAATATTTTTTACGAGGTCCGCTTAGCGACAGATACGAATTCAAAATGGCGGTCGGTCGTCGCGGCGAACTAGTTTTTATAAAGTGACATGAACGTTTGTTCATGTACTTTGGCAGAGGGGAACGCGTCCGCTTGCCACGTTCCGTATTAAATTGTCTAAGCTTAGGACTTTCAAAGTTAAGTAATAATTCAGAAGCTATTGGCAACTCATCCCTAGTAAACAATATTGTCACTTTAATTTTTTAATCATTAAATCGGAATAAGCCGCCGAACAAAGGTGAATGCGAGCCCATTATTTCGTCTGCAGCCGACGTTACGTCACGTCACCAACTAACGGAGTTACCCGATATGCGGGAATGTCGCTCAAGTGACATTGGATGAGGAGAGCCCGCCAGCTTGCTCGCGAGATAGACGCATTTGCATTTGCCGTAGATTTATTAATGGCTTTCTGTATGGCTATCCGTTTAATGACATTCAGAATTAGGTACGTCTGCTTCCAACAATAACTTGGTTTCGAAATTTTGGCATTTAATTCTATTTGTATAATTGATTGATTAGTACTATCATTATTTGTACTATCATTTAATTGATTGATTACTCCGGTTACATTTGCCTTCATTTTTAACCTTGTGAATAAGAGGATCTGTGATAAAATTTATTGTGTTTTTTGGATCTGGAGGGTTGGTAACCTGTGATACACAGTGAACGCTGGTGATACAGGTGTCAACCTGGCATAATCAACCTCTTTCCTAACAAACGGGGTTGATTATGCCTGGTAGCAAGTGTGCAACGACCTTCATTGTATGATTATTTGAGGATTAAAAGTACTCCGTTATGAGTTTATAGAATTATATAGAGGACAATATTTTGAACATTCTCGTTGGATTTATTCGCCTGGATAATTATTTCGGGTCAACAAAGAAAGTATCGAAAGAATATGTATCTCATTTGCTAGACGTTTTGCTCGCTAGCTACATGAGCTTAATCCACCATCTCCTTTTTACTATTCGGGGTCTAGGCGGACTGCAGGTTACCACTCCTATCTCGTACAAATTCCGCCTATGCGTACCAAGCGGTTTCCAACATCATTTAAAATGCGCACCACTAAATAGTGGAATTCCCTGCCGGCTTCCATATTCCCGAATAGTTACCCCTACTCTATTTAACGTTAGAGTGAAAAGTCATCTTCTGGTAAACTCGATCCATCTTTGGCTTCCTCTTAGCTCTCCAGCACAGAATGAACCCATATCATGTAAAAAAAATACGTTTCGATCGCTTTCCTGCGACGGTGGTCACAAGAACTTTATCACTTTTGATCACGATTGTCACCACGGCCGCAATAACGAAAACTTTGAGCAATTAAGATGTGTACAGTTACACAGAATTTTGACACTTGCGATATTTTTGCATAGTGCGTCTTAACGCAAAAATAGTCCATTGAATTGAAATAATTATCATTGGTAAGACAAATTCCATCGAGACAAAACTGGTAAAGATGTATACCTATCCATTACAACTTTACAAAATGTACCCATAACAATTGGCTTTTTTGAAGATCGTAATGATTCTTAAAGTGCTTTAAACATAATCATTAATAGATAATAGTCCTTTTAACTAACCTAACTAAGACGCTTGTGTGAGGAGTGGGTTCAGTCAGATCGATAATCTGTTTGACTTCCAACGATGATAACGAATAAATATGACATTTTCATTTATTATCAAACAATAGTAAGTCACAGATTTCACTTTACGTATTAAATTTGCGTTATAAGAGAGGTAAATATATTGTCATACTGTGGGGTAACAGTGTAGACGTACACGACCTTTTTATTCTACAAAAGAAATGTATACGTGTCCTCGCAAATATAAAACAAAGAGAGTTGCAAATCTCATTTTCAAAATCTCAATATTTTAACATTACCGTGCTTATACATATTGGAAATGTGTAAGTTTGTAAGAAAACATACGAAACTTACAGACTCATCCCGACACAATATATCACGTTATAAAAATAATCTTTTGCAAACAATATCCCAATTAACTTTACACAGTTCAGGTCCCTATCCGATGTCAATCAAAATTAATATTACCGGATATTAAAATTACCGGAACATCTCAAAGCTGCAACAAACTTAAACAAATTTATAAAATCCTTAAATTTTATCTTAATTAAAAAATGTTACTATTCTATCGCTGAATACCTTCGTGATAAAAAAATATAATAAAAAGTCTGCCCCTCTTTCTTACTTTCCTTTTATTGCTTTGCCTTTCAGGTGCATGTGATGTTTAGTACTTGTACATTAATCTATTTTTTAGTCACTATGTCGCATGTAACGCAATTATTATAAATAAATAAATCAGCATTCAAGTTCCTGATGAGTCGACGATATCACTTACTCATTTTCGCTACGTATTTCGTTATCTCGATCAATTGAAAATGAACATTTAGAAAAATGGCCTCAAAGCATGTCGGCGCCGCTTTTCATGGGAATTCCGAATACTGATGGGAATGATAAGAATCGTGTCGGTACTCGAGAATCGACACAAAAAAATATTTAAGAATTTCTTTTCGTATTAAAAAATCGTTGTATTGATTCGGAAAATGATAAATGTTTGTTTAACGATGTTTTGAATACTTTTCTGCCGTATAGCTTGATTGTGTGACAAAACTCAACCAAACATTTTTTTTTTATTTAGTTATAAAGAAATAATCATTTTGTTTCGATTTCTTGAACGTGACTTAAGTATTCAAAACAAAACTTGTATCAAAAAGTAAACAGAATAAGCGCTTTACACCAGGCATTTACGGAATGCCTCATACAATATTGTACAGAGTAGCAAAGGCATAGTGATTTGTACAGAGTGGATATCGGGTAGCGGTAAGTGAATCCAGTGTACATTGCATCTGTAACTGATATCACCTGACGATGTCGTTTATACCCGTCCGGCCCGGATTATCGTACGGCGCAGCACGGCTTAATTTACGCCTACGGATTTTCGCCGTCGAACACTGATCATTAGAATCTGCAGCGATGCGTTTTATCACTGTCATGCCAATAGGTATTTGTTGTAGTTTATTTGTAGGTTTTAGGAACATCTTTGTGTCCGGACTGTTTATCTGGCCTGGTTGTTGCTTTTCTTGGAGGTTTTGTTATACTCAAACTGAAAATTTATTTATTCAGTTACTTAGGTACAATTTGTGCACTTATGAAAGTCAAATTTGATTTCATCCCTTCATGAGACTACCAGGAGATCTTGTTCTGAAAAGAACCGGCCAGACTCGCCCTTTTACTTATCTTTCATTCATCATCATCATCATCAACAGCTCACATAATGTCCCCACCGAGGGGCTCGAGCCTACCCCACATTAGGGGCGATTAAGCCCTAGTCAACCACGCTGGCCAAGTGCGGGTTGGTCGACTTCACACACAACCTAAGAATTTCTTTATAGGTGTGTGCAGGTTTCCTCACAAAGTTTTTCTTCACCGTAAAAGCGTCGATTAAACGTACATAATATGAATTCAAAATTTGAAAGCACATTGGTACGTGGCGGGGATCCAGTGCCTCCCGGGTGGGAGATGACGCTCTTATGCACTACGCCACCGACGCTTTTCGATCATTCATTCGGAAAGTCATAATTCATATTTTCTATTAGACTTCATATACCTATTTACTTATTTGGGTTTAATTCCCCTTTTATGTGGGCTATAGGCTAATAAACTGTCACTATTATGAGACTCAGCCTACTACCAGATGTGATTTTATTTGTCTTCTTTCTCCTATCCTGCTGCTGCTTCTATCTTGGAATCGACAATACTGCAGTAGGCTTTGGCATTTGATTTTTACGGTTGGCCGCCTGCCTGCCAACAGATGATACCACCAGCTTAACGTGACTACCGAAATTTATCGGAAAATCGAGTTTGGAATGGAGCGGAAGACCTGAGAGTTCTTATTATGTGGTTCTGATATAGGTTTGACTTTATTTCCAAGTTAGACAAGATACCATTTCAGAATAAACCACTTGGCTTTTTTTAGTAGTATCGCTATAGCGATATCTGAAATGGTATCCCGAAATGGTGGTAGCGCTTTTAACGATTTAAAAGTACTTACCATAGTCCATTTAAATAAAGAGATTTTTCGTTTCATTTCATTTATTTATTTGTTTTAAAGGTATATCAGTGGATGTTGTCTGGCTAAGATTTAATATATTTATTAATGCTATTATCTTGACTTATTATTGATCAAATTTGTTTAAAGTTTAAATTTAATTAGTTCAAAACTGTATTTGAGTTTCATTATACGTTATCTTATTTTATCTTAATGTTTTATTACCGATTCATCATCATCATTAAAATCATAACAGCCTTAAATTAATTCAACCCAATACTGGGACACAAGGCCTCTCCTTATCATCGAAGGAGGCTTAGGCAGTAGTCCACCACGCTTACCTTGCGGAGATTTTGGGGTTATGCTATTCTACTCTGCCGGCATCACATAAATGCAGTAATTACATTATTACCAATTTAATATTAACATTTACAGCTGCCAACAACTGTGTAGGTTACCTGACGATGTCATTTATATCTGTACTGATCGGATTATAGTCGGACGGCCCGGCACGAATTATGCCTACGGATTTTCAGTAACGAACAAATTTATAGCATCCGAAATAGTGCTTGGGACTAATTTGGTAGTATCCGAAAAATGAAACTGCAAAATCATGAATTTAAATGGAGCTTGTATCATTATTGGTTATGATTATTAAGTGCTCGAATTTGGAGCAGCCTGGGGTAGTACCTTCACCTTACAGAAGATCACAGTCAAATAACACTACATACTACATTTTCGTGGTATTGTGTTTCTGTTGGTTGCGGATAGGGAATTATTATTGATTTTGATTACGTTTAGAGAGTTAATGATCTTAAAATATCCTTTGGAATATTTTTAGCGTTTACAAACACGTGAACATTTTTAAAACTGGAAAATATACGGCAAAAATCGACCTGCCCCAGGTCAACTACCATGAAAACATAAGCACCAAGCACTGACAAATATCGACGGCGAAATCAGTGTCCCGGTATCGCGGAGGATGCTGGGTTCGATTCCCGCCTGGGGCGGGTCGATTTTTTTCAGTGTATTTTGTAGTCTTAGCAATATATTAATTCTCGTATACTTGATTATAAAAAAAAATATTAACATTTTAATTTTCCATTTTATATTCATACTAATGAGCCGTCACAGCCGTCCGAGGGTACCCAGTGTGTTGCGATTTGGGCCCACTTTTCTGGAGGCATTCTACAAACGTGGCCGGCCCAATCCCATTTCAACTTGCCAGTCTTCTCGCCCACATCGACCAAATTGGTCTTGAAGTGGATGATGGTGTTTCTAATCTTGTCCGTCCTTTTTATGCTTAGTATGGAACAAGCAACGACGAGGCCGACCTAAGAAAAGATGGTGCGACGATATAAAGAGGTTCAAAAGCGGCTGGGCAACTCTGGCACAAAATAGGGATCAGTGGAAGAGTTTGGGGGAGGCCTATGCCCAGCAGTGGGAAGATATAGGCTAATTAAAAAAAATCATACTAGCGTTCTGTCTGCGACTTAGTGCGCGTGGAGGTCCAAAAAGTATATTTAAATATTTTTACAATATTATGTCTTTGAGGTAACATAATATTCAACACCTAGAGCTATTACTATGTACAACTGTCGATAGTATTATCGAAATATCGTCTCTGCAATCAAAACATTCAAAAGCAACTGTACAAAACATACTGTCAGTAACAAATTAAATACCTACGTAATTAATACCCATGTTAAGTAGTAAACTAAGCATCTTAAACGTTAAGCTTCACCAATACCGATTTACTTAAATATCGGACCCAAGTTAATCTAAGGCTAGATTATAAGGATTAACTACGCTTACGTGAGCCCACAGTGTAGTCTTACGATTTAACACTATTGAAACGAACTAATTCGGTTTGTAACGTATTAGTTTGACATATTTAATTATTTGTTAACAAGAGAAAGCAGTCTAATATAGCTCAATACTATCACGATCATGATCACAAAAGGGGTTGAAAAGAACTTTAGGTAATATTTGGTCGCATATAAAACCATATTTGGCAGTATGGACCATGAAGTGCCTCATAATAGTGACAGGATGCCTGTCACATAAAAGGCTTTCAAAAAAATTTTTTTTTGTATAAGAATATTTTCCCATCTTTTCAAATTAATACATCACGACTACTATCCTAAAATTGTTGAGCAGAGCTGAATGTAACGTTTGGGGCAGCATATAGAGTCGCATATTATTGCAGTACTGGCTTTGCACCCAGTATGCCAGCCTGTCATCTACATAAAAGGGAATATGAAATCCAAAATGTAACTACACCTTTAGTGAACCAATCAGGATAGATGTAACATTTTCTTAAGCATTATTTAACGATTTTTTTACCAATAAATTATCGGTCTCAATTAATCTTATGTTAGTCAAGAGTCTAAGAAGATCTTAGTGATTGAATGGTTTTTGCAACTGTACGGCTTACAAATATCGAATGAAAGCTTCTTTTGTGACGTCAAAGCTGAGTAATAACCGTTTTCACAAAACTCTGACGGCATTAACGAGGTGACGTCAGGCTTAGTGAGCTCTGACGTCATCTTGATAAATTTAAGTAGTAATAACGAAAAGTTATTAGAGAGTAAACTCTATGAAATAAATGGTAAGATATTTAAAGCCATTTAAAACAATATTTTGTACAAATGACCATGAGTCAAAAATTATTAATTTATTGATAAACACGATCCCTTCCTAGAACTTATTTGCGTCGAATATTGTGTAAATAATTATAAATATTTAGTAACAGATTTTTAACCAGAGGATCGTAAATGTATACTTAGTACCTAATTTGAAAGAAATGTTTTTGAAATTAACCTAAAGTGGTTATGGTTTTAGTGGGGATCGAAAGTTAATTACTTAATTAATTTGATTAATTGAATGATATAAATTATTCTCTTTTTACAAGTTACTGAAATCATTATATAAATAATCCAAATGCGTGGGCGTAAAAGCTGCCCAAATTTTACGATTTTAATATTTTGATATATCTTTTGACCTGTAATGATGTTTTGAAATCATTACGAAATTGTAAGCTGAAGTGTTTCTTTCGCCGTTTCTTCTCCATCTCAGCATTTCGTCCCGAAACAGTAGTAGGGTTTAAGACAATTTAAAGGTACTTAGCAAAGTTCATTTATAATTATTATACACCTTGAATTTTTAGTGGCTCTCGAGCCGTAGCCAAATACAAAAGTGCAACTCCCACGCAACCAAAATGTATGAGCTCATTGTTTTTCGCGATTCGATGATGTTCTTCAAGCAAGAGTTGTTTTTTTTTGTACAACCAGACGATAAACAAGCTAATGCTGATGCCCCACCTGGTCACTTGGTATTGCAAAAACCAAATGATTTTTTCCTTGGGGTGGGAAGCTGAGGTCCGGTCTTGGTGGGAACACAGGGTGGTGAGCCCTGTTTTACCTACAAAATGCTAAGAAACCATCTGCTGTGTCAATGGCGGGACACTGAAGAAGCAGAGCCTCAGCAAGTCCGAGTCATCCACGTCCACGTCGGCCACCCTGGGACCTTCTACAACCGCGCAACTATGCGACCGCCATCGCAGAGGTGTAGATGCCAACGGATGCAGGGCATAAGGCGAGTTCTCTGCGCCTTAAAACAGAGTCTACTCACCAGGGAGGATACCTGTAATAAACCGAGTGAGTTCGCGCGCTGTAAGGTGGCAGCCCCACCTGTGGACTAGGGTACTATGGGCTAATAACCTGTATACCCGAAACTTAACCTATTAAAGAAACTCGAAAGATAGCAAAACGGACCGATCTTACAACAACGACCTTTGGCATGAAACAACGGACACTGATTGGATGCTGGAATGTTAGGACACTAAAGGAAGAGAGTCGGCTGCATCAGCTTGCAAGAGTAATGAGCAGATACGACCTTGAAATTCTTGGCGTTTCAGAGACCAGATGGAAGGGCTTTGGTGAGCACCGGGTGGATGGGATGACCTTTATTTACTCAGGAAAGGACGAGAACGAAAAGCACGAGAGCGGTGTGGGATTTCTTTTGTCACCTAAGGCTAGGGGCAGTCTTCTAGATTGGCAGCCTGTTTCGGACCGTATAGTCACTGCACGCTTCGCATCGAGAGTAAGGAACATTACTATTGTCCAGTGCTATGCACCAACTAACGCGGCAGACGCCTCTACTAAAGATGTGTTTTACAGGCAACTTCAAGCTACCTTACAAAAGATAAAGCGCCAGGATATAATAATCTGTATGGGAGACTTCAACGCCCAAATAGGAGCTAGCAATCAGCACATTGAGTCATGGATTGGTGGGCATGCTGAGGGTGTGCGAACTGAGAATGGAGACATGCTCATAGACTTCTGCTGTCAGAACGACTTGGTGGTGGGGGGATCAATTTTTCCACACAAACGGTGCCATAAAGTAACATGGGTTTCGCCCGATCGCCGTACTGAAAACCAAATTGACCATATCATCATAGCTCGTAAGTGGAGACACTCCCTACTAGACGTGCGGAACAAAAGAGGAGCGGATATTAATAGCGATCATCATCTTATTGTCGCTAAGATAAGGCTCAAAGTTGCAAAAGTTCAGGAGAAAACCAACCGTGCCACCCGGAGATTTGACATCGACAAGCTGAAGGTCCCGCATGTTGAAAGTGCATTTGTAAAAGAACTGCGAAGAAGAGTCGAAAGCTCTAGTCCCGAAGGTCTGTCTTTGGAAAATCATTGGTACAGCATAAAGAATAACATCCAGGAGTGCTGCCAGACTGCCCTGGGGTACAAAACCATCTCGAGAAAAAATTGGATCTCAAGAACCACTTGGGATATGATCCAAAAAAGAAGTAGTATGAAGGCCCAGATCAACGCAGCACAAGTGCTCGAAGAAAAAGAAAGGTTGGCATACGATTACTTCTTGTGTGAGTCTGACATCAAACGTAACCTCAAGGCAGATAAACGTATCTGGTCTGACAGTATAGCACAGAGAGCGGAGTCTGCGGCGCTGGTCGGCAATGCACGAGATTTGTACATGGCAGCTAAGGAGCTGTGCAGTAAACCATTTCACGAGAGACCCCTGAAAGACCAGTCTGGAAACCTCTTGACAAGCACAGAACAACAGCTAGACCGATGGTACCAGCACTTCACTGAAGTCTTTAGAGCCCAACACCTTGACTCTGAGAACACCATCCCTCTTACACAAATGCGGCTTAATATCGACGACGATCCCCCCAGTTTAACGGAAACGATCAAAGCTATATCTTCTCTAAAGAATGGCAAAGCCCCAGGGAACGATGGTATATCAGCAGAAGTTCTGAAGGCCAATGTGGATCTGTCGGCCCATTTGCTACAGCCACTACTCGCAAAGGCATGGGAAGAGGAACGAGTACCAACTTCGTGGAAAGAAGGGCTAATCGTTAAACTACCAAAAAAGGGTGACTTATCGAAATGCTCTAACTGGCGAGGTATAAATTTACTGCCATTGTGCCTGAAAGTATTGTGCAAGATTATACTAAAAAGAATGGCTACGGCGGTAGATAACGAACTGCGGGAAGAGCAAGGCGGATTTAGACCGGGGCGCTCGTGTGCAGACCAAATCAACCTGCTACGCATGGTGCTTGAGCAGTGCCGAGAAATGCAGAGCGAAGTTTTCGCACTTTTCGTGGACTTTGAGAAGGCATTCGACACAGTAAAGTGGTCTAGTATGTGGAGGATTATGTCGGAGAAGGGAGTACCCCCTAAGATTATAGGTATAATTAAGGCGATGTATGTGGGCTCAACATGCAGAGTTCTTCATAGGGGTCAACTGTCGGACCCTATTGAGGTTGCAGCCGGAGTCAAACAAGGTTGCCTGCTTTCACCACTGCTGTTCCTGATGGTGCTGGATGACGTTATGTGCAAAGTAACGTGCAAATGTCGCAGAGGGCTGCCATGGACGCCTGAAGGGGATTTGGAGGACATTGATTTTGCTGACGATCTCTGTATTTTAGCCAAAACTCGTCAAGACCTACAATCCAAAACGACTGACCTTTGCACGGAAGCTGGAAAAGTAGGGATGCGCATTAACACCTTAAAGACCAAAGCCATGCGTCTCAACACCTCTGATTCAACGCCATTGGAAATTACGGGCGAAGTGGTGGAGACTGTTGATCGATTCTGTTACTTGGGTAGCATAGTGGACGCTAGTGGAGGTACAGAGGCAGATATTGAGAATCGCATCAATAAAGCTAGAGCTGCATTTTGCCAATTAAAACCAGTTTGGAAATCGTGCACTATATCCAGGAGAACAAAACTGCGCATCTTCAACTCCAATGTCGAGTCGGTGTTGCTGTATGGTTGCGAGACATGGTTTGTCCGGAAAGACCTGACCAATAAGCTACAAGTGTTTGTGAACAAAAGTCTAAGGCATATATTGAAGATCTTTTGGCCTAAAACTATCACAAACAGTGAGCTCTGGAGGCTGTGTGGTCAGTCCAGTATAGAGGATGAAATTCGCATACGTAAATGGCGGTGGATTGGCCATGTCCTGAGGAGACCCGAGAATCATCCTTCACGACAAGCTCTCACCTGGTGTATCAGTGGTAAACGAAAGAGGGGACGTCCCAAGGAGACCTGGCGACGCTCAGTTAACTGTGAGCTACGAGCACTGGGAATGTCGTGGCAACAGGCGTGTACAGCTGCACAGGATCGGAAAACATGGAAAGCTGTCCTTCGAGCCCTACATCCCAGCGGGGGATAACAGGAATTTAAGAAGAAGATACCTTGCGGCCGTTGTCATTCTGAGGCCTGAGATGAAATGCCTTCCATGTCCACAGTAATCACACTGACTGTTTGTATTGAGGATCTCGCTCGAGAGCCACTAAATTTTCACCGTGTATAAGGCCCATACCGTCAGATATTTATGGTAACTAGCCAGGCGCACTTAATACAAACCCTATCACGAAACAAACTGAGCACAAAATTGAACTATTCTGGGGACTGAATCCTGGACTTTCGTATCCGTAGTGTAAGCGTTTTGGTATTGAAAATAACATATTTTAGTTGCGTTAAGAGCTCAATTTTTAATGGGAAATGTGATATGCTAGGGCTTTCGCTACGGGCGGTATTCACGTCTCACGTTGAGGTCTTGACGCAACTAAAATAGTTACGTTTTTCATACTAATAACAATGGGTACTGGATCTTATTCCGGCAGGTGCACCGCTAAATCACTGAGACGGTTAAGGTTCCATAACGACTATCGCCATTTGCCAGCAGCTGGGAGAACAAGGACTAATATAATTGAACCCATCCACTTACCAACCGTACAATACGTCGCTTAACTTTGGGTATCAATATCAATCTCTATCTAAACGATGAATGGATATTGTAAAATTACCGCCTTAAGGTTGCAGCATACTTATCATTATTATCAACTGGGAAAGGTAACGTAGGTAACTGTCGGTTACGCAATGGCTACGGAACGTAAATGTATTGCCTCCTTTTCATAGAAAAAAGAGGCGGTAAAGTTACTTCCGAGTTGAAAAGTGTGCTATGACCTTAATGTAAACATCACAATTGTTGTTTTCAAGAATATTCAAATGCCGTACAAAATTATTCAGCTTTGAAATATCCTATTTAATTAAATTTACCCACATTTTGTTAACAAAATCCAGTTATGGAGCTAGACAGCTAAGTGCGTGTTCGACTCTAATTAACGCACTCCCTAAGGTGTTAACCAACAATTATTATATTTCGTTTCAAGGTTAATGTGTTTTGAGTACAAATTAAATAATCTTGTTAGAAACTCACTGGTGAAAAATTTTGAGGGTTTTAGATTAAACTACTAGATAACATTGTAATTTGTCACTTCGAAGCTTTCACTTAAGGTGCCTTTTTGATTAACACATGGAGCCTGATTTACAGATAGTAAGTAGCAAGTCATTGAGAAGCCCAGTGGTGACGCCGAAAACTGACCACACCACTTACATGCAGTCAGTAAGCGGGAGTATTGAAGTCAGCGCTCACGCGACAGCGCTGAACTGACTTCAAATAAATTTACACTCGGTCAGTACAGAGTCAAAACGTACCTCGAATTTGCAAGTCAGTTACATACCCTGTGTAAATCAGCCTTAAGGTTAACCTTCCAGTAGTCGCACCTTTTTTTGTTGACGGGGAGGTCAAATGCATTTACGCATCGTCCCTGCGGGATGGTACCAACCGCAGGGGATATGTGGGACTCGAGGTAAAGGCGTTCCCTCCATTCCCACTAAACATCCTCCTCGGCCTGACCTTCAGTGCGCTATTACGGGACGGCTCAGGATCTGCACACGTGAGCGCAACTATACCAAGACCGTCCCAACGCTGCCCGTCTAGGCACTCTTTGCACCAATTGGTGGCCAGCAGCCACTGCTCCACCGACGGCTGCTCGACCTGGCGCGTCGCCCTGACGAGGACACCGGGAGCATCCATCGGACCGTCCCCGGGGGACTTTGGGCGCAGTCGTGGCCACGAATAGGGCCGTCCGGAACTAGCCATGGTGGGAAAACAAAAACAACTCGACGATGGCATGTGACTTCGAATGCCAAGGGAATCCAGTAGTCGCAACCTTGCGCCGAACATCTGTCTGTGATTCCGCAACTTTAGACTTATTAGTATGGTTTTAGAAGACGACTGCATATTTCAAGACATGCTGAGGCCTAAGATGAAATCCCTTCCATTCCTGGTAATTACACTAGCCAGTGTAATTACCGGGCATGGAAGGCATTTCATTTATTTCCTTTCAATCTGAAACACAGCACACTGTTTTACGGCTGAAATAGAAAAGGCGGTGGTACCTACCTAGAAGACAGGCCTACCAGTAGAAGAAGGATCCTTCTGCATTAAAATTACACCACATTCTCTGCACAAAATCCTCTCTGAAACGTTCTAGGCCGGTCTTAGAAATCTTTTTCAAAAATCAAACTAAAACCGCAAATGTTAACTGAAAATGCTCTACTTACCTGAGTTGCAAAATATAGCGAAAACATTTTTCATAAGGCCCCCTGATACGTAATTTATGGAGACATCGCCACGCACGCCACTTCTTGAATGTTGATTAGAAAATCTTGGTAAGAGCTTTCGGAATCAAACGCTCCTACAATATATCTTGTGAAGCTTGTAAAGGAACGTTCTATGGTGTACTTACCTACCTGTGGAGTATAATAACTTAAGCGAAGCAATGCTTGTTTTTTTTAAAATTATGAAGATAATACAATTTTCAACAATATTAAAACTGCACATCAATGGCTTGCTTCTTCTCGAATGTCCACTAAATCTTTAGGCAAAGAGAATACCAGAGATGTCACAGTTGTGGCAATCGTAGACAAAATATAACAATGATTTTAAATTAAATTTTAGCGGGGAAAATAAATTATTATTGGAAAAATGAATACCCTTAAAAATATTCATAAGTATTTTACTTCACACGTTCTTACTCAATTTTATGAGAAATATTAACAGCCGAACGAAAATATTTGACGCCCAGTTATGATGACTACCTTTAATTATAGACTACTTTTAACTCTTATAAATAAAACAACTTTTACGGATTTAACTCGCGTGTAATTAGATTTTACATGATGTTATTATTGCCTGACGTTTCGTAACACTTTTCAGCGTTCGTGGTCACGGGATGATAACATCAATAAATAACATCATGTAAAACCTAATTACACGCGAGTTAAATCCGTTAAAGTTGTTTTATTTATAATGTGTAGTGCTCGCGCAAATCTAAGAGAACATTACTTTTAACTCTATTTACGCGTTTGTAAACGCAAAAATTATTCCATAAGTTGTTTCTTCTTAACTGGGCATCGACTCTTTGAAATTTGCACTTCTAAGATCCGAACGAAAATATTTTTAATTGCGTTCGGATCTTAGAAGTGCAAAATTCAAAGATTTGATGAAACAATGTTTACCATAAAAACATTAGCTGCCCAATGCCCTGGTGGCGTAGTGGTTAACGCAGCCGCCTGGATTGCGGAAGATGCTGGGTTCGATTCCCACCTGGAGCAGGTCGATTTTTTTAGTGTGTATTTTTCTAGTTTTAAAGCCAATTCCTTATCAGAGACTATTACTCTTATATCAATTTTACAAAATTTATATTATTTTAAGTAATGTTAGTCTTAATGACGAGGAACGAGAAGGTCGATAATACCGCAGTCGAGCGTTCTTCGTAACAATCACGATAGCTAAGATACCAAGAGCGTGGTCGGTACTCGGATGGGTGATCGAAAATATTTCAATTGGATTTTCCTCCGTTCTTCGAAAGGCACGTTAAGCTGTTGGTGACGGTTGCTGTCGAAAGCTGGCCGTAAAAATCAAATGCCAAATCCTGTAGCAATATTACAACTGTCAATAATTTATGAAGGCATAGGTACTGCACCGACTCCGAAAAAATTGAGAGCAGAGTAGGAGAAAGTTAGACGTAATGATTTTGTAAACAATAGAAAAACACTCACAATCCATACTAATTCTTTATATTGGAAACTTCCAAAAACAGCTGTATGAAGTTATTATAATTCTACACATACTCTGTTTAAAATTCTTAAAGTATTTCCGACATATTGCGAAGTTTTTTAAAATAACTCGCAGCACTTCACGGCAAGTGGTACAAGCTAAATACACAGTATGCTAAGTGTAGAAGCTTATGAGTCAAAAGGTGCCTACGTGAATTAAACTAATTATCTTGAGCTTCAAGTGAAGCTAATTAGTCTAAAGGAAAAGGAAAGTGCAGTTACGGAATTTAAAATTTGAGTTCATTTTCGCAGATACTATTCAAAGTAAATAAATAAAGAGAAAATTTAAAATTCATTATGAAACAAAAAACTAAATACAGTTTTTTATGTGGGTAGGTAGTTTAAGAATAATGTTATGTTTGAGGAGATCGATGGCGCCACGGCCGTGCATTCTTCGTAATAATAATTGTAAGGTTCATGACAGTAAAGCTACCAAGTGAACCGTTTTTTTTAACTCGACTTTCCTCGGTCCTGTGAAAGGCACGTTAAGATGGTGGTCCCGGCATACAACTAAATAATTATTAAACTAAACAATTAAAAAGACATAAAACCAAATAATTATTATTTACGAGCTAGCCTGGCAGTTCATCTGCAGTAAAAAAAATATACTACTATGATAGACTACTTATCAAGTTAAAAACTATCCTATCTCTCAACTTGGACCAAACTGCACACGGTGTACAAATTTGATTAAAATCGGTTAAGTAGTTTAGGAGTCCATCGCGGACAAACAACGTGACACGTAATTTATATAACTATGTAACAAGGTATCTTAGCAATGCGTTCATTTTATTGGCCGCACAGTGCTGATCGTCACTCAAGTATTGTCTATGAATAGGTTTTTGGGACCATGTGCGTCCACGCACAGTGTGAAACCTCATAGTAATGTTTGCGAGTACGGGTATATCTCTTTCCCTTATGTGGAGCTGCAGGAAGAATTAAAGAGAACGTTCAAACGAGGCGTGAAGTGGCTGGCATGTCGTGTGAGGAGGGCTTAGTAAAGAAAGGGGCCTAGTGTGTCAACGTCTACCTTAAGGACTCTTGTATTGTCTCTACTCTTGGTTCCACTGTTAGATAGATAAGTAAAGTGCACCTACGCACAGTGTCAGACATCATAGTAATATTTGTGAAATTCTCTCCCTTATGTGGAGCTGCTGGAAGAATAAAAGAGGGCGTTCAAAAGAGGGCGTTCAAAAGAGGCGTGAAGTGGCTGGCATATCGTGTGAGGGTGGCTTAGTAGAGAAAGGACCCTACACTGAAAAAACGTAAGGGTTAAAAATAATTAAAATAGGTACTGTAGAAAATAACCCAGCATGTTTGTCAATATAGCACCTGCAAAGTCTGTAGCTAAAAACAAATACATCAAGTGTAATCCATGCCAAGCTAACATAGAGATTTATACTTAAGTCTTAGTTAAAAATTACCGATATGTTGTAACCGAACCAAAAAGGTCCTTTGTTAGTGTAATGTTATTTCAGTGTAGTGGGTCAAAGTCTAAATTGAGGAGACCCTTGGTTCCATTGTAAGATAGAAAAGTAAAATTCTCGTAAAATGCATCAAACGACCCCCTAAAAAGACTCGCTGTACTATTTTAAAATAGAGAGAAGAAATAGCTTGTACTAAAACAAAACAATATTGGCCATATGCCATATAGGAACAGCAACTTGTGTAAATAAAATTTGTTCTGCTTTAGCACAATCGACTTTTAAAAAGTCACAAGTTAATTTTCTAGAACACGCACCGCCTGTTAAGAAGATTAAAACACTCACTTTAAGTAATTAATTAGCAAATTGGAACTAATTATCTCGAAATTAACGTAAAAATCCGGGTCCTCTTTAATTATGTACACTGACATTGAAGTTGTATTCATTTATATTGATTGAAATAATCATGGATATTAGTGCCCCTTTAATTTTACTAGTAACATACATTACAATCACGTTCTTTTCATTTCTCCTACAGTGCTCCCGATTTATTTGGGGTCGGTGAAGTATGAAATGAAATGAAAATTCTCTTTATTTTAATGAACTTTGCTAAGTACTTTTCAACCGGTTTCAAAAAGGAGGAGGTTATCAATTCGACATTAATATATTTTTATGTTTGTTACCTCATAACTCTTTACTGGGTGTACCGGTTTTGATGATTCTTTAGACCTTTGGAAGCAGGTGCTTGTCATTTGGTCCCATTTAAATTTAATCGACATCTGACGAGTAGTTTTTGAGTTGTCCCTAATAATGCCTATTTAATTGACGTCGATGATATCGTAATCTTATCACTTGTGTGTCTTAAAGATCTCGAGATAGTTTCCTGAAAATTTATATACTTAAAACACTAAAAAGAAAAAAAGAATAGTTTTAAATAAAAATAAAACCGCCTTCAAAAAATTCTGTTTATAAAAATCTAAATGTTTTTTTTAGGTCGGTGCCAACCTCAGTAGTTGGAATAAACGTTGTCACGTATTTGGGACCATCCTCAATAAACATTTAGATTATTATAAACAGATTTTTTATGTCTCCTGCGACCAGCTTAACGTGCCTACGGAGGAAAATCGAGTTGAAAAATTTTTGGTCACCCATCCGACTATCGACTGCACACTGCTTGTCTTCGTGATCGTTACGAAGAACGCAGGGCGAACTTATACAAACGCTCATAACCTCAAAAAAAGGTCGAGAAGAGGTCCTAAACTAAAAATTCGAGAGTGGTCTCCCCTTGGCTTTCTCGTATACCGGAAACTACGCAAAAGTTGATAGAAACCTTATATTTTGATGTCATACATGTATGTTAAATTTGGTTGCAATAAGTTAAAGCATACTCGAGTTATCGTGCTAACGCACAAACACACAGGCATAATTCCAAAAACGGTATTTTTGGACTCAGGAGGTCCAAAACGAGTATATTCGTCAAAGTCTCGAGGTCAAATTTTTTAAAAATTACCAAACTTCCGCTATACTACTTGAGAAAGTAAAAACTAAAGTCAACTTCAATAACATAAAAATTGCTGTTTTAATACATTTTAAAGTGTAATACTATCAAATCTTTGTTATTTTTTCATACGTCTTCTCCCATTAATTTTCAATAAAATGTTTACATAAAATGAAAATTGGGATATAAGACCATCATTATAAAAATTATTTGATTATTGTACGCAATCTTCTATCAACCGGGTCAGATTTGGCATGACCTTTGTCAAATAATGAGTAATGAATATCTCAGCAGTGTGTATCCGAGTTCCTAGTAACACTAGGAAGATTTTAGGTGTGTTAAGCATAATAAACCCTTTGTTTATATGATTAGGTTACGTACTAATTAGCTAACGAGCATTATGTATTCATACGTTATTATTATCTTGAATTAATTGTAACACATAATTATGTACAGGCGTCTACAAGTCTGCGTGCCACAGGCTCTCAGATTTATTCAATAGACTGTGAACTGTATACGGTTAAGAAATAATGGCAAAAAGTTGGCTCTGTTGGGTAACCTGACCTGTAAACCTATATTTATTCAAACTTTATTGCACACAAAAAAGATGTAAATGGCGGAGTTATTGCTATAAGGTATGCTTTACCGGTCAACTCGAAAGCTGGGTAAATGAGAACCTATATCTCTAAATCAATTGGCTATTGCAACATGTTATTGAAAATTATTTGTACGTAATTCAGAAAGTTCTGCTTATGTATAACTATGAAACTTAATTTGTCTTGAAAGTAAAAGAATACAAAAATAAACATTCTTAAGGTCTTAGCATACTAATCAGCTTGGAAAAGGAATCTTCTTTTTAACCGACTTCAAAAAGGAGGAGGTTCTCAATTCGGTTGGTATGAGTTTTCATGTATGTACACCGATTACTCCGAGATTAAATTATTTTATGAAATTATTTTTAAATAAAAAACCGCCTACAGAACTAAAAACGGAGAAATAAAATTTTTATTTAAAACGTGGCTTTGTTCCTCTGGTTACGTGGCATTAAAAACCACACCATGACTCCACAGAGAAGACGAACTGACGTACCCTTTTAGTATAGAACAAAGCCAAGGTATCGCAGCCCTACAGCCATGATACTAGGTAATTTATATATATATTTTTTTTATTTTTATTTGGAGACTTTTTTTTTTTTGTTTTTATTGAGAACATTTATATTTTTATTAAGTATTTTTGAATAATAATATTGTATTTGTTTATTTTAATTATTTATTTTATATATTAATATTATTGTACCTATTTTTATTAAATGCCCGTACGTCACAGGGGAAAGGCCTGCCATAACAACAGCGTTTCTATGACACTAAGTCACAGAAACTTATGCTGAGGCAGTACCTTTTGGCCATGCACAAAACATTATTTTTTTCACCTTTTTTATTATTAATTTAGTACTGTTTTTTTTATTTCTTTATTGTAAATTGTTTCTTTTTTTTTTGTTATCTGTGTTGTTTTCGTGCTGGTCAATAAATGTTTTTCTTTCTTTCTTTCTTTCTTTATTTATAAAAATCTAAATGTTTTTTTTAGGTCGGTGCCAACCTCAATATTTGTAATAAACGTTGTCACTTGTATTTGGCACCGACCTCAAAAAATCATTTAGATTTTTATAAACAAAATTTTTATTTCTCCATTTTTGTTAGTTTTGAAGGCGGTTTTATTTTTTATTTAAAACAAATTTCATACAATATTTTAATCTGGGCGTAATCGATGATCTTTTATTTCAAAATAATTTATTTATTTATAAACGCTACGGAACAGCAGCTGCGAAACGGATACGGTAAAAAGAGGCGATAGTGTTCGAGCTGATACATGTGCTAAGACCTTTATCCAATTCTCCATTTTGTTTGTGACAAACATCGGTAAAAGAGTTTTCCTGTCGCAAATGTAGATTAGTTAGATTACTCTGTTCTTACTGGGTAGACAGAAGCCAGGGAAGTGGAGATGAGTGTTTCACCAAAAGGGGACCCCTATATTTGGGTCACAAGTCCAGACACTTCTAGCTCTCCTCTCTGTAACGCTATGGACCCGGCACCCGCAGGATGTCTCCATAGAATGCATCCTATTTTCATCCCACTACTAGACACAAGTACGCATAGTACCAATCCTCATTAAGAATTGTTTATAAATAAGTTTTTACGACCCTGTGCGTCCACGCGCACTATGAGACCTCAAAAGCCTTGCCATATGGCACGCACTGAGAAATGCATTATTTTGCATAGCATTGTTTTTAACTTAGAAAAGTAATGTTTCTGAATACAGGCGTAAGTATTATATAAAGAAACAATTAATTTCATAGGTCAACTGTATAGGCATTTATGAAAAGAGATTTTTAGGAAAAAAATTACCGTAACTTTCCTTAATTATTTTACTAGGCCAATGTCGTCGAGCGTAATGTTAATCAGATAATTTCATTTCGTCGCTCTTAAAGGAATATTCCTGAGAAATTTTCTTTCATCCGGTGACAAAAACGCTTACTTTTCCAATAAGTGTGATAATTGTTTTAAAAAATTAGAAGATGTTTACCTTTTTCTTGCAAAACCTCTCAAGAGATTAATGTTCTTTATTTTTAGTACCAGAATATACTTTCTATAGAACGATCGAATAATATTAAGTATTTTATTTGACGCCGTCTTGGTGGAGTGGTCAGTATAGCTGCCTACACATCAAGCGGTCCGGGTTCGAGTCCTGGTAACAGGACTGTTACATACAAACGCGTAAATATTTTTGTTTTTAATACTAGAAAAAATGTACTCAAAAAAACTACCTGCCTCAGGTGGGGATCGAACCCAGCATCTTCCACAATCCGGGCGGCTGCGTTAACCACTACGCCACCGAGGCACTGCTTTCGCTGTCGAAACTTGTCAGTAAGTTTTTATGGTAAACATTGTTTCATCAAATCTTTGAAATTTGCACTTCTAAGATCCGAAGGAAATATTTTTGCCAATATTTGACGCCCAGTTAAGATGAAACTACCTTACATTATGGAATAATTAATGCGTTTACAAACGCGTTAATATTTTTAATACTAGAAAAAATACACTGAAAATCATTTTACTTTCTCAGCGCATCATACGTGTAACTAAAGCCACATCAACTGTCAACCGAAAATGTATTTCATAAAGCACAGTTTTAACGCTATTTTTAACTGAAACTCGTAACCTGCTATTACGCCATCCCTTCCCCGAAGTTTGGGTACATTTGTTGCATTTACCCCGAATACGTTTGAAAATACAGTGCGGTGCGATTTGTAGCAGCATTTCGGCTGAATTCTCATCGCGGTATACAAGTTCGCGGTTGTTCAGTGTAATAAACATAGTTTCTCTACAGGTAACGCGCGAGACACACTACATAAAAAGTTGGCGAGCTAAAATTTTAAGATATCTATTAGGCTCACTGTTAACCTTTAGTAAGCCCCTCCATATATTTTAAACGGAGTGTACATACAGTGCGTACCTACTCGACGCAACTTGCTGCGTTTAGCTTGTAGACTTTCAGAGAGCGGTTGAGTCATAGCAAACGATGCTCCAGGTCGGCGGCTTATTTCACTCACTACGGTTGCGTAACGCAATCAATTGGAGCAGGACTACCGAAGCTAACTGTACCTTCCCTTCCAAGAGTTCTTAAGTTCTCGACATTTAGTTAGCAACCGATACGCTGCTCAGAGTCAGTCAGCAGAGAGTCAGCTGCTAACTGTGCACCTAATGGGGACGCTCTGCCTATATCTGCGAGACTTTTAAGAGAGGTGTATTGGATTAGTTTAGTAAAATAAGCCAAGAGTGCCAAGAGACATAACGTCCAGCTGTTAGACACAATAAGTATCAAAAAATCAGGTATTTTTACAAATATATGAAAAAAATATTTAAGCATCAATGACTTGCGAAAAAATGTTCGTGTTCATCACACAAACAGTTTGTCTTTACCAGGATTCGAACACAGACCGCTTCATGTATAGACAGACAGGATTACTGATCACTCCACCACAACATCGTCTGCAATGTTTGAAAGATCTTAAATTAATAGCGAAATGAATTTCAAAGAGTAAAGATTATTAAAATTTAAATGATCGATGCATTACCCGACTTTGTGTCCGGCCGTTATGTCCTTGCTTCGTAGAGGTGGAATCTCATAGATATCTCGCTTGTAGATTCCAGAAACTGTTCAGTACTATTCACAACATTTACCTGCAAACAAAACGGGTCTATCTTTTAAATTAAACTAGGTATGTCGGTTGGAATTGCTAACTAAATAATAACTTCAGTGATGTTTCAGTTGGGCCATCGTCGTCAAAGTGAAACGATTTCCAATAACTCAAACAGACCGGAAGACTAACGGCCGATTTCAATATTCTATCCATTAGTAAATGTAAGATTCTTGAAGTTCGGTTCATCATAATCATCAACAGCGCATATAATGTCCCCACCGAGGGGCTCGAGCCTACCCCACATTATGGGCGATTAGGCTTTAGTCAACCACGCTGGCCAAGTGCGGGTTGGTCGACTTCACACACAACCTTAGAATTTCTTCATAGGTGTGGGCAGGTTTCCTCACAATGTTTTCCTTCACAGTAAAAGCGTCGATTAAAAGTACGTATGAATTCAAAATTTGAAAACACATTGGTACGTGGCGGGCATTGAACCAGTTCTCCCGGGTGGGAGACAACGTTCTTACGCACGACGCCACGACGACTTCCGTTTCGGAAGTTTGGTTGCTTAGCATTTATTGTTCAATTACCAAAAATAGCAGCAGTCGCGTAGTAACCAAACCCTGGTAGGGCGATCTGTAACTCCCGGAGACGAAGGGCTGTGACGGTACCGTTGGTTTTAGTGAGTATTCCTGGAAACTCCCATGCGAGTCACATACGCCGCACTATCCGCCCACAGTGCAGTACGGTCCGTAAAGGATTTTCCATCAATGAAAGGGCGATGTGTTAATGATAAAAATGATAAATTGAATATTGAAGCCGGCCATTAGTTGGTTATTCCTCTGTCCCAGCCACGTTCCACGGAGAGGCAGATAACGCGCGCGGGGACAGAAGAGCTTATCTAACTCTTTCATATTGCGAATAGCTAAGGAGTGGAACTAGTTGCCTGCTGATAAGTTCCCTGAACATGATAACTTAGGTGCGTTCAAAGCTAGAGTAAATAGGCTACTTCTTCCTAAGCATGTAAGACCGTAATCCGTATTGAGAGTGATCGACAGTTTTTTGCCTTATATAACTAAAAATATTAACCCATCTGATGATTTAAGTCAAAGTAGTCACCATAAAATGTTTTGAGGTTTAATCACAAATGCAAATAACCTTACTGAAATACTTCAAGCAAAAGGTTCACAAACACCAACTCGAATTCTCACTTAAGTTTCTCAAATTTCTACTTCAGGTCACGAACTCGACTCTTCACAATCAACTTCAGAATCTAATGTAAACGGAGACTTTTCTAACTTCTTGACTTTTTCTAGGTCACAAGCTTTCACTCATTCCGCGCCAAGTAGAATTTCAGAGGAATGAAGTTGTATTTGCGACGTAAAGCTATAAAACAAGATAGGTAAATAAATACATTCTTGAATTATATAAGAAGACTAGCTTCCGCTCGCGACTTCGTCCGCTTGGACATTCGAAAAAATCCTTAAGACCAATCACCAGGATAAAAAGTATTCTATGTTTTAATTTCATCAAACTAATGAAGAACTTTCCATATACAACATTTCATCCCCTTTTCGGCCGAAGGGGTCTTCAAGGGTCTAATTGTCAAAAACGCTGACACATGTAAATATTATTTTTTAATTGTCAGCCTAAATATAAAAATTGAAGATTCTAACTTTAAAACTGACGGACTTTCGTAAAAACAGTCATCCCCTATTCCTTCTAAAAATCCTTGCTTAGTGGATGCCTATACTGTATAATGTATCTATGTGCAAAATTTCAAGTCTCTAGTCGTGTCAATTAGTCAGGACTTTGAATTTTATATATTGATGATACGAATGTGTCTGTGTGTGTACGTGCGAGTGTGTGTGTGTGCGATTTCTTGCCTTATTCTAGATTACTTGCTGTTAGGCGGTTCTCAGTATCCGATAATGTAGGTAAATTGAACTATTAAATTCATTTGGATGGCTCAATAGTATGTCTTACACTGGTAGGCGACAGTTCTTGCTTCACTGTTCAAAGAGTCCAACACTTTATTATGTTGTAGCATAAATTTATATTTGTATCGCTGCATCTGCAGCGATACAAATCATGAAAGGATCTCCCCAGAGCTGCAGTTTATTGGTATTCAGGATAGTGTTATAAATCTGTAGTTAGTAGCACTCGCCTCGGAATCGAAACAGAGCCCTATGGATCCATCATGAATGCAGTTAGTGTCAAAATAAGAATATGACAATATTGACAATATTAAAACATTTGTATTATCACGCCTAGTCCAAGTAAAATTAGCAAAGAATGATGAGGATCTTCACAAAGTTGCATCGACTATTGTCACAGCAGATACAACTCTCACAATATTTATTGCTGTTAATTAAAGGGTTAGTTTGCTTCCAACGATTAGTCTTCGGGCAAATCTGAACTGCGACGAGAACAACAGTAAATTAAGGGACTCGTTGAGAGGACTCTTAGTTAACTGCTTACAATAATAATTAATCTCTGTGTTAATTACTGAATGCTTTCGCGTAAATCAGTCGAGAGTTTGCTATTGTTTCTTTGGGATCACTGCATTGTTTTTCGATTAGTTTGAAGGTAAAACAAAAAAGTTGCAATCAAATACAGGATGCATTATAAAAGTCAAATTAAATAGCTACTCATTTTTATATAATAACCACAGACGAATTTAATATAAAAACACCAATAATTACCAATAAGTACCTAACTTGATTTGTTTTAGTTAAATTTTGCATAATAACTTGTTGATGTGATAATTTGGAAATGTTATTAGGTATAAGATAAACATCTTAAACATTTGTAAATGCTGATTATGTAGGATTGTCTTTAAATGTATTATTATAAAGTGAATTATGTTAGTGCCCGATAAAACAAATTGTTGATTTAGAAAGTGTTTCTCATGTAACTGAATGTTTATTTATTCTTTTGAGAAAATAAAGATCTTCAACCAGATAATTTGCAACCCAAACACATAAAGCGAGTTCACTAAAAAACGAAAAAATAGCATTTTACCGATGAAACAACTAGGAAAGAAAACATGCAAAACTTTTTTCTTTCTCATATTGGTTTAGAGTTTAATTATGGTTTAATTTTACACTCCTTCCTATCCTAAACATTTAATATTTCATAACTATTTATTATGTTTTTCACTTAGAAATACAATCGATACTGTAAACCACGGAGACAAATCAATACAACAATGCCAATATCAAAAACAAAACGAGTCATCGTCATCATTATTTCAGCCGACGCCCACTGTTGGAAGCCTCCCACCAAGGATCTCCAAACCGGTCGGTCTTGCGCTACTCCAGCGGCTTCCCGCGACCCGAATAACAAAACAAGTAAAAAAATATACTAAAAAGTTAACAGAATACCCCTATAAAAAGACTTGATATAAGTACCAATAGCCAACAGTTATCAGTTTATCACTAATATTTACGACCATCCAAACATGTATACCAACCGCAATATCTATATAAATTATTATCAAAAATAATCGTCGTATGACTTCGTGAATACCTTCAAATCACTTTAAAAATATATCGGAATCGACAGCGGAAGGTAAGAAAATTGCAATCTTAAACGAAATAGTTTGCGCCGCAGCCAACCAAGTGTAAATTAAACGAGTCAACAGCGCGAGTTTATTAAAAACCAATTTATTAAAAGTGTATATTAAATTATCCCAATACATTTTGGCGGGGACGTTAATATTTTCAGCCGGACAGCGCCGTGGTCGGTGCGTCCAATTACCGCAGCCGACACTGAAAGTCGACTGGCTTATTTATTGTCCCACTAGCTATGTTCTATAGCTTCACTCATTTTAGGGTTCCGTAATCATAATAGCAGATACGCATTTTGAACATTACTTATGATTTGACTTGTGGAAAGCCTTACGCTGCATACCTCCATCCTATTAGAGTCGACATAAGGATGTTAATAGCATTGTTGTACTATTACAGTAAAAAGATAACCGGTCCAAAAATAGTACATTGTTCACCACGGGAAGAAAGTGACAGATCACTAACGAGGGAGCAACAATACTTCCCAGTTGGGAATCGAACTTTCTCCCAAGTGCTACATAGTTCTTTATACTAAACCTGTGAGAAGCATTCAAAGCCTTGTTTAATTGAAATAAGCAGTTTAATAGAGTTATAAATAGAATTACATTTGTATGGGACTAAAGCAAAAATTGAAGGCGCCGCATTGTTGTAGCAAGTTATGACTAAAGGAATTAAAGACTGTGGTACAATGTGTACAGTTACTTAAATTAAATGATACAGTTTTGTTAGGGAGATTTGTATTCGACATTTGAGACAATACAGGACTAGAAGGCAGTGTGGCGTACTAGTGCTAAGTTGTTCTAACACTTCTGGTTTTCGTGGTGGGCCAGAACCACCGCGCTCGTAGAAGGTGATGGTCTTGATAATTAATTGACGCTGCGATAAAATGCAGTGCGAGTTGTGGGTGTGAATAGACCGCGTTAGAAATGGACTTTTCCTCCCGCATAGTTTGGTCGAAGAAAAGATCAACTTTCTCTTTTCAATTTGAGGGATTAATAGCTACTGGTCCGATCAGTTGTAGTATAAATTTAATTCCCTTATCACAAGGAAAGAAAATAATGTACTTATATGCTGCATTTTTTAAAGCATATAAAAGCGAGTTTGATTAAGTTAAAGTTCTAACCATGAGTCATAGGCACATCTGGCAGTACGTACCATGCAGTGCCTCAAAATGGTTACCCGCCTGTCGTCTATCATACTTCCATCCTTCTTTAATAAAAATAAAATACTTTTATTTCGGACTATTTAAATTGTCCATATTTTGTTAGTAACAAATTTTACCTTAAACTATGTTAGTAAAATATAAAAAAGTCATTATATTTATATAAAAATAAAAATTTATATACAAATAGGCATATTATTATTAGATTAAATGAAAATTGAATATATATGAGATATCATTAATCGCATAAATATGAACTATACGAATTTTACCTGATTTCTTGTTATAATACTCCATTTTATACTTAATCTACCATACAGTTTATTGTTACTTTACATATATTTTCACTTGAAATTGGCAAAATGCGTAATCTTTATGTATCGTGACGCCATTAATTAAGAATAGAATAGACAATTACTGAACTTTTATTACGCTCATAGTTCATGGTTGATAGTTTTTTTTTCGTCGACATTATAATAGTAGTTTACAGAACATCTGAGTAAGTTGTATGAAAGTTAGTTAGTATTTATTCTCTATATTACAAGAGTAGTAAACAGTCGTTCTACCTGACGAAAAAAAAAACTTCTACTATATTCAAACTATATTACTAGAAAAGAAATGAGCGAAAAGCGAAACATTATCAGTTCACACAAATGTCGAGTAGCAATGACATCGATTGCGAAAATGACTCGTTTCGAGCTTAAAAATATTGATTTCACTTGCAATGCAGCTGTAATGGGCTTTTAAATGATTTGTGTAAAGTGAACATTAAGTATTCCGAATGAGTTGGCTGATATTACACAATGACAAAATATATTCGCATTTTCTTTTCAATTTTTCGAGCGGCAAAGTAAGCTTATATTTTGTCACTTATTAAAAAAGTACCTTTTGTTTTTAATAAAAAACGTCTCATGAATTCCTTGAGGTATAAAAAAATCTTCAAAGTTTAAAATATATTTAGACCTTAATAAGATACAAAATCGGACCTTTTCAGGATTACTGGCCTCCTTTTTGAAAGCCCTATTTTTTAATATATTTTTTTATTAATTTATATTTTTTTCTAACACTTTACCACCATTTAATTTTAAATAGCATACTTCCAAACATGATAACACAACTAATAATAAAATTGTTTATTTCTTCAACATTCTTCTAAAAACATCACCGAGGCAGAGACCTACCTAGTAAGCATATACCAGGTGTAGGAGGTCTCGCTCTTCTATAACAATAAGGTCATTACATGAGAAGTACAATTTTGAAAATGAATTGAAAAAAAAAATCTACAAAGAAGCGAAAAATATATTCTGCGAGTCTCACTCAGTGTTGTGTGTGTATTTGTGTGACTCTCAACTGTCTGCAATCCGAAAAGAAGTTGAGCAGTCTTATGGACCATTTGATTACACATAAAGTCACATCCGTCCCAATATACTGATTGCCAGCCTGTCGCCTACATAAAAGGGGCATCAAACCCAAATTAGCAAACCTTCCGATAACCAACAAACAAAAACCAACAACCAAAACAATTATTACACTCAAAATTATAATATCACAGCAGTGCGAGTTAAAGTTTTAGTAGAAAAGTAAACTACAACTACTACACAATGTCTGACTATTAGACATTCTGTAGTAATTGTTTGAGCTAGGTGTGAGAAGTATTGTCGGCTCCAACTTTTGTACTAAAACTTTGACTCGCACTGCTGTGATGATTTTGAGAGTCGGAGTCGACAATACTTCTGACACTGCTAGCTCAAATAACTACTACAAAATGATTCACTATTAGACATTCTTTAGTAGTTGTTTGAGCTAGCAGTGTTAGAAGTATTGTCGGCTCCGAAGGCAGGCGGCCTCAGTAAAAATGTAATGTCAAACCTTATAACAGTATTGTCGATATATATATGTCTTAACATCGACAATACTGTTATAGAATTGCACCAACTCCAAATAAATTAGGAGCAGGCTAGGGGAGAGAAGAACTTTATACCCATCGGCTTTTAAGATGAGTCACCTTATCCACTTAACCTGCCATCGGTGACGTCAACTTCACTTACATCGGTTGTGACGCCGATCTCACGCACCAGGATTTTCAATAGAAGTTTTTTCAAAGGGATGGCAACGCACTTGCAGTGTTAAGTGATTTACCTTTAATATTGCAAGTGTCTATAAGCGATGGTATATATGGGTCGCAAGCTTGTTTGCCATCTCGTAATATAAAAAAAACACTTTACCACCTTTTATTTAAAAAAAGCACCGAAATAGTGTTGCATAATCGTTATTTATTCTAAGCTTCAAGGTTGTTGTAAAAAAAAATATTAAACATTGTGTTGTGGTTGTTTGAGCTAGCCGTGTTTGCGATAGGCGTCGCCGGCTGGTCGCCGCCGCCCCAGGCCAGCAACTAATCATATTTTATGGTGCATGCTTTAATTCCGATATTGAACATGGATTAAACGTCATATGAGAGTGGTTTATTTGGATACATAGGTAATGCGACAGGCACAGATAGATACAGTGGACGAGCCGTTTTTGTTGTGACAATTTGTGAATACTGATTACATATGATAGTGCATATTTAAATCAACAGTATAAAAATCAAAAAGAATTGAATAGTTACGCCTCTTGTTAGTCATCACTACGTGGTAGACTCATATGTAGGGTCGTCTGGGTAGGTACCACCGCCTTTCTTATTTCTGCCATGAAGAAGTTTGCTGTGTTTAGGATTGAAGGGAAAGTTAGCCAGTGTAATTACTGGGCATGGAAGGCAACATATCATGTTAGTCCCCAGGATGGCAATGCACTTGCAGTTTTAAGTGATATACCCTTAATATTGCAAATGTCTATAGGCGACGGTAACCACTTAACACCAGTAGGGCCACAAGCTTGTTTGCCATCTCGTAGTATATAAAAAAAAAAATTAGCCAAGAGACGCCCACTCTTGGGCATGGCCTCCAAGGATCTCCAATCTGATCGGTCCAGCGGCTTCCCGCGACCTTGAAATTATGCTATTCTACAAATATTGATACTTAAGGTAATATGCGTAATGCAACTATTTACTTCCCTGGCTTTGATATCGCTACTACTGGTTTCATAGGGAGGACCATGCTACACCCTTTAGTCGCCATAATACTGGTATTAACAGTATTTTAATGTTCCGTTAGTTATGATGAGATAGACAGTGTAGTTGAGAGTTCATTGTGATGATCGCTTCCATCTTCGCCACAAAATAGGCCACAAAGCTTCGGTCAAGATAAAAAAAAACAATACATTTTACTATGCTTCGATTGTCCATGCCACTATCGTTGAGATGCAGATGACAGCAGTCATACAGAGATATATATTTAGTGCAAAGGTCAGTGGCGAGGAAATACGTTTCTTACGAGGGACTCCTGGTTGAGAAGACTGAATGTCGTACACACTTATCAATTCGGAAACGTATCGCCTCTTTTACTAAGAAAAAAGGCGATGCGCTATACGGTCTGTAGTTGAAGCCAAAGCCAAGCCAAGAAACTTATAGCTGATGACTGACTGACACAATCTAATCTGCAAAGTTTGGCTCATCGTTGCAGATTGGCCTGCCTGCCGATATTTTATGCATTGTACTTTGGGAAATGTACGCTTGAGCAACATGACCTTATTTCACCATCTCCTTTTTACCATCGGGAGTCTAGACAGACTGCGGGCTACCACCCTTCCTCGTAGAAATTTGCGGTCTTCAACGTCATTTATTCTGCGCAGCACCGGCAAAGAGTGGAATTCTCTGCTGGCGTCTATATTCCCGAGTGATTTTAGCCCGGATCTATTTATGGTTTGATAGAATAAACATCTCCAGAAGATCTCCAGTAAACCCGCTCTATCTTATACTTCCTCTTAGCCCTCCAGCTCAAAGAGTTGCCAAGAGTGAAACATTGTAATAAAAAAAAGGTACGTACACTACACATTTACACTTACAACATATACAGAATTCATAGTATCGAAGCATGTAAAAAAGCCTCGGTGTCGTAGTGTGTAAGAACGTCGTCTCCCACCTGGGAGGCACTGGTTCGATCCCCGCCATGTTCCAATGTGTTTTCAAATTTTGTTTTCATATGTACGTTTAATCGACGCTTTTACGGTGAAGGAAAACATCATGAGGAAACCTGCACACACCTATAAAGAAATTCTTAGGTTATGTGTGAAGTCGACCAACCCGCACTTGGCCAGCGTGGTTGACTAAGGCCTAATCGCCCCTAATGTGGGGTAGGCTCGAGCCCCTCGGTGGGGACATTATATGAGCTGCTGATGATGAAGCATGTTAAGCGTTATGTCACAAAACTTGTGCATTAAATCAGTTGAATACATGCTTTGTTTTGTTTTGTTTGTTCTTTGTTAAATATATCACAAACCAGCTTCTATAAAGCTTACCTACCAGGAATATTGTATGTTCTAGTCGCATAATGTCGACTCAAGTTTAATTACACCGGCCATTACTGTCCACCACTCACATTACTGGTATAAATTATACAATTCACAGCAGTGACGCGCGTCATGCGTCATTTGACTGATAGTTTCAATACAGTCCAGCTGATTGCTCGGCCGGGCGGAAACGCCAAACGGTAATCTTGATTTAATACCCCGGCTCATCGCGGCTTGGCGTTTGCGTTGTGCATTATCGCTCCGCTAGTAATTAAGCAATGTCAAACGTTTGAAAGTCGCGATAGATCCGAAAATAGAATATAGAATAAACACTCGATTTTCTTAAAAAATATACGTAGATAGGTATGGCCACGCTCAGACCAAACAAATGGTCCAAATTATTCCATTACCATCATCTTATCAATACTCGTAGCTTTTATTTATTATAATGTTTATTTATTTTATTTAGTGGTTACTATAACTTATGTACTAATGCATACAAAAAAGTTTTAAAACAGTAAACAGGCTGAGTACTAAGTTATATATATCATTTACAACGCTTCCAGAATATTCGTGCGAAATGTTCGGAGGGATATTGATATTATTATATCAATGATGTGTTTGGAAAATATATAATAATGATGAGATTGATGTGGGATCCGTATAAAGGTCATATCACACTAATCAACTTGGAAATGGAACGTAACATTATCGATACGGTTACGTTCTCTTTCGGGGTTGGTAAATGTGCTTCAACCTTGAAGCTACCTTCATAGCTTACCTAGAGGCGAGATGAAGTCAATTTGGTGATTAAAACTTAATCGCCTTCCGCCAATAAATATAGCGATGAAAGAAATACCACACAATCATCCTTTGTCAATTTAAGAATCAATTTCAAACAAGCTTTACTTAAAATGTATCAAATATTAATTATACAAATACACAGTGTGATAAGTGATCGAATAAGGTCAATTCCAAAGCCAAATAAAAATACTAATAAAGCCTTATAGAGTTCCATCTCTAACAATCGCCCACATGAATCACGCTGGAACTGTAATTAAAAAGCATTTTCGAGCAGCGACAAAAACATTAATGTCTGACATAATAAAGTTGAAAGTCGCATTCTAATGAATGATATTGGCCCTCCTGCGGGATTACAAGTTAATCCTCTTGAAACGGATCTGGGGGCGGTAATAAAAATATTGCGTCATCGCCTACGCTGGACTTGCCACAGCTCAAAGCGTTTGAGAGTCCGTTTTGTCGTTTTTTACAGAATTATGGTAAGAAAGATTTTGGGAATTCAAGTCAAATCTATACTTTGCACTGTTTGTTTTGTGATAATTCTTCAATCTTTTATCTATTTACTATCAGAACACAATAATATTGTTAATACATTTTTTATAGCCATAGAATTTTATAACATGAAGGCAGTGAGGCAGGTTGAAAAAAATACCTATCGCTAACCAAACCGTGTACAAATATGTAAATGTAGTAATCATTAGAAGTAGATTACTTTAGTACCATGCCATATCAACGCCAACGCTTGTGCAGAAATAGTTGCCACCATTATGTATGAACGATTATTATGACATAGTACTAAAGTTTTAATTTACATCTGATGCTGACAGTGCTACCCTCGGGATCGAACCCTGCAACTCTGGAACGCATACCAGTAGGAACGAAACTAGAGATTACGAAGGCGATTGAACTAGACTGCTCACAATATGTCAATTGAGATTTGAGTAACGGTCCAACTTTTAACAATTGCTAATAAATTAAATTCTTCAAATTTTAAGTTCAGGAATATTAGGTTGGGGAAAAAGTCTTTTCGCATTATAGTATGTATAAACTTGTAATAAAATCTCTTTGGCTATACTATTTGTATCTGGCTGGTTTTGGTATCATTGAAAGTTTAAATTTTAAAAAACATAATTCCAAATTCAAATTAGGAAAATGTGTGATTTTCATTTGTTTTTCGTACCGCCAAGATGAGTGAATCTAATGAAGAAATTCGATACATTTTAAAATTTTACTACAAAAAAGGTAAAAATGCAACGCAAGCCGCGAAAAAAATTTGCGATGTTTATGGACCTAGTGCAGTGTCTGTGAGAGTAGCACAAATTTGGTTTAAGCGTTTCAATCCGGAAATTTTGATGTCAAAGATGCACGTAGCTCTGGTCGCCCTATTACAGATAAAATGGATGCCATTTTTGAAAAAGTGGAGCAAGATCGGCATGTTCGTAGTTACGACGTAGCTGAAGAACTAGGAATTGACCACAAAACAGTTTTGGCGCATTTGAAAAAAACTGGGTACACAAAAAAGCTCGACATTTGGGTACCTCACGAGCTCACTGAAAGAAACCTAATGAACCGTGTACTCATTTGTGATTCTTTATTACGACGTAATGAAACCGAACCATTTTTGAAGAAGCTGATAACTGGTGATGAAAAGTGGATCACGTACGACAAGAACGTGCGAAAAAGGTCGTGGTCAAAGGCCGATCAGGCTTCACAGACTGTGGCGAAACCCGGGTTAACTCGCACAAGGTGATGCTGTGTGTGTGGTGGGATTGGAAGGGCATTATTCATTATGAGCTGTTACCACCAGGCAGGACCATCGATTCTGAACTCTACTGCGAACAACTGATAAGATTAAAGCAAGAAGTTGAGAGAAAGCGGCCGGAATTAAACAACAGAAGGGGTGTGGTTTTTCATCATGATAACGCTAGACCTCACACATCTTTAGCCACTCAGCAAAAATTAAGAGAGTTTGGCTGGGAGGTGTTAATGCATCCGCCGTATAGTCCTGACCTTGCACCTTCAGATTTCCACCTGTTTCGGTCTCTTCAGAATTCTTTAGGCAGTGTCAGGTTAACATCACGAGAGGACTGCCAAGACCACTTGTCGCGGTATTTTGACCAGAAGTCCCAAAATTTCTATAGCAATGGGATCATGTCTCTACCTACAAGATGGCAAAAAGTTATCGAACAAAATGGACCTACATACTTTAGTTAAATGTAAATAAACTAGGTATATTAAAAAATGTTTTGAATTTTCTTAAAAAATGCGAAGAAACTTTTTCCCCAACCTATCATATAGGCGATAAAAATGTGTGGACATATCCAAATGTGCTCGATTCTCCATTGTAATCTAGTGAGATCTCAATATGTGTAAAATAAAAATTTTCTAATTGACAATATTGTAAGGAAAGATGTCTTAAATCACTTTTACACAATATATTTTTTTAATTCTAAACTTATTTATCTTTATTTTATTATATTATTTTTATTATGATTAATTATTAAGGACTTGACAATGTGAATTATGACTCTTTCCAAATCAATACTATGAAAACTGTAAAGGGAGGAAAAACTTGTTGAGTTTAACTTGTGACAAGTGTATGCCCAGCAGGCATACATTGCCGCCAGTTCACCGTCCGATAAAGTCGAGTGAATACGTACGTATGTCAGAAAGAAATATGCGTTTTTCTTTCAAAATGCCGTCCTGTTCAACTGTAACATGCAATAATTTAATTGCAGTGAATCAGTTATTTATCAAGTAGTGGAAACACTTTTCTAACGTAAGAACCGAAAACTTAGAGTTATATTTAAAATAACAATATATAAACAAATAAATAGTCCGACTTTTATTCATAATAACATAATCGCTTAAAATTATGCGTTACTATCTTACAAATTGTATTACATTACGGCTGTGCTTAACTTTCATTGCTTTGCAGTCCTTAAGACGCGCGTTATTAATAGTGTATATTACGGCATGCTCAACTAGAACCATGATAAGTAGTACGGCCGCAGATCACGACACTCGGTCTTCCTATGAACTCAGCGATTTGACCGATTTCCTTAAATTGATATATCTGTGAGAGCACCTCTACCTTACAGAAGAATGCCGGCAAATAACTACATTTTCGTTGTCTTATGACAGAAATATCTGTCTGTGAGTCGTTGCCAGAGCTCCACTGGGCAGAAGATAGGGCATAGATATAGAAACCAGTAGATAGGTAATGTGAAAGATACACTTATACTGGGGCCGCACCTGCGCCTATCGTCACGAAGCTTCGTGCTAGGACACGATACGCGCAGATGTGACCGGCCGTTATCGGCTATCGTCGCGAATATTCGGGTTGCTTGTGCGTTATCGGCTGGAATACGATACGTCACGGTTTTAGCGCGCTAACCTATCGCGTTGCGTGGTCAGACATGCGTTGTTCATTTCGGAGGTTGTTCTCCATTAGTTCAGACGCGTACGGGTGACTAAGTATACGATACGGCTGAGTTATTTTTTTTAATAAATGCATTACGTAATTATTAGCACACAATTTAGAAGAAAAGAAAGTGATTATCCATAGTTAAACGCAAAGAGGATAATAATACTACGCAATTTACACCTCTGGAAATGATTTCGGCCATCTTGGATTATTGCACGATAGTTCGTGCAAATAAAGAAATGCCACATGCTTTATCACGATAACTTTGCTAGGGCCGCACTTGCGTGTATCGTACGAAGTATCGCCACGCATTACTTCGAGACAATAGGTGCAGGTGCGGCCAAAGCATTAGACATTACACGTACATTAGAAAGAGATAGATAGACGAGACTATTTCACGTACACGCAGGCGGCCTAAGTCGGCCTATGAGTCACGTAAAAAAGACAGCGACTGTCAGACTGCAGTACTATTTTTCACGCTTACATATGTATTACTCACACACTGGTGCATTTTTTTTGTCTCGCCTTAGTCGATTCATTAGGAATCTATAAACTTAGGTAAAAATCTATGGGATAGGGTGAAGATAGGTAGCGCGGAATTGACATGTTAGTATCAAAATTTTATCTATAGGCGACGGTGACAGATTACCAACAGACGAACGAGTATGCTACTTGTTTGCCATTATTAAATGAGTGTTAACATTATATTTGTTTTTATCTACACTCATGTCATAATATTCGAATTACGTTATCAAAGGTGAACATAAAATGACATACTTTTTAATACAGATAATCAAAATTAAAATTAAAAAAAACAACCTGTAACATAATGACCATTATAACACCGGTTCGACTCATTATGATACAGTTATTTTTTTTTAAATACTCGGGAAGGCAAAGGGATCTAACCCATACAAAAAATTTGACTCCTAATAATTTGCAAAAAGCCACAACAAATAGTTTGTTGCCAGAAAAATAAAAAAATAATAATTTTACAGAAAGGGAACAAACAAACAAAGGTTAATTAGGATTTAAAATAATTAAATGGAAAATTGACGAGCCCCCTCATGTTATTGTTTTTAGTGTGTAATTATTCTATGGCTCGATTGGTCGCGTTTAGAAATCCCTCTTATTGGTTCGCTGCATAACGCGTCACGGCGGCGGGCGGGCGGGGCGCTTCTGATTAGACAGTTCTGGCGGAGCGCTTGGTGATTAGTAAAAAATAAACAAATCTGTGTTTCCAATACGGTGCGAACAAGCATATTCAAATAGAAAATGAGAAAAAAGCACTTGTTGTGGAAAACGTAATATTTGTCTTTTCTGTTGTTTTATTTGAATTTATGTATGAGTGTAGATAAAGTAGTGTATGCAACTGCATATAACACGGGTATTAAAACACTCGTTACTATTATGAAACTGGCTGCGCTCGTTTCATAAACTCACACTCGTGTTTTAATACCCTTCATTATATGACAGTTGCATAAACTACTATTAATTTATTCTATTTCGATTCTGTCAATATCTGTGGGAAACTGAAACGGTGTTCTTTTAATTTCAAAAATCCAATTCCCGGAACTGCAATTGAGCCCTTTGATATTCCAAATGATACCAGATTCCAGTAACCGAATATTATTTCAAACACTATCGATTGATGCTAATACGTACTGGCTATGATTGCAAAATGTACAGATTCTAGGGAACTGTGTTTGTAGTGCAAAAGGTAATTTTATCTCGGAAATTCATATTTTGGAATTGGAACGCTGTTGTATTACAAAATATTTACCTGACTACGTTAGAAAATAGTATTCGATTTTTAAATAACTATGGTGCCTAACATACAAACTGCTTAGTACCGTAGGCTATAGACTTTTTTGGCAAACTATTTTTTTCGTCGGAAAAGGTTTTGAAATATACCGAGGTACCCGAGGGGTGTAGTGTAGCTGCTACAAGTATAAGAGGGAATATTCCTCTGAAAACCTTTGTTTTTGTCGGGGAGTTCAGAGGCATTTACGCATCGTCCCTGCGGGGTGGTGACAACCACAGGGGTTATGTGGGACTCGAGGTAAAGGCGTTATCTCCATACCCACTAAACATCCTCCCCGGTCTGAACTCCAGTGCGCTATTACGGGACGGCTCGGGATCTGCGCACGTGAGCGCAAGCAGCCCACAGGGGCTACCGACTAACGCCAGCCCCTGTGGGCCGCTGGCCGACGCAGGCCTTATAGGCCGCCTTCCCACCGACGGCTGCTCGACCTGGCACGTTTTCCTGACGAGGACACAGGGAGCGGCCATCGTACCGCACCCGGGGGACTTCAGGCGCGGTCCCACGACCGTCTCAAACCCTGAAAAGAGCCGTCCGGAACTAGCCGTGGTGGGAAAACAAAAGCAACTCGACGATGGCATATGAATTCGAATGCCAAGGGGATACCCCTGAGATCAAAAGCTACAGACCCGCCGAGAAAGTTTCCCCACCACGTTACCAGGGTCCGCCACGAGGATGCTTTCGGACGTGGACCCCATCCTTCTGAAAACCTACGTATTCTACGCTTTTTTAAAATCACCACACATAGAGTAGGACTTTCCACAATAACTGCTTGCATCTTAAGCAGGATGATTGTGTCTCTTACTGGGGTTACTGGGGAAAAGTAAGAGCTACGGAAGGTAGGCATTTTCTCACAAAACATGGAAGACGAAGAAAGACAATGACAATGAAAGATGAAGAAAAATATTTAGCACAGAACAACTACAAACCAAAGTCGCCCAGTTGTAGAATGACTTTTTATTATGGTCACGACACACTGCGCTCACGAGCAGAGCTCTGGCCGGTTAATATTCTAACGCTTATTGCTCAGTGTCCTTATCGAGTTCATATTCAAGGTCCCGCGAAGTGCTTTTTCAACCAGCTACCCCGAAAGCACCTGCCTGAAACCTAGCATGTCGGAACGCCGAATTATCTATTGCGTTAAAATATTCGGCATCGCGTCGATTGTGCTGTGATAAATTAATCAACGCTTTTTCACAATGGCCAAGGAATAAAATTTAAATATATGCTACCTATGTTAATAATTTTTGTATTTTTTTTATAAAAAGCCAAGCCCAAAAAAAATGCTAACTAACACTTAAAAGCCAATGTGAACTTCGCTCCTAGACCTAATTTAACTAGTATGGACGATGTGACTCGTCTTGTACACCCAAGTACTAAATACACATCAATCACGGAGCCTCCCAAAATAGCTCCTAAAACAACTGCATAAGGTCGTCTTAAAGTCGAAAATGTATCGTTTCTTCGGTAACAATAAAAAGCCGAAAGTTGTTGTTGAAAGTAAAAAGTAAACAATATTGCTTTTGTGGTTTCGGGGGACGCATTAATATAAATTTCGTTGACACCCACGGATACACTTCCAGTCTATATTAGCTTATCTCACAAAACACGTACAATTTTAGATACCATTTCACGATTCAATTAGAGGAACATAATAAAAAACAGCCAAATGCGTGCTGCATATACATTATTTTAGATTCGCGTGGCCATGGCAACAATAAAAACTAGACGTGAACTAAAGTAAAGTTGTTAAGATGTTAATTAATTTTCCCCTTTATCTTTTTATTTGGTCACGGACAGCGATTTACTTTAAAATAATGTCCGATATATTATTTATTAGTAATCAGTCTCATGCCAGCTAGATAGCTTAAGTTAAATATCATTAAGAACCTCGGAATAACAAACTGTTTGTTGTTTGTTCAGTATTCTGAGTTAAGAACTTGCGTGATGGACCTATTATGTATATTTTCCTATGTTGGGCTTAAAGTTAAGAGTAGATAGATAAGTGAACTTATACTTAAAAATAAAGATAGGTACAATAACTGTTACGCTTTTAATTTAATAGGTAATCCTTTAACCTCCATATAGCATTTATTAGAATTTAGGCGGTAAAATTGGGGGTCTTGGATCGCACAGCTCGATTTATAGGTAAGTTAGATATCATTTTTAAGGTTCCGTACCTCAAAAGGAAAAAACGGAACCCTTATAGGATAACTTTGTTGTCCGTCTGTCTGTCTGTGTCCCTTTAAGCTGTGAAAATATCAAACTTCTAAGCCAAGCCAATCAAAAGATACAGCCGATTATGTCGATATTTTCAACAAATTTCCGACACTCGCAAAGGAATCAAAACCTACAGGATACTTCCTGTAAACTCAGAATCTTGAAATTTGGCATGAAGCATTGTTATATAATGCAAATATAGGAAAAATTACGAAAATCACATTTTTTTAGTTATATAATATAATAAAAATATTTTAATAAAATGAAACTTACTACCTTATTTCTCACGAACGAATAAAGGTATCACATTGAAATTTATACCAAATACCTAGATTTATTGTCCCTTTAAGCAGTGAAAAAATCAAATTTCTAAGTTAACGCGATCAAAAGATACAGCAGTTTATACCGAGGAACCCTCGGTGTGCGAGTCCGACTCGCACTTGGCCGGTTTTTTTAAATTAGAACTGTATTTTGCCTGCCTGCCTGGTTTCAAATGCTTGTCAATTAATCATTATACAATTTGTTTTTAACCCCCGACGCAAAAAGAGCAGTGTTATAAGTTTGACCTGTCTGTATGTCTGTGTATCTGTCTGTGGCACCGTAGCTCCTAAATGAATGGACCAATTTTGATGCGTTTTTTTTATTTAAAAGCTGACGTGATCGAAATGGTTGTTAGCCATAAATTTATGTCGGGGGTTAGATAAAATTTTCAATTTTGTAGTTTTGTTCAAAGTAGTCTTAAATTTTAAACAATTTATCTAGAAATCAAAGGCAGTAACAAAAAGCAAACTCCCGCAACCCGGCTTTATTTGCGTTTTTTCAAAATTTCTCAAACGCCTATCAGTGAGCGCCTGCGCTGGCGTGAGCGGCCAATCAATGAACTCTTGCGCAGGCGAGAGACCGTTCATCACAATAAGGGATATAAAATAATTCAAAATTCTTCCGTTACGAAGGGAGACTGTGTAGTTAATATTATAGAAACGTTATTAATCAAACTGACTTTTAATGACTTGACTAATTCAAGTTTAATAGCTAAGATTTCTAGGCATAAGATTTTGACAGATATCGCATACGAAATATGTCAGAATTCTACCCTTACCAAGGAAAACTGTCGAGTTTCTCCCGAGTTCTTGTCGTAAAAACATGTGTTGAGAGACTCCATTTTTAATAACCTCAATCAACCGTACAATTTGTTATTACTTTAGTTATATCTCCACTTGACATTGGCAAAATGCGTACGCTTAATGCGACGCGATGCCATTAATTAAGAATAGAATAGAATAGAAAACTGTCGGTAGTTATGTTATTGATTCCCGTCATAAGACGGGTAAACGACGAGTAACGGAAGGTTTTGCCAAGATCAGAATTCTAATTGCTCGATAGGACACAACCATAACTCGTCATTAATTGTTCAGTAGCGTCACCAACCACTTGTGACATTCTCTATTATCTGGTCCCATTTTATTCGAAAGGAATATGTAATGTGCTAAAAATCACTAATGAAACATTAGGGATGTTTAAGTAACTTATCTATCAACATTTTTGCATAATAGGCATAAGGTTTTGACAGATTATCCTGTACAAAATATGTCAAAATACTACCGTTACCAAGGGAAACTGTGGGTAGTTATGTTATTGAAACCAGTTATACGAAGTCGGTCTTTAAACTTTAAATTGTTTTGTCACAGCACGGTACAACCAAATTTAATTTAATTTAATAAAATTAATAAATGACTTTTATACTAAGCATCTTCAGATTTTAAGATTACATTATTACAATCTGTATGGACAATTGCGGAGCATACATGAAAAATTTTCGTATAAACAAAGGTGTGATTAATTTTAAAAGATTAAATTTTTGTATGTTACCTACTATTTGGAGCACTCTGTATGTAGGTATGTAAAAAAAATTACGAGTTTTCATTGAAAAAGATCCTATACGGAAAAAAAGTTCTATAATTCCTTTTCTTGTTAAATTACTTCTAAAAGTCGTTATAGCCAAGAAGTAAGATAATATAGGTATCTAATTAGTAAGTCCGCCAAACTACAGACAGATGTGACGATCACGCTTTCTCTCGGGCACCATAAATTATTATTACATTCTAAGCAACGCAGACACTCCGTCCATGTTTTAATTTTAATGAGAGCCCGTTGAAACGTTATGTTTTCAAGTGGAAACTTAATCTTTTCGTTATTATTCTCCGTACAACATCACAATACTGGTTAATTAGTATAAATAACTGCTATGCCAGACACGCAAACAGAAGCTGCTAATGAAGGATGCCTCGCGATATTGCACCGTATCGTTCTCTCATTAAGGCGTACGGACGTTGCCAAAAACAGGCTCAATAACAGTCTGGCAAACAGTACAAATGATGCGTTAGTGACAAAACGACGTAGTGCTGTCCCACTCGGTCCCTAAGCGCAGAAGTAGAGACGGCTGAAGGTTGACGGAAACAAGACAGGTTATTATCTCCCAACGAGCCAAAAGACGTCAGGAATGCTTCTGATATTTTCCACACGTTCGCGGGTATTCACTGGAGACTAGAAACGAAAATTAGTTACTGAACATTCCTTGTTTTTGTGCGTGATTTTCTTTGTTAAGAAATAACAAACGCCACCTTTGAAATTGAACTACGCGGTTTGAATAGCAAGAGGGGTACATATCCACTCATTTCTCGACTATTAAGACAACACGCTCCGCGGTTGGTTAGTGCCAGAAATCTATTTCCAACGTAAGCCATCTTATTGAGATAATTTAATAGACGTGATACGGCATACATGCTTATAAGATAGAGATATTTCTAACTTAATTGAACGAGCTACATGATAATGACAAATACCTACGTGAGCATAACAGAAAATGAGTCATGTTACTATTTTTGCGTAGTGTTATATACATCGCCAAATGACTAGTATATACGGAAATCCGAGTGTAAGGTCTCGTACGTGTCTGCTAATAAAACCATTTCCTTATAAGTTAATCAGCTTTATTTTCCAAACCAGAGTTAATGTCATATTTTCAAAGGTCTGTTAGTATTATCAAGTTTTAGTCCATATGCGTATTTGCCTCGCAAGGAGGCTGAACGCCAAGACTTTCAATTTTTTTCAATAATTTTACTGTACATACAAAAAGTACACTGCATATATTTATGTTACACATACATGCATACAATGACGTTCATAGTACTAAAAGGGGGTCAGCGGAGCTTTAGGCAACGTTTGGATACTCATAAAGCCACATCTGGCATTATAGGCCATGTTGGTCGCCAGCCTGGTGCCTACATAAAAGAGGTATCACACCAAAAGAGTTACAAACCTTGAACCAATAAATGAAAGCCAACCAGGACGTATGTATTATTCTACATCATCTCAGGAGTTGGGTATTTTGTTAAAGCTATCTTAACTATGAAAGTAACTCTGTCTGTATGTTACGCTTTCATTCTTAACACTGTTATAAATGTTTTCTGTTCTATTTTAACACCGGAACCAATTTTGATGAAATTTAGTACAAAAAAGACTAGACCTTGAGATAGGACATGGCTACCTTTTGTTATAAAAAGGGCAAGAGGGGGTTCAAATAAGGAATGAAAGTGTGTATAAAACCATGAAATTATATTTTTATTTCACCAAAAAAATAAAAATGCTTGTAACTTATCGACGTGGTCTTAAGCTAGTATAAAATAATACTACTTACTCAAAACTGTACAATTTTCATCACAGCACCATAATACATAGTCTATATAAATTCTTGTAGTCAGCCAACGAGCACGTCTATAGACGGCAATCCTGTAAAGGACGTGGGGCGAGAGGGGTGAGGTGCGCCTTCGAACTGCCATACACTCGTTTGGTAGATGCTAGTCCACTGTATGTCTACAGCATTCAATCTAGACAAAAGCGACATTTTTCTCAACTTCAAAGGCGTCGAACCACTGTAATGTTTTTACGCTGTGACCGTACTATAAAATGTCTAATTCTAATGTTGACATAAATGCGTCATCTAATCTATCTTCAACTGTAAGCGCGGTCCCTCGTCGCAAATTTTGGGCAGCCTGTTGTATCAACTTTTGTATTCTTTCGGTTAATTTTTTTGGGATTAATTTGTCTGCGTATTCAAATTGCAAATTGTGAGATAAAAGGATGACCTTTTTACATTTTTGCTACGCCACGGAACTCGAATATTTGCATGAGAGGTTTTACACTTGGGTACGAACGTTGACACAGTAGAGAAATATTTTAATTAAACACCTGATATGAGTCCAAGGGAAATTTGAGTGTTACAAATGATAATAAATTTATTCCGGGAATGTACTTTGGTGTTAATAATTATTTACTACTTATTGAAAAAAAAATCGCTTTTGGGATTACTTTATTGGCTAATAAGAATAAAACCAAATTATACAAACAAATGAAGTACGAGTATAGGATTTTTCATGTTTCTAATTAGTTATTATACGAATCATAACAAGTATCAAACAAAGAATTGCTTGTCATGGGGACAATTTTCAAGTCTGTCGCATTTCATAAGAAAGAATATTTATTTCATCACATTAAGGTTGATTTACAATATCAGTTTTAGCAAAATAATCTTCCAATTCAAGCAGAGTTAGGAGATTACGTTCTTATTTAAAAACACATTAAATTTTAAGTTGTAAAAATTGCTAACTATTAAATTTTTCTGTTAAGAAAACAAGTAAATTCTTTATTCTATAATGTGAAAAAATTTAAGTGCATTTTAGAGCTTTTTTTATGTTACGAGATGGAAAACAACTCAGCCCAGCTGGTGTTAAGTGGTTACCGTCGCCTATAGACACATGCAAGTGCGTTGCCATCCTGGGGACTAAGATTATATGCCTTCCATGCCCAGTTACACTGGCTACCTTTCCCTTCAATCCGAAACACAGCGAACTGTTTCGCGGCAGAAATAAGAAAGGCGGTGGTACCTACCCAGACGACCCTACATATGGGTCTACTACCTTACTAGGTTTTGTGGCTTGGGTAAATGTATTAAAAACTTTAATCGTATTATATGCATTTTTGTCTTCAGTAAAAAGATATGATTTTTGTAATGCACTAATATACAAAGAATTTCTAGACGCAAACAAAAGAGCAATGCTACGATACAGCCAACTGATAACATTTTGTAACGGTGCAGAAATATTCCGCTGCAAGCCGAGTATATTTTTGCTGACTGTACTCCTCAGGAAGTTCAGATTCGCACGGCATCAAGATTGCGATCGGGGCGAGCAACACGTAGAGGTTGATACAAGGCGACATTTACCTAACTTACGGCATTTTCTTACCGATTCAATATCCTTTTTCTATTTTGTTCGTCTGAACTATAAATGTCTTGTAGTTCATTTTCGCTATGTTCCTGCGGCGCCTTCGATATTCTGCGAATAATTTGTTCTCGGTATGAAGGAGGGTAAAGGCCGTGATATGTTTTCAATTTATTATCATGCAAGCACGTTTTGAATATTTTTTTCACTAAAATTGTATTTTTAGTTTTTGTTTTTATTTATTTCCTAAAGCAACTGTTATTAGTGGTAGCACTTTATTATTATTGTCTTTGAATAATTTAATTTTAAAATTAAAATACTATTTCTTTTCATAGTTGATTGAATTTAAGTAAAATATTACCGTCATTGTAGTGGAGTGGTCAGTAACGCTGCCTGTTAGTCTGATATTTGTTCACGAGTCATGGTTGTTTATATATTTATTTAAGTTTATATATGAAATAATAATAATATAATAATAATAATATATTTCCACGCTCACACCAATTATCTAGCCCAAAGTAAGTATCATTAAGAACTTGTGTTACGGATACTAGATTACGGATATTTTTAATATACATAATATTTTTAGATATTTTTATAAATAAACTCAAATAAATATATAAACAACCATGACTCGTCAACAAATACTCCTGTTCATCACACAAATATTTCTCGCTACCAGGACTCGAACCCGGACCGCTTGATGTGTAGGCAGCTATACTAACCACTCCACCAAGACGGCGTCTTGAGAAAAAAGGAAATATCTAGATTACTATGTATATTTGTCCGTTATCTAGTATCCGTAGCACAAGTTCTTAATGAGACTTAATTTGGGCTAGATAATTGGTGTGTGGAAATATATTATTATTATAATAGTCCACTTATTTCGTCATCAGCTGGTGTGAAAGATAAAACGAAAATCTAAGTTGTTTAAACTATTACATTCTATATTCGGCAGACAAATCAGTAAGATTTATGGTCTTCATCTCAGCCAATAAGGCCACTATCGGCCTTAATCATTACTTAATTGGCTATGTAAGGGTTTGTGAATGTGTGATGACTCCTTGTCGAGTGACTTGTGACTTCACTTACGAAGAAAGCGTTGCAATAAAATGGCGAACTACGTTGTTTCAAAAGCGAATGCGTATATTTCTAATAATGAGTACAAGGTTTACGGATAAAGGGGTAGGGGTACAATGTGACCAGTACTAGATTCGTGGACCAGTACGATTGCGCGACGTCATATTACGATCTACAAAACGACGCTGATTGGGCACGACGATCTTGTAGTGCGCCTCATCACCGATGGAAGGAGTAACTGGTTCATGTTCGTATAGGTCCGAACAGGCTATCTTATAATAATGCTGCTAACAATATTACTATGGTATTACGTTGATAAGATGGTCGTAGGTAGCCCTACCAAATAAAACAAAAATTGTACTCCCCTGGGACCGAACCCGGATTCTTATTCCTGTGGGCTACCAGACCAGAGGCGATTAAATAGCAAAAACCAAAACAAAAAAGTAATACAAGTGCAACATCTAAAACAATTTCGGTATCATCCGAATCAGACAGAGGGGAGCAAGCCCTCCATGTTCCCGTACATTTTTCCCCTCTCTATGAAGAAGTCATAAATCATCGGGATGTAAATCTGTACTTCGCAGCAGCGGATGAGTGACGCGCCATTATCGCCCAACGGCGAACCGCAGCCTAAAACTTCAAATAAGTTTCCCGCCCGATCTTTTTATTCCGAGATCGCTAGTAACATTGTTATTCAATTTAAATTTCGAAAGTTGCAATGTTGCACTCGTAATGGCCAGTTTTATGGCGCATTTGGGACTTTTTGCGCAGTTTACGACTGACACTATTGAAAAATCGGAGGTTAGTTTCATTGTTGTGTGGCCCCGTTAATTCGCGAACTATTGTAGTTTTAATGACGAAAAGTTTGAAGCGTTCTCAAAACAATACGAAGAGATCCGCCATAGTTTTTAGTGCGTATTCCCAAGATTTATACACCTTGTTCCTGAAGACATACATTCAAATTGCCTGTTATTCAGACCAGGAAAATGGTTATTTTTCTTTATTGACACATTAACATTTACCTATATTACTTAATTTTTATACCTATACATATATTTATATAACCCTATATAACTTCTCACGGCGCGCATACATATTTTATAAATTGTAAGTGAGTAAGATAATCGTCTTAATCCTATATTGACAACTTCCAATTTATTACATTGATATTATAACAATAAATAATATCGAAAACTCATATGTAACTAATTTATCTATTATCGTTGTTAACAGCCAACCAGACCACCTTTTTATTATTTGTAATTTTATATTATTTTTGTGACTTTATTTGTATGACTTATTACCTATATAATAAATGTTTTACTGTTGATTGTCAGTTGAAATAGTTATTTGTTACACAAGTGAGCAAAGTTAGTTTTTGCTGCGAGTGCCAATATTAAATCACGAACGAGCGAAGTCGTCTAAAATTGATTCTTATATAGACTACTGAGCGCAGTGAGTGATTTAAAGGCATGAGACAAAAAAATTTGCTCTCGTGTGAAACATACAACTTTTCACCTCTCCAGCGAGAAATTGTTGTAGGTGAGAAAAAAACATGTATTAAAATACATGTTTACTATCTTAAAAATAGCCATTGAAAATTAAAAGTAAGGTAAGCATTATTAAAATAATGTAAGTATATTGAACGTTACAGTTCAAAGTTCGCAGCAAAAAGCGTTTTTCCTTCGAGGTTTTACGAAGCAAAAGAGGTATTTTGGTGCTGGAGAGGTGAAAATTAATTTGTTTGAATGCAGTTGTTGTTATTATTCTACCTATATGAACGTGTTTGGTAATTTATAGAATAATATGTAAAGGTAAGTGTAGGTACTGTCTGTGTTTTTATTTAAAAAAAAAGGTTACCTGTCTTCATTTCGTATCGCTGTGATTTTAAAAGTTAAACTCATACTTAAAAGCTAAAGTAAACTTTTCTATCAAAGATAACACTGAACGAAATAGTTTATTATAACACTTTAACGTGAAAGTTTTTAGTATGGCAATAAGAGTTTTTCCAAAGAACTAGAAAGTGTTTGTCGAAAGACCTAAAGTCAGTCGCAACAAGAGTGGTTTTCGCGACACAATTGTTGACTCCGTCCTGCTGTCGATTGTACCTTGACTTGCGAAGGCAAGATTAAATCTAAGTCCTCTTTCTATTCTGATCGAAAGTTCTCGCATCCCAAAGGATATTTCGGATTCAGAATGCACTGCGCAGAGTTTATATTCCGATTCAGTGCAGGTGAATTCTGGAAAAAACAGCTAGATTTTCTCCATGCTCAAATTGCCTACTCATGTTTGAGTTTAAAGTTCACCTTTAATACAGTTAAAGTAAGAAGACTAAATAAAGACAGCATAAAAGGTTAGCTTTTCTGTTGGTATTATCAAATAAATGGGGTACAAAATATTATAATATTATTATCATCTATTAAATTAACGGCACAAAGTCCTTTTGGAAATTCTATTTATAAAAATCATTTTTTTTTAGGTCAGTCCCAAATACAAGTGACAAAGTTCATTCCAAATATTGAGTTGGCACAGACCTCCAGAAAAAAATAGATTTTTATAAACAGAATTTTTATTTCTCCGTTTTTAGTTTTGAAGACGTTTTTTTTTATTTAAATATAGTTTATTTCTTGCTTTTTAGTGTTTTAAGTATATAAATTTTCAGTAAACTATCTCGAGATCTTTTAGACACAAGTGATACGATTGCGATATCATCGATGTCAATCAAATAGGCATTATTAGGGATAACTCAATAACTACTCGTCAGTTGTCGATTAAGTTTAAATGGGACCAAATGACAAGCACTAGCTTCCAAAGGTCGAAAAAAATTTCTATTTAAATCAGTGCACCCTGTAAGAGTTATGAGGTAACAAATATTTAAAAAAAATAATAGATATAGTCAAATTGATAACCTCCTCCTTTGTGTAGTCGGTTGCAAAAAGTACAAGCCATTCATTATACTGGTTTGGCAAACAACGGAAAAGATATTATATGCGAGCAAAAAGATCCTTCAGCTTCTTAATTTTCCTTAAGCACGCGGTTACTAATCATAATAACAAATGCTGCCATATTTTTGCTATCACGGGAGCACTAGATAGATATGTGACATTATTAAAACGAAAACCAATTTTTCATTCGTAGAATCCGCAGCACTATATCAACATTTATCTTGTAAAATAATGGAATGTCAGCCGGATACGGGGCCGATTTTTGTTTGGAGAAAACTGTTATACTTACGTAATAAGCTAACACGTCCTCCGTTGCTTGGGGCGCATCCATCACACACTCTGAGCCTCTCTGATTCCTGCCGTCCGTTAGACTGATAACCTCGCGGATTTCTGTGCTCCCGGTGTTTAAGAGACAAAACTGTACACGTTTTATAGAGTTGTTCACGAAGCTTAAAAAAGCGAAATAGAAATTTAAATTTTACACAAACGAATGGCTATTTATACATTAGTATAAAAACAGAAGTTATTTTAAGGAATATACTTTTTTGCATTGGCGGGACAAACTTTACATTCATCTCAGCTCATTGTATGTGACCAGTAGGCCTATTCGCTAACTATTTTTGACAATTGAAAGTGATCATCACTGAGTGAATTACATCCATTGGTGTTTTACCCGACACGCTATTATGGCACTTGTCGTGTAAAAACAGCAATGGATATGTAATTCACTCAGTGATAATCACTTTCATCTGTCAAAAAAGTTTGCGAATAGCCCCCCCAGAGATAGATGGGAGCTTTAAGGTCCTAACACATGGATCAGCTCAAAACCGTATCACTTCTTTTTTACTATGAAAAAACCGCGTTCAAAACTAAAAACGGAGAAATAAAATTTTGTTTGTAAAAATCAAAAATTTTTTTGGAGTCAGTCCCAAATACAGTGACTACGTCTATTCCAAATATTAAGGTCGGCACTGACCTCAAAAAAACACTTAGATTTTTATAAACATAATTTTTATTTCTGCGTTTTTAGTTTTGAAGGCGGTTTTTTTTTATTTAAAAATAATTTATTTTTTGCTTTTTAGTGTTTTAAGTATACAGGGTGTAAAAGACATGAACAGTCAAACGAGAACCATGTATTCTGCTCACCATCATAACACTTTTTTTCCTTTAGACTATACCTGGGAAATTGAAGTTACGATTTTATCGAAGGTCAAAGTCATAATTTTTTTTTTTAATTTTTTTATGAAAACGTATTCTATACGTTATTTTTTAATTATTGTCCAAAGAAACATTTTAATTTTTTTTAGTATTTCATAACAAAAAATGGCTTCAAAACGTTAGCGTTCAATGTAGCTCACTCGATGCGCACGGACACTAACGAACGGGGCCGCCGTCTGGCAAAATCATCGCGGTTTTGCGAGTTGCGTGCGAGTTGAGCCCTTTACATTGCGCGGTACAATTTGCAATTTTTTTTAACACCAAAAAATAAAAATCATTTCCTAGCAATATTTTTATTGAAATATGTCTTATTTTGATGTATAGAATACATGGTTCTCGTTTGACTGTTCATATTTTTTACACCCAGTATAATTTTTCAGGAAAGTATCTCGAGATCTTTTAGACATACAAGTGATAAGGTTACGATATCATCGATGTCAATTAAATAGGCATTATTAAAGATACCAAAAAAACTACTCATCAGAAGTCGATCAAAAAATGGGACCACATGACAAGCACCAGCTTCCATAGCTTGAAAGAATCTTCAATCTTCAAAATCGGTACACCCAAAAAGAGTTATGAGGTAACAAACATAAAAAATACAGTCGAATTGAGAACCTCCTCCTTTTTTGAAGTCGGTTAAAAAAGAGGCGTTCCATTTTCAAGCTGATAAGTGTGCCACGACCTTTACACTGATAAAGCCATAGTACCCCAAAAGGTAACAAACATTCCATAAACCAAAAAAAAAATTACGACATGTTACGCTTTAATCATCGCAGCAGTCCCGTTATTTATAGAATAATAGAAATAAACTAAAAACAGAAGATTATTGTACACCTACCCACTTTACATTTGAAGTTTAAGCTTCACTGTATTCAAAAGTCTAAAAACAATTTCCTAAAGTTAGACCGTAAAATGACGTACTCGAGAATATTTTTTCCTATTGAAGTTGTAATAAATAATCATATTTATGATTGTACTAGAAACGTATTAGTCCTTTTTTCTTATTTTTTCTTTCTTGCCTCATTGTTCTGGTTAACAACATCGGATTTAGAAGGCTTTTTGTTTCCAAGAAGTCTTCTTTATACAAACAATTACTTTTATTAAGTGTCTTGTGGCAAAGAAATTATAGCTTAGAATTTCTAAACAACTGTTGTTTCTTTTGTCCACAGGTAAGATAAAACACAACTTGGGTATTATTTCTGAATAATATCGACATCTACAGAAAGCAACAAGGTAAGTTTCTACAAAAAAATTCACTGTGGATTTTTTTTCTTTATTATTTGAATTGGAGTCAACAAACATGTTGTTTAAATTTCTCGAATGTGCAGCAGAATATCTTAAACGGCATTTTATTCGCTTTTTCAATGTGTAAAATTTTTGTTATGAAAAGTAATTACTGTACCTAATTTGACAAAATCATGCTTAAATTTCAACCAAAATACAATCTTTAATATCAACCAAGGTCCTGAATATCCAAGAAGCTTATTGTTGGTGTGAATATCAAATTTAATGACAGTAAATAGCACTAACAACATTTTTATAAAAGGTAAATATAAGATATGCACACTTTGATATTTTTTTCTTCTAGTAATGTGTCATGTTGAAGTTTGTTATGAACTGTATTTGTTTTCATGTACGTTTAGTTTTGAAGTTGCACAGTCAAAAGTATACAGCATAATCAATGATCTAAATTTAAACTAAATTAATACAGAGAAAAAACTTTATTTACCTACTTGATACATTGCAGAATTGATTTATTGATGCCAATGAATTTAAAAAAAAAACTATGTCTGCTAAGACTTTTCCTTCAATCATGCTAAGTTTCTAGTTACAATTAAAATGTGTTTTATGCAGTTTAAATTTCATGTTATTTTTGGTCATCTTTGCTCGCGCCCTTGGTATAAGTATATTATTATTATCTATCTATATATGAGCTATATATATATATAAAAATGAATTGCTGTTCGTAAGTCTCGCTAAAACTCGAGAACGGCTGAACGGATTTATCTTATCTTGGTCTTGAAATGTTTGTCGTAGTCCAGGGAAGGTTTAAAAGGTGAGAAAATATGGAAAAATTGCGAGAAAGATAGTAAAAATAACAATTTCATTTTCCCATATAAACTGTTCTGCCTACTTTCCTGTCAAACATTTGACGTTCCGCCATTTTAGCGAAGGAAGAGTTTTAATGTCGTTAGGATAGGTGCAAAGACGTTTAGTACTCCGTGAATAGGTAATACGAAGTACACCGGGTCATCTAGTTATTGATATTATTATATGGACTTTTCGACAATGTCCTTAAACTCTTAAATAATTATACCAAATACCATCAAGAATATTTTACTGCCAAGAAATCGTTCAGTGCCAACTTAAGTCCACAACGTCTGCACCTAAACTTTTTAACTCATTCAAGTGAAAAATTTAGAAATTTTCTTAACTAGCACCGTTCAAAGTTACCAAATATAACTTAATCACGTTGTTCGTGGTCGTAGCTAAATCTATTTCGTTAACAGACTTTACCTCCTGTACCTAAACGAGTTACAATTAACTTGGTTCTACATAAAATTGTTAAGTCCAACTTAAACGTCTCTGTGATAATAACTTTAGCGTCCTTGTGGTGGTATTTTTTTAAATTGGGTTTTTAATTTACAGCTGTTTTTAAAGTTGGGTGATAAATGCATTTCCGCTTCTTTGCACGAGCGGACTGTTATTCAGGTGCTTTTCGTTCTAGGTCAGTCGCTCATTAGTTTTAAAAAAAATATTTGATTTACGTTTGAGAAAGAATATTAATTTAATCTTGGCAAATTAACGTGGTGCCACTTTTTTAAAAATTTGGACGTTACGCAAAGAAATATTCAAATTAAAGACATTTTTAAATAAAAACGTTATTTAAAAAGTTACTTTTACTTTCTTATGTGTTACTGAGAAGCTTTTGGCACTCATCTCACATAATGGTAAGTGCTGATAACACGATAATGCTACAAGCAATTATTGTTATAATGGCATATTAAGATAAGGCGGTAGCTACCTAGACGGGCTTCAAACAAGCCCTATAATCAATCAAACAGAGCACAAAGAGGATCTAACCCGGGACCTCTGTGTATAATTACTGACCACGCCGTCGTGGTGGAGTGGGCAGTAACGCTGCCTACACACCGGGTGGTCCGGGTTCCAGTCCTGGTAGTGGCAAATGTTAGTGTAATGAACACGATCATTTGTTCATGAATCGTGGTATTTAAGTTAATTTATAATACAAAATATCTAGATTATTACGTATGTTTGTCCGTTATCTAGCATCCATAACACAAGTTCTTACAGATACTTAATTTGGGCTAGATAATTGGTGTTAGCGTAGAAATATATTATATTATTAGGGGATTAAGTATGAAATTGCCGTTTTGTATGGAGAATTTAACGAAAATTAATTTTTCATACATTTATATTTGCGATTTTTTAAGGAACCACAAATCTAAATTTTGTGTAATTTTTTGGATATATTTAGACAACATTAAGCTATAGGATACTTAGAGAAAAAAATTGAGAACTGATACCTGTGAAAAAATATTGATATTTTTAAAACGGAGACGGACACCTCTTAGGGCGAGCTGTTTTTGAAGATGTATTTCTAGTTATAGATAAATATAAGTCCTTGTAATGAAGTTTAAAATAAAAATAATAATAATGGACATAGCTATTGTATTAAAGGAATTATACACTAATGAATAATGAGGAAAAAAACGGCAATTTCATACTTTAACCCCTATTATTATTATTAATTCCAGTGGGCATTCCACTAGACTACAGAGGCGGTTTACTTAGATGACAGAATATTAAATGACAATATTTACACCCAAATAGGTCAAGAATTGAGTTTCTCACGAGTTCTTGTTGTAAAAACACGTGTTGAGAGACTCCATTTTAAACCCGAATTTACCGTACAATTTTTGTTACTTTAGTTACATTTTCACTTGACTTTGGCAAAAAATTAAGAATAGATACTATATATCATAGAATAGAATAGAATATGTTAAGAATTTTTATTTTATTGTATAATCCTTTTTACCCGACTACGGCGAAGCTAAAAGGAAGGGTAAATCCATTTTTTATCTTTGATGCTTTGAGGTCTGTGATTCAGTAGATATCTTTACAAGTTCGGCACTAAAAGTCTGTAAGTAGTCACAATACCTTAATTTTTCACATACTTTCCGAGATCTGGCTGGTGGTCTGTGAAGACTGAGCGACCATACTTTAAGGGCTGTAGTTTTAAATATATTTAGCTTATTTTTATTTAGATTTGACGTACACATGCTGTAAGTCTACTACTAACTCCATCGTAATTTATTTTACTAAATACCAGTGTGGTACCTCAGTTCACACGCACACTGATGATTTTAGCTGTCTATAAGTCTATACATGTATGTATGTGTGTTTGTATTTACGAATGTTCCACCCTAGCGCCTATTCATCTGATTTTGATGAATGAGGTGTCAATTAATTCGTTATTATAATTCGAGCAACAAAGGCTACATTTTAACCTCAGATCTCAAGATCATATAAGTAAATATCATACATATTCAAGTTGGCGACACCGGTTCGGGTATAATTTGACAGCCATTACATATGTCCTTTACTTATATATGATCTAAGATTTTAACCGTCTTTAACAAAAGGAAGTTTGAAGTTCTTTGAAGTTTGTCAACAAAATCTTGTTGTGGTTGCTTAGCAATGTGAAATGGCCAAAAATTTAACTACGACTATCATGTGAAAATGATGTTTGATTGTCGATTTCTATTAAAATCGAGTGCCCTTTAGTAAATTCAGTAGTCAGGTTTGCTTGTTCATTATTAAGCTACAAGTATACATAGTAATAACAAAACGTCTAGCCAATAATGTTGTAAATAGTGCACGTTTGGGACATTGCGTCCTAGGAGAGACTTAGTAATTAATTACGGTAATAACTACAACACTCATAGATCGGTATATGTGTTGTAATTAATACCATAATTTGCCGGATAATCATATCTGGCCCAAACTAATTAGGTGCCATTAAGAACTTGTACTATTCAATAAACATAATAATTTAGATGTTTCTATAAATACCTACACTGAAATAAATATATTCTATACATCAATGACTCGTGAACAAATGCTCGTCTTTATAACACATAAACATTTGTCTCCAACCCAATTAATGATTCCTGCCCACTCCACCATGACGGCAAAAACTCTATCAAATGTTAATACCAGAGTATACCTATGTATCTTAATCTTCTGTCTAAAAATGCTAGAAAAATGATGTAGGTTCAATTAAATATACATTCGTAGAAACATACTTGAGAATGAAATTCAGAATTTTACTGACTCATCCATAATTTTTTGAGAAGGTTATCAGTCAATGTATTTTGTGGGTTAACTTACCTATATCATAAATTTCGCTACATAGGGTGACGGGTTTCCGAATGATCAATTTTCTTTTTTTAATAATTCATTTACTTAACAACATTTTGCTTTTCAAACGCCGCAACCTTGCTTTCTTTCGCGAAGTTATTTTAATTGGAAATTACGTAGACTTATTTTGCTTGTATAGGTTGTATTAAAGGTCGAATTCCCGTAAACTTAAGCAAAGTATCTTGCTTAAGGGATAGTACTCACTAGCAATCAATTTTTGAATTTTTGCAATCATTTGCTTTTACGAAATTTTTAGTGATATATGGCTAGCAAACAAACATACCAACACAAGCATCATCGTCAGAAACAAAATGCTACTAAAACACATCTTATAAATATAATTCCCGTGTTACGATTTTTGTCCGGGATGAACTCCAAAACTAACAATTGTTGAAGAAGTAAAAAAAAACAATCCGATTTAAACTTTTTTTTTACATGTGTGTGTTGTTCCAACTTGACAGATAGGATAGTTTTTATCTTGACAAGTGTTATAGGACAGTAGTATGAAATTTCCACAGCAACGGGTGGCCGCGACAGCTAATACTGACATAAAGTCGTGACTCGCTCCCATAGAGGTTAGCAGAGATCAGTTCGTTCTACTTGCTATGACTTTACGTATTTATTTTGCTTTATCTACTCTCATCACAGTGCTTCTACATGCTCGGCGAATGCCAGTACTTTTCTTCTACTTCAATCGGGCAGTCTCCGCAAATCCACGATTATTGCTTACCTTATCTTGGACATATCATTTGCAGGAGCTTAGTCGAAAGCTATTCGCTTCAGCGGGATATCTCAGAAGACTTCGTAACTTTCTTCCAACCACTACCAAAATTGCGCTTGCTAAGTCCCTAGTTCTTCCGATCCTTGATTATGCTGACTGCAGTTTCCTTAATCTAACCGAAGAGCAACTAAATAAACTTGAGCGACTTCAAAATTTTTGCATACGGTTTATATTTGGTTTACGAAAATATGACCACGTTTCAGAATTTCGTCATAAGCTCAAGTGGTTGCCAATTCGCCTTCGCCGGAATGCCCATATTCTCTCCCTCCTTTATGCCATCCTATTTCACCCCAACACTCCTCTTTATCTAAAGGAACGTTTTAAGTTTCTCCACAATACTCACTCACGAGTATTAAGATCATCAGAGAATTTGAGGCTAGAGACTCCGGTACATTTATCAAAATTCTATAACAATTCTTTTACTGTTCAAGCTGTTTTGTTGTGGAATGCTTTACCTGCAAATATAAGGAAAGCTCAAACTCAAGGAACTTTTAAGAAACAAGTAGAGGCTCATTATTTGTCACTATAATCATCCATTAGTATCTATAGTATATGACAGTATATATTTTATTTTATTACAGTATATATTTTATATATTGTATGTATGTGTATTTAAGTATGTATATTTAAGTATTTATATTTATGTAATTATTATTTGGTATTTATAATTAGTATGTAATAAGTAGATTTACGTCGCCATCTTCCCTCATAGTTACTTTTTACTTTGCAATCCTGTCCATCCTAAGGTTACCTGGAAGAGATCGCTTTTAGCGATAAGGTCGCCCTTTGTACAACTATTTTTATATATTAATATACTATTGTTAATCTGGTTGATGTATGTACAATAAAGTCATATTCTATTCTATTCTATTCTATTGCGCTTGTTTTGCGTCGGTGAGTATGGGGCTAGTTCACTCCAGCCATCCTAATTCCTCCAGAAAGTCACCCAGCGCCTTAACGTCATCCCGAAGATCCCAGGTATTTTGCCCGGTACCAGGCCACTCCACTGAATTCCAACAGAACGTGAGCGGCTGTTTCTTCTGTCACCATGCAGGCTCTGCGTAGTGGACTGTCCGTGATACCTAGATTAAAAAGGTGTCTGTTAAAGTTGCTATATCCAGTCAAGGCCCCCGTAATTAGTCGGAGTCTAGATCTACTATTATCCCCAGTGCTCTCTCAAAAGATTTCGTGACCAGAACTCTAATGAGTACCATTCCTTACTTTTACAATAGCAGCTTCGAATATCAAACACTGTTGTAAATATGTGTACTTCGAAACATGCAATGCCTTTTAAATGCTGCCATAATTTCCGCAATATGACCTACTTGCGGCATTAAATTTGAGGCATGCATGGTTTTTTGTTCACGGTACGGTTTAGAAAATTATATCTGCAACGTACAACATTTTTACAAAAATAACCCTGTTTTTAAAGTTTACTTCTCGCCTTTTGAGGTAAACTTTCGCTCCCTTAGACACCTTACAGAAGAAGGTAGTTAAATAATTCTAGATTTTCGGGATGTTGTGTTTGTTTCAGTCAGTAAAGGTTGCCGCAATGCTACTCGACAAAAATTAACATTCAAAAATGAGGTTATATCGGTGTAGATATATTTGAAGCGTCGGTGGCGTAGTGCGTAAGAGCGTCGTCTCCCACCCGGGAGGCACTGGTTCGATCCCCGCCACGTACCAATGTGTTTTCAAATTTTGAATTCATATGTAGGTACGTTTAATCGACGCTTTTACGGTGAAGGAAAACATCGTGAGGAAACCTGCACACACCTATGAAGAAATTCTTAGGTTGTGTGTGAAGTCGACCAACCCGCATTTGGCCAGCGTGGTTGACTAAGGCCTAATCGCCCCAATGTGGGGTAGGCTCGAGCCCCTCGGTGGGGATATTATATGAGCTGTTGATGATGATGATATTTTACAGAGATATCATAAAATGGCAATCAGCGCGCAGTAAGCAATCTGAATACGGTTTAAAATTCATATTTGAATGTAAATTTTTTGTCAAGTAGTAGCGGTGCGGTATAGATGGACTGCGATCATAAAGTTTTCAGAGCACTTTAAGGTGATGGTTAAGATTGCCAGTGCGGGAGTGAATCATCATTGTATGTAGGTTGCGGTGACAGCTTACCACTAGAGAATCCTATTTTCAAGCTAAATAAAAAAGGTTTTAGTGAGAAAAATAATAAAGATAGGCAACTTATTCATTTCAAGAAATGGACTTCTTGGCCGGCATGAAAATTCTTGTTTTGAACTCAAAGCTTTGTGTGATGAACACGAACATTTGTTCACGAAGATTGTTTTGTTCCCCTTCTTATTTTTGTTATTTTTACTGAATGACAGTATGCATATATTTCGAATACAATTCAGTTGAATTACATCACACTGGTTACAGGCAGACCAAACGAAAGACCCGTATTCATCATTAAAATGCAAATCACACACTACTGCACTTGTTCGTTCGTATTTAATATAAAATAAAACATTGTTCAGAAAATAGGTTTCCAAGCGTAAAGCTCAATGCTATTCTTGCCAGGGGTAAGCAGCAGGTACAGAATGAACTAAGATTTGCATGCTAACTCTGTTTCCATAAGTAATAGTTTAGCTGAAATAAGCCAGCTAACTCCGCAAAACGAGTTAACTTCGCAGTGTCTGCGAAATATTTAGAATTTTGTTTCGAGTGTCAAAAGTTGTATTACATTTCTTGAACATTGTCTTGTAGGGCTGTGTTTGAGTTTTTCTTTTTCAAATTTATACTGGCAAATTACTGGTCGAGAAAGGCGAGGAGTAAACAAACATTTATTACTCTGATCGTGATCACTCAACTTTATAGGCTGAATACTTAAGTATTTAAATTCTTAAAATGGATTCAAACCTTAATCCAATTTAAAGTTTGAGTTTCATCACCTAAAAATAAAATAGAATGACGTCTAAACTTTATTTAATCTTAATTATAGGATTTACTTAATGATTGCTATAAGTCAATATAGTCATGTTATGCTGGCAGAGTAGAATAACATCACCCCATATCCCTGAATAGGTGTCGTAGAAGGCGACTAATGGATCAGCAAGAGGTATTGATCACCTTATACTGCGTCCACCAATCCGCAATGGGCAAGCGTAGTGGACTACTGCCTAAACCTACTTCGATGACAAGTAGAGACCTTGTGTCCCAGCAGTGGGTCGAATTATAAAGGCTATTATGATGATGATAAGTAAATGTATATTGACAAAGCCATTCATTTAGAACTTCTCCTCCTATAAAACTGTATTATTATACGTTAGTAGTTGTGTTCCGTGCCCAATTTAATGGGCATTGCATTGCATAAATGCTTTTATGGGAACAAATAAAACGTTTATTTATGTTATGGAAAAGTGAGGTCTCTCCAGTTTTTTCTGCTTCCGAGAATGATTCCATAATTTCATATTTATATTTAGGTTTATTTTCTTATTCTCATAGGCTATAAAATAATATATGGTTTTCATTTTGCCTGTACAGTCAGCTTCAGAAGTAGATAATGTACTATTATTATTCATACCATACCATGGTATTAAAGTCTTTAACATGGTACTAATTAACAAAGGCAGCGCTTGTGCAGCAATAGTGGACTGAATAATTATTGTGATAGACAAGATACTTAAGTGTCTACTACTAACGCCAACCGTACTATATGTGAACGACAGACTTAGTATTGGTCAGTTATATGTAATACTAGCTGACCCGGCAAACGTTATTTTGCCTTACAAAAATGATTAAATTACTAAAATGGCTATAAAAAAAAGGGGTTGGTGATAAAAAAGTAAAAATTTAGGGTTGTATGTATTTTTTAATGCCACATAATAAAAAAATAAATATTATCTTAAATTGAAAAAAAAAATTAGGGGTGGATTAACCTTGACATTTAGGGGGATAAAAAATATATGTTGTCCGATTCTCAGACCTACCCAATATGCACACAAAATTTCATGAGAATCGGGAAAGCCGTTTCGGAGGAGTTTAACCACAAACACCGCGACACGAGAATTTTATATATTTAATTTTAATGTAATTATAATGGTGTGCAAGAACTTTTTTACATCGATTTTCCTCTGAACTTTGGAAGGTACGTTAAGCTGGTGGTCCAGGGTGTTGTTGAAAGATAGTAGTCGTCCCAAGGAAGGCTGGTGTCAGACTGGCGGGAATTAAAGAACGACTGGTGCTTAAGGCTTCTGCCATATTTAACCAACTTATTTTAATAATAATCTTAATACCAAATAATATAGGGACCTTGGCTGGTTTCTAGGTTAATGATGTTGACGATGAATTATATCCTACAAAGAAAAAACCTTAAATATTGCAGACACAAACTTTAAAAACACATATAATATGTTATTTTTTAAAAAGCATATTACAATAAGAATAGCTATGCATTTTATGTAAATAAGTGATAATGTTAAAGACAGTAATGTTTTGTAAAACAATATATTAGAATAGCCGGCATTATATTGAGTAACTATTAGACATTAATTTATTAAATTACTAGCGGCTTTATCTGCAGAGGATTAGTAGCAATTTTATTAAGTGTTTATCTTATTCTGATGTATGAGCTAGATTAAAAAAAACATTAAAATCCATTCAGTAATTTTTGCGTGAAAGAGTAACAAACATCCCACACATATAGCCATACAAACTTTGGCGTGTATAATATTAGTAGGATAAAATTTACTTTCATGAGTGTATTGTAAAATACCAATATTGAATAAAGATTAATTTGATGATACTAAAAACAAACGTTGCTTAGCCTAACTTACCTATTCCTAGTCAGGAGGGACGCGTCAAACAGTTGTCTTAGAAATTATTTTTCTTAAAATTCCACCAGAAATTCTCACAGAATCGCTGTACCATAATAATCCCTACAAGATTCGTTAAAACCTGTTAATATTTTCAAAGGGTCGCAAAAAACTTTGTAGCTATTAGAAACAAATCTTTTTCTGAGGGCTGTTAAATTGAAAGGGTTAATGATATTTCTTGGCAGTAATAAACAACTTACAAATTGTTGGAGGTGTCCCCGGGGCAGGGCGCCCGCACACTCAAGACTTGCGGAGCACGGCTAAGTTTTTCCTCTCAAACTTTATTTTCACCTCAACTCTCCATCGGTCCGTTACTAGCGAGTTATATTCTCGCTTAAAATGATTTAGTTTGGGAGTACTCTTTCAGAAAATATTTCTTCTGAACTTCTACAGACGTATGAATGTACAATGGGCCGAGCCCCGACTATACTGGGGCTGGCGTATTCAGCAACGTACTTATCTGTTTTCTTAGCTATTGTGTGCGGTATATTGAATTTATGTTTCAAAAGAGTGCTAAGTTGGCGCAATTCCCTTTTTGAATGCTGTAAGAGTGACGGTCAAATAACTGTACTATAAATTATCATAGAATATACGCATGCAACACCTAAGTGGCATCCCTATCTATGTTTTTTTGCGGACATTTGAAGATCTCACTAGCTTACAAACTTCGGGACTCTTTAATTTAGAGGTAGGTTCTAGATACAAGGATGGGAATTTTAAAGTTCGTTCTTATACAACCTATACCTACTTTATGTTAAATATTGTAGAGCACAGCCGGACCATATGTTTGGATGGTCAATCTTTCACTATAGAGCTGTTGTTGTTGGAAGTACTTAACTAGGACTCGAGCTCTGTATAAGGTGTAGTGCTTTGCTAACTCTTTCATAACACGAACAGCTAAGGAGTGGAACTCCTTGCCTGCCATTGAGATACCTATAAAGTACTAGCTGCACCCCGCCACGCCTCGCAGTGGCACATTGTGATTGAATGGTTGAGAAATGAGAAACAAAACAAAGAATACATTTCATATAAGTTTAATTTTGCAATACTTGTGGATATACCATATTTTTTGTTTTTCCACTGTCTGCGTAGATATAAAGACTATCTGGTTTGCCGACTCGGAAACACGCAACATACACTCTAGCTGTACCCTGTACCCCCCAAAAATAAAAACAATCCTTGATGCGGATTTTACATGTTGGCGACTGGCCACCACATTGTCTATAGTTTCCCGATTGACGCCGATGGCGGCTGCCTAGTTACGGCTGCTATTCCCTCACTACCACTGCGGTTGTCAGCGAGTGCCTTCCTCGCCTCTGACAGATGGCGCGGTCACTGGTACACAGCTGATCGTTAAAAAAACTGTTTTCTCGCGGTCGCAGATATGCGACTGATGCCAAAAATAGATAAAAACAATCCTTGATGCGGACTTTATATCATGCCAAAATTTCAACTCAATCGGTGCAGAACTTTTTGAGTCTTTGAAGCGTACACAAACCAACATAACATTTATATATATATAGATAGAGGAGACGCGACCCGCCACTACTGTATCCCTTTCAGTTGCTTGCTGACATCGGTCCTACACTACATCCTGCTTATGTTATAGCGCTGCGTAAACTCCGATCGGTTAGACGACTAGTTATGCTAAGCGCTGCAGCGAACTGTAGGTATAGCTTTTAAAAATGGAACAAGACATTTGGAAACAATAGCTTCTCTAAGAATAGTACATTATATCTCAATGTTGCCTGTTGAAGTAGTTTCTGATTCTTATAACTTGAGTGCTTACACTTAATCGGGTAAAAGACAGGACAAATGCTTGCTTATTAAACTTGAAGCGCGCGTGGTCATTTCTAACGACAGTGACTAAAAGGCGTATGAGATATTTCTGTGATTTAAAAGACTAGGTAATTAATAATCATTTATTTTCTTGCCTATATTATATATACACCATCATTATGTTACAATATAATTTAGGAAAAAAATAAAAACAAAATTATATAATCAAATATACAATACACACATACATCAAATTTCCTTTGGATCAGAAAGTAATTTGGAAACATGAAGTAGTCCTCTCATATCCCTCGAAACAACTTTTTAAAGTATACGTCGCGACTAAAACACATGCAGTCTATGCACTCTGGGGGGCACAGGCAGCGTAGGTAATGTTTCTATTTCGTGCACAGTGAAACAATTGACAAGCTACTAGGGATGGGAAATGCATACAACAAGAAATAATGATGTTAGGAACGAAAATATATCGAGTGGATCGCGCGACCGCTTAAAGGTTAATAAGAAAAAGTGTGCCATGATGCGAACTATCAAAATACGCAAATCGAGTACCTCGGCCACGTGCTCAGACACGATAGATATAGATTGCTTCAGTTGATAATGATGGGCAGGGTGGAGGGAAAGAGACGCGCTGGGAAACGACGAAACTCGTGGCTGCGAAACATTAGGGAGTGGACCGGCATTACCTCCGCTGAACAACTGTTTCCACTTGCGACTGACAGAGAGGCCGAATGGAATACAAGAAACTGACGGCCAACCTTCAGGATTGAAGAGGCACTAGATGAAGAAGAAAAAGAGTAACTACTTTACTGAGACCGTCGCCAAATTAATATAGCACAGTAGTGGAACAATGTATATTGAACCTGAAACAGTATATACAAACGATCACGCTCGTAATCCCACAAGAGGTTGAGCAGAGCCTTAGGTAACATTTTGCTAAACATAAAGCCACGTCTGGCAGTATAGGCCATGCAGTGCCTCTCAATAGTAACAGGTTGCCAGCCTGTCGCTTATATAACAAAAGCACCAAACCCAAAAAGTAACAAACCCTCAGTAAGCAATCAATTACGTAAAAGCCAACTACCAGGGCAGATGTTACACTCAAAATATTCTCAGCAGCCCGGGACAAAATACGTTTTATTAACAATAGATTTATCGAAACTTTTAACAATAGGTATTTCGAATAGCATATTAGTTTAAATTAAAACTTTCAATTCCCAAGTGGTCAATTAGCCAATGAAAAATGACTCGTAAATTTTAACTTTCTCATATAAATAAATTTGGTGAACAGGAGGGCGGTAACTAAACGACCAATAATATTTCACATTTTTATTTCATTTTTATTAGTTTTATTTATATTAAAAATTAAGCTAGAAAAGTCTGAGCTCTTTGGTTCTTGTTGATATGGCAACTGTTCTTCCAACGAGAACATACTAAGTTTGTTATAACAGTTTATACACTCCAAAAGTGGTCTAACAGAGCTTTAAGGTGGATGGACATTTAGCCGAGCCAAACGCACCGAACGCGCACTATGAAACAAATTTTAGATTTCATTACACCCGCGAAATACGGATGACGTCAAAAGATTCGGCGCAGGCACGGTAATATTATCATGCAGTATTGTGACTCGGCCCTGTCCTTGAAATAAGTGGCTACGACCGAGCGGGGCGTAAACACGCGGAAGGGCTGCCCGCTTACAGTATTTTAATTTGAAAGAAAGAAAATAAATTTATTGGCCTTCACAGAGCACGATATTACCTAATTATTAAAAAAACTACAACAACACATACATAAAGAAAAGAAACGTTAACAAAAACTAACATATACACACATTATATACCTACTATTTACTTTATATTTAATTTCTACATTTCTTGTTTTATGATTGTAAATAGTTTATTTTATATGTAAAAAAAATGTTGTGAATGAAATAGGAAGTGTTCAATAAAATACATGTTTTTTTAGGTACCGAATATTTAACAAAAAAAAATATAGATTTGAGACAGAAAAATATTTACGCCTCGACTGAGACGTACTATATTATCACTTAAACACTTTTATTTTCAAGAAATTACATATTATTATCAACAAACAAAATATTGTTTTTTAAACTCCGCACAAATATCCCTATTTTATAATTTTCCATCTATCTATTCCTGTCAACAATCCGTCTCTTTTTCAAATTACCTAATAACCTGCCATCATACACCAAAAAAATCCGATCACTACAATACCTACCACTCTCGTAAATTATTTCATAATGATATTTCATCATAATTATTTAATAATATATGTAGTTAAGTTATATGTTGGTACATAAGTAAGTAGATAGCCTAGTCTAGGAAACTACCTACCTACGTATTATGTAGTTTTGTTTTTAACGCGAGCGTAGGTAGTTTACTCGTTTGTCTCTTTTTTCATCCTATCCACTTATTTATACTTATATTACTCCAGATTTTGCCCGATGGAAAAATCGAAATACCTAAATATTAAAAACAAATTACGTACTAGTAGTTAGGTACATAAAAAAATATTGCTCTTTGCCATTTTGAATTATGTAGGTATCTACTTAATTCAATCAAATATTCATAATACAAATCGCATGTTTATGCAGTGAAACAATTCACACCGTTCGGTCGTCGCTGCGGCGCATTCGCGACTGGATGCCCACCGGGTGCCCCGCGAACTCGAGGCGCGTAGCTATGACGCGCTTTCGGACCGTTTGTATGAAGATAGAATACTGTATAGATAATATTACCGTGGCGCAGGTGATGTGGACATCGCGGACTCCTCGGCCAATGCGCTCTCATTCTTTTCACATATAATTATAGTGCCACGATTTCGAGCTAACGAGACTCGGCTAAATGTGCGTCCACCTTTAGGGAATATAGGCCAAGCAGTACCTCAAAATATTAATAGGTTCTTGCTTGTCACGTAAAATAGGCATAAAACCCAAAAAGTAGCTAAGTCCCCAGTTAAATTACAAACAAAGCCTTGTTGTTTTCATCCTACTAATATTAGGTCCTTACCTATGTAATTGGAGTTTCTTTTTCTTACACGCTATTAGCTGTGTACTACTACTTTGATTTAGTAGCTGTTTCAGTTTTATATTTTTATTATGAATAAAGACTATACTGTTGAATTTGCATGTAGTGAAATTATAATTATTTAAATGTTTAATTCAAAAAATAAAATCAAGTGGCTGTTTTATATGGTCAGCAGAATCAACTCTTGGAATCGTTGTAACTTATGGGCAAGCTTATTTTTTGCCTAAATTATTGACGCAATCTTTAACTAAGTCTTATGCAAATTTCAAAAGATTTGGCAACGGAGTTTTTTAGAAATTTTAAATAACGTTAGTATGGAAAGTACATATTTTTTTTAAAAACCTTCATAAAAATTGGCGTTGTTCCATACGAAGTCAATTTTTTTTTAACTATAAATCCTTATGTCACAAAATTTGGTGGAAATAAGTAAACAACCCTTGGCTAAGTCTAGCATCAATAAATTATGAAAAAATCAAGTCTGTCCATGAGTTAGTAGGCATCAAATAGTCAATTCTGATGAAGAGATTAAAGAGTCATTTTCACATTTTTTTCAGAATTTAACAATGAAATATAATTTAACTACAGGCAAAAATCTTGTAAAAGTGTAGTTTTAAAAAATAATGATTATAATAACCTAAAACAACTATTGAATTTAAGAAATTAAATTTTAGGTACAAGATAATAAAACACCAATTTCATAGGTAAGGACCTAATATTATAAACGCCAAAGTTTTTATGGATTTCTGGATGTATGTTTATTACTCTTTCACGCAAAAACTAATAAATGGATGTTTATGAAACTGTATAATAATATACCTAGCTCATACACCAGAATAACATATACGCTGTAATTTAAACTAATTCTGCGCAGACGAAGTCGCGGGCAGAGGCTAGTATAAAATACTTTATTCTGTATTAAAACCAAACGTTCAATAAGTTAATAACTGTTAAATTAAATAGAACTTAATTAAACACTCGAACGTTACGGGGATAACTTAATAACTTTTACGCGTCACCTAAATTTCTCTAAGTGAAAACAACGAAATTCCCCCCAAAGTTGATACGGGCTCCAATAAATCTAGTCAAGATAAGACTCAATAAAGTTGCCGGTGGCTCAAGGCTGTCATAATTTTAAGAACGTTCATAAATCCATCAATACTTAAGCTCCGGCCACAATATTTTTCTTCGCGCAAACGGGCCGCCCGCCATGCCGTAAGGTGCGTCACACACGCGCCACATAAATTCCAATAATCCTCGCTATGTGTACAACGTGTTACTGCCTTAGTATATTCTTGGCTATTATTCACGAGTTTGTTTTGCGGGCAAGCACCGTCAAGACTTAATAATGGGAACGATATCGATGTATTCGACATTTACGCGTCTCATACCGTTGTTTGCATTGTTCCCCCGGAGTTGGTCTTGGCGTTGCTAATATTTATTTTAATATATTCCACTCTTGCAAGATTTATATTAAATGGGGTGTCTTAATTTACAAGTATTTGCATTTAGATGAGGCATTTTTAAAGGTACGTTGGAAGATCAAACGGATTGATTCGATCGTGACAATACGTTTGCACAAAAAGTACTATCGCATTAAATAGATACCAACTTCGTTTGAAAAAGGCCTTGATTTAATAGGATCTTAAGAATCGTGTTGAAAATATGAAAATACGTGCAGTGGTACCGGCTATAATGCGACCCAAGAGTGTAAGATTTGGCTAGAATCAGGAAGGAACACCGAAACATCGAGTTAAAGTACATAGTATTTTGATACTTACATGCTTATACTGTGCGCAAATAGACCTATTTTAATTGTCCAGTTGAATATATCGCCTCAGATTGAAAAACAATGCTTAATAATTAAACGGGACTTAAACTGGCTTCCCCGACGCCGCGGTGCATGGCTGTCCGTAGCCGCGACTACGGACAGCCACCAAAGCTCTTCCAATGGTGCGTGATTCTGCGGACGTGCCGACTTGCGGCTGATACAGCGCACCGCCCTGTTTCGGACATGCCTACACTTTCATACCGCACCTTTGAAGTAACCACCTCGCGACGGATACCGACGCACCGCAGACGTCCTGTGCTGCCACGGACGAGACCCTTCCCACGATTTGTTTCGTGCGAGCTGTTCCACAACCGTCCGCGATATTAGGGACCGTGGGAAGCTAGCTTATGCTGTCATGGTATACTATCAGCATGGTAAGTATCTGTTAGTATATAGAATATATAAAAATAACAATGACTTTATTATTTTCGCTGATGGCTATAATTATGTTATATTTATATTGTTCATAACAAAACCTTACGAGTAACATAAAACGTTATCATTACATTAAAGAGAAATATGAAACCAAATATCGGTTTTCCCTAACGGAATATCCCTACAGTCAATAAAAGCTATTTGTTTTTATCCTGATTATATTTATTGTACAGTCAAGAAAATACTCTACAGTTGTAAAGGCAATCTTACTAAGTAGAAATTAAGTTTTATTTTTGCGTTTTCATGCATCTTCATAGGTATTTCAATAAGAAAATTATACAGATATGACGTCAGGCCTTTCTTCTATAGATAGACAGAGATCAACTCCATCTTCTTGCTACCATACTAATATCTTTTTTTCGCTTCATCTACTGTCAGATGTTTTCGATTTAATCGCTAAACGTTGTGTGCGCCTCCAGAGCCGCATGGGCTCTTTAGCTCTTTAAGTGGGGCTCTGGCACAAATATCCACGGAAAGCGCAATAATATTTTCATTTTCAAAAATACTTGCTAAGAAAAAAAATACATCACCAAAATTACACTCCGGTGTGATGCAAAAAAACATGCGCGTGTATAAGTACGTTTTTTTAAAGGGGATTTGGCTTTCAATTTTTTTTTTATTTTTGTAATGTTCATATTTGGCTCTTTGGCTAATAAGTTTGCCGACCACTGGACTAGGTGTTCCCGCCATGCCGTCGTGGTGGAGTGGTCTGTATTGCTACCTACACAATTACACATCAAGCAGTCCGTGTCCGAATCCTGGTAGCAGCAAATGTTTGTGTGACGAACACGAATATTTGTTGACGATTCATGGTTGTTTACTTGTATATTTATTTAAATTTATTTATGAAAATATCTAAAATCACTTTGTACCTACCGATATATAAAAAGTCCGTTATCTTGTATAAGCTATAACTCCTGCTTGGACCCGCCGCTGCTGCTTGAGACTGATACACTACTATAATGTACACTGGACGATTTTCCTCCAATTGTTGTGTAAAATATTCTTACATTTTACAAACACAAGCGTTATAGAATATAATAAAATTAAATCCGCTCTCAAGTTGATATTACAAGGGTCATTGACCTTCGTAAGCCAGCTCGACGAGCAACGATAAATGGTAGGTACCTATAGCAATTAAGCAGATTATAACAGCGAAGCTTGCTATAATTATCTATTATTCACTTACGACGGAGATACTAATAATTATTAAGCTGTACAATAAAAACTCTGTTCTTTTTTCGAAATGTGTTGAATATGGACCATCCGTGAGATGGTTGAAAGTGGAAACACTTTTTTTTCCGTGAGTCTAAAAAAATATTTTATAAGTTAACTTAGTTGTTACTAAGTGTAAAATTATAAAATATCTTTGTTACATACTTAATAGGTAAGCAAGCCTTTATCTCACCAGCAGTGTGAACACGGAATCGACATATTTACCGATCGATCTCCAAACATTATCTATAATTATAGAAAAGTTTGCTAGATAAAATCGGCTAACTTGTAACTACTCTAAACAAATTTGAAATTTGAAAACAACTTTATCGATTAGTTCGGCAGACTTTGCCTTATATACAACATGTAAATTAAATAACCAACATCCTGAATATAGGTGGTTTGGGATCGGCTTCTGGGTTGATTTAAATATTTTAAAAAAAAAAAGTACCCAGAAAATGTTGTACAATATTTTCTGGGTACTTTTCTTTTAAAAGAAAAACTATTTTTTTATTAAAAATGATGAAATCAACTCAGAAGTCGATCCCAAACCACTGATCACCAAAGAACACTGTATTCAGGGTGTTGGTTATTTAATTTACATGTTGTATAATAAAATTTTGGTAAGTCGGCAATTTTTTACAAAAAGCTTTAGAAAAACCTGCTCGAGGTTTTCCACTACAATTTCAAAGAATAACAATAAATGCTCTCAAAATAGACCGTATTCATATAAAAAGCAGCTATCCTCACGCGTCTCTACTGATTAGAATTCGAACAGTGTTTTGAAACAACGAGAAATTATTATGAAAATTGCTTTCTTTCGCACAGATTAAGGCACACGTAGTAAACAATTTCTCGTTCTTATACATTCTTAATCCGATCTACCCCGTCTGTGTATCCGAGAATACTAAGTCGATGTTATTATATTACTTTACTTATGTGGCCCATGTCTCGGCAACAAATTGCGAATAATCGTCGCGTGTTATAAATTGACTGTGTTTGCATTCCATTGGCGCGCGCGTCTCGGAACAAATTGTATTAGATGACACCGAACGTGACTCGCGACTCTCACATAGCGACATCTGTACCTCGTGAGCTCACAATATTTTCCCTTTACGAATATTGAATTTCACATGTGGCTGTAAAATCGTAACGAAGTTATATTCAGAAGTAATTTTATGAGCGATCTGCGGTCGTGAGCCGGCAATGACCCCGATGTTCAGTTGCGATTGGAATTTATGTAAGCTTACTAAAGGTATATGATTAACCTTAACCACCGACATAACACCAAAACTACAAAATGCATTATTTGCGGTGATCTTCTGTGAAGCGGCACTACCTGAGGACGGCAGTGGCTTCAAAATCAAAAGACAAACCCGTTCTTTATTATTAGAAAAAAGGTTTAATAGAAAGCTAAAAAAACTTTTAAACCTCTTACAATATAATTTTTAAATTACACGCACTTCAGACAAATATTACGGTTTAACTTTACGGTTTTCACGGCATATGGGCAAACGGCATTTAGCAGAAGTATTTTTAACTGTAATATGATACCGACTCTAAATAAATTGGAAGTAGGGTAGAAAAATAGAGTAGAAAATAAAGTTAAAAGTTAATTTGGTTTCTTTAGTAAGGTCGAGGTTTCAGGTCGGGTGAAAACCTCTCTTAAAAGTTACTTACGAGTATTATATCTGCTCACAGCAAAAATCCTATTCCAAGTTACACGAGCTAGTGGTAATATCTAAAAAGTATAAATTGCTTGAGTGACCTACTAAGACTTGAGGAAACATAAACATGTAGGGGAGCTGGAGATACGAGAATATTTATCGCTCTTTGGCCTGTGTTAGTAAGGTATTAGGTTTTACGTCGAGAATTTCATACAGGCCTTCGTTGTTTGGGCATGTAAGTAATGAATACAGAATAGAGTATTTTTGTATTATTCTATGGCTTGGTAAGTCCTCGCCTTCATCTTACCTGCTGCCAAGTTACAATAAGGCTAAAGGTGGATCCGAATGTCATCCTGAATCCAATACAAACACAATGTTGTCACTTCTATTCTAATTTCCCTTTAAACTTAAAAATATATTATGTACATCGTTTTTAAGACTAGAAAAAATGCACTGAAAGAAATCGACTTGCGTTTGTAAACGCAAAATTTATTCCATAATATAAGATAGTTTCATCTTAACTGGGCGTCAAATGTTTGCAAAAATATTTCGTTCGGATCTTAGAAGTGCAAATTTCAAAGATTTGATTAAACAATGTTTACCATAAAAACATAAGCACCAAGCACTGACATATTTCGACAGCGAAAGCAGTGCCCCGGTGGCGTAGTGGTTAACGCAGCCGCCCGGATTGCGGAAGATGCTGGGTTCGATTCCCGTCTGGGGCAAGTGATTTTTTTCAGTGCATTTTTTCTAGTCTTAAAAATATCTACGCTTTGTATACGCAAAACTAATTTCCATAATGTACATCGTTTCTATGTTGCACAATCCAAAAATAGTTTCTGTAGCGCATCGGGGATGTTGCGCATGCACGGGTCAACTGCATTTTTGCTGCAATTCGCAAGAAATGCACATCTCTGGTGCGCAGGAATCGCTGCAGTGGCAACAGCATCATCACCGTGATTGCTAGTAGGTAAGTATATGAATCATTGCTGTGCCACGGCCTATGGAGTGTGGCAGAAATGAATTAGTAAATTCTTTACATTTTTAAATGTTTCTATGTATTATAGGCTTAGTATAACATGGTTTTTAAGTAATATCTACTATCTACTAACAAAATTGTCTTGGTTACTTAATTAAAAAAATAATTTTGTTATTATTAAAAATGGAAATACCTGCCAAACGGTAGTACTTAGAATCTTAGATCATTCCAAAGGGGCGTGAAGAAGCACCTTGCATGGCCACAAGGCACGAATGGCTAGAGCGCTGCACATATTTTCCCTCCAACTATCTTTATTTGCTCTCCACTTCTGGTAATCATCTGGTGGAATCGATACATTTGCTAAACCATTTTATAAAAAACACAAAATAGCAATGCAATAACAGGTTCGTGGTACGCGCGACAAGATGGCTTCGTCGATTATGTTTTAAAAGACACTAAAACAATTCTTCTTCTTTCGTTTCGATGGCTTCTTATTTTAATTTCCATTAAAGTTTTGCCGCCCAGAATTCTGCCACTCGAATTGCAGGATCACCAGCGTTCCACAGCTCTTCAAGCTTGCAATTAATAGGGCATGCGGGGCAAGATATTAAATGAGCCATGGTTTGCGGGGAGGCACCACACTCGCACTGGTTTTCCCTGATGTAGCCCCACCTGCAAAATTCCTTACTGCGACCGACTTGTTCTCAATCTGTTCAAAGATTTCCAAGTCTGCCATGGGGCAGCTTATAACCAGCGGCGAGATTTTCCGATAAGGCTATAGGCGAGTTAGTTACTAAAACAATAGTACATTTCTATTAAAGTCCTGTAATAAAGTAATTTATTTATTTTCACTTTATTGTACACCAACAGACAATAAATTACATAACAAAAGACATACAAAGATTAGTACAATGGGCGGCCTTATCGCTGATTGTGATCTCTTCCAGGCAACCTTATTGTGAAGCAAATAACTTGGAGGGAAGTTGGCACAAGATAAAAAAAAGTTATAGACAGTAACACATAACCAATACACAACAAACGTAGAATAAACATACACACATATGACATATATAAACTTACATACAATTAAATGTACTATATAAACATTATTACATACACTATGTTATAAATACAATGAGTAAATCATGAATGGTAAACAATAGCAAAATAATAATAATAAAATAATCTATACTACAGCAGACAGTGATAGGTAGTGATCTTGTACTAGACTCTTAATTGACGGCCGAGTGGTATTGAAAGTAATTTGGGATAGGTTTTCACCACCATCATATCTCCGAACATATTTTACTGTACACATTTCACTGCGGGCATGTTATTGGACTTGTCTTTCCGTCGTTTAAGCCGAGCGGTGATGTGTTTATTCAATTTGCCGCCTTGGAAAATATTGTTACCTGCCTCCGCTCCCGTTTATCGTGAGACGTTTGTCTCAATAGCTCGCGCTAGTAAGCTTCACGCCTGTATTAGTTTTAGTTATGTGCTAACTATTAACATAGTGATAAAATTACAAAATGATATTATTTTCAAAGTATTTAATATAATATTTTTTAACGATGGAAAATTCTTTACGGATCGTACCCCACTGTGGACTAGACATTGGAACGTGCGTGTTCCCGAGAGCTCACGGGAATACCTCTAAAAACCATCGTAGCCCGTACCCTTATAGCCATTTGAAGGTACGGCGCATAGTGTACGCTTCGTCTCCGAAACGTCTCCGGGCTGAATATAATCTATTACCTACGTCCATACATTCCATCACGTCAATATTAATAAACGGGAATTTTATTGGGACAATTTGTATGTCTAATTTGTAAATTCATATTCCAGCAAATATAGTTTCTCCCAAAAAATTATCAGTCTGCTGAGGCTTCTCGGATGCATTAGATAGTGACCGTTTTATGTCTGTTGATAGAAATGAAAAATGAAAATATTTATTCCATATCTCTTACACTATTACATAACAAGTGGGTAGGATCTCTTTTTAAGTACAATACCTGTGTTAGATAACACGCTAACTACGTTAAATAATTACATAGAAATGCTTTTCTTCCGCCACTATACGTCCTCTGCACAAAATGCTATCAGTAATGGTAAAAAAAATACTTTTAGATACTGGCGTATTACGATCCCGCTAATTTGCGAATTATGTCCATGTCTAATCTAACTAGAATGCAGGTGAAGGAACCTCAACTCCCTCCGTAATTTGTCTATATCTCTTACTCTTTCTTTATTCTATCTGGTTTCTGATAAATCTAATACTGATTCACGCGTGAGTTTAATTAAAATGAAATCAGCAAAAACCAAATATTTGCTACTGTACTGTAAAATATCGTATTTGGTTTTCCCAAGCATAGCCCAAAATAGACTGACTACAAATGAACATTATACATCACCGAGCATTTTAAAACAATGAACCGTAAAAATTGTGATATACCGCTTGTATGTCAACAAACAGTGAATGATGGATGGGTTGCATTTGTAAACAATATTCATTGGGCGTTCTACCGTGGACAGACGGACGAACAAACCGCAATGTCGCTCGCGGCTGTCTTTAATTTTATATAGATTGTTGTTGGCGTAACACAAAATGTATGCCTTCATTCGAGCATACTAGCCACGAATGTTATTTGTAACGTGAAAACATCAAACAATGCAACGACAATATTGACAGTGAATTTATAAAGTATGTACAATTGCGAAATAAATTGCTTGTTCTGCGGTTACCGTTAATGAGAACGGAAAGAATTTAATTTATTGTTATTCCAGTGTCGAAAATACACCTTTTGAAAGCATAAAGCAAAGGCAATACACAACACACATATCAATTACTTGCATTTAATATGCTTACTGTATTATAATTAATTGCATCCATATTAAATGTATCCATTCTCACTAACAGTCTCTCAGTCTTTGCAAAGTAAATAATTATCAATATTATTTTATGCCTGTTCGCAAGCAGTCACCGCAAGCCTAGAGATGCTTGCACCACTGACGTGGGTCCTTTTCCTAGTTCTTCTAGTCCTTTTCCCGACTCCTAGAAGCTCGGCAACCTTACTCACCAACAGAAACACACTACCCTGTGCGGGTGCTACAAATTCAAGTGGCAGACCGCTGTGCCCTTACCGTCCAGGTAAGTAAAGTCGATACTTTTATGGACAATTGAAAAATAATGAATGACAGTATGAAATGTTCTCTTAGATTTGCGCGAGCACTACACATTGTAAATAAAACAACTTTTCAAGCATTTACTGCAAGTACCAAAGCCACGTCACCCACGCCGAGTAAAAGCAGCCACAGTTGAGCGTCAACCTGCAGTCTTACCATACATGAAAGGAGTCACAGACAAGATTGGGAATATCTTGAAGCGAGCTTCGATTAAGACTTACTTTAAGCCGCTAAAGAAGATTAACCAATTTCTACGACCCGTCAAGTGTAATATACCCTTTCAAAATGCAGGTATATACAATTTGGACTGTGATTGTGGGCTCTCGTACATAGGACAAACAAAGAGAATCATAGGTACCCGGGTGAAGGAGCATATAGCTGACATAAAACATAGGCGCGAAACGAAGTCTGCAGTGGGTGAACATACGCTAGAAGGGCCCAATCATTATATTATAAGGTTTGATAAACCACACATTCTCGCCAGGGAACGTCGATACATCCCAAGGATGTTGCGCGAGGCTATTGAAATAAAGATAGATAAGATGGTTGGGCCGTACCACCTGCTTAGGATCCAGTAATTAAAGTTATTAAAACTCAAGCAAACCACCCCACAGCAAGACCTAATGACACCGTGAGCTCTGTTTGCGTAAAAGGAACACGCCAAATTAAAAATTAACTAGTAGATTTAACTATTTCATAGAATGTGACAACCTACATCTTTAGTCATCCCGTGACCACGAACGCTGAAAAGTGTTACGAAACGTCGGGCAATAATAACAACATGTAAAATCTAATTACACGCGAGTTAAATCCGTAAAAGTTGTTTTATTTATAATGTGTAGTGCTCGCGCAAATCTAAGAGAACATCAGTATGAATTTATGAAGCATTTTTAAAATAAGAATATAATAGGAATACTTAATAAAGATTCCATTTAAATTCACAATGTTCGTTGTTATAGCTGTAGCTATCTTAACCAGAAAGGCTTTGAATAGTTAAATGGAGGCTTAATAGGAACTTGGCAAACATAGGAAATATTGCATTGAACACTGATGCCTTTCAAATGCTTCCTGCTAATTGCGATTGGCGTTTATATCATAATAGACATCAGTGCTTTGACATGCATGTTTCCAAACAAGTGTTACTGAATGCTATCGAAATTAACTAGCATGCCTATTCGAAATTGTTCAGTTGCAAAAGCTAGCAAATATTTAAATTATATAACTCGTAGATATGATACTCGACAATTGTAGTCTATCCGATTTAAAGTAATGGCTGTAATCTATGGCGAACGAGCATTGTACTAAATAGTTTTATAATTCAAAAAGGAAAAACTAGGGGAAATGATCTTATTGAGTTTGACCTTGGGTGGCTGTCGCTGAAAATGATTCTTATTTATTCTTCTTTGGGCTTTAGTTACAAATAGAGGCTAACACTTCAAATGTTGCCAAATTAAAATATTAAAAAATAATTTGCTTTCAACTGTCTCGAATTATTAATTTATAATCCACAGATGTGAAGTTTAAGATTGCCAATGAGAAGCATAATTTACATTAATAAATATCAAAATAAGTTTAATTTACTACACACAGTTTTTAGACTTGATGGGCCTCTTCTGTTAAGTTTGAAAAATACCCCTCTTCTTTTCTGTAAAACAATATGGCTGAAATATGCTCTTATAATCAATGTTGATTGTCTTTAAGAAGCCTTCACAACAACCAACGGCAAGTAAGATATAACTATGCCCATCTCTTTTAGGAGAGTGAACAAAAATAGAAGTAAAATACATTTTTCGCTAGCGCAGACCATCACCAACTCTAGCACAATTTAACTTTGCCCATGTATCCCTCCGTCTTTGTTTAAAACGCGCAAATTTCCAAAACACAATCCGAAAACTCACATAAAGGGGACACTTAACGATGCCTACTCCGTGGAGTGACTAAAAATGTCCACCGAAATGATCCATTATCTTCTCACGCGGACAAGTTAGCGATCTCCTTCCGACTATTTTCACAAGTAATAACTGAATTTATCGCCAGACTTTGGGCCGGAGTCTTCCAATATGGGCGGTGTTTCGATATTCTGGTCACGTGCGGCGGGTGGGCAGAGCCGTCGCTCGGGTGTCGCGCTGGTGGACGCCGCGTCATTAAAATTGAGCATCATTACTCTTGTAAAGCGTTGTTATTGGGAAGGCTGTACCGCGTCGCTGCTAATCCGCTACGTTATTGCTGTTCTAACAAATGATTCGGCGTCGCAGGGTGACGTTGACGCGATGTGTCGCCCCGCCCGCGCAGCTACCATGAAATCCGCGTCTGACGGTTATTTTGTCACATTATTCTTTTCATTTCATTGTCGACATGTTCGTGAGAGTTTGACTTCCTAAGGCGTTATTACTAATTCCATTTACCTGATTTAATACAGCATTTCATTTTGTAATATTATCAGTAACTACGGAACATCTTTGATAAGATTCTGTGATCTAGTATTACAAATAAATTGTTCCTACTGCAAACACCTATCACCATAATTGTAATTGACGTGTACATCTTCTACGACTGGTTATCATAGTCTTAATTTATCTCGTTTTTAACTTCAAAGATGGTCACTTATATTTAAAAGTGATAAAACTCGGAGCAATTACATACATATAATCATAATAGTTTATTGTTTTTATTGTTTACAAGGTGTCACAACTTAAAAATGACAATTATGGAACCCCGTTAGGGCACTATAATTTTGGGACGTTCGATACAAATACAATATTAGGTACTTAGTATTTCAAATCAAAATTTGAATCAAAGCAAAGTAATTCACAATAAAAATAATAATCAATATCGATAGATAATGTCAATTTCATTATTAATTAAACACATTAGTCAAAAATTTTCCACCAGGGTACGGTAAGTAATTAAATTTTCATCTTACAATTTATAGTTATCTTGTTGACGAAATGAAAATTCTTGCAGTGGTTTATAAAATACAGTAAGCACTTCAACAAAGCAGAGAGAGTTTCAAGATTATTGTTTGTAGTTTTTGGACCAAATACGCCAATAGTTGGTATGTATTCAAAATCAAATTGAAAGAGTAAAATCAACACTAATGCTCATAAATGGGACGAGTTAATGCCATTCAAATATCACAAAGAAGTATAGCTCACAGCTCGATGTTAATAACGAGGAGGGACCTGGGAGGGACCACAAAAATGTCGCTTTTCGCGTAGATTAGATGGCTACGGTCAATTTTAAAACATCAAGAAACGTCAAAGGTAAACTCCCGCAAAAACCGGTAAAACTTCGGTCTTTGAGTTGAATAAAGCGAGGGAAAGTATAAATATTCATCCGGGGAGTCCACGCACAGTAAATATAAACTTTTATTTCAGTCCACCATTAGTAAAACGGTGGGGACGCATTGAAAATTCGAACTGCGTCTTCTAATTAGTAAGGGCACTGCGCCCTTTCTTCCTCGCCTTTATTAATGGAAAAGTCCATTCCAATTGATTTCATATTTTAGAGCCTTCACAACGTAAGCTCCTCAGACGGTTTTGCAAATTGACTACAAGAATGGACTCTATTAAAGGAAGATTTAAGTAGTTTATGAAGTGGCGTGGAATACTACCGGTGTTCTTGTGTACATGTAAATAAAAAGGAAAGTGGAAAATACGTTTCGCTATACATTTCTCGGTGTCTTCTCCATGGAGAAAAAATAGGGTCTAGTCGGGTAGCGTGTGAAGCATAATTAGATAGTATACGGTCACCATTTCCAATTGTTGCAATATGTGTCTGTTTGTATCATTGTCTTTTCATGTTATAAGGATACTAACGGGCATACATGTCACTGCTTGATAAGCAATCTTTGTTTTCCAACAACAATGAGAGTACGGCTGAGTAGTGGTACTTCTGGGTAGGCTGTTTATTTAAAATATTTCAAGTGAATCTTAGCTAGAATTTGAAACTAATGTGTTTTTTAAACAAAGTCATGGAGGGTTGTACTAAGGATAGGAAAATTAGCAATTTATAGAATAAGAGATTTTATAACAATGTCTTAAGTAAGTATCTTAAAGAATAACTAGGCTATAAAAACTGTCAGAGTTCCATTTTCTATAAAAAAAACCGGACAAGTGCAAGTCCGACTCGCCCACCGAGGATTCCGTACAAATTTGTATTTTTTGCGGTAGTACAGGACGGAAATAAAACACCTCCAACTAGTATTGAACAACAGTTAAACTTGAGGGATTACTTGATCAATGTAACTAAAAAAAACTGTGAAGCAACGAAACAATACTACCGCGACTTAAATTGTTAGGAAAACACCTTAAACTTTAATTTATAATTTTATTATTTATTACAGTAATCCAACAGATAATAATACAATAAGTTTATATTTATTTAATTTAAATCCAAAATAGTTATAAAAAATAAAGTACTTATATATAAATATGGAGACTCAGGTATGCGTCGCTTACAGCGGCATAAACGATAATATCTGTTTTTTTGCGTTAACTTTTGATTTTTTCACAGCTTTAATGAACTATAAACTTGAGTACATATATGGTTTTAATTTAAACACGATACCTCCACGCGCACTCGAGATAAAGACAAACCTCGATGATTGATTACGTACTTTAAATAAAGACTATATTTATTTATTATTTAATTACAAATGTAGAGTTTTCAGAGTTTTTCCTGTACCTGTGGTATAAGACGATATTACTTGCCTTTAATTGGTTTTAATTTCAACTCGATACCTCCACTCGTTCACGAGATAAAGGGTCTTGACAGAAAGATGGACAAACGGATAAGAAAGTGATCCTATATGGATCTGTTTTTTTCCTTTTGAGGTACGGAACCCTAAAAATATCAAAATTATTGTTATTTTTTGGGACAACTAAGGCAAACACGCCAAACCTTTCGAAGTAGAGCATTAGAAGAAGGACGTCAATTTGTATTTTTCCTTGAGCGTGGTTGCATTTTGCCCACACATGGCCTCTTTGTCTATAGCTTATTCAATAGAAAACTTTACTTAGCCGGCAGTGGACGTGCGAAATTACATTTGGAATGCGTCGCGTCCCTGGCATGAATTACGCATGAAAGCCGCGGAATGAGCGCGCAATGTTCTGTGATGTGCACTACGCAGAATTGCCGCTGTGTTATGTCCTTTATTATATGCTGCTCTTGTGACTTCCACGCTTTGCATTATATGACTATGAACTACACGGTGAATGACTAAAACACACAAATAACCATTTATTTTAATCTTAACACTGCCGCTTATTATTGTAGAAATTATTGATATAAACTATTGATATTGATATAGACTAAAAAAAATCCACTTGCCAGGGTGGGATTCGAACCCAACATCTTCCGCAATCCGGACGGCTGCATCAACCACTACGCTACCAGGACACTGCATTCACTGGTACTTATGTTTTTATGGTGACATTGTTTCATCAAATCTTTGAAATTAGCACTTCTAAGATCCGAACGAAATATTTTTTGCAAATATTTGACGTACAGTTAAGATGAAACTAACCTACATTATGGAATATTTTTTGCGTGAACAACCGCGCAAATAGTTTTAAAATTAGACAATATACTGAAAAAAATCTACTGCCCAGGGCGATAATCGAACCCAGCATCTTCCACAATCCGGGCGGCTGCGTCAACTACTTCACTACCGGAACCCTGCTTTTACTGTCGAAATTTGTCAGTGCTTTGTACTTATGTTTTTATGTTACCATAAAAACACAAGCAGCGTGCCGGTAGCGTAGTGGTTAACGCAGCCGCCCGAATTGCGGAAGATGCTGGGTTCAATTCCCGTCAAAAACTAGTGATTCCCGTCTGAACACTTGATTTTTTTCAGTGTATTTTCTAATTTAAAAAAACATTTGTGGGTTTGTTCACGCAAAAATAGTTCAATAGTTCCATAATTGTAATTGTGGTCAGTTTTTTAACCTCTTTGCAAAGAAGCTCATCTGATGATAAAATTAATGATCGAAAAAGCTCATGTATAATTATGTCTAAAATGAATAAAGATTTGACTTTGGAAGCGAACTTCACCCGGAACCCTCAACCACTTGAACCACTGATCGTAACACACAGTTTCGAACTAGCACGGAAGGCAAATATTTTTTTGTAATTATCCCCTACTTACACATTAATAATTACCTACAGTATAATAATGCTTTAGTTGTACAGAAATTATTATTGTATACGGAACAGTGAGTAAATTTGTTTTGGCCTTGTGTATTAGCTACTTACAAAATATAATTTATCTACTAATAAATAAGTAAGTTTCCGTTTTGTAATGTCGCATTAGTAAGATAAAAAAAAAACAAAGAACACAGACAACAAACGAAACACTATACAATAACAATAATAATGACATACAATTATTACAAAAAACAAAAATAGAAAATAAAAAACAATTCAAAATAAAACGAAAAGAAAAATAACTTGTGCATGGCCAAAAGGTACTGCCCATGTACTGCCTCAGCAATGCTTCTGTGACATGTCACAGAAGCACTGTCCTTATGGCAGGCCTTTTTTTCCTTTCTTTTTTTTTCATAATTATTTTTTTTCTCTTTAATATTGTTTACAATAAAGTTAGTTTTATTATGCAATAATTTTTGCGTTTACAAACGCGTAAATATTTTTTCATCCCACCACCTCGGAAAGTGTAATTTTGCGCTTCGAAATCTGGCTGGAAAATTCTATTTTATTCGCTTGAGCGGCAAAGTAGATTTGAATTTAGAACATCACATATAATGAGTACTCAATATAATTGTAAATTCAAAACGTCATTAAACCTATTTAATGTAACCTCTATGGTGCCAAATTTATGATTAGAATGAAGATTATTTTGTCATTTCCTCGCTGAGGTGGGATGAAAAGTTACGTATTGCACTCGAGTGGAAAGATTTTTCACCTTGTGCTCGTTTGTTTCCCTCGCTGACGCTCAGGATTCTAATTTAGAATCACTCGCTGCGCTCGTGATTCAACTTTAGAATCCTTCGCTTGCTCGGTCATCCAAATCGAGCACGCGGTTAAAAAGGAACTTTCCACTCTTGTATAATAAATAACTATTAATACTAGAAAAAATACATTGAAAAACCCAGCATCTTCCGCCGCCTGAGGCAGGTCGATTTTTTCAGTGTATTTTTTCTAGGTATTAAAGTTAGTTTTTTTATGCTTGACAAAGAAGCTCTTGACCTTTACCTCAAATAATGGTAAGTGAAGATAAAGCTGACTTCAAACGTCGACGTGTGCGTGACGCTGAGCGTTGTAATATAAGAAACGTTAGAGACGTCCCGCTCGACGGAATGTCGCGGTACATACAACGATCAGTGTCACGAAGACGTCCGCGTGTGGCGTCATCTTAACCCCTTCAGTGTTTAGACTCCAAAAAATATTTCATTGACGTTTTTATTATTGAGTAGAATCACATCGTTTTTAATGTTTTTATTTTTTAATTTTTCAACAAAAGTACCTAAAAAAATCCTAGCTATTGTTTGATATAACTTCGTCTTAACAATGTATTAAATGTCATAAATAGTTTTATATTTCAACTCTGGTAAGAGCGCTTCATAATAACATTATTTTTAAACTATGTCCATTGAAATGGACACCAGGTCCATGGTTACTTTTGAATCGTCAAAACTTTACCACCATTTCGGGACCAAATAACTATTTTACTTAAATAATTATTATTTTGCTGAGATGGAGAAGAAATGGCGAAACTCCACAGCTTACAATTTCGTATTAATTTGAAAACATCAATACAATTCAATAAATAATTATCAATATAATTTAAGTTAACGTTTTACATGCGTAAAATTTGGGTAGTTATTACTCCCACGCATTTGGATTATATATCTTGTGAAAGCTTTTCTATATAATTCAATTAATCATAAATCAACTAAGTAATTTAAATTTTGATACCCACCACCATTTTATTTTATTGTTAGATAGGTACTTACAGACATTCCTTTCAATTTAGGTGCTAATCATACATTTAAGATCCTCCGGTTAGCAATGTTATAAAAATACAATGTGTGGTATTAAAAAAAATCCAATAATGCATTAGTTATTTACACAATATTAATCACGAAGACAAAATCATCCTATTGATTGCATGACTGTCATACAAATTGTCCATCTAAAGATAACAACTAACTATAAGACATACGTCTACATCAAACAAGTAAACATGAGAAGACCAGCCCCCGTTGAAGGCACCTGTTCACGGAACGAAGCGCATCACCTTAATGCTGCTAACACCATGTTTATGGCGACAGAATTTATTAAGATGGTCTAAGATAGCCAGGTGGACTTAAAACAAACTGCTATCAGAGTGAAGGTGAAACTTAAGAGTATTTGAAGTCCTGGTGTTAAAATGTTTAGTCAACTTTTTTTTGGATGATGTCGATGGCGATGCGATCGTACGTTCTTAGTAACGATCAAGAAAGTTTAGCTACTAAATGCGCGGTCGGTACTCCGATGGGTGACCCAAAGCTTTTCAACGCGATTTTCCTCCGTGCTTCGGAAGGAACGTTAAGCTGGTGGCCCTGGCTGCTGTGAAAGATAGGAGTTGTTCCCAAGGAGGATTGGCGTCAGGCAGGCGGCTGGTCTTAAAAATCTTATGACAAATCCTTTAGCAATACTGTCTATATCAAGACATAATGCACGACCCCAAAAAAAATTATTTGTGATCTGTGAAGTGCAAAACTCTTCACCTGTGAATGAATAAATCAATACGTCACAATAACAAATAAAACATAAAAACGTAGTGCCATTATTCTTGCTAAAGTAATATTGTGTCGCCGTCAGTTGGTACCAGTCTAACGATCCCATACGTTTTACACTTTCGCATTTCCTTATTCTGAAGTGTGTTCTAATTTTGCATTCTTTCCTCGCTTCGTTCTGTCGGCGCTTAAACTCAATTTTACTTTTCATCCTTTATCAAGTTTTCCACTGAATTTTCAAAGCACAAAATCGATCGTTCATTTTTATGGGCGGAACCTTACTAGATTCTCGAATTGAGCTTCGTTTACGTTCAACGTGATTGAAGGTCTTTTTGGCGTAGTGAAAAATTGGTAAACTGGCAAAAAGTCGGGGTTTATTCGAATAGCCTCGAGTGTATCGGATGCCTGCTGTTCAGTTGAGCTTGCTATGGTTTATTTATTTATTAAGAAACTCAACAGCTGTATTACAATTTGTAGGCTAGTTTACATAGACCGACACGTAAGCCAATTACAGTTTCATAGAATTACATGAAAAGGCGACATTTATCCAGTTAGTTCTGATTGATGACTTACGTCTTTAATGCCTTTAGGTGATAACAAAACAGTATCAGATAATACCGAAATACTGTACTTCGATGAACTTCTTAACGTAAACTCCTAAGTTTTACAAATACCTGTTATATCTACTCCGCTCTGCCATAAAAATACCTGAGCCTACCAACAATATGTTATCTGCATTTGATTATTCAGACATGTTTTTTGTCGGAATTTTGGGAATAATTTGGTTAAAACACTCGGCGCTGTAATCAGTCGGTGTGTGCGAGGGAGTGGGATTGAGGTTCAATGTTCTTTTGATACAACAAAGGTACAAAAAAGGTAAAATAAAATGGAAAATGCTAACTAAAAAGTAAGGTGCATATTGGGCTTAGTAATAAGATGTCTAGTTTTTCACCGTTTAATAACTAATTTTTACCACTTCAAGAATGTATCAAAGAATAAACATAATAGTTTACCAGTTTATAATTTTGCTATAGTTGCTATATTTTAATTATTGAGTTATAAATGTTAAATAACTATGTGATCGAAGTTGTAAAATTTTTTATCTGAATAGAAAACTGGAACTGCATTAGGAATTAATGGTAGTGAAAAAAAACATTTGAGTTTGTAAAATTGTTTTTAAATAATCAAATAATTTAATTAAGTGTTCGCTAAGCCAGGACTGAGCTTAATAAAACAGATGTCATACCTATTTGCTACACGAATTTTATTTGTAATCCAAAAGTGTTTTCCCATTTTCCGATGCGCTTTTGACCGCCTATCACCAGTCAACCCCGTTTTCTACATATCATAGTCGCGTGATATTAATTGGAATATCTGACAAAAGCTCGCTCGCACAAAGGGTATCCGTAGCGAGGTACATCGTATTGCAACTGACTGACATGCAACGTTACCGGATACTTCGAACCAACAACGCCAAGATTTTCATGATTGGAGTAAAAAAAAAACATTGTTATAGACAACATTCCTCTCCTAAGAATTATTGGTTCTTTTAAAAATGATTGCTTAATACTATCAGGCCATATTAATTATACGCTTCTGAGGAAGTCGGCGAGGGTACTTAGCGCGGCGGTTTATCTCTCGCACCAGCTATCTTCGCATTTAGACTCCACTTCGGCTTACCATCAGGTAATGAAGACCAATGCTCGACCTTTTTATAAAAAGTCTATTCTAATCAATACTAATTTCCTATAAATATGTTCTTCACTGTCTTAGTGGAACCATGAATCTCTATTACAATAATTTAATTATTAGATCGTTTTAAATACAAACCACTGCATTGCTTCGGTAATCTAAGCTGGAAATTATATTATTTCAACATCACTAAAGTGTTATAAATGACACTAACGGTGCTTCAGACCTATGACAGTCGCTCTATTTACTACTCAAGAGTTGAATCTGTGTGGTTAAGTAACAGCGAAATGGGCCTTACATGAATTTATGCGCCGCTGGAATAAGATGTTGGTTTTGCCTTTATTTATTTTATTAGTTTTATTCTGCGCTCTGTTCAAAATGTTGTATTTACCCATGAAAAGTCCTGCAGTGTAAGTACGGTTTTTCTTATACTTTGCGGAATCATTGTTCCATTTGCTTTGTGAATTAGTACTTCTTTAGAGACCGGAACTGATCGTATCTATGGATTTGATTCTGGTGAGCCAACTAAAACACCACGAAGGCAGTTAAATTTTCTTACTTGGCGTATTACGCAAATAACTTACAAAGAGGCTGTACCAGAGCAGAATACGAAAAGAGCACCGACATTTCTTTAAGTAATAACACAATATCGGCTCAAGGTCGAATGTTCGATATAAAACAAATTTATACCCAGCGCAGCGGCCGGTGTATTTGTTCATAAAACTGGTGATCTCAGCGACAACCCTGGAATGATAACAGTCTAATTTTGTGGGTTGGTCTCCTCGACTCCTAAATTACACGAGCTTTGCATCCGCAAAAGGTTTTATTCATAAATCTACTGGAACGTTTTCATAAAGTTGCGAAAAATGTGCTACTCCTACTCTGTACAGAATTCGGGGAGGTTCGTAAAATTTTATTCGAATTGCGTTATGCAATTAAGAATTCGTTATGATGTTATCACATCGCATTTGGTTGTCGAATGATTTGATGCCGTTTGAGTCGGTGATTCGAGCAATATTTATTAGCTTTTCATGTCTCTGGCTCGATTCCTTGGGGGTATTTATTTTCAATAATAGTTAATTACTTAAATAATATTCAACAAAAACAAAATTGTCAAAAAACGTTTTCAATTCTTTTTCATTATTTGTGATACAAAATTGTATTTTAAAACTGCAATAACAATCAACTGAATAACTTCCAATATATTAGAACTACCTTTGTAAAATTAAGACTGTAGCACAACAATAAATATGGAGTACAGACAACGTCGTAGTGCCTTACTTCTTTTATATTTGTAATAAATTATAAGCTTTAATTTACTTTTTATTTAAAAAGCATTGCTTAAATATTTTAAAAGTTACCGCATTTTTTATAACCGGCCCGCTTCACTTACGGCCCAATGTGTAAAACTTCAACTTGAACTCATTTTCTAATTGAACAGAAAGCTGCAAAGTGGATCTCAAACAATGCAAAAGATTTATCGCTCATCGGACCGATACCGGGATGATTGGATAGCCAAACATTGACTATACTAATAGGAGCTGACGCCGGCCGATTTGCCTAATGAGGAACGATTTCACTCAGCAAACTCCGCACAAGGACATTATGCAAAATTGTGTTTGACTTCTATATTAGCTTCCCGCTTTCTTAATCACGAGTCTACCAATCTTAAGTTTCACGAAAATTGATATTCGGGGAAACTTGGTGTCTATTTCTATGTAAGCACAGATGCTTGTAATCTTATCTTGGGTATGGACGGTGATTACACCAGAATAAAGCCGTTATTGTTGAATTAAATTATTGAACTCTGAATTTAATATATGTCCGTTGTATTGTATGTCTTTAATTTTAAGATTTTTGTTGTATGTATGTATGCAATACATGTTATAATTTTGAAAGAGATTATAAAAAGGACTATGTCATCTACCATGTCTGAAATCAAAGCTATCTGAACTTATGGTAAGGGCTTCGATCGCGATAAAGCTGCATTTTTTTTTTTTTATAATTACTAATGGCAATACACGAGGAATTTTGAGTCAAATCAAAGCAAAATATTTTATTTGTTATTAAATAGTGTACAGTGTATGGTAATCATTTTGCAATTATTGTACTTAGACTGTAGATGATTCTGAGGGTCCAACGAAAAAGAAACACTAGGCTCGAACACGACATGCACTTTATTTGCAACTTTATATCGCGCGACAATACAGTATGGCCGTCCGGCACGGCTCGCGGATAGCAGCGGACTAGAGAGCGTACGTTTATACAAAATGACCGCGCTTTGACCTTAAAAGTTATTGAAATATACCCTAAAGTAAATGATAATTATAAAAATACCCTTAAAACTAATTATCAATGAGCGCAACGCCAACACTCCCCACCCCAGTGCTGTCTCAGCACTCATCATGTAGGTGAATCGGAGCAATTCGGGCCGCAGAACGCCGCCACGTCCCACTAGAAGTCCTTACCTCGACAAGTCGAACGCGACTGTCTTTGCCAGCGAACACCTGAGTGATGACACCTCTTTGCCACATGTTACGAGGTGAGTTAGGGTCCACTACAAGCACTAAGTCTCCCACTTTTAAGGCCCTACTCTCTTCTTGCCACTTTGTCCTGGGAAGGAGGTCTGGCAATATTTCTTTCACCCACCTTTGCCAATACATATCGGCCAGTCTCTGAGCGGTGCGCCAGTGCTTCCGAAGACAAAGGTCGGAGTTATCAAACGCGCCGAGAACGGGTAGGTTCGACGAAGTTCCTAGGAGAAAATGGTTGGGGGTAAGAGACTCCACGTCTCCAGGCTCTACGGATACGTGCATCAAGGGACGGCTGTTGACCATACTTTCGACTTCAGCCATCAAAGTACTTAAGACCTCGTCTCGCGGTGCACGTTCTTTCAAAATTACCTTTAAGGTAGTTTTGACACTGCGGATTAGCCTCTCCCATGCCCCACCCCAATGGGGACTGGCGGGAGGGATAAAAGTCCAATCCATTCCGTTGTTAATACCCTCAGCTTTTAGCACGTCAGTATCCAAAACCTGCATAGATCGCTGCAGCTCGGTGTCGGCGCCCCTAAGGTTGGTTCCGTTGTCAGAAAACAGATGGCGGGGCCACCCACGCCTAGCCGCCATCCTTCGTAGTGCCATGATGAGTGAGTCGGATGTAAGAGAATTAACTATTTCGATATGTATGGCTCGTACTGTCATACAGGTAAATAGCACGCCATACCTTTTTTCTCTTCGCCGACCCACTGTGCATTCCATTGGACCGAATAAATCTAGCCCGCAGTAGGTAAATGCACGCTGATGATGAGCCATACGAGCCTTTGGCAGGTCTCCCATCCGCGGTATCTGCGGCTTGCACTTTAATATCTTACAGCGCATGCAGCGTAAAGTCACAAATTTAACTGTAGGCCGGAGTCGAAGCAACCAATACCGTTGCTTAATTTCATTTACGACAGCTTCTTGACTACCATGAGCCGCTTTAATGTGATAAAAGCGGACAATAAGTTTAGCTACCGGGTGTCGACCATCTAGAATCACCGGCCTTTTGACGTCCGTGAGTACATGAGTTGCGGCGTCAATGCGCCCGCCCACGCGAAGCAGACCGTCGTCGTCCAAGACCGGGGTTAGTTTCAACAGCTTGCTGCTGCGATGCAATGGTAAGCCCTTTTGAACTCTGTCCAAATCTGCACCAAAAGACTCAAGCTGTGAATGCTGCAGTAGTATTTTTTCGGCACGTTCCATGGTATCGCAGTTTATTTCACCTGGTTGACCTTTGCACTTAGCTATAAACTTTAGTACCGCAGCTGTAGCTCGCTTTAAGCGTAGCCAGGACGAAAATCGTAATGGGTCCGGTACGGCCAACGTTACAGACGCGTCTTGCATAGTGGTGACGCATTCCAAACTCGTTGCGTCTATTTCTGGTTGCACAACGATATCTATGGGCCATAAAGACTCGTCCATGTACAAAAAGTTTGGACCAGAAAACCACTCACCCTGCAAAGCTAATTCAAAAGTCTCCCGGGTAGCTAAATCAGCGACGTTCAACTTTGTGGGAACATACCTCCATTCGTCTACGCGGGTTAACTCGTCGATCTCACCCAAGCGGTTTGCCTCGAACGCTTTATACGTGCGCGTGTTGTTACGAATCCAATGAATAACAGTAGTAGAATCGCACCAAAAATATTTGCGCGCGGGCACAATCTTATGCTCTTTTACTATAGCATTAGCTAATCTTGCAGCTAGCAATGCGGCTTGTAACTCAGCTTTAGGTATTGTAAGCGGTTTTACAGGCATCACCCTGGATTTACAGGCAATAAACGCGACTTTAATTGCACCGTTACAATTCCAACGCCAATAACCTACAGCTGACATCGCTTGAGTAGACGTATCGCTAAACATATGCAGATGTAAGTTAGTATAACTTGATGTTGTCGTAGTATTGAGCGGCCGTGCTACGACGGCGCTGCCACTCGTGCCCGTAGCACGCGCCGTAGACGCAGTATATGGGACGGTTACGGACACATCGTGCGTCATCTCCTCGCCGTCTATGCTACAAACAGATGTTTTTTTGTAACATCGAGGAATGCGAATTGTGTTAATTGTTTTAAGTAGGTCAATCCATTTTTGCCACTTGCAATAAATATCGTCAGGGATTAAATCGTCCCATCCGATATTTTGCCGCCAAGTGTCTTGTAACATAATGCGACCTTGTATTATAAATGGGGCTAAGAATCCCAAAACGTCGAAAATCGACATTACGATCTTAAGCATAATGCGCTTAGTAGGTCGTTCTTTCCCGCTAATAATTTCCTCAGGGATCCGTTTTAAGGTTACGTCGAAACCCAACGTATCATCAGCAGGGAACCACATAAGTCCGAGCGTACGCTCGCTTGCATACTCGTGGCCAATTTTAAACTTTACGGCCGCTGTTCCTAAGGATTCTTTTGGCACGCTCTCTAATACGGCTACGCTATTGCTTGTCCAGTTTCTTATTTCGAAGCCGCCAGCTTTATGAATGTCACTTATTTGTTTTATCATTTTAATCGCCGTCGTTTCGTCAGGTAGACTATCTATGTAATCATCCACATAATGTGAATGTACAATAGCGTCTACAGCGGCCGGCATGGATGATTCAAAACGCTGTGCATTCATATTTTTAACAAACTGGGCAACGAAAGGCGAGCAATTAGCACCAAAAATGAGAGAAGTCATAGCGTAAGTTTGTATGTCCTCTGTAGGGCTGTTTCTCCATAAAAACCTTAAGGCCTGTTGATCCTCAGGTCGTATTTTTACCCTAAGGAACATGTCTTTGATGTCACCCATCACTGCAATTTCATTTTCCCTAAAGCGCAGCATGATTCCAAGTAGGGGTGACAGCATATCAGGGCCTGTAAGCAAGTAGTCGTTAAGACAACGGCCGTTGACCTTATTAGCCGCGTCAAACACCAGGCGCAGCTTCTGTTTGTTGGGGTTATCCACTCCAAAATGGGGAAGGTACCAGGTCCTTGGTGTGACCTTGGTATCTGCCAGGTCCTTTGCGTAATCATTTTCTAATAAATGATTTACCCGCTCCCTATACCTCTTAGCAAACCCTACATCCTTGGCCATTCGCCTCTCGATACCCTTCATCCTGCTGACTGCATTGGGGTAAGCATCCGGCAGGACGCAGTCCTCGTCGCGCCACGGCAACCCTACGTGCCAGCGGCCGGCGATGAGCGTCGCGGACCGTTCCAGCTGTTCCACAGCGCGGACATCGTCTGCGTTCTGCCGTGGCCTACTTCCGCAGCCTATGGAGTCTAAAGCAAATGACATACGTACCTCCTCGTGAATTTTTTGTAACAGGTCCCTTTGTGATGTTTCCCCCTCCATCCCTTCTTCTGAAATTAAAAAATTAGTTTGGACATCATAGTGGGGGGCCGTGCGTCGTTTAAGAGTCTGATCGTCGCGTGGTATTGTCAGTTTGCCATGAACAGACCAGCCTAGGGGTGTTAAGGTGGCAGAGGGCTCATTTAAATTACCTAATTTAACTTCCAGAGGTAACAACAAATGATGATTATCTTGCCCTATTAACATTTCAGGCTTTGAATCAGACATACATATATAATCTTTGATATCACTAAGATAAGAATAATTTACAAATTGTAAAACTGACAATGTTTGCAATGGTAAATTTAATTGATCTACACAACGCATCATTAAATTATGTACCTTATTGTCCATACCTGTAAGGCTCACTTTCGCTATTGTTGACTCACAAACTAGTTCGTTATCGTTGAAAGCGCCGCGCACTCGCAATGTCGCCGTGCGGCCGCGCAAGCCTACACGCTGCGCCAGATTTTTACTAATTAATGACACAGAGGAGCCATCATCGAGTAACGCGGTACTATTAACGACACCATTAGGACCTTTTACGCGCACTGACACTACTTTTAGGAGCACTTTGGGACCACTCGCGTTTATGTGTGTTAACGTTTCGGGACAAGGGACTGACTCGGATTTATGCGGCATTGTAAACACCGTATTATTCACATCAGCTTTCACCAGCTGGCAGGCGCGCGCGGGTGGCGCCGCCGGCGCGGAGGGAGCCGCGCGCGACGCAGCCAGCGCCGGCACGGCCTCTCGTTCTCCGATGATCATCGCACTGGTCTTGTTCACCGTGTAATGTAGAAGTCGGTGGTGCGCCTCGCCGCACCCGTCCTTGTCACACGCTGGGGCTTGACACGATTCTCGCTCGTGTTTACATATCATACATTTATAACAAAGACCATTTTTTTTAACAAACTGCCACCGCACTTTACGCAGCGCCTTCTTAAATAATTTGCAGTCGTATAGTAAATGTATAGATTTATGACAAAATTGGCACCTTTTATCATCTTCGGCTTGTAGTAACACGGTATGCGTACGAGTAGGTAAATCGGTAGCCTTATTTTTGTGGTAATCACTTTTCATAGCAGTAAATAAACTCGCAGTGGTTGAAATTTTCATAGCTTCATCATTAAGAAACTCTGATAAAATGACCAACCTGGATTTCGCACCTTGTTTTATTAAACTGTAGCTGTAATCAGACCACTTGGAGATTAGGACGGTGGGCAGTTTAGACAGAATTATGGTCACAATGTCTATTCCTTGTAGGTATTCCTCTCGCCCGACTGCACGAACCGCTTCCACAAAATTTTGAATTTTAAGGGCAAACGTGATGATATCTTTGTGATAATCTTGATGCAGAGGCTGTATCTTTTTGATGTCCTGAATGACCCGGGAAATGAGACAGTCAGGATTGCCAAAACGTAGCTCCAATGCCGACATAACTTTTTCAGGTGACGTGGCACTGATAAATAAAGCAGAAACTGCATCCTTTGCTGCCCCTCTTAGGCATTTCCTCAGTCTCCAGAGATTCTCTCTGTCGGTAAATTTACAAACTTCGCTCGACTCATAATAGGCTTGTTTGAATTGTAGCCACTCTAATTGGTCACCGGAAAAATCGGGTAAGTCCTTAGGCGTGCTGATGCGGCTAAGCAAACTAGTGTCGGTCACATTCTTCACTTTAGCGGTGGATATGTCCTTGAGTGCTCCAGCTAACGTTTCAATAGTGCTGTTGAGAGCGGTGACGGAGCTGGCAGGCAGCGGCAGCAGCGGTGTAGCAGGCACCGGCGCCCCCTCGGGCGCGGGTACGGGTGCTGGGCGTGCTGGGCCTGGTGCCGGCGTCGACGCTGACTCATGGGGGTACAGCTGCCCGGTGAGAATACCATCATCGTGGGCTCGCTGCTCCTGTGGCTGTTCTGCGTGGTTGCTTTGATGGTCCACCCACTTAGCGATTTCGTGACGAGAGAGGTTATTGCCATCGATTTGTGAACTGTATTCCTCTAGGTCCTCCTCATCACTTAATGCAGCCAGTTGTGCCTGCAAAGTTTTGTCGATAATATCCATTTGGATCGAAGCTTTCTGTTTAGCGGCTTCGAGAAGCAACTGCTTTCTTATAGCTTCTTTCGAAGTTGATGACTTTCGTGAGCCCTTGCTGCTAGAAGCTTTGCTGACACACGACAATGGCTTTCCATGTGCTGTCGGTTCCGACTTGATGCTTCCCTCGACGCCTTTCTTATCCAAAACGTATTTTGGAATACACTCTAATGTGGCGAGGGAGGCGGCGTACGTGTCGGTCATTTTTTTTCCAAGTTCGAGATGCTTCTTGTCGGCCTGTTCGCGACGCGCTTTTGCTTTGCGCGTTTCCATTCCTGGCGGCGTATGGAACATCAGATCCAGCTCGAATGACCACTTTGTAGATGATTCTGAGGGTCCAACGAAAAAGAAACACTAGGCTCGAACACGACATGCACTTTATTTGCAACTTTATATCGCGCGACAATACAGTATGGCCGTCCGGCACGGCTCGCGGATAGCAGCGGACTAGAGAGCGTACGTTTATACAAAATGACCGCGCTTTGACCTTAAAAGTTATTGAAATATACCCTAAAGTAAATGATAATTATAAAAATACCCTTAAAACTAATTATCAATGAGCGCAACGCCAACATAGACTATATTCTATAGCATGCAAATATATAATTAACAAGATATCAAACAACTAGATCATCGCACACCGCACCGAAAAACTTATACTTTAATGTATTCTGAATTTATGTTATTGATATTATTTCTGAACATTAATTAAATTTATTTGTGTTGTGAACTGTCCACATTACAAAAACGTAAGTGCCAAAAACAAAATTGATAAAAGTGAGATATTATTTAAAGTCTGTTTTCCTCAATTAATAAAGACAACGCTCGCTATAAATTAATATATTTGTATTATATAGTTACTGTATTCCTTTAAAATATGAATAAGAAATCGAAATAACTGTATGTTAATTTTTAGTATTTTTATGAACATAGCTGAAAATAAGACCTTTAATTTAATTTTAATATTAGGGTTACCTTAAAAATATTATTATTTTGTGACCGTAAGAAAGAAGGTTCAGACACTGATAACCGCACTGTAAGTAGACTCCTAAATTAAAATTCTTAAAAAAGCCAAAGGTAGACAGCAGTACAGCGGCTAATATCGAAATATTTCATGAAAACTCAACAGATTCAAAGTCAGGGAAACTGAGTGAGTAATTAACTTCGTAATTTCAAAAGTTCGCCCACTTTTTCCCCATAAAAAGGAAGCATAATCTTGGCGCAGTATTATGTATCTTGGCAAAAAACTTCCTCCGACGAAAGAGGCAAAAAAGTCAAGACCGATCGGGCCGTGTGTCGACCGAACCGATGCTAATGAATTCCAAACGAGTGCTGCCTGTTGAAAATAATACAAAACTACCCACTTTCAAAGTTCTTAGAGTAGTCTCGGTTAGCTAACATTAATCTACAGTTATAATCATGTTCACACTTTTAAGTTCAAAGAAGTGCACTAAATGTCACGTTTGGAAACTCCGCAAAAATGTTTACTGTAAAATTGTGGCAACACTCTTACGTTTCCTTTTCATTTGGGCGACGTTCAGAATGGGTTTTCATGCTGGAAAATATTTGCTTTGTTCAGTTTAGTTTCCTCTTAAAATAAACAAGGAGGATTACATACGTGAATTAAGAGCACCACAGCAAATTCCGCTTTAACGAAGACTGCGATCACCAATCACAAAGGTGTATCAAGAAGACGAACTTTTTTTAAATTTATGTTAAGTTCTTATCCAGTACCCCTAGTATGAGTTTTTTAGTTTTCGAGCTCGATCAAACGAATCGTCTCTTTTCATACATTCCCCACTAACACCTCTAGCGTAAATTATTAGAAACAGTGGGCAATGTATGAAAAGAGACGATACGTTTGATCAACCTTGAAAACTATCAAAACTCATAATAAAGGTACAGGGAAGGGTAATGTTGAAAAATTGAGTAAGAGCAGTTTTACATACTTCTAAAAAATGTGTGTCAAGAAGACTTGACTGACCAAAATTGTAAGAGTACGTGTATAGAGAGAGAGAGAGAGGGAGAGAAAAAAAGACCAAAAAAGGTTGGACACACCTAGTGAAAGATGATGTATCAAAGAAATCTAATACAATTAAGGGAACGAATGGTCAAAAATGACGGAAGAGAAAAACGTAATACGCTGAACCTAAATAAAACTGGAAATATGGATACAGATGATCATTGATCATGATAATCAGGATTTTATAGAGCGTAGTCTTGAAATAGTGTCATAATACCATGACGGTAAGACTTATATTTAATTCTAATTTGTTAGCCATCTGTGCTCCATCAAATATTATTATAATTCTAACATTAAGCACACGTGCTTATGATGTATGGTCGGTTTTGTGGGTCGCATTGTGCTCATTAAATTTGAAATTAACGCTCGTTTTCAGACACACTTTAAAACATTTATCAACATGAAGGATGCAAGCTGGATTCCAGTTAGCTTTTTCTCATTTCATCTCATTATGAACACACTATCTCTTTTCGGTGTATATATTTGCAAAAAAGAGAATGGTCAATCGCTAGGATGAAATTGCGACTTTTATTTTATCTATCTTTTTTCAATATACGTATTTTTTAGAGAATGTATTTTTTTCTTACCATTTGCATTGAATACACAAATTACAATTAAAACCTTTTTACTTTCGCGTACACGTAGTATAGAGGAAGTCTTGTAATCGTCAAAAATTCGACCTCGAGATTTTGACGGATTTACATGTTTTATACCTCCCTGAGTCCAAAAAACGTTTGTGAATGATGTCTGTGCGTTAGCACGATAACTCGAGTATGCTTTCACTTATTGCAACCAAATTTAACATGCATGTATAACATCAAAATATAAGATTTCTTTCAACGTTTGAGTCGTCGATCACGAAAGTTAGCAATTAAGTACGTGGTCTTTACTCGGATGGGTGACCAAAATTTAACATGCATGTGTGACATCAAAATATAAGGTTTCTATCAACTTTCGAGTCGTTTCCGGTATACAAGAAAGTCAAGGGGATGCCACTCCCGATTTTTCCAGATTAGGCAGTGGTGAATTTGCATTGGAAATTGGCGACCCGCGACTTCGTCCGCGTGGACATTTTACCCCCTTAGGGGTGGAATTACCAAAAATCCTTTCTTAGCGGATGCTTACGTCATAACATCTACCTGCATGCCAAATTTTAGCCCGATCCGTCCATTGGTTTGGGCTGTGCGTTGATAGATCACTATGTCAGTCATTCACCTTTGAGTTATATATATTTAGATGTATGTGTAATGAGTCATCGTCAGTTTGATTTTTATTATTCCAATATAGTCTCGGCTTAGATTTTGTGCTGTGGAAGCGCTGTTATTTCAATGATTATCCTTGTGGATAATGAAATATGAGGAATTGGAATAAAAATTACTTGATCTGTTTGTGCCGAGTTATTTATATTTATTGTTTCCACCTATGAGACATGAGAAGTCGACGTTGGCTATACTTACGGTAAGTCATAAAAAGAAAAATTTGTGGATATAATATTGGTTTTGTTTAATAAAATTATTGTTCCTTTTTCTAAATTTTGTTCAAATTTATTATATCGTCTTAGCTTTACTCTATCTTAGTATTACTTAATTTATTTATATAAATTATAATAGTATGTCAATAGGTTACTATTTGCGCATATTGAAGACTAAAACTGCACCGAGCGGTTTTGTATTTTTAAGTTATGAATCAATGTTGATATTCATATGTGGTAGCTTATCAATAACTTTAAGTATACATGATTTCTTACTATGTGAACGTTTATAAGCTGTTAGCTACCCTAAAAATATGTAAATTAAGAAAAATAATACACTGGACAGCCAGAGGATAAATTTAAACAAACAACTGCATTCGAAAATTCTTTTTTAAATTAATATCAAAGCGAAAGAGGATATTTGACAATGAGAATCAAAGCTTTGTGGATTAAGTCACAGTAATTTCCAATCAAATATTCATCAACATCTGCGAGCGGGCGACACCATCTGTTTGTCAAAACAATAAACATCTGAATATTTTATAGTCGAATTCTGCTAAAGGGATGTAAATGACTAGCCCGTCCAATTTGCATTGAACAGATTAACGTCATAATCGAAGCGATTCAATCAGCGATCCCAGCGAGGAGAGGGGTCCCAAACGCCATTTACGGGACTACTAATAACTTGAGATAAAATGCTAATTTTGTGTTCATTCGATTCGGTGAAGGAGATTGGGCAGTGCCGATAGCGGTACGCGAGATGTTGGTCATTACTTTTTCTAGCATACAAAATGTTACAGCCTGACTTCTTGCCGCTATAATATTAATAAATTCAAATGAACCAACCAGTAAAACTATTACATGAAAATAACTGATTTGAAAATTCGAAATCTTATGCTTTAATATTTGCACTTATGAAAGTCCAATTCTTATGGCACATTCTGAGAAAAAAGGGCAAGTAACTCCAACATAATTATGTTTACCTATCTCATTGGGTGTTTCTTCCTGCACTTCTCCATCAGCATAATATTAATAAATATATAGAACTATTATTACTTTCGAAGTTTTTGTCGGGTATTTTAATTGTTAAATGTATTTTGAAAAGATAATTTAATTAAAGAACTTTGATCTTATTTGACATTTTTTATATTTTTAATAATTTTTGCGATTCCTCTGGTGTTGCAGAATACACCAGGTGAACCATTCGCTTGTTTATCCCTTTATTCCATAAAAAAATACGATTATTTAACTGTAAATTTTCGTTTCGTTCAATGCTCTTTAAGCAATAATCAAGTTTATATCAAAATATTTTCGAAATAAATACTTACACCTATCTTTCCATATTATATTTGTAAGTCAATAACAACATGCCTCTTCCAGGCTCTTCAGTACATCTGTTTTAAATTGATTCCAAGTCCAAATGTCGCAGTTCCTTATAACCACTTCTCAAAGCGACCTATTGTTGAGAGAATGTCATTCTCTCAATCGTACAGCGTCGTGAATAGTACATCAAGCAGTCTAAAAATCGGGCTGCGTTTGACATTCCATTTGTACAGTTACGTGAGCCAATGCAATATGGACGGCCGGCCCCAACTGGAGGAAATTCGCAGAAACTGCCACATTGTAGCCGTAAGTCAAACGGTGAGAGTAGTCCCCACGGGGCCAATGCTACAGGGCTCCCTTAAGTACAAAGGTCCACACAGTTGGTCCGAGTGAGACTCACAGAGTCACGTCTCCCTTATCTTCACACCGAAAACACTCGCAACGTTGAATCAATATGACAAGCATGCACTCGGATCGGATTGCTTGAACTATGAAAACAATTGAACACGAAAAAGGTTTTGGCTTTAAAAAGTATTAAGTTAAAAGAAAGTAATTTGAAACGTTCTGTTTTATTTCCCCGACACGTACGATACATGCATAAAAATATATTTTTACTATGTGCGTTTGATTTTCAATTGTTTATATAAATATATTTTTATTTTTTTATTTTTACTATGCGAGTTTGATTTTCAATTGTTTATTTTATGAGAGTGCTCGTTTTATTTTGAATCCAATATGCTCAAACAGTGTAGCCGTATTCAACTTTAACAAATATTTTTTATATAGGTATTACACCTGGTGTAAGTGGTAACCGTCGTCTATAGACAGTTGCAATATTAAGGGTAAATCACTTAACACTGCAAGTACTAATATGATATGCCTTCCATGCCCAGTAATTACTCCTACTAGTGGACTGGGTCCAATAATTGGAATATGTGGTAGTGTGTGAGGATTTATCTATCATCATAATAGCCTATATAATTATTATAAAGGCTGTTATAATGATAGATAAATCGTCACACACAACTACATATGAATCTAATAAGCCTGATTTACTGATCGCATCACCTGATCGCTTTGATCTTTGAACTCTAAACTATACACCACAATAATATTATTCTCTTTCCAAAAACTAACATCCCAAATTATCAAACCCATAAAATACTGAAATACTATTTTCGTCGTACAAAATATCGGGAAAATTTTAAACGCAACATAAAATGTTATTAACCCGAAACCAAGCAAATAACAACGTAGACAGTAAATTAATCTAGCTGCGTTAGCATAATACTAAATCGAAATTCAAAGATCACAGAGATTCAAGCGGTGCATGATTTGAGGAAAACGTCGTGCTTTTAATCTTTTCATGCTCACTCCAATATCTGCTCATTAACTTGTGTACTCACTTCAGACATCGACGATTTGTTACTTCGAATCGTGTCGATAGAATGAGCGAGGGCCAAGATTTTAACGAAAGAGGTTCCTATTTACATCGCTGTTATTCACCCATTTGTAGGGCTACCATGAAAACTGGACATTTAGAGGATTATTGAAATGCCATTAAATAGCTTATACATAGTTGCAATACTTGTAAGAACTGTTTAATTCAACAAAACCATACTATTATTTTTAAATGATGCCGTCCTGGTAGAGTGGTCAGTAACGCTGCCTACATATTGGATAGTGTCGAGTTCAAATCCTGGTAATGGCAAATGTTGGTGTAGAACATGAACATTTGTTCACAAGTCATGGTTGTTTATATGTTTATTTGAGTTTATTTGTAAATTACCTGGATTATTATGTGCCTATAATTGTCCGTTCAATAGTACTATAACACAAGTTCTATAGGTACTTAATTTACGTAACATAATTGGTCTGAGTGTGGGATTATTTTTAAGTTTTCCAACAATACACAAATTATACAAATGTGAAACTAGCTGAAAGAACAATATGTACAGACGATAGCAGATCAGGCTAGCCGAAACTTGCAATTGTCTTCATTGAATTTTCAACCTTATTTCATTATTATAGAGGTCAAAGTCTATTGAATAAATTTGACAGTATGTGGTAGCCTGATCTGCCGTCGTCTGTATTATTATTCATTGCGGTTATTTAAGATTAAAATCCCCATTTTTTGTTTACTGTTTTTGAATTAAACGAGAATTAAGTCTGGACGGATGGTAACCCTACACTGAGGTGTTTTATTCGTGGGCTTAGCGTTCTCATAAAACGTTCACTCAACTCCGAACTGTGGCTAATTAATCAACTCTGTTTACCCTTAAACGATGTTCTGGAAATCAAAAGGACCTCCGATAACTTCAGATGTTATCGCTGCGTGAACTCTAAGAGATTGGCTTTTTATAAAGTTTTTCGTTGTTCAGTGAAACCGAGCGCTAAGAATTTGATGATTGGATAACGAACTCTTTACTTAACACTTTTTAGATACATAGTATCAATAAAGTTGAGTGTATTTTCAACTTATGGAGTATATAACTTTATGTACATTTTTTATAGAAATAAAAATATTACTATACAATTTTGTGGAAAAAAAATCCTGGGTGACCTGACGAACAAGGATATTTTTACAATTTATCTTACAATGGTAATAATACAAATTGAGATTTTAACTTAAACGACTTAAGCCGAAGTCAAATTACCATGAGGTACCACGCAACAAGCCGTAATACGGAATGGGATGAAAAAACAAAAATATTTTATTTAAATTAAAAAGTTGTCATAGAAGCTGCTACGAAAAGATGCCAACTTTAATCTGTAACTCGCCTACATGACTACGATGACCTGCTACGAAACTACGTGCTACGGTATGTTAAAGTGGTTGCTACAACCGTAGCCTGTAGTTCTATCATACTTTTAACTATGGTCGTCTCTATACATTGCGTATGCTTGTATGGTACGTTTGCATGTATTTAATTATAGTACAATGCAATTTGTGTTTGTGTTCTTTTTCAATTTATTTACCTTTTTATAACTGTATGCTGTTATACTATATCTAAAATTTGACTATGTGTCGTACATGTTACGGCTTCAACCTAGTTTTAAGTTTTTTTTTATTACTGTCTATTTATGGCTTTTTGCTTACATCTTGCTCTGTACGTCTTCTCAAATAAATAAATGAAATATATTTTTCGATCTCTGACTGTGATTACATTTATAAGAAGCTGTTTGGATATTAATCTTGTAATTTATTCTTGACTACCGTTAGAGTTTATGTCCTAATTCTGACTCACAGCAAAATACTAAATTTCGCGTCTGATAAATTGCAAAAATTTGTAGGTTTTTAGTACATTAAGAAACGAACTTTATGTAAATAAAATGGTGGAGATTTTAAACCGTAGAGAGGAAGAAATGTGGCTATGGTTTTACTCAAAAAATCATATAAAATTAGTATTTCAATGCCGTAAAACTGCTTGAGAATATATTTAAAAATGTGCTCGCTACACGCTATAATAAAACCGAGTCCAACGCAAAAATAATGAAATTTTACACAAAAGCGTTACTGTCTAATCCTTACATCTTGGTGTGAAACATCGGAATAAATATCAATTCAATATGATTACTGCTTAAGAGGAAACCATTCAGAAATTACTAACAGAAACCCCAAGTTTAACCACCACATCACGTACAGGTAGTCTGGCCCGGATACTCTCGTTACGGCCAACGGAACCCACAAGAGATTTTCATCAATACAAAATGCAGACAAAGTATTTTTCATTTCTACCCACAGTGATTGGCAATATCTGCTCGCGCACCGCTAACACTTCAAAGTGGATCGTTAGGTGTTTTTGTTTAGGAACGCTATCTGCGTCCTTACTCCGTACTCCGATATTTTATTGGCTAGCATTTTTATTGGAATAAATGCACTGTTAGCATATAAACAGATAGTCTGCAATTTAACGGCATTGCACCAGTAAATTGCGTTTTCTGTGCAGTTGAGCACATTTGCAGTGAATGTCCAGTTGTAGCAACATTTCAGTGCAAGTTGAGTTGCGTACATTTGCAGCGAATGTCCAGTTGTAGCAACATTTTCAGTGCAAGTTGAGTTGCGTACGTAGCAATTGCATATTAATAATACACTACACATTTTACGCCGTCTACCAACACACGTATTCCCTCCTATCAATCCTGGGCCATTCAAAGAGGCGTGAAGAAGCGCCTTGCAGGCCGGCAAGCCGAAGGATACTTGTGCGGTTCATATTCGCATTTTCTCTCACACTATGTACCTTTGAATTGGCGCTTCACTGTCGCTTACTTGCAAGTTGGTTGGCGGTATTTGAAGAAAAAAAGTTGCACACGAAAATATTCTGCCAGCTGTTGTTTCCGTTCAGTCACTACAACGACTGGCGAACTGTACAAAGGTAGTAAATAGGATGAAGGGTTGAGCTCCTCTCACAGACGTGTACTTGAAGAATGCATACCACAATCCTTTTTAAAAATCATACACTTAACATTAACCCTAACCGTTTCAAAATTAAGACGCTAGGCACATCGTTAGGCTATTTATAATAAATAGGTTTGTTGTTAATTTTTGCCTCCTTATGCGTTTTCTACCGGATGCATAACGGAATGTGTCTGTCTTATTTCTGCCGTAAAGCTGTTTGCTGCGTTTCGGATTGAAGGGAAAGGTAGCCAGTGTGATTACTGGGTATGGAAGGCCATGCAATGCCATCTTAGTCCTCAGGATGGCAACGCACTTGCAGTGTTAAGTGATATACCCTTAAGCCAGTGTCTATTGGCAACAATAACCACTTAACACAAGGTGGGCGGCAAGCTTGATTGCCATCTTGTAATATAAAAAAAAGTGTCTTGAGGAACTATTTGACATGAAGCCAACAACTTCTTTCTATCGCCGCACCTCTCGCCATCGACGGGGTATTCATCCTCATAGACTAGAACCGAGTAGGTCACGTACTGTGCGTTTTAGACAATATTTTCTTCCGGTTCACTTAGGTTGTGGAACGAACTCCCTGTCGAGGACTTCAACGTGGATTTCTTCAAGAAAGGCGTGAAATTTTTTCTTCCAGGTCAGCAATCACATGTAACACGCAACTCCTGTAATTGTATTGCAAGTGTCCATAGGCTACCGTATGCTTGTTTGCTACTAATGGTGTAAAAAGGCCAAGTAAATGTCTCCGTCATATGGTAAGCGGAAGTCGACTCTATAAATAACGAAACGTAGATCGTGCAACTTTAAGAAAAAAAGAAGACAAAGTTTAATTATAACTACCCTAATACGTGTTCAAGATCGTACCTAGAGGGATTTCCCAATACGACCTATAGTAACGAAGTATTTAAGGATTTTCACAGTTTAGTTTCCCCTTGTTTCTAGTGGAGTGATTTGCAGAGGGAGTTAACCTAAGTGAATAAAAGAGTAAAAGCTAAGTCAATGTTTGCTGCCGTGATTCTGTGAACTCGGCGACCGGTGACTTTAGGTCTTTTTTCAACGTTGTCCCGTGGAAATGCACATCACATTTGAAACCGTATTGGAGGCTACACTGTGTTTTTATGACTTCAACATTTGTTTTAGAAGTTGCTTCGGTGCTGTTGATAAGGTCGTATATAGTTGAGCTTTTAATAAAGATAAATTATGTAAAGGCTAATGCGAGTGTTTTTCATTGATTTATGAAATAATTTGAAACAATTTAGCTTAACATTATTGTACATATTATATCTAGTTTAATAGGATATCATATTACAAACAATCTTATACACTGGTCGGCAAAGAAAGCGGGTCTCGGTAACAAAGACCTCATATATAATATAATTAACATTTATAATAAAATAAACCATACCAGAAAGACCAGCGTCGAGTGTGTATTCTGTATGCTTGACATTTTATGCTAAGTAAATGCCTTTTCGATGTCTTCAGTATTGTACGCACTTGTATAATGTATATCAATGTATTACCTAGATATTGTGACACTGAATAAACAATTTTTCTTTCTTTCTTTCATATTTTATATAGTTTTATTTTAAAAAAAAATATTAAATTTAATTTAATTAAAAGTCCAATCTTAAAAGAAAATGCTATAACCGTTCTGCACGATGTCGCTTTAAGTGCAACATCATAATGTATCCTAAGGATCTGCTCAACCCCTCTTGGTACTATAAGCGTGATCGTATCTATGAATGAATGAACTGCTTTTTGTGCGGCCTAGTGTCTTATGCGACTATTATATCTTTGAAGATATTATGTCTTTGCTTATTTTATTTAATACAATCAGTTTTTACAAACATTATAAAATACAAACCACTTGAAAAAATAACAATAATAACGGATTAGCTTTTCTTAAATAAGTATTTGTTAAAAACACATTTTTACATTTTACATGACGTTACAGCTAACGAACGTTTTAAATAAATTAATAATAAAAACCTCGATAACGTTGACTGACTGTCAGTTGCACATTAACTGTATTTTGTGAATAAATTTAATAACATCACCACGTAAGCATATTTCTTGGTTATGAGCCCGAAGCGCTGCGCTAATTATTAAACAATACGAGCTAATGAGTGGAACTTGTTCCCAGACGAAGTATTCCACAAACTTACGACGGATATGATCGCTTCAAGATATCATCAGAAGTTTTCACTATTACACAACTTAAAATTTATATTTGCTACCTACATTTATGAAGTTTCACTTGTAGACTGTTTCGAAATTTAAAGTGGGAATTGTGCTACCAATGAAAGATTCAATCTACAAGTTATTTTTCCTTTTCATTAACGGTCTAAAGATCGGTGCGATAAAAAGACCTACATGTACGTACACTACCAATATGTTTTAAAAGTATTTTAAAGCTATATGTTTTGCTTAAATAAATAAAAAAGAATGGCTTGTTTTTAAATGAACACCATACTAACCTAACCTAACCTACATAAAAGGATAAATGTTTACCAAAAAAGTGTAAAGTCTCACCAAAAGTAGTTTTTGGTGAGCAAAATATCAATTTTGGTAGGCAATGTACTATTTTTTGGTAGGCACTAAATTCGTCCCCAAAAAGAATCAGGTGTCTCAGCGAAGTGCCTACTTTTTTCCTCCACCAGAATAATCCTATAAAATAGCACTATCGCTTAATTTATTGTATTGTTGTGTTAACGTATTGTAGGTCGCCCTGCTACTCGTTGAACTAGATCTAGCTTGCGTCAATTATGCTTATTTCTCTATTCCTCAAAAACTGTCCTTTTTTTGGATAAAAAGTAGCCTATGTTCTTTTTGTACTCCTGACAATGTATTTACAAACCAACGCAGGTTCGCATTTATAATTTTAGTTAGAATAAAATAAATGAAGAAAGTGACGTTAATAGGATGTCCACTTGATAAGTAGCAAACTTACTTCTCCAAATTTTTCAAGAATATTAATGTTGACTTCTCGTTTATAAGTATACCTCTATACATAAATTATTATTAATATGTTTAATTTGGACAAACAAATAAAATAATCTTTATATACAATTGTAAAATATGTTATGAGTCTTATAAATGTATGACTTACGTATCTTAAGTAACAAAGTATGCAAATGTCAATTGAAACAACACAATAAAGAGATTATATTCTAACAAAACGCCAAAACGTTACGTTACTAAAAGTAAGAATTATGATCGAGAAATCTTAGAAAAGACCTTAACAGGATTTATATGTACCTGTTATAAGTGTCAGCTGTCTTTATCAGTCGAGATAGCCCACTGTTGGACAACAGCCTTCCCAAGAATTCAACCAAATCAGTCCTACGCTATCCTCATCCAGCCAGCAACTTCCCACGAACTTTACCTTTGCTTGATCATAAATAAATTATAAGTTCCATTCAATTAATTACCTATACAACTGACTATGTTTTTAATAGCACTCTGAGATTCGGAATACCATTCGGAGCAACTCAAAACGAATCGGAATCATTAAGGCTGAAGTAATCCAAACTGATATAATATCTTGTAAGTCCCGAAGCGCATTCTCTTTGAAGATTTACTATGAATCGATCGATGAACCGATGCACATCTGTGCATGTCATTTCACGGTGGCCCTGGAGGCATTACTGGCCCAATGTTGACATTTGCGTCTGTCGAGAAGCTTTGGAAGTGGGGTTTAATATTTAATTCTTATTATATCTGCTACTTTCCAAGTCTTTGAGGATAAAAAATCTTTCTTGTACACCAGCAATATTTGGGAATAGTAATAAAAAAATGTAAAATGCGCTTTTATCGCTAAATGATCGAATGTCTATAGAGGAAAGATATCGCATGATATATAAGGGAAGTCATTAAAGTCGTTTGTGTACTAAAACGTAGGACATATAAGTTGCATTAAATAAAAGTACATTTATAATACTCACTTAAATACATTTGGAAATGAGGATATTATACAAAAGGACGAGCTTTGTAGCATTCTATGTAGCGTTCTGAGTTTTAAGAAGCTTTTACCTTGATCAGTTCACGGAGATCATTAATTTTTAATATAGGAAAGGTTGCGTAGCTTGGGGATACATGGTCTCATGAGGCAAATAAAAACTAAGATCATAATATAGATAAATAGTGTGAGTGTGGTAATGTCCGAGTGTTATATTTTTATAAACTAGGAACTATTATCATGAAGAATGACGACTAGTGCCTAGCATGACATTTGATTGAAATGTGTAACTTTTGGTTTAGTAATAGAGTTATATTTTGCCACATTACCTTAGCAAATGCGCGCCGTGTCGGGTCGCGTCACGTCTCGGTGTGAACTGACCCTAGTCATCTTGATTATAACAAATTTATATCGTATTACGTTTTGTGTGTACATAATTATGTTAATAAGTTCACACAGCTATCTACGACCTGTCATTTAAGTAGGCCATGAAAGCTACGATAGACATTGGTTCTGTAATAACTGCTTAAATAATAATTACGGCAACATTAAGAAACACTGCAATGATTAGAAATTCGTCCAATATGCTCGGTACATTTGTAATTTCATATTGATTGTGTTTTGATCACTCAATATAAATGATGTGCAATGAAACACGTCATTGCAGTTTAAATATGCGCTTTTATATCATCATCAACAGCTCATATAATGTCCCCACCGAGGGGCTCGAGCCTGCCCCACATAAGGGGCGATTAGGCCTTAGTCAACCACGCTGGCCAAGTGCGGGTGGGTCGACTTCGCACACAACCTAAGAATTTCTTCGTAGATGTGTGGAGGTTTCCTCACGATGTTTTCCTTCACCGTTAAAGTGTCGATTAAACGTACACATGAAAAAACGTTTGGAACTAACATTCCAAACGATTAATTTATTAGTCCTGCCGATTCTAATCAGGATAATGGGCTATTCTTATCGAATTATTGTAATGTCATCGATCTTTGATAAGTGTATAAAGTTTAAATGAAATCTGACCGTTTAAAGTGGGTCAAAATCGAGCCCAAACGAGTCAGTTACATACAAACATACAAGAGTAACAAACATACAGGTGAAACTAATATAAGCGAGTTAAAAAGCACTAACGCCTGAATTATGTTTGAAGTAAGCTTAAAAGTTCTACACATATAGATGGCTGTTAAAGTTGAAAATTCCCTGCATTCACATTTTAATACCCTGTTCTTAAAAAGTAAAAGAGTTAAGAATAGAATTCTGCTGCCATTTCTAAGCGACTGGAGCTCGAAGGCAAATGTTGACAATCAGCTTTGTTCTGATCAAGCCTTTCCGACGGAACCCTCAACTTGTATGACCTTTGATACTGTCGGTAGTTCCTTTTTTATTGGTTATTTTTAACAATTCTATAGAGACCTTAGTTATTATTACCTATGTACGCATACTAAATAAAACCACTTAACGAGTTTATTTGGATTTATTTTCTACTATATTATCGTAAGTATATTATAGTAGGCATGTGATGCTTGCAGAGTAGAATAGCATCACCCCATATTGTCTGATGGGTGTCGTAGAAGGCTACTAATGGATCTGCAAAGGGGCACTGATCACCTTATACTCCGTCCCCGACCCATTGCTGGGACACAAGGCCTCTCCTTGTAATCGAAGAAGGTTTAGGCAGTAGTCCACCACGCTTGGCTAATGCGGATTAGTGGACGGAGTATATATAAGGTGATCAATACCCCTTTGCTTATACATTAGTCGCCTTCTACGACATCCATTGGAACATATGGGATGAAGCTATTCTACCCTGCCGTTATCGCGTAGTACGTAGTAATACCACTTACCACAATATAACAATCCAGAAATTAAAAGACACCTGTTGTTGGTCTAAGAATATGTAAGATAATATTTAAATGTTATAGGTATAATACGCTGTTGGTTTCGGAAGAAATAAAAAAAGTTCAGCTACGGACGCTCGATTTGGAAACGCATATTGCATCTCTCTTCAACGCGTTGTGATAAAAAGCTACAGGTATAGAGTTTCCGGAAGGCGAATGCCTTTCGACTGTGGCGAACACTCCTCTAGAACTCTGAGGGAGTTGGAACAAACCTCGCAGACCCTCACGGCCTGTCCGCTGTTATGCAGTAATATTAACAAACCGAATTAAACGGACTGACAATAACGCCCGAATTCTCTCAATTCAATTTAATACTGTTGGTGCATCGTTATGTCTCGTTAACTCTGGCTGCATTTGTACTGTTTTAGGCATTCAGTAGATTTGGGTGGTTAATTTACAAGGTTTATCTATTATACAGTTAAGGCAATTTTGTTGGGTTTGACCTAGAAATATACTGTTTTCTTTCAGATGTTGACAGGCTCAGAGAGTTTCTAGCGCCGCTTATATTCTTCATCAAATATGAAAGCAGATTCATCAATGTGAAAGAGAAAGAGCATAGTATCGCATATATTAGAGCGAGATAGATATACGAGACATTGCGTACACGTAGGCAGCCTAGGTCGGCATGTTAGTTCGTTCGAAAAGACAGCAATGACACATTGAAGCATTTCGTTTTTGTTGTCACCCGCTTCATTTCAATGTCAATCTAGTAATGTATCTATAATCAGACCTGTGAAAGATACTCAGATCCCTTTATCAACTTTAAACGAGCAGATGATTCTACAAACTGCCTAGCAGAAATTCTTGAATCTAAGAACACTTCAGACCAACTTACCTTTCAATTAAAAAAAAAACTAAATCAAAATTGGATCATTCGTTTGGGAGCTGCGATACCACAAACAGACATACAGATACATAATTAACATTTTTGCGTCGGGGTTAAAAAAGGGGTTTTTTGTTCTAACAATAAATTTTAAGAATTCCAAATTTGACTTACCTCTACCAATTAAAACCCCTTTAATTCAATAGCATTGTTACGACAGTAATTATTCGGGTAGTTATTTTATTAAATAAGCAAATAGGTAACCGAAATTAATATCGGAACACGTCCTATCGCATATTGATGGGGACCATTTTATTGGGGCTATCCGACCGATCAATTTGCATCATAATTAAGACCTCGCTTTGTATTTTAAACAAATTAGCTTTAAACCCAGCCGGCTGTGTTGTGAAAACAAACACCTAATCTGTATAGACTTCAATAACGTATAACTTCGGAAATTTCAGGAAAAATTGCTTTTAGGAATAGTGATTGTATTTCTAATTGGAGAATTATCTCATATTGGGTGTCGTAGAAGGCGACTAATGGACCAGTAAAGAGGTATTGATCACCTTATACTCCGTCCACCAAACCGCATTGGGCAAGCTAGTGGACTACTGTTTAAACCTCCTTCGAAGACGAGGACAGGCCTTGTGTCCAAGCAGTGGGTTGAATTATAAAGGCTGTTATGATGATTGTATTTCTAAAGCGAACGCCAAATTTCCTAAAAGAAAAGTATTAAAATTTTAGTATGTTATGAAGAGGCGGACGATAGTGCCGCGGTCCTGCGATCACAAAAGTTAAGCAACTAAGTACGTGGTTGGTTGGTACCCGAATGGGTGGGCAAAATTTTAAATACAATAAAGTTGGCGGTCCCGGTTGCTGGCGAAAGCTGACATTCATAAAAACAATTTAAGTCAGTGGCCAGTATACAATAATAAGTGGTGGTGGTTAATTTAGAAGTCGGTCCAGTATTGGTAGATCTTCCTTACATGCATACTCTATCACGCTAATAACCTTAAAATGAAGGGATTCCTTTTAAGGACTACGCGTGCTGGCTAACGGTACCATTGACAAACAACGTCAAAAATATTTAACTGGGATTCATAAGTGGGATCCAACGAAAATAAATGTGCCAACGCGGCCTAAGAAATTTGGCAACTCATTGTCGAATAATCAAAAAATCTAATTTACTGCCAGCATACCTGTGCCTCCTTACAATCCTTGGTAATTCATATGAGGCGTGAAAATCCTTGGTAACTCAAAACATGCTACAAAAGCACCTTACAGGTCGGCAAGGCGAGGATGGCTAGCGCGGTGGCGTATCTCTTACACTATCTATGGACTCACTTGCTGCTTAACGTCAGGCGGAATGGAGTCATTTGTTAGATCTTTTTATTAAAAAAAAAAACATACAAAATGGTTGAACAAAGCTTAAGGTTACCTTAAGCTTCGCCATGTAATACCGGAAATTTACTTGGTTGTATTCCTTTTCCCCTAAATGGGTACATAGGTAATTTAAACAACAATTTGATGGTTTGGCCGTACAATGTTTATTTATATACTTTTTGTGAAGACAATCTCTTTGTGGCACTAGAAAATATAAAATAACGCCTTAGTTTATCTTACACATCCCAAATAATATTCCTTTATGAGAAATTTACTCCTTACAAGTAGTTAGTTTACACAATTTCAAGGCAATCACAGAATTTCATTTTAACTTTCAGAATAGTTGAAAAACGATATGGGTTTTATAGTTACCTCTCATTCAAAGCTCTAATCTCGCGACTAACAAATTGAGAACCGTTGTCGGACATTACGGTTCACAATGCCTCAAGATAGTGGTAGGTTGCTAGCCTGTCACTTACATAAACGAGGCATGATACACTAGGACAGATGTTATTTATTTTATTTATTTATTATAGCACCGCCACATGACATACATTTATACGCTTAACAAATACTTTACAGTGTGAAAAATTTCTGATGCATGTCACAATAACGGCGTACATAGCATTTTCAAAAAATTACGGTAATAAGTACTTAGCTAAACAGAAGAAAGAAAAACAGGCAACAATAACACTTCACTAGTTACGCTAATTAAAATATACAGCTATAATACATATAATTAACGATTGTTTGAATTAAACAGAATTACAGTTCTAATTACTTAAACTGGCAATTTATTCTCAAAGAAGTGCAGAATTTTCAATTTGAACCTGCTTACGGTATCATTAAATATGTCTAGAAATATGTTACACTTTCAAATAATATATAATAATACTATAATATAATATAATAAATATATCAGTAGTCCGGGTGTAACTCTCCCCTGTCTAGTGCAATATAAAGTATCAAACTAAAATAATTCAGTGTAAAATAAGGTGCTTAAAATTAATAATTACTTACTGGAAAATGGTTGACATAAATTTAAATTTCTTTTAATTATAATATCATAAATTGAATATAATGCTGCTTCGTCGTTTTATAAAGAGGGCCGGGATACTTTATTTATTGGGTATCTTGACAAATGAGTGTAATAAAATAACAGACTATAATGGATATTATGGCTTTTGTAGTAAAGCTTATTATGTTATTTGATATTTTGATACATCGACGTAGGAAGCTGTCGAGCTCAATATTTGTTCTGTTTATAGTTCTTCGCAATAAGGTTTTCGATTATTTAATACTCTGTATATTAAAATTGTATATTGAATTTTTCAAGTGGGCGTGGATGACTAAATCCGAAAATATGAGAAATAGCGAAAAGTACTCAAAGGAGTCTCGGGCTCCTCAAAATCAGAACTTTACTTGAAAAATCTACAATTAATTAGTTACGGTATATTGTAGCGTAAGAAAAATAAAAAAGTATTTTCTTAAAATGGAGCTCTTTCTTTAAGTTTGTCGTATGTCATTACTTTCCAGAATCTATTCCTTATTAGCGACACTATTGAATGGTATATTAACACATGTTGTGTTTTTGTTAATATCAACGGGTTCGTTACCTGGTTAGGAATATTGATTTTTCAAAAATCCAATGACGCAGTTTTAATTTTCATCAAAATCGGGTCCGAGACTCCTTTGAGTACTTTTCACTATTACTCATAGCTTTAGATTTGGCCCTCCACGCCCAATTGAAAAATTCACTCTGTATAGTATTTGATATTTTAAGCATATTACCACAACCAAGAACAGTAGTTTATCTGCGGGCTGTCAGCGAGTTATTAGCCTACTCTTGCGTTGATGCTAGGGTTCGTAAATGTGGCGGGCGGGAACGAGCGGCGAGCGAATGTGCAATGACATAAAAACGCGCGATCACACCGAGACGGCTAGACCACCTTATGCCCCCATATTTTTATGTCAATGTGTGCGTCACAGTGCGTACGTACACGGCGCCGAGTACGCACGCACACATTCTAATGGATAGCGGCCAGTTTGTATGAAGACGTATAACTGTTCTTAGTATACTGTGATATTACCTCACACACCTATTAGGTAGAGAAGGGATTAGAGATGGCAGCGCGCAAGTGTCACGTCATTGTTTCGAGCGTCTATAGGCTATGGTGACTGCTTACCACCAGGCAGACCGTATTCTCGTCTCTTACCCAACTGACATAAAAAAGTAGGAAAGCCGTTGAAGGTTCTGTGTGGATCTTTCGGCCTTATGAGCTTGGGAAAAATAAAAAATAAACTTTTATTTTCTTACCATAAAAACGGCAACAAGCACTGACAAATTTCGACAGGGAAAGCAGTGCCCCGGTAGCGTAGTGGTTAACGCAGCCGCCCGGATTGCGGAGAATGATCGGTTCGATTCGCGCCTGGGGCAGGTCGATTTTTGCAGTGCAATTTTTCTAGAATGTTATCAGTATTGTGATCTGACAATTAACAATAGGATAACCAGTCACTCTGTGGTGAGAGTTCCAGGTGAAGCTTTATGCCATCTTAGGCCTCGATATTTTTTTTATAATACGATATGGTAAACAAGCTTGCGGCCAGGAGGGCCTTAAGGGGGCCTTAAATGGTTACCTATAGACATGTGGCCGCCTACAGACACTTGCAATATCAAGGTAAATCACTTAACACTGCAAGTGGGGGACTAAGATAATAGCAAGACCAACATCATCAGGTGACAAAGACACTGTCTATTTTTTTTATTCCCTGTCAAGAATAAAAAAATAGATCATATTCGTTAGGGTCAATAACTTTTTCAGCTAGAACTAACATCAAACGAAGCGTTATTCATTTTCTAATCACAACCCCTCCGGAGTTGTATGAGTAAAAGAGGCCCCTATCTATTGCAGTACCAATTACTTGATAGTGCCTTGTGGCGATAAATCTTTTTCTTTGTATCTAATTTTCACTCTAAGCTCTGTGTTATTTTAGATAAATGTTCTCTTTAATTTATAAGATTGGATTTTGTAGCGATTCATTTTCTATTACTGCTTTTTAGTTACATAAGAACAAAGAAATTATATTACAAAGAACATGTGTTACCCCTTTCTTAAAATCTCATTCTCAAGCATAAAGAAGAACCTTGAAGCTCGGCAAGACGAGGGTAGCTCTTTCTGGCTATCTTCACATATGGGCTTCACTTTCGTTGACAATCTGGTGTAATGAAGTATTTTTCTAGGCTTTTAAATTTAGAAATAACTAGCTAAAGCACACTTATCAGCTCAGAAAGGGAACGCCTCTCTTTTTAACAGACTTCAAAAAAGGAATAGGTTCTGAATTCGATTGTATATTATGTTTCTTTATGTTTGTTATTAATTTGTTATTTATGTTATTCAGTATGTTATTTAGACATAAAGAATTAAATCGGATTTTTTGTTTACTTAAATTGAAGAATCTTCAAAATCGGTACACCCAGTAAAGAGTTATGAGGATAACTCTTTACTGGGTTGAAGATTCTTCAATTTAAGTAAACAAAAAATCCGATTTAATTCTTTATGTCTAAATACACAGGATTTTTATGCCAAATATAACAAACAGCCTGGATAGTGTAAGACTGAGTGATAGGTTAAAGAATGCGACATAAGAGAGAGAGAGAGAGAGAGATGTGGTTTAAAAGACGACACGGCGACAAGAATAGAGGAAGAGATGCTCAGATGGTTTGTTCATAAAATAATGATTAAAAGGAAATATATGAATCGGCAGTGAGAAAAGATGCAAAGAAAGATCAAAGCAAATGATTTTTGACCAAATACAAAACATTGTAAGGAAGGCCAGGTCAAAAATATTAATTGCCGAACATGTAAAAGTACTGCGATGATGAAAGACGAGCAAGTGGCTAGATGTGGAGCAGCTTGACATGCATCCCGAAGAACGGAGGAAGATCAAGTTAAAATATTTGCCGTCAAACTCGCGTACCAACCACGTACATATATACAGCTGACATGCAACAAATAATTTATTTCATTTGCATTTTCCTTTGAAAAGGACTTGAGAGCTCAAAGAGATTGTAGCTTTCATTTGGGCTGAAAAACCTCTTAAAGACTTAGTCCTCGCGTCTTGAACCCAGTTCTAATGAACTGATTCTAGTAACTCGAATAAATAACATTTGAAGAGACAACTTCTTACTAATTCTAGTTATACAGTAAATGGTTTTTTAAATCAATTTCTACACATTTCTGCTTCTACGAGTGGTTCAGTTAAAAAAGTAATATTTATTTTAAATTAAATACAAAAGTAAGTATCTACTAACATTATTTGCTTAAAATAATACCGCACTTGTTAGAAATGGGTACAACTGTATGAGCTATGTTTACCAACAATTCAGGACTTTATTTCAGGACATAAAGCGGGTATTTTTCTACATAAATAAAAAGAATAGAGAGAATTAGTTTACGTAACATAACTCAATATTTAACTTTTCTTATATGGCATTTAGTTTATAACTTTTAGTCCGGATCAGCAGTAAAAACCCATTCAATACCATTGTTTCTCTAGCGTTATGAGCCAATTGTGGGCCCTGATATTATCAGTGTCCTTTGGATATACTTTCCAATAAAAACAACACGATGGCTCGTAATACCTAATTATAAAAAAATGTTAGCTTCAAGAAAAAAAAACAAATCCTATTTTGACCAAACCCGTGGACACATTACTTTGAGTGAACTGCAGTGCAAATGCATATCTCCACGCGCTCATTACTAATTCATGGTTCATGCAGGCACTGGGTACTGGACCCCGCTACGCCAATCAGGTCGCTTGCTTTCTTTAGAGTTTTTCCCTAAATTTAATTCGGCAGGATTACCATAGTAGGTTGGCGAGTTGGCTAGTGCCAGTAAATTTTGTTATGTCAACTTTTGAAGCCGGATTTACCTTCAGTTTTAGAAACCCAGAGGGATGTAAACTGAAACGCAGTTAGATGAACGTACTTTTTAGTTTTCTTATATTATGCTTTTTTCCTAGACTGCTGATTTAGATTCTTTTTAGAATTCCGTACCCAAAGGGTAAAACGGGAGCCTATTACTAAGACTCCGCTGTGCGTCCGCCCGTTTGTCTGTCACTAGGCCTATAGGTATATTTAGTGAATAAATGAATATGAATATGAATATCTCATGAACCGTGATAGTTAAACAGTTAAAATTTTCACAGATGTATTTCTGTTACCGCTGTAACAACATATACTAATAAACAGAATAAAATAAATATTTAAGGGGGCTCCCATACAACAAACGTGTTTTTTTTTGCTTTGAATGCCATATCATGTCATCATCATCATCATCATAACAGCCTTTGTAATTCGACCCAATGCTGGGACACAAGACCTCTCCTTATCATCGAAGGAGGTTTAGGCAGTAGTCTACCATGTATTGTCGGAGTATAAGGTGATCAATACCCCGTTGCTGATCCATTAGTCGCCTTCTACGATACCCATTGGATGATATGCGGTGATACTGTTCTACTCTGCCGGCATCACACGGCTGTCCATATCATGTATTGAAGGGTAAATAATGCAATTATTAGAGTTACCACAAAAAATCGCGTTTGTCAGGGCACCACAGCGGCATAATGTTATAATCGTAATTTTTTTATACTATAAGTAGCACATAAATTTTATAGACAGCACTTACTAATCGATGTCCACAACATTTATTTTGACAAATAACGATTGAATTCGATAAATTAAAATACGACGTTGAGTTGCCGAAGAAGAAAAATAGGTTTCATATTTAAATTATTAATACACGTAAAACGCTCGGAGCCGTTTTAACTTTGTTAAGAATTCGCTTGAGATTTCCCTTATTTTGCGTGAAAAATTACATTTCTTCACTGAAGAAATTTTATTTTACGCTTAAGTTAGCACACGGATCGTTTCGAGTACTAAATTACAACAGGTAAGGTATTCAAAATTTGTCAAGTTGTACATTTGCTTCTTTATAGCTTTCATAACAAGAAAATTGAGCTAGATTTCTTTTCAATTACAAAACAAAAGTGGCATTATCCAAAAATTTATAATATGCATATCAGCCCAATCATAGTATAAACTTCTTAAGTTTCGGGGCCAATATTGGATTAAAATTAACGATTGCAATACATTTTATATATCAACTTATGTATATGACTTTTAGCTAAAGTCAAAGCTAGTCAAAAATTAGCAAAATGTGATGTAATCTTGAAATAACACAGTTGTGTCAATTTTATTTCCTAAGTGCGACATATAAATCGTTAAGCGTTTAGTAAACAGTCGTAGCGACCAACGCCAGTAAAAAAAAAACAAAAATAGCCGATCCTCCATTTTGTAGATATTGAGTCACAACACACAAACCATATGAGAGAAGTTCAGTTGTACGTCCAAAAAGATGACCTTACCTATTCTTCTTACAGTAACTAGGTTGTCTTACAACTTGTGATAGCAGGTACAAGTGCGTTGCAAATAAAAACGGCCCTAAAACGGAACCTTGTGGAACAAGAAACGGTTAGTACACGCGTACCCGGCACGCGATTTGCAAATAAACCTAGGAAGATATCAGGTAACATTCACCGCAACATACGATAAAAGACTTGCAGTTTGAAATGGAAATTACGAATGGTTGTCTGTTTTTCCGATGCAGCGCTTGGATCAGCTATTCATTGTCCCACCGTAATGTTCATTTATATTGAGGTTTGAGGTGAATGAGGTTTTACAGAAAGCAAACGGAGATTAATTTTCAATGCTTTGAAGCGTTTTAAATGGGTTTCCTTAAACAACATTACTGGAATGCAATTTTCTTTATAGAATTCGGTGCTGGTTTAACCGCTACGGTATTACTGCAGTCTTCTTTGATTAAAGCAATATGAAAATTATCTCCATCTGTTTGAGCTGGAAAATCCAAATAAAATTACTAATTTAAAGCATTCTTCGTAAAATTCATATGGACAAGAACATGATCTATCACTATGTTCCATTACCACTTACGCTACGGTAATCAGAGGTCGCGATTATCTCGATATCCACAAGTTATTACACAATAGTATGTACCTGCTTCATTTAAATAACTATCGTTGGCCGTAGTACTAAAATTATCAAAATTTTGACTATCACTACCTCTTCAAAGTAAAAGGGGTTAAACCCCCAAAGCTCTCTCAAAAGCGCGCGTCACTTGCACACTGAGATTCCGTGTCTGTGAGAGGTGCATTGGTCGAACGCGTTATTTATGAAGATTCTCGTTTATTTTTGCATGAAATGAAAAGTGAAATGAAAAAGCTCTTTATTTAAATGGACTTTGCTAAGTACTTTTAAATTGTCAAAAGCCCTACCACCATTTCGACGAAATAATTATTTTACTTAAATAATTATTATTATGCTGAGACGGAGAAGAAATGGCGAAAGAAACTCCGCAGCTTACAATTTCGTAATGATTTCAAAACATCATTACATGTCCATAGATATATCAATATGAATAAATTACAATTTTAAATGCGTAAATTTGGGCAGATTTTACTCCCACGCATTTGGATCATTTAAATAATCATTTAACTTGTAATAAGCTTTTTTACTTATATAATTTAGATTTTACAATACTTACAATATTTACTTTTACAGTTTTTTTAAATTTATTAATAGGTAAGTCTCTAATATTCTTCGGAAGCTTATTGTAAAAACGTATACATTGGCCCATAAAGGAATTGCTTATTCTGTGGAGACGAGTTTTATATACAACCAAATCGTGTTTCTTCCTAGTATTTACATTGTGCGTATGACATTTCTCGGAAAAAATCATAATATTTTTCTTTACGTATAGTAAGTTTTCCAGTATATATTGTGATGACACAGTTAGAATATTTATCTCCTTGAACCTTTGGAGGACCTTCATGGAGCCGGTTCTCGGACATCTCTGTTTGGATCCTCAAGGCTTGTTTTAAAACCCCCTGCCTGTATATCACCATCTTACCTGAGTTAAGGTCGTAGCAGACTTATCAGCTCGGAAAGGGAACGCTTTTTGTTTTACTATGAACGCTACGAAACTGTGGACAGTCGCGCATCGTCATCATCGCGTCGGCTTTTTCCTAGTAAAAAAATGCGATACAGTACCTTCCTTTTACTTTTAAGCTGTTGTGTACCGGAATTAAGACGCAGTAGTCTCACAATGTAGATTATTCAGTATTATATTAATTTGACACCAGGTGCGTTAAAGGCCAAATCTCTCCACGTTTCAAAATAAAAAAAGTCAAGTACTTAAAAGACTAAAAAAATGCAGGTATGGTTATAACCTTTATTATTTACGAAGTCAAACTGTATACATCAACGACATATATAAAGCCGACGATAAAGAACACTTCCTACACGCCAGACAGTTTTCTACAGCGAAGTTTAGAAAATACAAAATACCGACTCCCCATAATATTCGCATTAGGTCCCAGCGAAAAGTCTCCACCGATATCTCACGTTTGATAACAAAGGAAAACATCCGACGACAAGATGTTCCAAAAATACATTCACAGCTTACATGTTCACCTGGCCATTCGGGCCTTCCATAAAGAAGAGTGGTCGGGAAGCGCCAGGAAGGGTTTATTGTACCTAGGGGAGACCCGGTAGCTCGACACTATATCATTGCCGTGTATACGTATAGCTGTAAGGTGCTTTTTACGTTGACTGGGAGGTGGGGAACTTAGCATTTTTAATATAATATCAATACGTAAAGTGTCATGTTTTTTGCAATACCATTTTAGAATTTTAACTAAAGTACCTACTTAAACAGATGGAGATGACGATGAAGCATGAAATCTGAATATGGTAAATTACCTTACTGCTTATCATATTCTAAATAGTGTGTAACTTATTAGCAACATAAGAGAGATATTTTTAGAAATGAAAGCGTAGGTTGATGACGTATTACTTACCTATATTAGACATTTCCCTTTTTGGTTATTGTCGTTTATCAGAAAACTAAGATATAATATATTACAAGAATTTCGAGTATTTCGATATTACTTATTACTATAAATAAATGTTGATTTATTTCACAACATTACACAGAAAACATAAATACATTCTTAATGTACAGCTAGGGCTTACTAATACGGCTGCTGGTACTTTAATAGAAGAACTCTGTGCTATAAGTACCAGATGACCCTTCTATAAAGTATCCATAATTATTTTGTAACTTACAATTTAAAAAGTATTATCATTTTTACTAGTAAAATTATTATAATATAATTATTATAGTATATAGATGTAAATTGCATTAAGGTATCACAGTACCAAAAACATACCTACGCATGAAATATTCCGTAATTGTTATAAGCAACTTTGTGTGCATAATTATCGTGATTAAATTCTACGAATGCAAGAAATTAAAAATAAATAAGACTACAAAGTTTAAGCGGATAAGTACGAAGAGCACCGTTTGCATACAAACTGAGGCAATTTTTTGCCACCCGCCTTTTCTTATCCGATGCTTATGATATTTTGGAATGTTTTTACATAGTTGTTTTATCAAAATATATCATAGAATGTTTTTTCAAAATAACATTGAATGTCGAATTCTTTCGTAAACGTACAGATATAGTTTTTTTTTTTTTTGTTAAAAATATTCTAATGCATCAAAACGATCGGATAAGAAATAGGGGTTGAAAACGTTCTCTCCGTTTGTATGACGACGTGCTCACCGTACGTCTTTTAAGATTTCCTCTCACTATTCCTGTTATTGACTTAGCGTTTTTAAGATAGAAATATTGAGAGGGAATCCACTTTAGAATGACCATGCTTTACTTTAAAGAAGAGAAGAATAAAGAACAAATTAAGAGACTGTGTGATAAAGATAAAATTTATCAAAGACTAGTGGTCGCCCGCGGCTTCGCTCGCGTTAATGTCTGTTATTATGTAGCCTATAGCCTTTCTCGATAAATGCAGTATTCAACACAAAAATAAGTTTTCAATTCGAACCAGTAGTTCCTGAGATTAGCGCGTTCAAACAAACAAACTCGTTAGCTTTATATTATTAAGTATAGATAGGATTGTCGAATCGCAGACAAACATATTACGCTGATCCCGAATATTATAGCAAACAGTTCATCATGCGTGATAATAAAAAGGAGATTTTATGAACTCCAATCCTCCTTTAATCCTCTTAGGACTAAAAATCGCAAACAAACCCCTGTAAAACCGAACCAAATATCGGCTCCCGATACCTCGGTAAGTAAGCACGTAATTTGTTAAACAGCTGCGTGTTTTTGCGCGTTATTTCGCAACTTTAATCGGTAATGCGACGCTTGTCAAAGTATTCATAATGAAATGCTGGCGCGAATATTGTGGTCTACGCCGCGACACCGGCAAACAAAATATGTGAAATAATGTTGGTGTTATTTACATAATGTCTATCATAAACGGGGTATTTTGAGCCCTGTCATAATATGATCGGTGGTAAAGGCGACTATGCACTTTGCAAGGCTATATTGAATGAGACTTGACGAGGAACGTTAGATGAACATGTTAAAGCGAACTCGTAGCGCGATTCACTGTCATTTTCATTCCTTTTATGCATCGAAAGTGGTGTAGATATTGTTGATGGTATTCTGTAAACAAGTTCACAGTTTTGTTCTGAATATCCCTTCTGCTAGTTACTGGTACTGTCATTCGTGGCGTTGATAGGTCATGTATGCATGCGCTAACGCATCAATCAACCGCTAAAGCTCTGTCCACGCACGTACACGAACTGTGCGGTCCAAATGCCTCTTAAGAAAATAGTTTAGACACCTTTGAATATGTTCGCCTTATGTTCGCAAACGGTTCGCGAGCAAGTACTAATTAATCTCCACGACGAACACGACCTGTGCAGTTCGCGTGTGTTTAAATCAGGAAGAACCAAACAGCAATTTATGAAAGAAGGAGGTATTTTACAATTTAATTTGCAAAATTAATCTGATTTTTTTAGATTAATTACGCTATTTTCATTTAGTAAATATAATAGCAATCATTTATAAAATAACTAACCATACACATGAAATATCCATAACGAAAGAATTCTGTAACTTGGAAGTGACGCCTAAGTATTATTAAAAAATACAGAAAGTTAAGGTAAATAGGAACACTAAAATTAGAGCAATAAAGCTCTTTGTTCCATAGACCGTGACTGAAGGTAAATAATATAAAAAGCATCTCAAATAATTTACTAATGGAAACACTTTTGTTGCCGCCGGTACTTAGTTTGGGTTGGGACACTTTACAGCGCCCCCGGGACAGAAGGCCAGCTTAGACAAACTTGGCTAGATTGATTTTAAATTAAACATCGCGATATATGAACTTAGTTCGGTACAAATAAACAGTTACAAAGTGCAATGTAGATTGCAGTGCGGTATGTGTAAATTAACGGTCAACAAAAACGTTAAATAATTTCGGAGAAATGAGCTCAATGACGTACTGCGCCATAAATATTAAAAAAATAATGTTACTAAAACTTATAAAAATATTTAATTAAATGTAATGTTAGTAAAACTTTAAAAAACTATTGTGTAGGTAAATTTGTACATTATCTAGAATCCATAACACAACACAAGTTCTAATGAAAATCTAACACTATACTTAAAATATTATAAAGGTCCTAGCCTTATCTGCAGTATTCTAAGCAAGTGCTGATTATTATATACCTACTTAGTGCGGTAAAGTACTAGTAATTATAGTTATAACGGTGGCAGTATTAAATTTTTAATTAGAAACTTGTAAGACTTTATTTTTTTGCTTTAAATGTGTCATTCTTTTGTGGATACTTTAAAGTCCTTCGTACGCGTGGATAATTTAATTTTTTATACATTTTTGGATAAACGTAGAATAAATGCAGGACTTAAGTAGTTTGTTTTTTCAAATTACTATTTATATTTTTCTTGCAAAATTTTAACACACAAATCTTTATTTTTTATAATTGGAAAGGGTGTGGGAGGATTAAAGAGGGGATGAAACCTGTGTGGGGATGAAATAGGAAATGAAAGGTAGCCTATGTGGTTTCCCAACATCTACCATATATTTACCAAATATTTGTACCAAACATCAAAATCGGTCTGGTAATTTTTGAGTTTATTAGTTACAAACTCATGAAATTTCAATTTCAACAAACATACATACAAATAACCACGCTCATAATCCCAAAAGTAGTTGTAACATTTGGTTACACATAAAGCCATATCTGGCAGTATAGTCTGTAGTCCACCACGCTTGCCCAATGCGGATTGGTGGACGGAGCATCAGGTGACCCCATCCATTTGCTCGTCCATTAGTCGCCTTCTACTATTATAATGAAGGAGTCAGTAGAAAAGAAATTATCTTACAGGCGTTCTATGGATGCTTGTTCAGCCAACATTGTGTGTTTTAGAAAGACATACAACTCATATATAACTTCATCCATATAAAAATAGACAGCTAATAGTAGATACAACATTAATAAAGCAGTCAGTCCCAATGTAGGTATATAAAATAAAAAATTTAATATTTAAAAACACTTTCGTTGCTGACGGTACTCCAGGCGGTTCGTGTTACCACAAAGCGAGAGACTTTACTGTACCCCTGAGACAGGACTACACCTGAACTCCGCCAAGCACATTGATTTTATATGGTCCCCACATATATACTTTCGGTATTACTGTATAAAAACCGTTTGAGAGGATAACCTCGGCTGCAATTTGTAGAGCTTTTTAAAGGACGCAGTGTTTTTAGCCAAGTCCGGAATATTGTGATGGTGTCTGTAAATACATACTCGAATGGCTAAGAAAGCTAAGTACTTCGTGATAGTTCTTTGTTTTGTTGATAAGGTATCTTTTAGATCGAAGCTAATTTACATAAACTATGGACCGACGGTCTAGTAAGGATCACAGGAAGCTGCTGGATGCGGGCAGCGTAGGGTCGATCGTGAAGATCATTGGGTGAGGCTTATGGGGTTCCCCTTTGGTTGATCAAGAGTTATTAAACAAATTTACAGATAACAAGCAACGAAATGCAAAGTTATCATTTCGCAAATCAACGTTCCATTTATTTATGTTTCACAAACTTTACATCTCATAAAGTAATTTCTTCATATATTGTCATTTTGCAAAAGAACATTAGTAAACTTTTCCTAACACAAATATGTTAAACGACAAAGATCTATTGACCAATTTTTCTTTAATAATATGGTTACTTAGTCTAAAGACATTAGGCAATTTATGGTATGGCACCGTATCATTTCTTAACTTTTCATACTAAAAACATAAGAATTATAAAAACACAAAGAAATTGTTCAATCATAGTTTATGGGTGCCATTCGGTTCACCAAAAAATTGCATTGCATGCTGTATGCTTGCTTGCATTGCATGATGTATGCATGCTTGCATTGCATGATGTATGCATCCTTGCATTGCATGATGTATGCATGCTTGCATTGCATAGCATGCAATCCAATTATTCATAGGATTGCATGCTGTATGCCTGCCTGCGAGATGCTTGCCGGGGGGTGCAGGGGGGCACCGCTATAAAGAAAAACCATAAGTACGAAAATAAACCTAGGTTAGGTTAGGTTAGACTTGTAACCACGCGTAAATATTAATACTAGAAAAAGCATTTTTCTAGTATTAATATTTACGCGTTTGTAAACGCAAAAATAAAATTATTCCATACAGTAAAAAATATTTTCCCCGCAATGCTGAGATGACTTTGAGTGTAATATCTGTCCTGGTTATTGTTTATTGAAGGATTGTTACTTTTTGTTTCTCTTGACGATAACTCAGAAAAACTTTAACTTTTTTCTTTATTATAGATTTAGTAAAAATCCGTGTGAATCAGTATGTGAAGTATGAGACATATCAATCGATTTTGCGCTTTAAGGTTGAAAATCAATTAGTTTGACAGTCTTGCCTAGTCTGATCTGCTGTCGTTCGTACCTACAGTACCTACAAACATCAATAAAAAGTGTTACTTCACTCAGAGAAAACGAGACGTTTTAAGTAATTCTTAAACACTTTTAAACCAAGAAGAAAATGCATTAAAAACAAAAAAAAAATTGCAGCATTAAAATAGAATCTCAGTTTTTCCAAGAGAACGCAAATTTTTGTATATCTCTAATCATAATTAACATCTACTTATATGAAAAAATCTTTTTATTTTGTGTTTATACTATATAGTAAATTGGATACTAGTAAACATCACTGGGGCTGCAAACAAAAAAAATCGTGGCATTATCAATACAGTTCGAATGTTAATACCACATTATTTAACTAGAACCGAACCGACTAAATTTTAATTGCAATTCTCGGCCAATTTCGTCCTAAATCCCTTCAAATTGCGTTGTCCCGGTCCAAAATGTAGCAGTGAATTATTCCTTGGTGTTTCGAAACACATACATTACTGCAAAAAATTATCAGTGTGTGTATTTGTGTATGTATAAATACAACGCTAAAAATAATTAAGATTAAACAAGTAAAAAGTTTTGAATACTTTAACCTGAGTACGGAAAAGATAATAACGAAATCAGTTAAAATTGGGGTTTACGACCTAAAATTGACTCCTCATATTGTTATTCGGATAAAATGTGGCATATGTTACATAAAAACTATTGTTTTTTAATTTCTTGTCTGTCTGGGTTAGTCTCGAATCGAAACGTATAAATAAATATTTAAAAACAAATAAATATACTAATCAAAGAAGCAAACCTCGAATCCTAAATGAGGTTTAAGGTTCGAGATTAATTAATTTAATCTAATTAACTTATAGTATTTTTTTTTTTCAATTTTTTTCTTTTGCTTTTCCTATGTAGTGCATTTTATGGTGTTTAGTAGTGTTACTATCTAATTGTGTTGCAAATATTGAGTACTTTTGTAATAAGGCTAGTCAGATTTGTATATGATATTAATTTTAAGATCTTTGTGTGCATTTTAATTTCCTGCCTATAATTGTGCCTTTTTATAAAAATAAAATACACTGGCCCCCAAAAAAACTGGGTCGATTATAAAAAATGCAACTTTGAAAATTAATTTTTATTTCATTATAAATATAGGAATAAGTAAAAAAAACACTATAAAATTGTCTCTGTAATTGTTGCTTAAAAACCAATTCCAATATTTTGGAAGTTATTGAAGGTTTTTGTTATGGGCCCAGCGTATATATGTGATAAAAAAACATATTTCTTTTTAAGGGGATTTACATAAATGGTACTGTTAAATACATAGTAATACCACAGCGTAAAGCATACAGTAGTTCGATTCCTTAAATGTCGAGGAAAATTCCGCTTCTGTTTAGACAGTATGCAGTAGACATGCATTGGGCCAGCGTGTACCGAACGAGTGCATAGCAGTTCGGTGGCGCTACTGCGCCCCTCTCGTCCCGCGTCCCCCTCACGATTGCCCCGTCTAGACGTGCCCGTTGGCTGACTTTAAGACCTATATAGACTGTGGTAATACCCAATTAAATCTAAGTAAAACAACAGTAAGTATGTATTTAATACCAAGTTCATAATATTTATTGTAAATCGCCGAGAAGGTCCAACCCTTAACCCAGCCAATCCCTCTTCCCGCTTCCCCGATATGTATAAAGAGAACGTACCAGGTAAATAATTATAGCGTTTCACAGTTACATATGAGTTTGTGGTTTCTTGAGGGCCTGTGAGCCCACAAACTGCGGAGAAAACTTTTGGGTCTTTATTTATTGTTATTACCCCATTACAGTACCTACCCAGCGATATCCGAATAATTGCGAATAAATAAACCACCGCAGACACCTCTAGAATAAATAAGCTTAATTATTTTGTTTTCCGCAATCAGGGACGGGGTGTTGAAAAGGAATTGATTAATAATATTTAAAAATCCCTGTAGCATTGCTTTGTTTCTTCATGTTTCCATATTACCTAGACAACATTACCAACGCCAAATATTTTACAATTCAGTATAGATGGCAACCCTTTACAAAGCGACTAATAAACATTCATGTCCGTTGCATAATCACTTGTCAAAATTTTTGACAAATCAAATATTAATCTCCCAGAAATCGAGTTGGAGCTATTTTTTCTTTTTTGGTGCCACTAGAATTAATGAAGTTAATAACATATCGTTCAGAAATTTTTGATTAGAACTGACACATTATAAGTTTACTATTATGTGGTGAATATAAGAATATGTAGATTTTTTGTATGTGTATAATAACACAGATGTAATATAACGAACGAGCGACGAATTAATTGCTTTAATTGTATTTTAATCCAGCAAAAGTCAACATTTTTTATAAACAGCGAACATTTTATTATGAATGCCTTTAATGAGCGCAGCTAGCAGCCGTACTCGGATCCAAAATGATTGACGATTAAAACATAATCAGTCGATGTTCGGGTTGATTGAACGACCGCACAGCAAATTGCGCGTTAACTCAAAGCTGGAGCGCAGGTATTTTGCACTTATTGAGAGCAAATTTAGAAGACCACAGCCCTTTGAATAGTGTATGTCGCACCCTTATCTCACCGCAGAAAGGCGGCACATTACCGGTATTATACGGCCACGCGGCGGCTCTTCAAAAAGTTGCTCTCCCAAACTACGTTAGAGTTCCAAATCGTACACATATGGCTTGAAGTACAGGGCATTTTCAAAGTGCAATTTATATTGTATTGGAAGTTGGAGCGCGTTTACTCGGGTTGCACAATATTTTATGCCGGGGCCAATGTGCCGCGCCGCTGAGCCCTGTTCCTGTCCTCTGTGAAAACTGGCTTTACATTTTCTTGTCTATATAGAAAATTTAATAAACATAAGTGGAATTTTAACAGTGTTATGTTGTTAGAAGGCTAGTCATGCGATGCGGCTAGCCTTCAAACTAGGCGTTTTATGTTTTAATCCTGGGCCACATTCGAAAAGAATGTGTTTGTGTCACTAGTGAATGGAAAGCCGGCTGCTGTGGAGGAAAAGTGAGTCGTACTCAATTTATTTAGTCAGTTTTCTTTCCAAAACGGCCCATACCCTCTCTCATCTCCTTGTCAAGTACAGTCCATTCAGTCCACGAGTTAACATACCAGTTTTTTTATTTCTCGGCTGGGACATAAAGCTGAGTGGTAGCCCGATTCGGCTACATAATATAGCGCATGTGTTTTTTTCTGTTTATATTGTGTATGTACGTAACTTTATTACTTGCATTATTACGCCGAATAAAAGTTTTTTATTTTTTTCTTTCTTTCAAATGTGCACCGGTCTTAATATTATAAAATAACTAGCTGACCCCGCAAACGTTGTTTTGCCTTATAAATTAAAAAAAATTAAGGGTGGACAACCCTTATCACTAAGGGGTATGAAAAATAGATGTTAGCCGATTCTCAGACCTACTCAATATGGTCACAAAATTTCATGAGAATCAGTCAAGCCGTTTCGGAGGAGTACGGGAACGAACATTGTGGCACGAGAATTTTATATATAAGATAATACAGAGAAGGTGCATTTTAGGCCCTAGTCCTATTATTCTTGGCTGCCCTATGTTAGCTGGTGATCCTTATGAAGAGATATTCATTTTCCCGACAAGATGATAATAAAAGATAGGAGTCCTCGATAGCAAGGTTATCCGTTTAGCTGCTTTGTATGGAAGCAAGTTGTTTCAGCACAAGGACAATCTAATAAAGCTTAAGGTTTCAAGATGGCGCGTCGAGGCAGCGCTATCTTTCCGTTTAATTTATCAAATTGACTTACAAATCCTCATTAACTAAGCAATATGCAAGGTCTTTGATAAATGTGACGGTGGATTTTAGGTAACTTGTTTATAGAAAAAGAATATTATTATTGCTTTTGTTGTCTGTGAGAAGACTTTTATTGTTTGTATTGACTTTCTTTGTATTGTTTTATTAAACAACAAGGATGGCATAGAAACATGAAGCCTATTTAAGGCGACGATAATGAGTAACATCAATCCCTACTAACATTATAAAAACGAAAGTAATTTTGTCTGTCTGTCGATTTTGATGAAATTTAGTAAAAATATGGACTAGACGTTGGGAAAGGACATAGGCTAGCTTTTATTGCAAAAAAAAAGGTTTGAAGAGGTTAGAATAAGGGATGACAGTTTGTATGAAAGTGCGTTATTTTTGAAGATAAAACCAAGAAACTTTGAATTTAGGCACTTGATAAGAAATAAATAAATATTTGTTCTAGCGTTTTTCAAATTTTGACCCATGTGGGGATCAAATTGGGGATCAAAGGTCGTACAGAAGTCCAAAATAAGTTACGCTTTCACGCCTCCAATTTTGATTAAATTTGTTACAGCAATAAATGACATAATCTACCTTTTTTTGTAGAAAATGGGATGAAGGGGTTGATATAAAGGATGTCAACTTGTATGACAGTATTGATAAGAATCAAATAAATATTTGTTCTAGCGTTTTTGAAATTTAGGACTATTATGGGGATGAAAACTCATCTGGAAATCCAAACAAAATCCAAAAAAAAATCTATTCCATGCGGCCCAAGGCGCAGGCAAAAGATAGTGATATTAATATATTTTATTATAATTTTATAGTAATTTGCGTTGAAATCTGTGCTGCGCAATCTTAGGCACATATTACAGAATGGGTCTCAAGCAGGTCTCAAGAATCAATGCCGACTTGTGCGTCATACGTCTGTATCACCTTGCGCTTGATAGAAAGTTACAAATGATTCTTAATATATGATTAATTTCTGATTGTCATTCTGTTATACGGGCCAACCACTAAAACTGTCAGATGTTTTCTTGATGGTTGGACTCAGACTATCAGCAAGAAAGACGCCCCAATTGTATCACAACGCAGGCGTCTATGATATATCTGCTTCTTTTTATTATAATATGGTTGGGTAATATGTAATTTTCGAACGGTCATCAAAAAAATAATAATATGAGAATATTTCAAAATTTGTACATTTTAGGTTGCGTTCCAAAACCAGGTGAAGCCAAATAGCGTTAGAAAGCAAGATTTTTTTCTAATTGGCGTTATATAACTATAGTTTAACAAAACTAACCAATGGTGAGTGAGCCTTTTGGACTCTATAATTCACTCTACCCCGAGTAAATTGAAATCTTTACGGAACGCACCCTTAATATATTAAAAAAAACTTACAATTAGGTATTTCCAAAATAAAAAAGTGACATCGCTCGGAAACCACTGGAGCTATTTTCATAAAACTTTATTTGTGTTGTATTCAGTTTTTATTTTTTGTGTGTTTTCTGAATGTTTTAAGGGCGTAGCACACTTATCACGTCGGAACCGCAATGAAAATAAGGCGATGCGCTAAGGTTCCGTAGCTGTTGCGTAGCCACTGTTCCGTAGCGTTGATAGCAAAAAGAGGCGATGCGCTAAGGTTCCGTAGCTGTTTCGTAGCCACTGTTCCGTAGCTTTCATAACAAAAAGAGGCGATGCGCTTAGGTTCCGTAGCTGTTTCATAGCCACTGTTCCGTAGCGTCCATAGCAAAAAGAGGCGATGTGCTAAGGTTCCGTAGCTGTTTCTTAGCCACTGTTCCGTAGCGTCCATAGCAAAAAGAGGCGATGCGCTTAGGTTCCGTAGCTGTTTCATAGCCACTGTTCCGTAGCGTCCATAGCAAAAAGAGGCGATGTGCTAAGGTTCCGTAGCTGTTTCTTAGCCACTGTTCCGTAGCGTTCATATCAAAAAGATGCGATGCGCTAATGTTCCGTAGCTGTTTCGTAGCCACTGTTCCGTAGCTTTCATATCAAAAAGATGCGATGCGCTAATGTTCCGTAGCTGTTTCATAGCCACTGTTCCGTAGCTTTCGTAGCAAAAAGAGGCGTTGCGCTAAGGTTCCGTAGCTGTTTCGTAGCCACTGTTCCGTAGCGTTCATATCAAAAAGATGCGATGCGCTAAGGTTCCGTAGCTGTTTCGTAGTCATTGTTCCGTACCGTTCATAGCAAAAAAAGAGGCGTTCCCCTTCCGAGCTGATAAGTGTGCTATGACCTTTTTGCTCGCCCGGGATGTTCCATTTTCAGTTCCAAGCTTTTAAACAAAAATCTATACTTAATATAATATTATAAAGCTGATGAGTTTGTTTTGTTAAACGCTATAATCTCAGGAACCAATGATTGAAATTGAAAAACTCCTTTTGTGTTAGATAGTCCATTTGTCGAAGAAGGCCAAAGGGTGTTTAACAACTGACATTAACGCAAACGAAGCTGCGGTTGACCACTAGTTATTTTATAAGACCCAATCTTATCATAGCATTGCTTAAACGTTACCGATCTTAGGCCCGTATTACAGAATGTCACTTTGTCACTTTCTATCAAGCACAAGGAAATAGAGATGTACGACGCTCAAGTCGGCGTTCATTCTTGAGACTCCTTCTATAATACGTGCCTTAGAGACACGATACATAATTGAATTTAACTATATTTATAATAGATTTATAATTACTGACGTTGGTAGATTACCAATGAATCGACTAGGGCGAGACCAAAAAAATTAACCAATGTGTGAGTAGTGCGGTTGTGTGCGTGAAAAATAGTACTGCAATCTGACAATTGCTGTCTTTTCTACGTGTCTGATAGGCCAACTTGGGCCGCCTGTGTACGTAAATTAGTCTCGTCTAACCATCTCGCTCTAATATATGCGTTAGTGTGCTCTTTCTCTTTCACATTGCCGATCTACAATTTCCTATATCTGTGATTTCTACCCTATAATAAACCTCATCGCTAAAAGCGATCTCGCTTAGAGAGTTAATGCTTTCCAAATTACCTTCATAAACGAAACACATTGGACTATATCATGATCCAAATAGGTAAATGGGAAGCTAAATTAATACACCATTAGAGTAAACTTCTTAGCAAAACTGCAACAAAGTATATAAATGCGTATTCCAATTTTAATAACACTCTCTGTCTCAAAAATAATCCCTAATCCGCTGTAAATCAAAATGTTGTAAGTAATAACTAGCAATCTTAGTCTGCAAATTATTACATATTATAACGCTCATAATCCCAAAAAGATTAAGCACGCAAGAGTTTTACGTATCATTTGGTTACATATAAAGTCACAGCCGTCGATATGCGCAAACCCAAAAAGTTACAAAGCCTTCAATGAACTAACGATCAAAAGCATAGATGTTACACTGTGAAACATTTCAGATGTCCGGACTCATATTATAAGGGGCATATAACTATGTAACTGTTTTGGAACAGTGGTTAAATCGGGCAATCTCAGTAAAAAAAAAAATCTCCAGTCACCTATAGGTACATTTATTCCCATATTCACAAACATTACTATGAGGTTCCTCGACTGTTGGATAAATAAACACATTGCATTGAATAGCGCTCTGTGATTGGTGCGATTCTGTTGTCTAATTCCTATTTTGAATGTACTGACGTTTTATTACTTCAATCCTTTAAACTTTTGACATCTGGCCGTTTCTTTTGACATTTTGACCTGTGCGTTGGGTAATAGGTAATATAGCTAGCTAGCTACCTAAGCTGTGCGTTCATTTTAAAGTACGCATAGTTCCGATCCCCACTTAAGTATTGCGTTTGAATAGGTTTTTACGACCCTGTGCGTCCACGCGCACTATGAACCCCAAAATTCTTGCCTATGGCACGCACTTAGAAATACCTTATTTTGCATAGCATTGTTTTTTACTATGCTAAGTATTGTTTGGGAATACGGGTGTTAATCTGATAGCAATCCGCAAAAGATTAGTCCGAAATTCTTTTCGAATTTCATCCCACTAAATTCCAATTCTGATCCAACGTCGCCATTGTTGCCAATATACAGGTAAATAGTCTCCCCAGTACTGAGCACGCACGGAATAATTATTACGAGGGTGCACACGGAGGGTGGACATAGGTCATGATATAGGAAGGCTCCCCGGGGCACAGTAAACCGACGTCCTGGTGGCGAATTGCGATATCGAAGAGGACGTGCGCGAGAATATCCTCCGACACGCGAAATGGGACTTGATATGCATGAGTTAGACGATCCTCTTGATGAATGAGCAATAAAACGGACCTGAGGCGATCTGAGTTGGCTAACAGAGACATTAATTTACGGTAAGAGAGTTATGGAGGCGATAATTGCCTAATAAGAAAGCTAATTGAGGTAATGAGTGTTTGGTACAAACGACAGACTTTGTTACATTTCACTTTGTCGTCAATGTATTCATGGATGATAGCATTTGCTAAGAGCCCTGATGACTGGAATGTGTTTTAGTCCTTAAAATCATATTGTAGTCGACTCACATTAAGGATGACCTCTGTATATCTTCAACCGTATTATTTGTGGTAAGACTGCTCCGTGAAGTCATTAATGGCCATAGATTTATAGACACAGCCAGTATTTAATAGCATCTGTGGTTTAATGGTTCGCCCACTGATCTCTGATCTCAAAAGTTCCAGGTTTCATTGACAGAGGAGTACAATTTTTGTGTCATGTTTAGTTGGCGATAGGGCTTGCTTTATGTCTGTCTTCCTAACTACCTTCTTATTACAGACTCTCTTCATAACCATAGTGTTTAAATCATTATTGTCAAGAAACAATAGAATAAGTGAGAAGATAGCATAGAACCATGTGAAGCTAGCATAGCATCATCACTTACCACCAAGAGAAATGAAGGTCGAGAAATTCCTCGTATAGTTAAAAAATGGAAGTCAGCAGCAAATAAAAGTTCATATTTTTTGGTCCAAGGAAAATAAAAGTTGTAAAGTTATTGAAATCTACCAATAGACCATCTAAATATTGTTTGCATGTGAACTAGCAAGTCTTTTGATGTTAAGTAAATTTCCAAGACCTTAAAGAAGTTGTTGATAAGGAAACTATTATCACCAAGCACAATACGAGAAGATCCGGCAACGAAAAAATATTATAAAAAAGCACGTCCATGTTTTTCACTTTAACAATACAAATAGCTCCAGATGGTATTATTCCAGGAGCTTATCCCGAGCCAACCTCACCATATCCCTTGCAAATGGGTTCATCATAATGTGGATAAGTAATAAATCAAAATTGAGGAACATTAGCAGAGATCCTACGCGTATCGTTCGGCTGGGGCTGTCGGAACAGATCGGGCTCGTCCTGTATTTATTTACATGTAATTAGGTCGCTTCGGTGATCGACGGCGGTGTCCGCGTGGAGGTAAACAATCCATTACGATGCTGTCAGCCGCGCCCGGCCCATGCAACTTGGGGATAGGACTCACTGGACAGAAATATGGGATGCTCTTTAATTTACATTCGATGTGTTTACAGAATATGTATCAGTCTTGGCATTAAAACAAAGGTTATTTTTAATTTACCTTCTACTTGAAAACGGCAAATGACCCTCTTCCTCTTGAGCGTAAGCACCAGTGGAATCAAAATGCAAAGATAGAATTGCTAGAGATAATGTTACGCCGCACCAGCAATCCTCGTCTTGCCGACCTACAAGGTCCTTCTTCACGCCTCTTTTGAATGACTCAGGATTGTATGAAGGAGTGTCCTGGCAGTGAATTCCTTAATTGTAGATAATTTATTTATAACAAGATGGCAAACAAGCTTGCGGCCCACCTGGTGTTAAGTAATGCCAAACTGGGGAACAAGATGATATGCCTTCCATGCCTAGTAATTACACTGGTTACCTTTCCCTTCAATCCGAAACACAGCGAACTGCTTCACGGCAGAAATAAGAAATTTTCTTGATTGTTTGACGTAATATTTAACAGGCGTTGGAATGATAGTCACAGTATCTATGTATAGTATCTATCTGATTCTTAGGGTTAAAAGAATGATCATTATTACTCTACCTCCTACTTGAGTAGCACAAACACAATAACAGCTTCTTGTCCTAAAATGTGACTAAAATTTTATTAGTCAACTTCAATGACGACGTAAATGATTAATTTATAGAGGATATTTTATAAACTTCTTGTACTTACTAAGTGCAATCAGTTCACAAGTCCAAAAATTTTTCTTCAATATATTCTAATGCACTAGAGTCAATTTCGATGTAACACAGACAACTCCACACAACGAAGACTCACAGCATGCGATAGCACACTAATTATTAACGTACTTAGACGAGCTATGGCAGCCTGACGTATCAAAGCTTCTAACTGTCTTATTCACAAAACATTCAAGATATTAAACGTCACGATGAATGTAGCTATTCAGTGCAATAAGAGCTTTGCAGCGATCATACGACATGTGCCATGATTTAGACTAGACAGATGCAGCTGTCGCTTTTATATTTTTGTTCCATTTTCTGCTTTGAAATACTTGTCTTCTTCAAGAATAAATAAAAAGTGGCTTTTAATATTTCTCTTGAGGCGTAGGTTTAACTTTGGAAAGTAGGGAAATGCTTTAAACAACATTCTCTTGAACTAGATTTATGCTAGTTTGCGATTTATGTTTTTTTTTACCCAAGTAATAACAGTTTATATTTGGACAGTTAAAATTCTCCCTGTACTAATGTATTTGTAAATATTATATGGGGCCAACAGGTATGGCAAAAATAAAGTCGTTAGTTAATTTAAGTTATTCGCTGATTTAATATATTTTTCTTAAGTCGTATCATTCTGGGCAGGACATAATTATCACACGAATGGAAGAATTGCGCTATCCTTGTCCAGCGCAATTCTGTCTGGAATATAGACCCAGACAGACCCAAGGACAAGGCAAACGTTGGGTGGACAACATCAGAGGACACGGAGGATTGATTGGATGAGACTGGTCAAGATCGCCGAGTATGGATAGGAAAGGAATAGGCCTATATCCAAGAATGGATCACGAGGAGGCTGACATTATGATGATAATTAGAACGGATTGTATCTATAGATTTGTTTATTATTGAAAATACTAAAATCTCTGATCTGAATCCTCGATAGATTTTTTGTGTCGCTCACTGAAAGAAAGTTTTTCATTGTTATTTTTATAAGGCGCGACTAATTGTAAGTCATCTATACCGTCCTACCCACTTAGACCATAATAGGCACTCAACGTGGGTGTTAACGTATGAAAAAGTAGAAATATAATATTACACGTGTAATATAATCGTAACAATAGAGTTATTAAACTCGCGACGGATGGTTAACAAAATTAAGATAAAAAATACATATTAATCTCAAAATGGACAAAATAAAGTTGAGAAACTATGAACCTAGACGCTTTAAAAATTTCTATTCTTAAGATCCATGTTTTTATCTTTTGGGGAAACCTACTAAAATCATACCGTAACCTAAACATGCATGTTGCATTGAGTTTCCAAAAAAAACACTGTATAGACAATATTGCCATGTGATGCCGGCAGAGTAGAATAGCATCACCTCATATTCTCCAATAGGTGTCGTAGACGACTAATGGACCAGCAAAGGGGTATTGATCATCTTATACTCCGTCCAACATTTTTTCGATGACAAGGCCTTGTGTCCCAGCAGTGGGACGAATTATAAAGGCCATTATGATAGACAATACTAATGAATACATTTTAATAGAATGCAGCGTTTCCTGGTGTTGGCAGTAAACTCCCTTTAGTAAAAGTAACCCGTGAGAACTGCCCCTAATCACCGCCGGGCTATGCATATAGCAGGTCAATAAGGACGGCAAACATCGGAATTTAGACCAGTTCGCTGTCCTCGATTGTCAACATTGACCCTTATTGACTTTTTAATGCAAACACATTTGGCAGACTGCTGCTAAAGTGAATAACTTAATAAGCAGCTAATTTGTAGCTAATTTTGTAATAAACGTGTTGACCGGCTGGGTCAGTGCCAATAATATTCTATTTAAAATACCCTATTGCTGTTAGATCTTGAGTAAGAGACTCGTTGCTAAGTTGTAGTTTGGATGACGAATACGAATCGGTCCTGAGTCATGCTGTTGAATCTTTATATTAATAAAAATCGGGAGTGGTCTCCCCTTGACTTTCTCGTATAACGGAAACGACTCAAAGTCGATAGAAACCTTATATTTTGATGTCATACATGCATGTTGAATTTTGGTCACCCATCCGAGTACCGACCGCGCACTTGGTTACTTAACTTTTGTGATCGACGACTCAAAAGTTGATAGAAACCTTATATTTTGATGTCACACAGGCATGTTAAATTTGGTTGCAATAAGTCAAAGCATACTCGAGTTATCGTACTAACGCACAGACACACACACAGACATAATTCCAAAAACTGTTTTTTTGGACTCAGGGAGGTCCAAAACGTGTAAATCCGTCAAAATCTCGAAGTCGAATATTTTGACGATTACAAGACTACCTCTATACTACTGTAACTGAACCCCCCTTTCAAACAATATATTTTATTATATGAATATATGAATACTCATATAAAATTTATACAAGACAGAATATAAGTAATTTGTTTCAGGAATTAGAATTTCCTAAGGCCAATATCGTCTAGTACCCATGTTGTGTAGTAGTAACCAAAATTCTTTTAGAATATAGGGAATGAAATATGGACAGCATAAGAGAACTTATAACGTCGAAATTTTAATAACGTTCTTTAGTAATTGCATAAAAAAATAAATAAGGAAGTTGAAGCTCCATCCTCGCTTCAATCGGTGAGTGACAAGGCCAATGTCAATCCACTCCCCCCTTCCAAAACCACAGGAAGTTCCTCATTAAGAAAACCTAAATTATAAATATAGAAACGCTTGCCAACACTTTGCCATGGATTGTGAATGTGGTGTGATTTTAAACCAAAATGTAAGGTTGCAATTGATTAAGATTGAGTTCACCAAACTTCTGACATCCTAAGTTTGAATGAAAATTATTCCAACCAAGAATATTTAAATTCTGAAAAGGAACTGAGTTGTGAGTTCAGCCAGCGCTATTCGCAATGTATTGTTTGTGTTGCAATACATCCCTTCCTTAATCTAAATAATTCCGTTTTTTTGTTTGAATTAGATCCGTTCTGATCGTGTCGCGATCACCGTAATGTATCGTTCAGAGAACTCGCACAAAATAATCACTCGCTTAATTTTGGAGCATGTGGAGTGTATTTAGTCATAGTCTCAGCTGCGTGTAGAGTATTGGTTTTATTTTGGTACACAAAGTCGTTCATTTAAACCGACTTATTTAACCTATGCCCAAACTAAAACCAGGTGTATATCCATAACGAAATGTCTCCAAACTGTCCCCATACTTACAATGTTATTAAAGAAAGTATAAAATTACAAAGTTTAATTACGATAGTTATAATTTATTGAAATATGAGTTTATTAACCGACTTCAAACAAAAAAAGGAGGAGGTTCTCTATTCGACTGTATGTTTTAAATTATTTAAATGTTGTTCTTCATAAGAATATTAAGAATTTATAACTAAATGTCATGAAGGACAGTCATAAAAGAAATTCTCGAATAATCTGAAGTTCATAGTAGGTAAATTGGGTTATAAAGGTTTAACCCTACATTGCATACTGTACCATATCTGGTACAATCAAAATAATTAAGTCTACTGTTTGTTTAAAGATACCTAGCGTCATCTGTCAGCCGACGGAAGAATCCTTACACTCCTAGCAACGCTTTAGTAATGGCATGTGTCACCAGATGGTGTTAGCTATCGATTGATATTGTGATTTTTACACAATTTGCAAGATTGTCGCGAACTCATGGTTTAGGTAAATAGAAAAATCTTAAAAAAATAGTCTTTTGAATATTTTGAAGCGCAAAAAAATATATTTACATTACAAATAGTGTATATTAAATGAAGGTAAGTAATTTTTTTGAAATATTACTGTTTTATGTTCTAAAATATCAACTTATTTACACGTTCCAGATATGGTACACCATGCATTAATTCACATCTAACATATTGTTTCGGTTGGATTTTGTTGCAGATTATGGCGAATAAAGTATTGTCTAACGAGTTGATTGAGCAGTATTTGAATATACCATCAGAGAGTGAAGACGGTCAAGACTTTTCGGATGCGGAAAGTGATGACATGGCAAGAATCAGAGAAAACTTGCACCAAATAAATGAAGACAGTGACTCTGAAAATGATATGCCTATGCCTGCGATGACGCCTACCAGGTATGCATCATTATCTTCTACTAATTGTGGTACTACCCTCGCTGAAGATGTAAATGAAGAATCAACAAATCCTCAAGCCAGCATTTCAGGGCCAAGTACGTCATCACGCCAAAGTAGAAATTCTTTCACTATGCTAGTTAGAAGAAATCGAATTTCAAATAATATGACTGATAATAAAAGAGAGAAAGAAGAAAAATAACTAGGAAAAAGAAATCTTTATAGGCTGATCATCCACCATTTTCCGGAAATACGTGTTTAGAGCCACCAATCACAAATTTAGATACTCCATTGCAATATTTTTTTGATAATTACCTACTAAACCACATAGTTGAAGAAATGCACAAATTCAGCATCCAAAAAGACCCATCTAAACCGTTCTATATCAATACACACGAATTGATAAAGTTTTTAGGTATATGTTTGCTCATGAGCATTGCTCCATTACCAAATATACAGATGTACTGGGAATCTGAAATAGGTATACCTATATTATGAGAGACGATGACCGTGAATCATTTTGAGAAGATAAGACAATTCTTGCACTTTAACGACAACTCCTTACAAGTACCCTCAGGTCATCCAGGACATTTTCTAGACATTGTCGCCATAAATTGTTGGCTACTGCATAAGAGAGTAGGAGAACAGAAAAGGGGCCAACTCCGATTAAGTTAAAAAAAATTAAACTGGAAATTGCTAAAAGTCTTTGTATGTGTGGTCCATCATTACATAGGAAAAGAGGAAGACCGTCTTCTGCAGCAAGTGATATGATTGAGAAGAAGAAAAAAAGTAATGCAGCAGTCTTTCCTCCTCGAGATGTAAGTCTTGATAAATTTGATCATCTTCCTATATGGGACGAGAAGACGCTGCAAATATCCATAGTGTAAAGGAAAAACATATATATTCTGCGAAAAGTGTCGTGTTGAGTTGTGTTTGAACAAAGACAACAATTGTTTTAATAAATTTCATTAATAAATAGAGGTCATTCATAATGTAAAACTAAATATAAGATTATGTTCATTGTTCCTAATTAAAAGCCAAATATTAGTGTAATTGCATACTGTACCACATATGGAACAGAATTAAAAAAATAAATATCTACAAAATCTATGAATTTTAATTGATATCATTATCATTTATTATGTCTAGACACTATATAGAACCACATATATTTTTTTGAAACGATTCAAAAAAATCATGCATTGTAGGGTTAAGTATAGTGTTTAGAATAATCTGGAATCCACAGTAGGTAAATTGGGTTATAAAGATTTAAGTACAGATTTAAGATTATAGTTTAGATTATTTCCATATTATATTAGTATAGATTCAATAAAAGTTTTGGTGAAAAATTCAAGTTGATAAGTTCTACTTTATTTTGTTACAGGGTTAATGTAATCACAATTAATATCTTATTATATTTTTTTATGTCGTTTAGATTGACCCTAACCATATTGTAATAATAATAATATAATAATAACAATATATTTTCACGCTCACACCAATCATCCAGCCGGAGGCAAGCATCATTTAGAACCTGTGCCACGGACACCAGATAACGGACATTCTTTTTTCCAATATATATAACAACTGTAGATATCTTTATAAATAAACCCAAACAAACATACAAACAACCATGACTCGCAAACAAACACTCGCGTTCGTCACACAAACACTCGCCGCCACCAGGACTCGAACCCGGACCGCCCGATGCGCAGCCAGCCACTCCGACCACTCCACCACGACGGCGTGTCCCCTTATACATAACGAATATTACCTACCTACACCCTAATCCAAATAAAATATTAATATTAAAGTTCCGTATGAAATAAACTCAAAACGTGAACCAACTGGACCGAATACCCTTTGTTGGTTTATCACGTCGGTATACATACGTCCATAAAACTACAAAACGTCACTAGTCACGAAATTTATCGAATAATCCGTAATAACATAACAAGAAATACATAGTATATCAAAACAAAACAAAGTAATTAAATTGAAAAGAAAAAAAGCCACACCCATAACAACCACCACCTTGTCATTTTAAATTGTGTAATTACATTATTTACTATGTCCTAAATTATATCAAAACACTAAATCACTCAATTTTTAAATGACCTGACTTGCTTGGTTCCGAATATATGTATATATTTTATATTTATGTATATTTTCAAATGACAAACAAAATTGTCAATACAATTATGAAATAATAGGACTGCAATATTTCAAACCAAGCTAGTCTAAACAAAAAGCACAAACCTACGCAGTCTTCTCGATCTTGGGTCTCCAGCTATTTCTGGAAGAAAATAGCTATAAAATACACCCCCAATTTAACTACCTAATAACCCATAAGCATGGAGACCCCAGATCTATCTGGATCATCGGGAACACTTCCTTGAATCCATGCCGGCCGCCAAATCACTAAACCACTCCACTTAAAAATCTCCTCCAGACTCCTCGCAGTGCCCGCCTTGCCACCTGACCACTTTACTTAAAAATTCAAGACTGACTGTCCACTGTTCGCAAGTTTTTGTTTCTACGTCGTCTCGAACCAACGCCCTATTTCCCTAACTTATGGGCGTATGCATACATTATCATCTACAATTATAAATCTTAATGCTTGTTAAAACGAGAGAAATTTGCTAATCACATTCCTACTTACCTCAAACAAAACAACAACAAAAAAACGACACGCAGGTTTTTCCCAAAAAAGGACTTTACCGTTCATATTCGTTCCTTACGTTCAAGAATTTAAGGTTTATTTCTATTTAACCTGGCCTGAGACTAAATCACTGTGGGAATATTAGTGTCATAAACTGCGATCTATTGTCATTTTTTTTGTGGAATCTTCCAGATATTATTCTGTAGCCTACTACACTATCGAAATGAATTTAAAATATTATTTTCCTTATACTTGTTAATTTACTTAATATTATGATTTTTATATGCATACAGTATTGTCTAATTGATTAATTTGCTTATATCTACAACTAATAATAGAGGCTTGTCCGTTACACTACGTATACGAGAAAGTAATAATAGAATAATATGTGTTCATTCAACTATCACATTAATTTAAACGACACTCAACTCAAAGAAATAAATTTAATAATACTAAAATAAATGAATGTAAGCAGCAAATTTCTTACAAAGTCTTTTACAACGGTATAAAATTCTTGAGCACCTATTAGAATAAGTTTCTTTATTGTGAAGATACTAAAATTAATCTTAAACTTTGTACAATTCTAATATACATATAAAACTGTTATTAAAATACATTGTTCACTTAAAGGTCAAGTGTCCTTTTATAAGTATTTCATTCTTTTTATTTAATATGGGCGGGAAAAACATACAAGCAGGCATAAAGCGTATGCAACAACCGATTTAATCTCGCACGTTACCAAGTCTGACCGAAACTGACTCCAAACTCCTTACCTTATTCGCTGTCAGGAAAAAGAGTACCTACTATTATTTGACTACGGCTAGCCTACATCTTAAAACAAATAACTAATTACTTGTCATATTATTATTGTTGAGAAGTATACTACAAACTAGTAAATAATGCAGAAAAACAATCTCATAAAGATTTGATATCAAATGCAAAGGAAGAGAATTTTGAATAGAAAACCAAATGGCAAGGTAAATAATACAATATTCCTCCTCCATACGCCAGTACAAAGCAGACCTCGGCGCAGTAATCCATTCAATGTATCACTATGCAACTCTTATCTTACCGCCTATAGCCACACCAATCCGTTACAGTTATTTAGGCAAAATACAAATTCTAGCCACGGTCAGTCTAAACTCAACCGTAAGCCTCGACCACTGGGTCCACTTTACGGATTAGAGTAGGCAACTTTACAGCGTTTTACGCCGGATAATCCGCATGATATTGGAAGGCCCGTCGATGCATTCACTGGGATGCACAAAATTTTCTATAAGGATGAAAGCAAACAAGATACCGATCGAACCAAATGTTACGAAGTACTTTTTATAGTTAAGTGATTTGCTTGTGGAACACCAACAAAAACAGAGTTTGAAAACTATAAAATAGTTTTATTTGCTCGCGTTGCTGGTGACCGATGAAGCTGCTATTAAAGCTGTGCTTTCGTCGCAAATATTTAGATACGAACTTTTAAATGGTTTATCGTTATGAGTTAGATGTGGGTTATTTTTGTGTAGCTGTGGAGTTGTCATGGAGAATTGATTGTGTGCTGTGTCGCGTTATTTATTTAGCAGTTTGTATTAGAGCCATTTTTGGTAATGTGAAATATGGAAATCGTGTAATTAGTATCCATGAATGTGAAGCTGAAATGAATTGCTATTGAATGTAAATGATCTATCTTTATCAAGTGTCAACTGTTGCTTCAATAAATGTATTTTTAATTATATTATTATTAACCTCTTCTGTAATCTAGTGGTAGATAGATCCCCATGGGATACAAGCTTGTTCGCAGTTAGGTGGTAGGACATGATTCAGTATTTGTCTGTCAGATAAAAACTTTAACAGTCACTGGAAGTGGTTACTGAACTTTGTATCTGTCAAAAATAGCTGTATCGAAAACCTCTGAAACCAGAAGTTATGATTTACCTTCCAGATAAGTTCCGGAGAGACTACCCAGGACTTTATCAGAAAATGGTGAAACAGGCCCTAAGAATAACATACTGAAGCTCGATTCACGGAATACGCCATTGTGTCACGGCGACAGCGAAGAAAGAATTGTTTATACCGTAGGATAGGAATATAGGCGCACCGCACAGTTCTCCTGTCGATAAAGATCTTCACAGGGCTCTTCTAACTAACCAAGTTTGGTCTTCATCTCTACTCTTTCTATCGGTGCCAGATACCACATGTATATTTTTGTCCATCTACTCCAGGACCATGCTACTTTGCCAAGGCGCAGTCTCCGCTCAAGAACACGTTTGCTCTAACGTTTGTGGATTCTGCGGCATATTTAAACCGCCCATTGCCTCTTCAGGAGACTTGTTCTTTCCCTCTTCCAGATCACCTTATTTACTACGAATGCTGAACAATTATAATTTTTTTCTTTCGAAAACAAGCGACGTTTATATCGTTCTATTTACATACCTCTGATCTTTGATTTCTGTCCACGTTAAAGCGTTGAATCTGAATTAAAAGTGCCGTTTCGGTCTTGACCGCCATTCCCGCGTATAATGGAACAAGAGTGGCAGGCGGCAAACGCTAAAATGTTTCCGTTTTTGGCGTACACTCAAGTTAGTTAATGTTACTGAAACAAAGCTGCGAACAACGGGATACCTATTTGTGGCGCGAAGTTTGGATGCGACTTCGCTCTGTTGCGCGTTAATAAAGTTTCCAACTAGTTTTTGGGTTCCCTGTGTAAACAAGACGCTTTTGTCAGTGTCGTGGGCTTTAGAGAGTAATAGTGGGATTATCTCAAATGATTGGGCGGATGAACTTAATAAAACTTAATGTTACGCGCTGCTTGCAATCTTCTTCTAAACATATAAAATATTAAATAATAATTATAAGAATGCATACCTCGTTATATATTATTCAACAGTCGAGATGTCGACTAGTTTTTCAGACTACCGTCTATCGAGTGCAGACGAATCCACCTACTTAACCTGCCTACTTCTTGTGAAAAATCTTATTCATTGTCCAGTAACTTTTATATCAATCATTGAACACATCAAAAGTATCTTTATAGGGATTTTTGTAGTTGTTGTTAATTAATTGCTTTTCATTTATTTATTTATTATTTATGAATGCAACATTATTATGCTGCCTTGTTAATATAGGCATTTAAAAATTACAGTTTACAGGCTAATTTATTTGTCTAAAATACTTTGATCCCTTGACAAGATCAAATTCATGTTTAACCTATGCATGTTAAAAGACGTGACATGTAAGTTGTATACGAAAGCTCTGTACCCTTCATTAAGAAGGTCCTATCTAAATAACTGAAATAATATAAATTATTACCACATACCAGTAATAGTGGTCGCCATCACCGCAGATTTCCTCGAGATTTCATCTCAAATTAAAACTATTTGTTTCCTTCGCTACGAGCGCTGGCGCCGATTTAAAGACGGTGTTATTAATCTAGCGTTGAAGCTGAGCGTTAGCGGCGACGCTATAAAACAAATGAAGTGTGTTATAAAGTGAGCAGTTAAGATTAATAATAGTTATAAGGTTTAAGATTGCTGTTTCCACAAAGACTAAGTATAGGAGAAAACTGCGGAATTTATAGGAGCACAAATATTACTTGCATTGTAAAGTATGCAAAAATTGTCAAATTATATTAATTATATAGGTCGTTTTTCACGCCTCTATTGGATGACCCAAATTATAAGACGGAGGAAATACGTGTACTATCTGAGAATTTCATTTCCTGGTCGACATAGGGGCTATTCTTGCGACTCCTCTTTTGCTTAATTTAACGCTCTTCTTTGTATTATAATTAAAAGCTGCCTGTTATTTAAAAAAAGTTATTTTTATCCCACCTTCTACAAAATTTTAAGCATGTTCAACTCTAGCGCTTTTTCTGCCAACAAAAACGTTCAAGTATTCATAATTAAAAGATACTTTTACAATTCCGGATTATAAAAGAAAGTACGTACAATAAGCCCCGCTGTTCTCTGAGCCACGTCCCATAATGTTGGTCGACTTTTCCGCGCAAACGTAAAATATTGCCAGCTCAAATAAAATCCGGAAAATCTGACCCCATCCTTCTACATCCTGTCGTTTCCTTCATGAAATTTATATTAGTTGTAATAGAATTTTTCGTCATAAAATTTATCATGGCTTGGTTGTAGATTAATTTTGACATAAAAACGTTCAGAATGTTTCAGAGCATCATGGGATAAGGAATAGCATCAACGAATATCAAGGCAGATGATATGTTCCTTTGGCATTATTCATCAAACTCTTTTCAGCTTCGCATACTCATTTCTATTTCTTATGCAGCACTCACAATTTCTGTCCCTTAACGAATGTTTCGGAACCAGGATGTCTTTTTGAGACCTCCGGAACTCTTTCATTTGACTTCGCACATCCTAATTATTTGCAATACTTCATATTGCCTGAAGATATGCGTGAGTTTTCCAACTTTTTTCTACTAAACATCAAAAACTTTTTTCTTCTTTCACCATCAAATGAATGATGATGAAAGAAGAAAAAGTTTTTGATCTTTATGACAACCTAAAGCTTACGTTGCGCTGCTACATAAGACTATATTCGTATGTCAGCACGAAAGGAAATATAATTTTTTATGACAATTCCATTCATTTAAAATTTCACAAAGAATTTTAAAATTTGGATATGTTGTGATCAATGATTAACATATTTGATCGTTGCTTAAACCAATATAGTGTCAATATTTGGACAATTGACCTTTTGAACGCAGAGTGGTCCATGAATACAACCTACTAGTGGTCGCCCGCGGCTTTGATTGCGTTAATATCGGTTATTAAATAGTCTTCTTCGATAAATGGATAAAAATAAACTGATTACTATTCTTTGTGTCATATAATCATTTTAGGCATTCATAGTAATAGAAGCACAAGAGATCCCATAGGGTCGAGGTGCTCTGAGACGCAGCCTCAGCCCCTTGCAAAAGAATATATACTGTTACACTAAAGTTTAAGATAAATACATACTTCTATTTTAGCCTTCATCTGTGATGTGAAGTGATTACTAAGGAGTGTTCTTAGCTGTTTCCGTTTACGTACCTCCGTAAGGTAATAAAACCAATTTTGGCAACAATAGTTCTCCTGGAGATTGTTTTATTGTTAAAATTGTTTTATCGGTAAAATTTACCTCTACTTTAATATAACAAAATTCTCTATGACGCTGAGATTCAAAAGTGCTACCTGCCAAATAGTAACTTAGTGTAGTACCGGCAACAAATGAAGCTCTTAATCAGTGCGACGAGATTAATCCATTACATTGGGGCTCTTCTCTAAACTAGCGACATCTATTAGATTTATTGAAGCACACTTACATATGTTAATATAATGCCGTCGTGGTGGAGTGGTCAGTAACGCTGCCTCACATCAAGCATTCCTGGTTCGAATTCAAATTCTCCAGAACGAAGTACTCCAGTAATTATTATTTTTTACATTTATTTACAAAAATATCTATATTATTATGTTTTTGTAATATCTAGTAACCATAACTTAAGCTATATTGAGAGAAAATTGATGTGATTAATTTTTCTACTTGTACCTATTTGCCTGCGTATCAACGCAACGCGGTACATTTTGGCAAAAACTTATTTCGTAACATTATCTTTTTCTAGACGAAAGTTACTATCTCCTATTCTATTATAACTCTGAAAATATGTATACAAAATTTCATGATGATCGGCTTTGTATTTAGCCGATAACAACAAAAATTCATGCATGCATTTATAATAATATGTAGTTTTAGTATTTTCATCTTTATATTTATGAACATACGTGCACACTTCCTCTGTCGAAAATGTGTAGTGGATTTCTTAATCCAATGCGTGATGTATGTTTGCCTTTAGCTACACATTGCAGAAGTTCTTCATACTTAATTATACTAGACATTGTCCAGTGTATTAACATTATTATCTAAACGCATTTTATCATGCGGTATCCTAAGCACTATATAATCCTCTACTTAAAGCAGTCCAAAGGCTAGTTACACAGGGCACCAGTCGACGTCAGCAACAATTAACGCGACCGCAACCATAACTCACGCTGTCCAACGCGCGCTATCGCAACATGCGACGCTGTACTGCCACAACACGATGTTAAGCGCTACAAAAAGTGGCACGAATGCTATGATAAAATTTGAATGCTTTTGCTTATGATTAAATGGTATGTTACCAGATTTCCCGGGGAGTGAAACTTTGAGCCTGGTTTGCTTGGTGGCAGGGTTTGTTTTCAGTTTTCGCTGCCCAAAAGACTTCTATAATATTTTTTTGTTGACCACAATCTCTGATGGAAAGCGATGATGAGGCCTATGGTGGTACACGCTCGCCTAGAAGATGCTTGTTCACTCTGGCCTTAAAGATGTCCAGATTATACTGATCCGGGAAAACAGACCTCGGCAAGGAGTTCCACTCCTTAGCAGTTCGCATAATGAAAGCTGAAGCAAATCGCTTCGTGCGAATTGGAGGAATGTCGACAACATAAGGGTGAAAGCCCTCGCCGCGCCTGGTCGTCCCCCGACAAACTTCTTATATCTCTATAATGTAGATGTATTTTTTTACTCTTGACGTAGAAATCGATAACTGCCACATATCTCTTTATATATTAGAATTTAAAACTAATGTAAGACGTCTAATAAACTAAGTTAATAATCTCCAGTAATACTTTAAACTATACTTAAAGAAAATCTCAGCAGCATACAAACTGTATTTTCCCTTTTTTTAGTCAAGTTTTGCAGTTGTCTTTATTAACTTTGCGCTTTAGATTCCAAACATATCCAACATATTGTTAAATGGATTATCTCCCAAATAAAAGGTGAAATGAAATGCGAAAATATAACCTCGCTTGACCTAAACGCGCTTAAAGATTCTAGTTGACAAAGAGACTCCCTCGCGGAAGAGACTTATTGACTAAAAAAGCTACAGGGAGATTTACGTTGAAAGCTTGAGGATCAACCAAGGTCTTCGCCATATCTCGAAGTGCAACGTCAGTGGCGTATGGCCAAGAAACGCAAGTAAAAGGTATCGATCGGTTTGTGCTTGACAATTAACTTTGAGCTTCGCTGAGAAGTTCCAAAAGTAAATTGATGATAGTAGTAATCATTATTTTATCTTACCACTTGAATGAGAAAATAATTACGTTAAACTTATCATATCCTTTCAATTACAATAAATAGAGGAAAAGCTGCAATAATTTCTAAGAATAATAGTGACGCATTAAACTCTCTTAGGTTGTTGAAATTTTACATAATTACTATAATATACCTTCTTAAAGTTAAATAATATATATGTGCAGACAACAGTCCATCAGTTCAACTAATCGAGTTTCCACTTTATATCAAATATCTTTATGTTGGATATTGATTGTAAAACATTCAATCATCTCTGTGTTAATCTGACCTGCTGTTATATGTACATATTTATGACGCTGTTTAGAAACCTGAAGCCCATTTACCCCTTCACACAAATAAATACAATACTCATAGTTATTATCAAGACAAGAGAAAATAATTGTTAAATACACTTAAATGTTTCACGTAAATATTTTAATCTTAAACCGAATGGCATTTAAGGTGTTATTAACCAAAGTCTTATAAAAGAGAACGTTTTATTTCATTTTCTTTTCTCTGCGCTAATTCAACCCACTCGCCGCTTCATGCAGACACGGCAGACGTTTCTGTTTGTCACCAATGTTTGTAATTTAAATTAAGTATTTACATAGTTTATTGCAGTTTAAGAACGCAATTTGTTAATACGCAAATACACCCGGCAGAATTTATGGTCTACTTGGAATTCAGTGCTGCTCCTTTCGTATCACTAGGTAAAGCTACGTTTTAGTGACGTACAATGTGAGTAGATATAGAACAAAAATTGTTGATATAATAACTTTCCACTTTTTAATTTGTAAGTTTAAGAAATTATAAAAACGCAGAGCTTTAGGTAACATTTAGTTACACATGAAGCCACATCTGGCAGTATAGGCCATACAGTGCCCTAAAATAGTGACAGATTTCAAACCTGTCCCCTTTAAAGGGGTATGAAACTCAAAAAATAAATCGGGAGTACTCTACCCTTGACTTTCTCGTATAACGGAACCGACATGCATGTTAAATTTAGTTGCAATAAGTTAAAGCATACTCTAGTTATCGTGCTAATGCATAGACACACACACCGACATAATTCCAAAATCGGTATTTTTGGACTTAGGGAGGTCCAAAACGTGTGGATCCGTCAAAATCTCGAGGTCGAATTTTTTGACGAATACAAGACTCAAAATCCGATCAACCGTTTTTACGTGATTAGGCGGGTGAAACTAAATAAAAGCTTGTAAAATACAATAGGCAGGAACAAACAGTACGATAACAATGTTAATACATCGGCATATTACAACAATGAGAAATGAGTGAATAAATTTCTGTTTTTGGTATTTTTTATAAGCTGCCACCAAATTCTAAGTTTAAAATTAATATGATGTTGATATTGCAAACAAGCTCGTAGGTAACATAACACCCCACTGCGCTGTTGCCAAAAGAAATAATTTCCCCAAAAATTTTCGTAGGTACGTACCGTTAAATCTGTCTCATGACCTTACCATTCCGTTGGAATTAAACCGAAAAGTTTATAATTAACGAAGTAGGGATCTCCGACTAATTGCACGTAACAGGATACAAAAAGGCAAATTGCTAAAATAATAAAAGAGATATCGACAACCATCATTAACTCTGAGCAGAAAAATTCCGTTTTCTCAAGAGAGATGTTTTTAATTGCTGGTAGCACATTCCTGTAATGTTAATTTAAACTAAGCTTTTTGCAGCCAAATGGAGATTTCATAAGTTCTTTATAAGATCTCTTTTTTTAAAGTAGGTACCTATAGTTTTTTTTCTTTACTAAGCCCTACACTTTAATGGTTAAACCGGCTGTAGGTAGTTATAGTTAAAATCTTAAGTAATGCCCGTCTTGTATGCAGAAATGAGCTGTTAAAACTTATTCAAATTCATTTTCCATTTATTGTATGGTGATGCAGTTACTATAGTACTATAATTTAAATATTAATAATCTACATAATTTTACTGAGATCCAACATTGCAACATTGCCAAGATTATGATTTTAAGAATTAATTAAATTGGAACTTTCATCATCATCATCATCTTAACAGCCGAGAGACGTCCATTGTTGGACATAAGCCAAGGATCTCCAAACCATACGGTCCTGGGTTTGGAACTTGGAACTTTATCGGAACTTTATTGATAACAAAATTATTGAATGCAATATAGCATAAAAACTATAGAAATATCTTCTATAGATTTCATTTGTAACAAAAAAATCTGTAACTTAATAATAAGCTCAAAAAAGTACGCCGATTGTTATAATCAACGTTTATTCGATATTTGAATTTGTAACATATGTGCGTGTCCTCATATTAATATGACTCTATCACTTACAGAAAATACTGCCATTTGTAAACAGAAATAACATAGTTGCTAAATTTTATTTTAGGCTTCACGCATGAGATTGAAACCTAATTTAAGGAACTTGTACACAGATAATATTAATATTACACAAAATTTGCGTTAAATCTAAGCTAAAACTTATGCAGCTATCAAAGATTTACACTCTCTACTAGTAGAATAGAATCAGCAGATTATAACTTAGAAGCGTCTCTGCGTTGATAAAAATCCATCTGTAGATTGCAAGCCGGAATAAATGAAATGCCTACCAACGTGTAAAGAACAACACTAGGGTAATGCAATAATTATGTAAATTATTCAAACCTGACAACTCCTGTGGTCCGAATATTTTACCGGTTCTTAGTAACAAGTCCACATAATTCTTACGCATGGAGGCATGGATTCATGCCAAGACGCTTCCATATCACAATACATTACTGACACTGCATTCTTCGGTATAATATATCTTTCTAAACATAATTTTGTGTGTACAGCGCAGCTGTAGAAAACGTGACAACTTTTAATAGAACCACAGATAATACACATAATTTTGCTCTCCGCTTCACTTCTTCTACTTCCCATCCTGGACTCATTTTATTCGGGATCAAGAATTATGTATTTTCTTACTATCCTTTTCCATCGGGTGTCATCTTATCAGGTTCTCCTTTTTCATTGATTCTCCTCTACCTCTCCATCACTCAACATTCAAATTCATTACTCTTCTAGTCACATACATTTCATTGCTTCACAAACTTGCCCATGCCAAGAAAAACAGTTTATTTATCAATAAGATTATAATTAGAAGCTGCAATGGATTTTACACTGTACGGCATTGATTGACTCCTTTCCAGCATTCAGAAAAAATTATCCAGCAATTATTATTTCATACAACCACAAACAATTATAAAACTCGGCAAAATTCAATTTAAATGCGCTCTTTGTTTAATGAATAAAATATTTTAACAGCATCATACTTGTTTTAATTGGAATAACTGAAAAATAAGACTGAACAATTAACTAAATGAGCGGACTGCAGAAAGCTCTAACGAATGAATGTAATTTAATATAGCATTTATTTTGTCTGCAATGCCAAACATCGTCAAGATAACGGTTATTAGTTCTGTTTATTTCCATCTCAAAATTGAAATGTTTGAGGGAGCTCGTATTTATATTCACCCAAATTTAAGTTGTTGTTATGTTGCTAAAATGTTTCAGAAAACTGGCAGATTGCAAGTTAGTAAATGTATAAGCAAAAACAATAAACACTTTTAATAATGTAAGTCTGTTCTACCTACTATTATTTAAATTATTCTAATTTATTTTGTGGGATTATAATTTGCACGTTTGGACGTTGTCTGAAATGGGTGCGCATTTTCTTACATAACTTTTCAATTCCTATCATTGGAGGTCCGAAAATATTTCTCATAACATTTAAAACCATAATGATCATTCTTCATGACAAATCATTCTTCATAACTTCATAAAACATAATTATTGAAATTCATGGGTGATGGGTAGGTTAGGGTTATTTTTTTTATGACCAGGCGGAGTGCACTGTTTTTGTAAGTAACAAGGTAGTAACAGTATGAATAAAAAAAATATGATCCCTAACTGTTATGAGCTCCGTTGGTAGTAATAAAAATGAATGAATAAAAAAGTATGAAAAATAAAATTATGAAGAATGATTATTATGAACACAAATCGGTAATAAGACAAAGAATAGGATTTAGAATAATATGTGAGCCAATATGGACCCGTCTGAAATAAATCTTCAAATACTAAAAAACAATCAAAATACTAATAATTCACAAAGGAGACTATAGTTAACAACAACAATACGTTACAGTATTGTTCGGAGCTCGCAGCAAAAAGCGTTTTTGCTTTGAGATTTTACGAAGCAAAAGAGTTCATTTGGTGCTGAAGAGGTGAAAAATCAATAGTTTTCCGTTTGTTTTCTGAGTATGCTATGCAGGCACGGGACGCTCCAGTCACCATGAGCAAGGTCGCCAGCACCTATCGTCGCCTTAAGAGTTCCGGGAGCTCACTCTAGTGAAAAAAACGCAAAGAGCTTCCACGTCAGCCAAGATCAAAGTGAGTTTTTGACGACTTAAAAGTACTTAGCAAAATACATACATACATACGATCACACTCGTAGTCCCATAAGGGGTTGAGCAGAGCCCTAGGCAATATTTTATTACACCTAAAGCCACATCTGACAGTATGAGCCATGCATTGCCTACAAATAGTGACAGGTTGCCAGCCTGTCACCTATATAAAAGGGGCACCAAACCAAAAAATTAACATCCGTCGCGTCCATCGCGGTGCAGAGAGGAGAACCATAAGCAGTACTTGGGACTTGTGAGCCAGGTGAAGGGTTATGGAGGTCTCCTTATGCATCGGCACTCCCTTCACGTCTCTCTGTCCATCCATAATTGATATGATTCCACGAGAGCCGCTATAGATACGCGCTCCAGTACAGATTATGGAAGTTCTATACAAACAGGATTTAGCTATACCCGCACCTAGCTCTACCGCATACAAAGCAACGATATATCCATTTTTTATTAATTGTTTTTTTTAATCAAAGTGTTGATTGTTCTTTTAGTTATAAAAAGGAAAGTTTACAAATAGAAGAACTGAAAAGAAAAAGATTTTAATTTAACTCATCCCTACAGCTTTACCTTGTTAGCAGTGGACACGTCCCGGATACATTTTTAAAATATTTTGAACAATGCGACCACTTCATTTGCCTCTCACCTGAATAGTTCTACGAAAGGCAGCAATTATTTCCTGGAGTCTAGTCACGAAAATTTTTCATTTTAATTAAAGCGCCGAGCGGATCGCCGGCTAATTAAGCCATTAAAACACAGAGCTTTCATTTTGTCTTTTTGTAAGCGCTCACTTTCTTGTGATTTTTCGAAATGAAAATGGTTTGGTAACGAAAACGCTATGGAAGATCATCTAATTCTACAGCTTATGTAAAACATTGTTTGTCGTATTGAACACCTGAATGGGTGACCTATGCTTTCGTAATGAGTATTGTTTGTTATTTTCCGTTGCTTAGAAATTTTTACAACTTGATCCTGATCCCTTTCCGAGTTTATATGTGTGCTGTGACCTTCATACAACAGATCCGAACTCCGTCGTGATGGAGATGTTTGTGTATTGAACAAAATAATTTGTTCACGAGTCATGGTTGATCATGTAGATAAGTGGGTGCAGTCCTTATGATTATTTTAACAACACGCGTTTTGCTGGCAAAATACGCAATGCCGCCGGGCTTTGGTTTGTAGACACCTTAACAAACAAACGCTTTTCGCATTTAGAATATTCGTTAGGTATCATAAGGGGCTCATTAGACCTATAGTTGGATCACAAATCGCAGCCAATAGTCTCAGCTCTCACCTCGTCAACACAATGGACCTGACGGCACTCGCATAGTCAATCTACCGTACAATTTATTGTTACTTTAGAAAGATTTTCACTGGACATTGGCAAAATGTGGATTCTATAAGTGTGGCGACATTTAATTAATTAAGAATAGAGTAGAAATATATTCCTGTTAGATATTTTGAAATCACAGTAACTAGCGGCAGATAGTCACTCTTTTTATTTTGTATCACAATATTTACATTATACCGTGTTTTGTTTAAAATAAAAGCAGTTTTTTTATTTATAGAGCGGACATTTTCATTATGCTCTTTGATCTTGATTTCGCGTGGGTGCACTTTGAAACGTTATTGCAGCTGCTCTTAAATTAGCTAAGTCTTGCACGTCTTAAACGTTAAATTAAATACTTTACTAAATAACAAATATATATATATTTTTAAAGAGGCTCTTGACTTTGAGATAAAGACTCGAAGCATTCCATGGATCCAGTTAAAATGGAGTCTCTCAACACGTGCTATTACAACAATAACTCAGGAGCAACTAACGGAAATATATTACTTGCAATGTTAGAGTGTACGAAGTTGAGATTTTTTTATTTGCCAGTATCCATCATGAACCTTATTATAAATACTTCACACTCGCCCTAGATGCATTAAAAAGTGTGCCAACTTTATTCCAATGCAAACATCAAGAAAGAAGAAAGACATCAAAAAGCTGGCTGTATGATCTGGCTCCTTCTGCTTGCCCTGAATAGGACTTAAAAAAATATATATCAACATCAACTGTCGCGTGCCAAAAAAATCCAATTTAGAAGCAAAATGAAAATTTACTTCATCATCTTCAAACATTACTTAAGACGGTACCAGAAAAAAATTTAAAAAAATCCAACGAACAAAGTAGGTGCAGAGCGTCTCATCAAAATAAGGAATTCGGCGCAACGTCGACAGTTAATTAAGTCGTTAAAATTTTTCATCGCCTCGAATTATTTCTTTCTGTGAAACGGGACGGTGCGCCTTTTTAACTGTTTTTATATACATTTAATTTTTACTTAGATGCCACCTAAATTAATCGGAGCTTATAAGATTTTCAGCTTCTTTATACGTTGATTTAATTTATGGTATCATGTGTTTCACAGAGCTTTGGTAATAAAAGGAAAATTAAATGTATTCAAAAACCACAACCCAAAATTTAATAATTGTATTATAATAATATAGGTACACTGTGGTCTTGAGGATACGTCAATATGATCTCTACCCATAGTGTACGTTTTTAGTATAAAAAATTTAACAATTGTAGTTGCGTTAAGAGCTCAATTTGTGAGCTTCTTTTCGCTAGCTCTACCTATCTACATTTATTTTAGAAACGCTATCAATTAAACTTGATACGAAATGATATTCTGTACACCACAAAGTTGCGCAATAACAAAGAAACTACTCAAACAACGCGAGCTAGTCACTCAACTTCTTAATCTGAGTCTTCATTAGCCGGGCCCGGTTGACAAAACAGAAACTTGTTGCGGCACAGCCCTGAAACAAAGGCACGTAAGGCTGTGTGCACAAAGCTTACAGTCAACAAGACAAGCGGCTGAAGCTGCGATCATCTGAATGACGGAGCAATTACGCGCATTCAAGTCCCGCGCAGTCAGACGCAAGTGGTGAGATTGGTTTCAATAAAAGCGCAACCCCTCTTCGTTTTTCTTTCATCACCCCGCAATGAATGGTGTTATTCAGTACTGCCGTATTTGCAATCTGATCACTGATGAATGAACCGTTCTGTTTCAGGTAAACTTTTGCTGATTGCGTTTTAATTGGGACTGTGGTATGTATTTGCTGATTAAAATTATTGTTTTCTGTTAGCTTTAATATCTGAATATAAACACCAAACTTTTCAAATGTGATTTGTCAATTGGAAAGATGGAAAGTCGGAATCTGATTTTCTAGCCTATAAGAGCTTGGATCTCTACCGGATAACCCTCCAGATTGGTCGTAAGCAGAAAGTGCAGTAAGCAGTAAAGAAGGCGCTTGTCTTGATATGTCTGAGATCCTGATGGGCTGATCTATTTGTGATAATTGTTGAGTGAGAGCTAACCTGTCTGCTGTGCGTAGAGATCCCTGCATGGTCAGTTTTGGATGATCCTAACCACAGACTGTGGTGAGCATGTAGTTTCCCAAAAACACTAATTCTGAATTGGGAAATTATTCCTGGGCGTCGCCTGCCACCCGACTAAGATGGTCAAACAGTTCGTATAGTCAAAAACTCCTCGTCTTCTTGATAGTCAAAAGTGTGGAGACTCCTGCTTATATGGTGAGCCTAAAGCATTTCCAGCAAGCGAGTCTCTCCAGTATAGTCTACCGACTAGGGTCTCTTGAGCGTTTGAGGTTAAGAACATTAATAACACTGTAATATTAATTGCATACAAAAACTATCCTCGTCCACATACTAGACTCACTTTACACAAGCTACCATCATTTAAAATTCACGCTTAAACTTATATTACTTAAAGCCTCGGATCGCTTCAAGGAAAGTTCTGGTGAGACATGCAACTTCCACTTACGTAGATCGCGGCAAGAATAGAGACGCTTGTGGAAGGATCCACACACAACACAACTTGTTTACTTATATTTAACACTTTTTACACCCACGACCAATAAAAAGAATTCTACTTAGCGGATGACTTAATATGGTGACAATGTAAAGGACATCTAAGGTTAGTATAAAAAAACAAATGTAGGTGTATAATTATGACAATCAATTATGTATTAATACAATATTGTATAATTTAAGTTCTTTATTTAAAGTAGACGTTATAATATTAAAGATAGACTCATCGATTTTTAAAAAAATATACTTAATTAAAGAGATATCATGTCTATGTTTATAAATAAATGCTTTTAAAATATCTATAAATTACATGCCTATAATTATTATTCATGAAAGTTCGAACAATGTCTCCTCAATTTTCATTCGAGAATTTGTCACTGACCCAGTCGAGTGATTAATTGGCCGTATCGCGAGTACAGCGACCAAAATCCATTAGGACAGAGGCAATCAGTGTCACGTTTAAAATGAAGAAGTCGAAAAAATTCTTGGCTAAAACCGCATAACGCCGTTCCATACATTTGCCACGAAATATTATCGTCCGACAGGATCGTGTTGTGCTTAAACGTATCCCAGGTACGATTAATCATAGCCAAGTGATTAATTAGTGCATCGTGAAAAATTGGATTGAAAGCGCATCCCTAGTCTATACAAACCTTTATAACAGATTAAAACAAAAAGAATGCGATAATGCCCGCGGACGGACCCTCTGTAGCAATATTGGTTATGAGCGAGCTGTAGGTAGAATGGGTACCATTTCATCATTAAATTCTCTTGATTAGTTTCAATAGCTTTTTTAGTTTTTACGCAATTGTTTGTAAATTTCATGGCAGGGATGTTAATGGACTAAAACGCGCAAACTGAGCTAGTGAATTCTAGTTTACGAAAGTCCAAAGTCAAAGCAAGATCTAAATCCATGTCTTCTTCCTCTTCACTTCGGTTTTTGTCTAGTTTTCCAAACACTTCTCTGTCGATTCACGGATGCTCTTCAATCTCTTCCTACGTCCAACCTACATACATACATACATAACGATCGCGCTTATCATCATTTTCCTACCGTGCTCCCAATTTATCTGGGATCGGTTCAATATGCCTTGATAACAATAGAAGGGGTGAGTGGACAAAGGTGTTAACTAACAAGAAGTTCAAAATGAGTTATGAGTGTTTTAATTTAATATGGATCATATTTAGATTAAATGAACTTAAAGGTCTTATGTGTCTTATCTAATATTTTTTGGCACGAATCAAAATTTGCGCGTTTTGAGCTCATCAGTCGATTTTTCGTCACATAAAACCTATGTTCATTCAAAAAAGTTGATTTTTTTAGTCTTGTTAGATAACACCTTTGTCCACTCACCCCTTCTACTGTTTATGGATTTGCCATTTGATTTTACCTGACACCAACCCTCCTTGGGAATGACTGCTTTCGACAGCACCTGGGACCACCAGCTTTACGTGCCTTCCGAAGCACGGAGGAAATTATTTTCGGTCACCCATCCGAGTACCGACCGTGCACTTGGTAGCTCAACTTTCGTGATCTTTACTGAGAACTCACGGCTGCGGCGCCATCGATTTCCTCACATAACATCGACTTCATAATCGCACTCATAAGAGGTTGAGCAGAGCCAGCCTGTCGCCTACTCAGAAGGGACATCAAAACCATAAAGTTGTTATCTACAGTGACCAATCAAACAAGAGCCGGCAACCAGGACAAAATTAAATGTTACACCTTAAAGGTAACTTATAAGCTTGGAAAGGGAACGCCTCAGAACAAGGCCTCCTGGTAGACTCTTGAACCGATGGCATCAAACTTGACTTTCTTAAGAATATTAGGTACACCATTTTTTGAAAACTGTTTTAAATCAATCCTGAGGTCGTAATTAACCAGTAGATTTTTTATTATAAAACCGAAAATTCGCTTAAAACTTAGTTTTATTTTCGACTTTAAATTTTTGCTGACGCAAGCCGCCATGCTTTTACGGTGACGTCACTTCGTTAGTAAACAAAACAACTGCAATTTCAAAATCAACACAAAGTACGATATCGATATATAAATCTATATACTTTGTTTAATAACGGAGTGACGTCACGGCGTATTCTAATATGACAGATTAAAAAAGTCGATTTTTAAAATTGAATTATAAAATTTAATTTGCATATTTATGAATAAATATCAATGTTCCTCGTTAACTTTTTGCAATATCTACGATAAATATGTAATTTTATATTTTTTCTTTCATGGTAAAAAAATACCTAAATAAATAAATAAATAAAGAAATTTGAGTTTGATTTCTTTTTTTACCATGAATGCTACGGAACGGCTACGGACCGTAGCGCATCACCTCTTTTTCATAGTAAAAAGAGGCTATACGGTTCCGAGCTGATAAGTGTGCTATGACCTTATGCTCAATACTCAAAATTTTAATTGCGTTCCTTATGTACATTTAGATGGTAATTGAATAAGAATTTGAAACAGTTTAGACTCTGGCGGGCAAAGCACAAATTAATAGGAGGGAGAGAGAGTGCTATATAATTTATCTTTAATCATCTCAGCAATTCAGTAATACATAAATGAAATAATTTTTAATTTTAAGTTATACTTCTTTAGGCGCGTTATGAAAAAATGATGAGAGTGAAATTTTAAGACTGTAACACAAAAGTCAAAATTATTACAGTCAAAATTAAAGTCAGTCTCGAAATAAATATATATGACATAACGTATAAGTACTTACTCAATATTATAAGAGTCTTAATTTTAAATATTTATTATTGAATATTAAATATTTAAAAAATAAGTAAAAAAAATCCAATAAAATTTCTTTGCTGTGTGCAAAGAAGTATAACATCTCACGCGCGCATTTTTTTCTTTCTCTCTTACTCCGTACCACATTGAATGTGAATGTACAGTATTTGCGATTGATATATCAGTCTATTGGAGTTTACATGTACAAACTGTATATCAGTCAGTGCACCTTGACAATACCTTCTTTGATTGAGCAAATCGCCATTGTACCAATTCCCCTAATTGGTTCGTTAGTTCGTAGTATGGAAACGTAACTAACCGATACACTATAATAGTTTCACGTAATTTGCAATACGCTAGAGTGGATTGTCTGTAGGCGATAATATAAAAAGAAGGGCACAAAATCCCTGATGGTAAACCAATCACTGCAACCTATAGACGCTTCCAGGATCTGGTAATAACTCATGCGCTACCAAGTCTGACTTTATCCGCAGACACACCAGTAGTTTTGTAAGATGAAATTAATTTTTCCATAACTAGAGTAGAATAGCCATCAAATTGGAAAATTTGACGGCTTCTCTGCTGTAATAATATTCTTCTATTTCTGATCGACACTCTCATTGAATGTCGTTAAGTGTTATACATAAAAATATATACTTCAAACGCTATAGGAATTGAAAAAAAAAACTTAAAACCTATCAAATAAATTAAACAGTTTTAGATTGCCTATCCTGCAATTATTTGTGCTTAACATACTTAAAATAACTATTCCAAAAATAGCAATTATTCGACAAAATATAAGGGAGAGTCCTTCAGGACCGGCCGGCATCCAGTACCGGCCAGTAATAATTTCTATAACCCTACAGTAGATGACACTGAGATTATTACCACTGTTAGTGCGATACACCCATGCATGCACTATTACCACTGTTAGTGCGATACACCCATGAATGTACAGTCGAACCAACTGAATCATGACCCACTTGGCCGATCATTCCTTTAGAATCATAAATTTAGTTAGGTTTTCTTCGCTATCATGCGTGTTGCACTTAGTACGTTTTAAATATGAATAAAAATGCGTCATTACGGGTCAGAGATCTATGCAATTTTAATCTTTCTTATCACTGCACTTAAGTCTCAATTGGAATTTTAAATAAGATGTCGTTCATAATCTAAACTCTTTTCACGACTGAGAAAATGGAATAACTATTATATTTTTAAAAATAAAATGACGTTATGTGTCAGATGTCAAGTAGTTGTCTGAACAAATTTTAAAAAGCCCTTAGACAAAGAATCCTGGCCATATTTATTTGACACTGTCAGTGTCTAACAAATTGATAACAGGTTCGTTACTTAGAAATGTACGTTCAAGCGAATTTCATCCTACTTTGTATAGAGTGACTGTAGGAAAATGATCTTAAGGTGGGTCATGATTCAATTTGGTCGACTGTACTATTACCTCGTTAGTGCGATAGACCCATGAATGTACTATTACCACTGTTAGTGCGATATACCCATGCATGTACGTACAATGTACATAATATAAGCCTCGCACGGCTTTAACCTGACCGGTCGGGTTTACTGCCAGTGCAAAGATTTCTGTTGCTCGAAATGGACGTACGCTACGTAATTAAAACTGTGTTGGTGATTTTTTAAGTCGATGATCCAGGGTAAAACAAATAACTGTCGGTTATAGTGTACTTAAATGGCATAAATCATTGTATTTTAAATCTACCTATGTATGGTCCTTTTAGTCTGTAATTGAATATAATATATTTTTGTTTCCTCTAGTAACAGCCACTACATTGTTCTGCAGTACCGGCCAGTGCTTAAGGTCGTTTTTAAAAGGTTTGCTTTATTTACAGGTACAAAAAAATACCAAATAATATAATTGATAGACAGACGAGGCAAAAGAAGGGCACCTGAGATCATACAGATATGCATGAAATAAGTTAGAGATGTTAGAAAGAAAACCAAGAAATTTTTCCAAATTTTTCTAACATAACCATTTTTCATCAAAACACATTTGCCTACCGAACTATCAATACAGGCCCCATTTTATTTCAATGACGTCACTCAGGAAAATGAAAACAAAATGCGCCACTCAGGGAGCCGTGTCAATTTTTGTAGTTCCCATCTCGGCCTCCCTTGGGTGGTCTAAAAGCGTCCTTCTACGATATTACGACATAAAACGTGGAAAATACTACACGACAAAGAGGACCAGCGGACTTGATTAAATTAAAGAGTTTTTTTGTGGCTGTATAGTGCCATAATATCGGCATACTAAATGAGGAGTGACAAGAAGCAGTTTGCATGTTATAGTATTCTTATTATTATTTTATCAACCGTGCGCACAACTCTCTACCATTGACCACAAGAACATCTCTACTGTGGAACCAACTTTCGCCAGAAGTATTACCGAACCAATACGACGTGGAGATCTTCAAAAAAGAGCGTATTCTTTCCTTAAAGGTCGGCAACGCATTTGCGATTTCTCTGGTGTTTCAAATGCCGTGTATACCATCACCTGATGGTACACCTCTACCGTCTGCTCGTTTGTCCCCTTTTACATAAAAAAAATAAATCGGAATGGAAAAAACCCTAACTTAAATCACTTAATTAATGTATATTATAGAAGACTGCATCAGTGTTCTAGTGGTTAGTTTATCACCGCAATTCCTGAATCCTGAATCCGGAGATCCCAGGTTCTATTCCCTGCGTAATTAATGCTCGTTCTGGTACTAGATGGTCAGTCGCTCCTGACTCGCCTCTGCTCTCAGAGGTGGCCAATGGATGCGACCTCTGGTTTGGTTTTCTATGGTGGTATCATGGGAGGCCGCGCTACCCTGAGAAGCTAGCGCCTGGTGCTTACACGACACAGCCGGACCCAAGCTGCTCCCTCGTGCGGGACCGGTATCTCGGTTGCATGCGGTCTTAGGACAGACGATTTAGAGACCAGGCTAAACTTAAACTGCGAATATTTTATGCGATGAGGCCTTGTCACCACTATAGGGATCTCTGGTAAAGAAAAATGAAAAAAGTACGTTCGAACTGAAAAGACCATCTTAAGGCGGGTCCAGATATGATCATTTGCCCGATCCGATCAGCGTATCCGTATCAGCGTATCACGTATCAAGCCCCGTATCAAGTTGTGGACACCTCGATTTGCCACGTATGACAACCGTATGAAACCGACATGACATGGGACGGGCCGTATCATAACGGCGCGGCATATCAAGATCGCGTATCTTGCTACGCGTATCATCACCCGTCCACATATGCGATCATGATACGCGTCGGCAATACGGATATGCTGATCGGAACGGGCACATGATACGTATCTGGAACCGGCTTTAGACCTTATAATGAGTCTACCATCAAGTTAGATGAATCTCAGAAGCTTTCACGTAAAATATTGCAATAAAACTGACCAACAGTATACCAACAACTACTCATCTGACGAAGAAATTTTATAAGCAAGTTGTCGTTAAAACTTACTTACGTACTTGCGCAAACACGAACGAACTGCAAGTCGCAATGCTGCGAAAACTTTGGCAATTATAATAATTATGAGGGACCTGCGACGAGGAGCATCCAATCTCGACACACTCATATTTCCCACTTAATCTCGTAGTTTGCAACATAAATTCGTCTATTCATTAAGTTCAACATAAATCATTGTTAAGCTAAGCACAGTGTAGCCTCTAATACTAATATGTTTAATAAAGTTTCTTAAGGACGAAGAAAATTGGCTTTCTTTTGGGCTACAGTGGAATTTTTCCTTTGCTGCTATGGAACGTTTATTATTATTACTATCAGAAGACGACTGTTCTGATATGAGTAGTTACTTAAATTCGTAATTTCATTGACTTACCTAATACTAAGTCACATTATTTTTATTTCTATTATTACTCGCACTGCGTTTGTTTAACAATATATATGTCGCAGGCGGATTGTAGTCTGTGAGAGTGACGAGTGATAAAAATTCCACTCCGCTTGTTCATAACAAAAATAACCTGAACCTACCAATGACAAGCGTTCTCCATTCGATGTACGGACTCATATTGATAGAATTTACTGCGGATTTATCAACAAATGGTTTTATTTGGTTAACAATTCTCACGGACTACAATCCGCCGCGCCGTTTAGTAAAAAGGTGTGTTTTACTATCCGCCTGCGACATATACACCAATATTATAAATTCAATAATGTAGATAATGATGAATAGAAACAAAACATCCCCTGTTATAAATTCTTTCACCTAAAACAAAATCCACGCGGATAATGCGCGGAGCGCTAGACTGAATTGAAGTCAATGTATTAATTAATAATAAACCTATTACTTAGGTTACTAAAAAAATCTACTACTTAGATAAATATGAAGTATATTTTTAATTACATCAAGCTGGCTGGTGTTAAAAATGGTAACTTGTATAGATACATACATACCTTAGACTAACCAAGCTTAATATTTAAAGATTTTTTTAAATGTTTTATCAACACAATCATATTAAAGGTGCCCTTATTAATACTCAAAACAAAAGGCACCTACTACTAGTATTACCCTAACCGGTCGCCTACCCAATCTTCATTAGCCAGTCAAATATTTTTAATTCTTTTAACTCCGTTTAAGCAACCCCTCTCAACTCAACACACCATCAAAACTTTATCATCCATTTATTAAATTACTCATCCTACACAATTAATCACATTGCATTAAAAACTTTTCCGATCGCATACACTCAACGTATTAAATTCGCTGACAATGACTCATTGGCCGGTATTCATCTTAAAAAAGCGACATTTAAATCTCCCCTGTAATATGAGTAACGGCTTATTTGGGAACAAAACGTGCGCATAGTTAATGTAATACCAGTGAGACATTTTAATCATCAAGCTACACATTACCACATTGATCATTTTTTGAAGCGAAACTTCTTTAGCACCGTTGTGCTTTGAAAATTCGAGGAAACGAAAGAGCGACACTAAAAAATTTTTGACGTATAGAAGTTTGTTGTTCAACATTTTGACAACCAATATAAACATCTGTTGTCTGAAATCACTTTGGCTACTCCTCTAAAGTTTCACTTCTGCCGTGTGTAAATTCTATAAACATACCTTTCTTATAACAATAGTTTGATTTTAAAAAAAATACCGCCGCCTATGGTGTGGTCCCACTCGCGGGCTGCACACTATACAAGGCGAGAAGAAAGTATTTTTTTTTCTTAATATTTTTTAACAATAATAGGTACTTTAAAAACAAATAATCCTCACGCGGGCCATTGTGGAGACTGTCCATGCTATGCGTATTAGTGTTAAATAAAAAAATACATGAGTTGATGTAGACTATGTGACCAGTGTACTCGCACATAGTCTACATAGTCATACAGGGTCCACTCTACATTCTAGGGGACCTTGTATGACAGATTATTTTACAGTGTCACATGTGAGCTAGAAATACGATGAAAATAAAACAAGTTAATATATTGTATTATTATTATCAATACTTCGCAAGTATATTGTAATTAAGTTATTTTTGTCTACTATATAAGTATGTCACAGTTAAAAGCTGATTTTAGTTGAAACGCCTTTTCTCTACTTAAAACTAGTTTTCACTAAATGCGTTTGTTACAACTAGAATTAGCTGCTCTTCAAAAATGAATATCAGTGAAAACTACATAGTTGTTACTAGACGAAATGCGTTTTCTCTAACGTGAAACGCAAAAACTTAACATTGGAATAACAAACATTGTATTATGGTCTTCCATATGAGTAAAGTAATTGATTACCTAACTATTTGTTTCTGTGAATAGTAGGTTAGGGTTATTTTTTTATGATAAAATGGAGTGCACTGTTTTCCGGAGAATCTAGTGTTTTATGTACCTACCTACATGTCTGAGTCAGGTTAGGATTTTTTAGGACCAGGCGGAGTGTACTGTTTTTGGGAATCAATGCCAGCTTATATTAAAAAGCGTATAACTTATATTTTCAATCCCCAAGAAGTTTATTTATAATTAAAGTAATAAAAACTAGTTTTAACTTAGAAAAATGCGTTTTAACAAATGCAGTTAAAATAAACTTTTTTCACGTTTTAACTAAAAACGGGTTTTAACGGTAACATATACAAATACAGAATATTGATTTATGTGTTTTAGTTCTCTAAAGTAATATAGATGGAAATTTATATCGATTGAATAATTTGCAGCATATGCATCACTTACTTTACTATTACTGAAGACATGAGTGTGAATTTAATTTCAACTGCGTCGTAAATCTCTATTAGGTCCACTCAATTTACGGCGTAGTTTCGGTTGACATAAAATTCTCATTCGGTGCACTGAACTTTATTCTACAGTCGTAAACGAGAGACAAAAAGAAATGACAAGCGTGATAACTGTCAGGTGTAATATGAAAGCGCTCTTAATGCCCCCTGAATAGGTATCACTCATAAGATTTACGTCGCCTTTGATTGCGACATTACTATCGAGGAGTTTAAATATATCTACTTGGTTGTCGGTGTAGTAGCGTAGGATATTTCGATTAGGTTTTATTTTCGGAAACAAGCAATCTTTGCCTAGATTGGTCTGGCTGATCACAAAAAAAAATCTAAATTTAAATGCGTCCATATTTTGTAAGGCAATCTATTTCTTTATGCAGATGATTTCCGTCCATCAATGGATCTATGCCCGAAGCTATTATAAACTCAATATGATGATTATAACTTATGGGAAAATGTTTTGATTTTCAATCTGTTTAGACAGATAGAGAGAGAGACTTAGAAGTTTAGTACAAATAATATAACCATTTGATACAGTTATGTAAAAAAAGTAATCAATACTCTAAAAAGTTTTTCGTTGGCAGCAACAAACTGTGGTCAGTCACCCAGATATTATACTGCAAAATACATACTACAATCTTAGAGCAAGGCAGTAATTTTAAAAGTTATGAAGACAGTACTCTCCATAATTTAAAAAAAAAATAAACTTTTTTGTCTTAACAGCCCTGTCACACAGTCAAAGGAGGGAACTCCTTTGACTGTGTACTACTCGTGTACTTTCACTGTGCACACGGGCTATGCGTCAAACGACTCATAGGAGGCGCAATCATTTAGAGTGTACGTACACTCGGTAGGCTGGTAACTGCGTTCATATTCATAAAGACTAACTGAGTTGGTGATTACTGGGCCCCCAAAACGGCGCGTGTGATTGGTATTGTTATGTACACACAAATAAAGTTTAACCTTTTTATTTTTATTGCTACCTATATTGAAAATAATGTGAAATTTTATCACCCAATAGGGATATAAAAAATTGAGAAACAGAATCATAACATCTAAGTAAGTTACTAAAAATCAAGCTTAAGTTATTTTGCCTTTGAAGTCATCAATACGCTAGCGATGATGTAATAGAACATCTCATTTTACTATTGCTATGAAAAATCATGATTAATGTAAATGAATAATAATAATAATTAAATGATATTACTTTAATTACCACACCACTGCGGTGAAAATAAATTCCTCGAAATTTCTATCTTTTTTTGTTAAATTTTCCCTTTTACGGGACGGCAAAGGGATCTAGCACGAGGATCTAATCCATACAGCCATGTCTTCCGTTTTCCATATTTTTTCTTGATTTTCGCGATCTAGTGAGTGCTTGGTGAGAAATGCATGGCTACAGACTTCATGATGGCGACTGATGAGGTGGAAGTCCACTATAAAATACTTAACGTCTTACACACCACAAAACCTTTATTTCAACGATTCCTCTTAACTGCTTGCCAACACGGATGCTTGTGCATCAATATAACACCACTTCACTGCACATAATCCACTCCGAAGCAGTTTTGAATGATCAAAACAAAGATCTACATCCAAAACACCCCCTATCTATATAGAAATAGAGGGTGTTTTGACTTGAATTGATGATTGATGAATAGATAGATATCTATTCATTAATGTCAAGTAAAATGTATCTAACCTAATAATTTGTTGTGCGGTAGATTGAGGTAAAATGGAGTCTCATAAGACGTTTAATAACTCGGGTGAAACTCTCCACGAAATTTATCCAGTATAGTAATTATCTTATTAGACTGTCAGTATTTAAAATTATACATGTAACAAAATTGCTAATCCCAATATTCAACTTGGGTAAGTACAGTTAATTATCTTCGCTATGACACAATTAGTAGATAATGTACACCAGGCACTTTCCGTATTGTTGAATTTGTGTCGGTGAGTAAAGTTTGCAGAACTCATGTTGGCAGCGTGCGAGAGATATCCTAGTACAGCATACTGCAGTTTAAAGACCCTTTGTATTCTTACTTCTCACAATATATGGTAAACAAATGTATACAAGATTTTGAAGCCCGTTCAATAACAATAAAGTTCATGTAAAGATAAAGAAGTTTTTAACTCTAGTACCTACGACCAGTGTTAGACGACTGGCTGGTAATCACTACATGTCCCATACTGCCAGATGTGGATTTATGTATAACCCAATGTTAAATAAAGCTCTGCCCGACACCTTGTAGGATTATAAGCGTGATTGTACGTATGTAACTGCGTCCAGTCCGTCGTCATTTATCGTAACACACTAAAGCGTCCAGTGGTGTTTGCGGCCCTAGAAACGGCGACCGGAGCAAACCGTGTCCGCCCAACGACATGTCCGTCTAGAAATTGGAAGAGAAAAATTCCGGTCCAAACTTTACGAGTGTTTCATAATCGTGAGCCGAACCACGTGAAATTTCCTCCGGCCCCGTGCAGACGCAGCGCGCAGAATGACGCGCAGAATGCCAGGGCTGTCACACCGCACTATTTTACGAGGCATTTTTCGCTGGAACACCCTGACAGTGGACACTTTTGTGCCGTATTTTTATTATGTTTCGTTAAATATGTACACACACGTAAAATAAATTCGCTCTTCGTTTACGGTTTATAACGATTTTCATTTAGATTGGTTGCCTTATTGAAGCATATGTTCTTTTGTTTTTCTCAATAAAAATACTCGATGAATAGGTACCAAACTTTGTTTTAACATACTAAAGTGGCTTTGGTCTTAGAAATGAGTAAATCACAACTGAAACTCCTATCGTCATACTATTACAAGCATGCGAGGCCCTAAACCGACTCATCCAGCTGTTTATTATTTTATTTATTTATTTGGTACACCAACGATTGTTACAACAATACAAAATCTGAGTCTAATTGAGATCTAATTGCATAATAAATTAGAATTATACACCGCATGCTACGTGTTACAATTACCGCAAACGCCCAGTGTTTATTACTTGTCATTGTTTCAGTTAAAATATTTTATAAGTAACAAGTCTTCAAAACCTGGTGACGCAGGAAATGTCATCAGAGATAACATGCAGTAGTCAATCAAAAAAAAATCGTATAAATGTTTGTCCGGGATTCCCGAAACTAATAATCCGATTTGTACTTTTTTTTTAATGTGTGTTTTGTTCCAACTTGATACATAGGATAGGTGTTATCTTGATAAATAGTCCTCATTTTTACTTTCTCGTACGTAGTGTAGAGGAAGTCTTGTAATCGTCAAAAAATTCGACCTCGAGATTTGGACTGATTTACAGTTTTTGGAATTATGTCTGTGTGTGTGTGTGTGTGTGCCTTAGCACGATAACTTATTGCAACCAAATTTAACAAGCGTGTATGACATCAAAATATAAGGTTTTTATCAACTTTTGAGCCGTCGATCACGAAAGTTATGCAACTAAGTGCGCGGTAGGTACTCGTATGGGTGACCGAAATTTAATATTCATGTATGACATCAAAATAATTATAAGGTTTCTATCAATGAAATGCATGAAATTATCATAGTGTGGCCGGGGCAGCTAGTATTTTAAAAGTAGCAAGTATCATTTGTTAATCATGCAAGCTCCGTTCGTTAAGTCCGTATTAAGATTTATAAAAATAAAAGACATTTTAAATAAAATCACAAATGTCTTACAATTACGTCGATATTTGTTGTTTAAAGCTAATGCTTCCAACAACATTTACCGGCTAAATAGATTTTATTCTCATTTTCATAAAAAATTACATCGGATCGCGTCTTCCTTCAAACTGAGCGCTACAAAGAACATTTGCTCGAGTTATTTCACGCTAATCTCAACAGGGATTTCCTTCAGATTATAACTTAAACAATCATGTTTAACGGATTTCGTCTGAATGTGATGAGTTTGAATTACTTGTACCTATTTGGATACAGTTGGAGCGTTGTCAAAAGTTTTTTTTTATTCTTTAACAACGTATATCTCTACCGTTAAAGATACTTAATAATTATTATAAATGAATTCATCATTCATCACAACACGAAACCATAAACATAGATGGGAGCGTAGAAACCGTTTTAAGGTACCTGTTCCCGAAAATTTAATTTGAATTGTGGTAAATGATATTATTTTTATCTTTTACATAAATATGAGCGACTCCTCAATAATTTATTCTGTTCTTAATTAATGGCGTCGTGATACTTATTACGTACGCAATTTGCCAATGACAAGTGAAAATGTATCAGAAGTAAAAAAAAAATACGGTTGATTGGAGTTTAATAATAATGGAGTTTAATAATTAAACGGTTGATTGGAGTAACTTAATTGTCATTAAACTATGCTTAAACCAATTTTCCAAATATATGACAAAAAATTATAAAAATATTTTTTATAGATTTAACAGTATTTACCTTATTATATACAAACAGCAGAATGAAAACAACGTAAGTATTTACAGGTATTTTTAAGACGTAAAATCGGGGATTTAAAATATACATTATTCATATGCAAACAGGATGCGCCAACCCTACGCACCAAATGCGCTGTGAAATATTCGTAAGAATCGCGCGAAATAACAAGTGCGCGTATAAAGTATCAAACCAGTCTTGCTAGCGCGGACAAAGGAACGAAACAGTATGGACATCTAGGGTAGCTACAATGTAAAATATATTTGGATACCTTATTTAAACTTTATGAAATATTACACTGTCTTCCTCTTCAATGTTTTGATAGTAATATTTCTTAGAAGTATCTAGTATTTTCCGGTTTCCCTATATGCTCCAATTCCTTTATCCCGATTATTTGTGACGTGTTGTCAAAATACTTCTTTCCATTCTGCTATACAAAAATACGTATATATACAAAATACCATAACGCCTACATATTTGACTCTTTAGTTTTTCTTAAAATCATACAATTATAAAATCATGTTTATTTTTCCAGCGAAGCCTTTAGGATAACCGATAGGATAATTTTGAATCATTACCTGAAATAATGAACAGCAACAAATGCACGCATGAGACCCACAATTTTACTGCAATTCCCAAAACATCTGTCAATTTCATATTTTATATTAGATTATAAATTGACTTAAGAAGAAGATTGAATTATAACTGAGTTTAAAAATAAAGAAATAAAAATTACGTAAGTAATTAAAAACCGATTTCATTTTATGACTAATGTTTAAAAGTAAATAGCATTTTAAGCGACATGTAATCCTTCCTTTGTGATTTCTACTATTCACTGTCTCAAACACATTAATAAACACATGCACACAGCCACACGCCACACTAACATGGACACACTCAATCACACAATTTGTTGACGACTTTGTTTGCCTTTCTAATTCTTGTTTTTTTTTTTAATCTACCTCGTATTATTGAAATAACACAGTAGAAGCACAGTGTAGAATTCTTTATTTGGCCTATGCATGCTTTTATAATTTTAATGTATTGTAAATTGTTTTACTTATGCTGTTCTTCAGTACACAAATAAATTAATTAAACCGACTTCAAAACTGAAAAGGAGTAAATAAGAGCTTTATGTTTTAAAAAATGTAAAAGCTAAGATGCCAACTTTTTATTGAGATCGGTGCCGGCCTTCAGAATTATTTACAACAGAATTTATTGTATATTTAAACAAAAAGGATTAAACTAAAAGGAAATCTGGAATACCATGAGGCTGACACCGACCTTAAAAAATTAGTTGGTGTCTATGACACAACTTTCTAATTATAACGCTATCTTTTGTTTTTTCTACTTGTCAAATATTTTGTTTGTAGAGGACGTTACAAATTACATTTCACTATTTATTTCTACCCAAAGTTTTATTTATTAAACACTAAAACAGTTTCTTGTTCAGTTGGCATATTTACTTTAAAAAAATTAAAACAGTAAAAATTTTCTTTCTTCTATTTCTATTCTATTGGTCTACTCTATTTCTATAATAAAGGTCGTTTTTACAGGTTCTGCTTAGGAGATATCTGGCAGTTAAATGGAAAGTTTTTTATGGACTATATGTCAGATAAACGCTAATGGGAACTTAATACAAATCTGTGAAACAGGCCTTAAGTGGATTATCTCAAAATTAACACCGCGAAGTGGGATACTTGTGACAAGATTACAAAATATAAAATATTACCAAAATATGCTACATTTTAATAGAAATATGGATTGTTTTTTGTGAAATGTTTTTTTTTTATATATGAATAATAAAACATTATTTCCTTGAACCTCCTTTCTCAATATCGCTCTTGCGTTTTAATAGTCTAGGGCTGGCCCTTCAATGACACCAAAAGCTTTTACAAATTCCAAAACTATTCCCTCTTGCAACGTAAATAAGCAAAGGCGTAAAACTTACAAGTACATAACTACCTCTAAAAAGTATTTCGCAAGGAAAGTTGTAAATATGTACTTACACGTAAAAAGTAAAAAAGCACTCTAGTTTACGGCGGCCCTTAACGGACAGCTCGTATGGGCGGGCGGCAAGGTACAAGCCGCCCTATAAAACTTCTCACCGAATTAGAACACCTACTCAACTTTTATGGTACGTCCACATCTGATATAGAACGCCGAACGCATCTCACACCTGTATTCACAAACATTACTATAAGGTCTCTCCACTCTTGGATAAATAAACGCATTGCATTGAATAGAGTTCTGTGATTGGTTCGATTCTGTTGTGTAGTCCACATCGTTGAATTTACTGATATTTTATTAGTTCAAACTTTAAACTTTTGACATCTGGACGTTGCTTTTGACATCTCGACCTGTGCGTTGGGTAATATGCATAGCCAGCTAGCTACCTAAGCTGTACGTTCATTTTAAAGTACGCATAGTACAGATCCCCCCTTAAGTATTTTCAATGAATAGGTTTTTACGAGCCTGTGCATCCACGCACACTGTGATACGTATAGAAATGTGAAACATATAGTTTCATGTGATTCCGGCAGAGTAGAATAGCATCACCCCATATCCTCCGATGGGTGTCCTAGAAGGCAACTAATGGATCAGCAAAGGGGTATTACCACCTTATATTCCATCCAGCAATCCCCATTGGGCAAGCGTGGTGGACTACTGCATAAACCTCCTTCGATGACAAGGAGAGGCCTTGTCTCCCAGCAGTGGGTCGAATTATAAAAGCTGTATGACGATATATTGTCAGTCGAAAAAAAGCTCTATTTAAAATGAATAAGACCAGTATTTATCCACAATCTCAGCAGATCGTAACGTTATACAAGTAAATTATATTAGTTTGCTTGTCAAAGTCTGATCGAATAATTGGCCAGATCATGAAATAATAATTAACTCCACGCTCACACCAATTATCTAGCCCAAATTAAGTATCATTAAGAACTTGTGTTATGGAAACTAGATAACGGAGAAATATGCATTATGATCTAGACTAGATATTTTATAAATCAATATATAAAAAACGATGTCTTGTGCACAAATGTTCGTGTTCATCACATAACCCTTTGCCACTACCAAGATTGAATCTTGGTAGTGGCAAAGGGTTGTGTGATACCCATACCGCCCAATGATAAGAGTCTTAGGAAGATCATTGATGAGGAAATGCGTAAGGAACAGACTGACTGACCTGGGTCGCTGGTTGCTTCCTTCTTCGATAGCTCTCAGCAGTCCGGGCGTCCTCGCTCTCCTCAGCACTTTAGTTGATTTTCCGTATTGTGATATTACGCGGCGCGAACCGTGTAGGATTTGTGAGGTGATTTTCCGAAAGAAAGGTGAGTTTCGTTGGGAGACGACGCGTGCGATCGAATCCGCTGATGAACCGTGACGGTTAGACCGGTAATGACGAGTCATCAATCAGTCTGTAGGAATGAATGGAACGGGATCGGAATAGGAAGGAGTTGTAGGAAAACTAACAATACAAATTCAAAGTTCCCGCTCCTATTAGGCGTGTTGTTTACTCATCATACTCCCCCCCAAAGAGCGAGTTAGCTCTTTCGAGTTGGATAAGATAAAAGTTGATTGTTAAGTTGATAAAGTTGATAGAAAAAAAAAGTTATTAGTTGAATTGACAAAAAAGTATGCGATATACAAATAAAATTAAATATAAATAATATGAACTATAATATAAAGCAGATACGGAGTTGATTTAAGTAGCCTCTAGTCAGACACAAGCGGGCAAAGTTTGACTACGGGTCTAAGCAGAGTTCCAGTAGCCGTTTTGAGTTCTACTACCCTGACAACGCCATCAGTGCCAGGACAAAGCCTTACAACGCGAGCCTTACGCCATTTGAGCGGTGGAGAGGTGTCCTTTATGAGTACTAAGTCACCGACTCGAATATTGGACTCCTTAGCTAACCATTTTGGACGCTGCATTAATGTGTGCAAATATTCAGAGTGCCAGCGCTTCCAAAAATGTTGCGTTATTTGGCGCGTTAATTGCCAACGCTTCAATGGGCTGATAACAATGTCGGCGATGTCTTCTTCCGGCAAAGACAAGAGTGGTTGCCCTATCAGGAAATGACCGGGCGTTAAAACATCTAAATCACTAGGATCGCTAGTAACTGGACATAGTGGTCGAGAGTTAAGAACTGACTCCACCTTTGCAAAGATTGTCGCTAACTCTTCGAAAAGTAAAATACGCTCCCCTATGACGCGACTTAAAATAAGTTTAGCAGACCTTACTGCGCTTTCCCACAGGCCACCCATATGAGGGCTAGCAGGAGGATTAAGGTGCCAGTTGACTTGATAATTGATTAAATGTTGATGAATACTATTTGTTGACGCTTGCAAAAGCTTACTCGTTTCCTTTAAATAATTACGTGCGCCTACAAAATTTGTGCCACAGTCGCTATAAATATCCGTCGGAAAGCCACGACGCGATACGAAGCGATCCAAACACGCAATGAAGGCCTCTGTGGATAACTCGGAAACAATTTCCAAGTGGACACATTTAGTAGAGAAGCATACAAATAAGCACATATATGCCCTCAGTGCTTTGGCATTGCGAAGTTTAGACTGCTTCAACCAAAACGGACCGGCGAAATCCACACCGACGCGCTGAAAGGGTCGACATGACGTAACCCGACTTGAGGGTAAGTTCCCCATGAAAGGCTCTATAGTTTTTGGGCGCAAACGATAGCATCGATGGCACTTGAAAATGACGTGCTTTATCGCGCGTCGAGCTGATACCACCCAGAACTTTCGCTGAAGCAAAGCCTGCATGGTACCTAAACCAGGGTGAAGATGTAATCGGTGATAATGTTCGATAATAAGATACGTAACAAAATGATCTTTGGGCAAGAGCATGGGATGCTTAGCCGCATAACTTAAACCAGACTTCACAAGCCTGCCGCCTACACGCAATAGACCCGCCTGATCTATAAAAGGATTCAAGCGCAACAAACTGCCTTTCAAGCGCTTGCCTGCCCGCAGTAATTCCAAAGTGTTAGTGAACGCCGTAGACTGGACCAGCTTGACTATAGACGCAAGACTGTCGCTCAATTCCGAAACTGATAATGGACCAGTACGACGTTGTTTGGAATTTCTGGAGTTGGTAATGAAACGCTTTGACCAGGCTATAACGCGGTGCAGCCTCGTAAAAGTGCTAAAACGATCGAAACAGAATGGCGCAGCACTGGCCTGTGCCACTGCAGCCAAGGGCAAGGGCTTTATGCTTGGCAAATCAAGCTCGCTAAGTAGCGGTATTTTACCAGGCCATGACGACTCTTCAGCTGCGAGCCATGCTGGAGACCACCACAAGCTGTGATTCACTAAATCTGATGGTGAAATCCCTCGACTGGCGCAGTCGGCGGGATTTGCTGATGTAGGGACATGTTTCCATGAGACATTTGGCAATAGCATTTGAATTTGTGAAACGCGATTACCTTCATAAATGTTAAGATTATGAGGGGAAATGCTCAACCATGAAAGGACAATGCTGGAATCGGTCCAGGCGAATGAACTATTTATGTTGAGTTTACCTTGTAAAACGTTGAATGTGTGTTCCATTAATCGAGCAAGTAAAAACGCACCATTCAGCTCTAGCTTGGGAATGGTTAATTTTTGTTTAAGTGGAGCTACGCGGGATTTAGCAGCTAAGAGCTGTACTAAAACGCTGCCATCGGAGCTCTCCACGCGAAGGTAAGCACAAGCTGAGTACCCTTGTTCGGACGCATCACTGAAACCGTGAAGCTGAATGTCCACTGGTTGATCAGGAAGAATACGTCGCTGAATAGAAATATGATTCAAGTTGGGAAAGTCCGAGAGAAAGTGATGCCACTCCTTCGCGAAAGTGGAAGGCAGTGGATCGTCCCAACCAGCGTCCAACAACCAAAGCTTTTGCATAAAAAGCTTGGCTTGGAAAATTGTAGGAGCTAAAAAACCGCAAGGGTCATAAAGTTTGGCGATGTTCGATAGAACACCACGCTTTGTCATGACGCTCCCCATCTCGGAAACATGGTAAAGGAAATTGTCGGCCCTGGAATTCCACTCTAAGCCTAACACCTTGTAGACATTGTCGCCATCTTCGAACCTGTACGGAGATTCGCAATGATCGATAGGACAAGAGGACAAGAACTCGTCGCTGTTGCTTGACCACTTGCGAAGCAAAAATCCCCCCTGGGTGAGAATGGCAACAAGATCCCGTTGCAACTGCAAGGCAGACTCGACACTAGAGGACCCGCCTATGACGTCATCCACAAAAGTATCCTCTAGAAGCACCTTAGCGGCATCCGGGTAACGTTCCGAATTGAGTTGGGCGAGCTCATGAATAACACGAATCGCCTGAAACGCAGAACTGGAGACACCATATGTAACGGTGGTCAGCTCGTATTGTTTGAGCGGAAAATCTGGCGATTCGCGCCACAAAATTGTTTGGTATTTGCAATCCTCCTGAGAGACATTAATTTGGCGGTACATCTGCCTGATGTCGCCAGTAAAAACTATCTTATGTAGTCTAAGTCGCAGGATGATGTCCTCAATGTTATTCTGCAACTTAGGGCCGCTCATAAGGACTTGGTTGAGTGACACACCGTTCGAGCTAGGCGCGGAGGCATCAAAAACAGCACGCAGTTTGGTGGTGCTGCTCTGCTCCTTGAGAACGCCGTGATGAGGGATATAATATCGATCACTTGAAACAGGAGTAACGACTTCACGCATGTGACCAGCTTCTAAATAATCGCGCATGAAGGCTGTGTACAGTAATCGCAACCTATCATCTCGAAGAAGTCGACGCTCCAAGTGAAAAAATCTTTTGGTCGCAGAAAAATATGTGTCCCCTAAAGGTTTATGATTGACCTTGAATGGCAAGTGTACAGTAAAACGACCGGTGATGTCCCTGCTATGAGTATCAGAAAAATGCTTCTCACATTGAATGTCTTCAGGATCTTGTATAAGTTGCTTAGGTGGCTCTTCTACCTCCCAGAAACGGCTAAGAGCTTTACTAAGCTGCATAGTGCATGTCATCGTCACAATGTTAGCGACATGAGCTGCTGCTGATGGTGCCGAGCCCATGATAACCCAGCCAAAAACAGATGAGTATGCAGTAGGCATGTTTTCACCAAGATTGTATTTACCACCATCGAAAATCTGGTCATACAGACCCACACCTAACAAAAGGTCAATGCGACCAGGAGTAAAAAAATATTTGTCGGCTAATTTCAAATTGTTGCATTTATTTAAAACTGATTTATGTATGGTAACCGAGGGTAGGTTGCTTGTGATACTCTTCAAAATAATAAAATCAGAAGTTAAGATATTGTTAGTACCGTGCACTGATTTAATGCTGCTATGTACTACTCCGTTTGTTGATTGACTAACCGACATGCCTAAACCATATAAGGCACCAGACTTAGTGCGAGGCAACCTTAGCCGCTGTGCTAAACACTCGGTGACTATACACACCTGCGAACCACCATCAATCAATGCTCGAGCTGTGTGATAGTGACCATCCACATCCTGTATCTGTACAAGAGCTGTACCCAGAACCATGGTAGATGTACCATCGATGCTGTGCAAAGACTGGCCCTGCACCGGAGCATCAACCGCTTGTACAGATACTGGATGGATTGTAGCAGGTTGATTATTACCTAAATGTAATTTGGTATGATGCCTACCATGGCATATCTGACATACGCTACGCGACAAACATTTAGATACATGATGAGAACGCAGACAATTATAGCATAATTTATGCTGTGTAATAAAGTTCTTCCTGTCCATAGGATTCATTTTATCAAATTTTAGGCATTTATAAATAAGATGATTTTCACTGCAGCAAGGGCATAGACTATAATCACTTGTAGTTTGTGATTTGTTGTTTGAGTCAACAACATTGAATGAATTGCTTGGCGTTGACTTATGTGTGGAACTAGAAATGTTTTCTAAAACTCGCAGCTGATTTTCTAAGAACACCATCAATTGTTCAAATGTAGGAATAGAATTCATAAATATTGTAGACTCAAATTTACTACGCATGTCTATAGGTAGCTTTTTCAAGATAATGTGCAATAGTAAGAAACACCAAGAATTTACATTGAAATCAATGGCAATCAGAGCCTGTGTATTCTCCTTAATAGTAAAAACAAACTTGCTAAGAGACTTGACATTAACTTGTGTGAGGTTAGGTAAATTTAAAATTGTATCTATATGCTTGTCAGCAATTATCCTTTTGTTTTGGTAGCGATCATTTAGTAATTTATAGGCCACAATATAATTTTCGGCTGTGATACTGAGATGCTTCACTAAAGATAAGGGCTCTTTGTCCAAAACGCTTAACAAATAATGCATTTTTTCCACTTCACTAAGATTTGCATTGTTATGAATCAAACTATTGAAAATAGAAATAAAATTGGGCCATTCAACACATACACCGCTAAATCTAGATAAAGAAATCTTAGGCAAGTGAAAATCATGGCTGACTTTGCGCTCAGGGATCGTAGAGGCACTGTATTGTTGTGGTTTTATGTTGGAATGCATAACTTGTATGGAATAATACTGCTCCTGGAACTCGTTATAGTTACGCTCTAAATTAGACCGCTCCTTATCATCAAGAGACGTTTCCGACATTAACACGGCAAAAACATTATCCATGTTTTCGCGATGCCTATCAATATCCCTGTATCTGACCAGAAACTGTTCCTCCAATAAACCATCACCGGCACGCTCCTTAGAGGCGGTGCACCTAGTGGCAATATCGTAAAGCTCTCGCATACGCCTTTGCAATACATTAAAACGTACAATATTTTGTCCGCCTTTCGACATTATGATGTAATTAATTGTTTGAATTAATAAAATTTAAGAAAAGATGATTGCAATATGTAAACAAAATAATTAAATTGACAATGACAGTTATGACACTTGACAACTCAATCGGTCATAGATCAGTCATTCGATCAACAGTGCTGCCACCCGTATAATTAATTTAAAAAGTTAAAGATTGAATAAGTGAGTGAACAACACGAACGAAACGTTGAAATAGTAACGAACCTTCGAACTTTGTAAAAGTTATGAGGGTAGAAAATAAATAAGTTGCAAATTATAGGATTTCGATTAGAAAGATGATTTTAGGATGAAATGTGTAAGAATTAAGGATATTTGGATTGAAGGACCAAGGAAAATGATGAGGAAATGCGTAAGGAACAGACTGACTGACCTGGGTCGCTGGTTGCTTCCTTCTTCGATAGCTCTCAGCAGTCCGGGCGTCCTCGCTCTCCTCAGCACTTTAGTTGATTTTCCGTATTGTGATATTACGCGGCGCGAACCGTGTAGGATTTGTGAGGTGATTTTCCGAAAGAAAGGTGAGTTTCGTTGGGAGACGACGCGTGCGATCGAATCCGCTGATGAACCGTGACGGTTAGACCGGTAATGACGAGTCATCAATCAGTCTGTAGGAATGAATGGAACGGGATCGGAATAGGAAGGAGTTGTAGGAAAACTAACAATACAAATTCAAAGTTCCCGCTCCTATTAGGCGTGTTGTTTACTCATCAATCATGTTTTAAAATTGAAATTATGAAAGTGGGTTCTCACATAAGTGGGTATAATCACATTTAAATATCTTCTACATTTCTTTAATGATGTAAACGAACCCTTACCACACTGAACACAAAGTAGAAAATATTAGATTTTAGTGTAATTGAATTTAGGAATCACATTCTAGACATCTAATAAGTGAAAGTGTTGGAAACTTGCAAAAAGATTCCAGTACTCTTTATTTTTACATAATTACAAGCTTACAAGTAAGTATACATAATATGTAATGTAAAACTGGTGTACGTAAAACAAATTATGGAATTTTAGACGTATCGTCCATAGTCGTACGCGCGCATTAAAAACGGCCCTCTTGTTTAAACGCCATGTAGTCACACGGTGTTTAAACAAGTCCCTTACGTCTATTATGTGATTGATCGCGAATATTATCTAAACATTTCCAAGTCAAACTCAAGTTAAATTATCATAAGCCCACCTCACGTATCAAAATCAAAGGGGTCCCTGATTATATGTCAATAAAATTACCGAGCCAATAGTTGACTAAAACATTACGCTTAGTTCCTTCGTGTTGATTCTCTGTTCCCATTTAAGTTTGTTGAGCCGTGAAGCATCGGAGATTACGCCAGTTAACACCTTATCCATTTCGCGAAACGTATTCGAATGGTTATAGATAATGCGTCGCTAATATTGTTACAATAAGGGGTAATTATAAGCCGATTAATGTATGGGTGGTGATTTATTATTTGTTGTTTCGGGGCTATTTGCGTCACTGCGACCTATACAGATCTATTGTGACTAGCCTCCAAGGAATTTCTATGTATGTACCCTTTTCGCTGGACACTGTATAAAAATAATAAGATATCGCCAGCTTGGATTGTTTTGATATCATCTGGGTCGAGAATGTTAAAGTCTCCCCAAATGTCGGTTTCCTTTGTGAATGCAAGGTTCACAAAAGCACAGGAGATGCATTGGTGTTTTGCGCTCCTATCCGCAGAATCTGCAAGCTTCAATCTCTTTTAGTCTTATGTTGTAAAAATGTCTGTTCAGCTTGTAGTGGCCAGGTAGAGCCCCAGCTCAGTTTTGAACTTTTTTTTGAGGAGGTCATGCGTTCTGAACAATCGCAGAAGTTAAGTTACTAAGTGCGTGGTTGGTACTCGGATGGCTGATCAAAGTTTTTTCAACCATTCTTCGAAAGGCCCGCTTAGCTGGTGGTCACAGTTACTATCGAAAGATCCTAAAAAGCAAGTCACGTCAGAGGGTAGAAATGGCGACTTACACGGAATAAGATTTAAAAAGAAGAACGATCTCTTTCAGAAATTTTATACAGAATTATTATAAACCACTTCTCAGTCAAGCTTGAATTTGATTCAACAAAAAGTCACGCTTATTATGAAACTCAAAACACACATATAATAACAAACAAGCATAATAAAATCACATTTGCGTATATTTCATATCACGTTACCACGCTACCCCACAATAGCGTTGACACACAGATCTGCGAAATTAACCAGAAAATTATAATGCGGCGCGAGTACCCGGACTTCTTAGTTACAAAATGTACATAATTAGAAAAGTTTTTATGAGCGGGGTCTCGGCAAGTCGTCGGTTGTCACCGCCTGACACCGGCTTATGGTAGGGAAGTGCTTAGCACTCGGATATTATTCGACATGAGTAACTACTTCAATAGTCGTACTATTGAAATTGTAAGTAATCAATTTTATTTTGAAAAAATATATGATTTATATGTATGTATGTATGTACATTTAAGTAAAGATTTTATGAATAATTGAGTTTAGCTTCTAATTTTATTTAGATTTTGGATTTTAAATGTTTGAAATTTATACCAAATGTAATAGAAAACGTAAGAACAAGAATCCATTTCTGATAAGTCGATTTGTCCCGAATCAGAAATTAGTGGATTTCTCTTTACTTATTTCATTATAAACTAGGTTCCGCCCGCGACTTCGCCCGCGTGGACATTTTACCCCCTTAGGAGTGGAATTTACAAAAATCCTTTCTTAGTGGATGCCCACACTGTAGGTATCTATGTGCGAAATTTCAATTCTCTAGGTTCAGCGGTTTGGGCTGTGCGTTGATATCTCAGTCAGGACTTTGAATTTTATATATATGTATAGAATGGACCTTTATATAATATAGACAACTAGCTTTTGTCTTCGTTATTTATTGGTCTTGTGACCTATGAATGTCTCCACCTATAACAATATATTTTTATTTTAAAATTTGTTTTTCCTCATCAAAACGTTCATTTGAATAAGCATTATTTTAATTGACACAAATACAGAAACTCACTTTCAAATCAATACTATTACTTCGGATTATTTTAAAGCAAAAACGTCCTACACAAATTCATTCAAAATTATGTTTACATTTATTGCATTGCATCTTTGGATTTTTTTAGGTGTTAGTTTTTTCTTAGCATTGTGAATGTTATTTATTTGTAATCAAATTAAGATGACGTCAAACTACAAAGCTAAACAAAAGTAAAAAAATACATTTGTCATAAAACCTGTAGGTTAAATAATTATTACATCTTAATAATTTCGAATAATTAGGTAAGTATAAGCTACGTAAGTATAGTTTTATACTAGTGTATGAAACAATATTTGTACAAATAATGGAAGTTGGAAAGTTTGGACTAGAAATACAAAAGATATAGAAAAATATTTCAAAGGAGCTATAGCAGCTGCATGTTCAAAGGAAGCATTCCTTGTAGTGCCTCACAAAAGATCGTAGTCAAATAAATCTGCTTTTGAAACGCTGTTTTCTGTATTGTAAGTAACAACACCAAAATCTTTCAAAGCTATTTTAGCAAAACAAAAGTATGTAAAATTTTATTTTTCAAATGCTCTATGCTGTTTAATATTTTTTCCACCATCATATTTAAGACAGAGTACTCTTTACATGCTTGACGGTATGAATGAAGTCTTTTTCCGTCCGCATATCTGGGAGACATCGTTGTTAGCAGTAAGGCCATCAATTGAACCAATATAATTTTAATAGTATGACTTTCTTTTGTATTTGTATATTTAGTGTACAATAAAGAGTATAATGTAAATTTATATATCTATCAACATTTTAGACATTAATCATAATCGTAAAGTGTAAAGTATAATCAGAACATTTTATAGTTAATGTAAGTCAATTACCTTTTCTTAAATTATTCATAAGATAAATGGTTGCTTCCATGATACATTATCATTCGTAACATTTAATAAATTTCATCCTTATGAAATAAATCATACTTACATTCAATAATATTAAATTACAATGAGGAATGTTTTTATTATTTTAAGTACAATAATAATACTACTAAAATATTACACGGAGTACAAAAACCTGACCCGTTCCCATCACTACGGCGCATGTCCGGGTGAGGATTATAATTCAACCAAACAAATTATTTACAAATTGTGATTCTTGCTCATGTTTTCTTGTAAAGGTCCCTTGCGGCTTTACGCCCGTTCATTATTTGAACAGATGCCGTTTTTATTTGTCGAGAAAATTTAATGGCAATGTCAAAGTTTCCAAGAATTTAGTGCAACTTTTGCGACTGCTCTCATGAATAAATTATCGTTATTACATTTTCTAATTTGCACTGTATTATTCCGAATGGTTCTGTTTACCGAGTGTAAACGAAATTAGCGTGATTCCCCTTTGTGTTAATTTCCGAAATTTCGTTTAACGTTGACAACGGAATTTAGAAGTATGTAATGGGCACAGAGTGCCGCATGCAACGAATGAATCCCATCTAGAAAAGATTTATCTAAATCAAATGTATGCATTTTCATTATTGGAATATGATGAATCGTATCAGAAGCTCCGAAGAAGTTAAAAATTATACTAAATTATGGAATAATTTAATTTTTGCGTTTACAAACGCCTAAATATTTTTTAATACTAGAAAAAAAAGGTTTTTTCTAGTATTAAAAAATATTTACGCGTTTATAAACGCAACATTAAAATTATTCCATAATGTAAGGTAGTTTCATCTTAACTGGGCGTCAAATATTTGCAAAAATATTTCGTTCGGGTCTTACAAGTGCTAATTTCAAAGATTTGATGAAACAATGTTTACCATAGAAACATAAGCACCAAGCACTGACAAATTTCGACAGCGAAAGCAGTGTCTCGGTGGTGTAATGGCCAGGATTTCGGAAGATGCGGGTTCGATTCCCGCCGGAGGCAAGTCGATTTTTTCAGAGCATTTTTTCTAATATTAAAAAAATTTACTAAATTATCTTACTAATAGTTTCCTGTATTACGTTAATGGTAACAATAGTACTAATAGAATAGTTCTATTTTATAATTAAGCTTTCCGTTAAATTAATAATATACGCTAGTGGCCAGTAATAAACCTCTATTATCATAATCGATAACCTATATAGGTACTTACCATTGCTGGCAATGGCCTTACAGCGTGTTGACACAAATTAAGAGATTAAGAGTTTAGGATCGTACATCACCCACACTGATTCAAAGCAGACCAATTGAAACAGTTGCAGTGGCAAATCCGAACCGAACTGGACCGGCTTAATTTGATTTCTAAAGCTTGAAGAAGCTCAAGATCATAAACTTGGAATGAAGTTAATTAGTTTTAGATATTGAAATCCGATCCTTACTGACTTTTATATCAACCAATTAAAAGCCACAGAAATATTTTCTATATCTTCTTATATATAAAATTTCCATGTCACAATGATAGTTACCGTACTCCTCCGAAACGGTTTGACCGATTTTCATGAAACTTTGTATGCGTATTCAGTAGGTCTGCGAGTCGGCTACTATCTATTTTCCATACCCCTAAGTGATAAGGGTTGTTCAACCTTAATTTTTTTTTTAAATTTTGGGCGAATTTTTTCTCTTTATTTTTTTATTATGTGGCATTAAAAAATACATGCAACCCTAAATTTTTACTTTTTTATCACCAACCCCTATTTTTTCATAGCCATTTTAGTAATTTAATCATTTTTGTAAGGCAAAATAACGTTTGCCGGGTCAGCTAGTATAGTATTAATATAGAAATAGAACATGTTATAGATAAATGAACCAACAACGATTCATGCATTATCTTTTGTTGTGAACTCTTCGTGAAAGTTGCTGCAAAGCCGCTGAGCAGTGTAATAATAATTGGACCGTTACGGTTCTTTCGCGATGCATCTCCAAAATAACTCAAGACAATTAAGTGAAGCGCCGTAAATCAAATAAACTGCATTTCACTTCTGCAGCTATTGATCATGTTCCAACTGCGCGCAATAAAAAGATACTTAACAATATACGACGGACCAAGAAGCTAGGGTTGTTATAAAAATAATTGTCGTTTTTGGCACGACACCGCGTCAACTGCGGTTCCTTGCCCTAAATGGGTGTAATTACAAAAGTTTTTATTGCTAACTGTGCGCCAAAACCGCCAATGACGATCGTATGCCCGTCTACTTTGGCGAGTCTCCTCCGTTTTATATTTCATGATTACTTTTGTAAAGGATTAGCGGGTTCTGTCGACTTTGCAAACAGTTCATTGTAAAACGGTTCCTATCATCAAAGTTGGTTGGTCCAAAGTTATTAGCCTCGATTCTGTTATGTTTAGGAGTAAGCATAAATGAAATGAGACAAATAGGATTATGAAGTAGTGGTCGAACACAGATTACGTATTATTTTTATCAAGCAATTTTTAAAGAAATTTTGGAACTAAGAGATTTTAGAATCTATTAATTTAATTAGGTACGTTTAAATTAAAATCAAATTCCTTTTTTAGTATAAATAAATGCTGGTACAAATGTCAGATGGCTGAAATTAAAAAAAAAATCAAAATACGATTTGCACAATTTGGAAAGTAAATTTTTAAACCATATGGTTATGTTATGTCTTTCTTTGGTGTAAGCTCAATTCTATCAAAATATGTATTAATCGGGACTGCTGAGAGGTGTGCCTTTTCGTAGCCGATTCCTGGTACCCGGTGGTGAAGTGTATAGCCATGTTTATTAGCTTTTAGACGTACCGGTATAATTGGCGTATTTTTTACGCTGAGTACCCGGCACCGGCTACCTGGTTGCCGGTACATGTGAAAAAGCACTAGACTGTAACAACTACCCTGATTGTTGGGATTTTTCAGATCCCATTCTGTCAGATCGGGCCTTTTCAGAAACCAAATGTTACCTTAAACTCTGGTCAAAATTGTCCTTTTACAATTATTGCCAATGTCATTAAGAATATCTGTCGAATTTATCGATTTTTGCCAACTATGTCGAATTTTGATTATCCATAGTTATTCTGTATTTACACTGCACAATAAATAAAATACCAATTTTTTACAGACAGCATTTTAATGTTAAGTAAAAAAGCGAACCATTAATTTAAAAAGCAAACGCCAATTACTTCATAAGCACCACACCTTTCGACTCGTTTTCTTAATGCTCAAATTACCATAACCGTGCTAACGACCACTTTACCCACATACGCGTACACCTAGAATTAGCTATTACATTTAGAAGCTAGATTCTGGGAACGGGTCAGAGTGCTGCACAATGACCCGATTAGTTCCTTAACGAATCCGCTACGGTAACCGGATATAACCGGTACACCGAAAAAGTCCGCATTATATGAGCCGACTTATTAACCCTTGTTAATTTTAGTCACAATTATTTTGGCAAATTTAATAGTTACGAGAAACTGTGTGAAACTAGAGTTTGTGTAATAATAATCTTTATATCCCATCACAAACAGCAAGAAACAATAGATGTCATATTAAATTATGCAAGTAATAATGTTTGTGTGAGACTGATGCTGTCAGTAGGCAGCGTCGGTGGCGCAGGAAGCGTCGGTGGTGTAGAATAGAATAGAATATATCTTTATTGTACATCGACCAAATCAAAAATACAAAGATTGTAACCTTAAAATAAATCGTACAAAGGGTGACCTTATCGCTAAAAGCGGTAACTTTAGAATGGACAGGATTTAGAACTATAGCGTTCGAGGGAAGATAGCGATGTCTAACTTAATAAATATAGTGGCGTAGTCCGTAAGAGCGTCGTCTTCCACCCGGCAGGCACCGGTTCGAACCCCGCCACGTACCAATGTGTTTTCAAATTTTGAATTCATATGTAGGTACGTTCAATAGACGCTTTTACGGTGATGGAAAACATCGTGAGGAAACCTGCACACACCTATGAAGAAATTCTTAGGTTGTGTGTGAAGTCGACCAATCCGCATTTGGCCAGCGTGGTTGACTAAGGCCTAATCGCCCCTAATGTGAAGTAGGCACGAGCCCCTCGATGGGGACGTTATATGGGCTGTTGATGATGAGACCGATGCCTGGGCTAGGTACGTGAGTACCTGTATTACAGGTCATCAGACACACACTCATTGATCCACCCGCTATACAATTTAGTACAACATTTTACAGGATTGTATCGTATTATCTACATAACTTCGTCATACCAGCATTTTAAGATAACTTTAAGGGTAACATAAATGTCCCGTTTGTTGACTTTTGTTTGTTTGTTTACTTAACGATTGTTACTTTTGGGTTTGGTACCCCTTTTATTTAGGCGCCAGGCTGGCAAACTGTCACTATTTGGAGCCACTGCATCGCCTATCCTGCCAGATGTGATTTTTATGTATTAATTACAAACTACTTACTCATTATTTATTTATTGTGAAACCCTGTAGAAAGTCATTTCACGAAAAATACTTTCATAAAAATAAATAGCGCATAATCATGAATGTATTTGCAGTCGCGTGTCTCACAAAGATATTTCTTTCAATATATTCCCCTTAATACGCTTAAAAACCAAATTACCATAACCGAGCTAAACAGCACTTTAATTATACTGCCAGTGAACTAGATGTAAATAGTTAAGAGCTTTTTAAATTCACTATTACGGCAGACGATAAAATTTGTTGCATTTTACAAATAACATAAGGAAGGACGAAGAAGTATTAGTGGAGGAAAATGATTGACCATTCGTTCGTTCCAATATTGCTGTTTTCCATAATGTAGGCTTTAGAAGAGGCTAGGTCAGGCCTATCAATAAACAGTTACTGAAGCCTGAAGACGACCTGTCCCTTATATATGCAGACTTAGCATCCCATAGATTCACCTTACGAATGCCTGGAACCTGCAACACTAGGGTTGCAAAGAAGGGAGTTAGGAGCAGTCTGGGACTGGATTTTAATGATTACCCAAAATGCCTCTATTGATGAACATATTTTACCGCCTTTCGAAGTTTTTAAAAAGCTCTTAACATAGTAAGTACTGATTGCAAAACCATTAAAATGAAATTTTTATATCAGTAAACAAAGTGAGTAAAGTAGGTAAACGAGAATTCCGAATTTGGAGTATGAACTTAAACTCAGCCTTGTGTCAGATCAAGCTGCGTCGACACATGTATTAAGAGTTGCATATGCATAGAAGCAGCGATACGCCAAGTCCCGCATGATATATGCGTCGGGTCGCATGTTCGCTTTCTAACTACGCGCCGCGGATGCTCCCAGCATAAATTACGACAACCACAACTTCGCTAGAAATGTGTGAATTTCACAGAATGAACTTTTTACAACTCCAAGCGTAACTCCTTAAATTATTACGTTTCAGTGCTCTCCTTCACATACTTATAGTGCTTGTACAAAGATTTATGTATGACGGAAAGTTTCGATTGCAGTAAATCGTAATTAACACAATGGAGTGGTTCCGTTCCTGTTGTATTAGCTGAGTCAGCCGGAGCTTACGTGCTGCATTCGCCAGGAATATCTATTTGGGAACTGGAGTTCGTTTCTAGCTGTTTTATTTTCGCCTTTGCTTTAGAACTTTATAATTAACTAAATGAGTAAGTGTGCAGCTTTACAAATGCAACCTGATTTTGGCTCTTAGATGAAAATGTGCGATGGAGTAACGTCATTAACTCTATTGGAATTAGAGGTAATTTTGTATGGGCTGATGAATATAAATTCAAATAATCTTGACTTTGATCAAGAATTGATAGGTCTAATTATTGATAAAGCTTATATAGGTACAGTTTGGTTAGGTAGAAGAATATGTTATTAAAAAATAGATATTTTAAAAAATCTAGAAGAAAATACAGAGGGGTATAATAATGCAAAAAAAACCGTTTGATCGCAAAATAGTTGCAATACTTTTATTTTCATGATATGCCTACTAAAATTCAATCCGTGCTCCTTCGCATTCTCAACTGAATTCTTATAATTTATTGTATTTTTAGGGCAGGTCATGTAAATATAGTAATCTCACTTTAAATGCAGCATTTGAATCATTTTTAATACACCATCCTATATATTTTTTTATAATAAAATGGTCACAGACAAGCGTTTGACTCCATCTCTTAGAAAACGGTCAACATACGACGTCAATAGACGACTGAAACACTATAAAAGTGATAATTTTTAAACTTATATAGAATGATTAGTTCTGTAGTGTAGAAACTTGTAATATATAGATTAAAAAGCAAGTGACGTACCATTAGCCAAATTTGGGAGTCATTAAGCAATAGAAATAAAACTTTTCATAGAAATTGCATTTTCTGTAAATACCTTCATGTAAAACAGGAATCTATTAAGTAACACCCCATAAGTATAATTATATTTATGTATAAATGGGTGTGCTGGAAGTGTGAAATCCATGATAGAATAGAATAGTTTTTTTTTTATTATAGACCAGGAATATTTAAAACAATTAAAAACAATACGAGATATAATATATAAAGGGCGGTCTTATCGCTAAAATGAGTGTTCTCTTCCAGTCAACCTTTGGATTGACAGGAAAGACTAAAACTAATGGGGGAGTTACCTGTGGACACGATAATAAAGAGGCAAATTTTAAAAATGGTAACATTTTTTACCTCCTGCCTGTATATTCCTAAACCAAAACCAACGAAGCTCATCGGATATTGTTGTTGCGATCATTTAAAAAAAACAGGGACCACAAATCGTTCTCGTATAGCGTTGATTAAAAAATCGAGCAAGATTTTTAATAAATTTCTAAAGGCGCGATATAAAATGAAGATTGCCGTGAGTGAGCGGGGAGGAGGGGTATTGAGGGGCTTGGGGTATCACGAAACGAAGGCGCAATATCAGGAGCGGTGGAGCATGGCCGGCATCGCGACATTTGCATCTCTGTAAATTAGGGTTGTCAATACACACATATATACAACATGTAAACTAAATAACCAACACCCTGAATACAGGTGGTTTGGGATCAGCTTCCGAGTTGATTTCAATATTTATTTTTTTGAAAAAAAACGAATTTTCTTGAAAAAAAACAAAAAGTATCCGGAAAATATTGTACAACATTTTTTGTTTTTTTTTCAAAAAAAAAAGTTTTTTCAAAAAAAAATTATTGAAATCAACTCTGAAGCCGATCCCAAACCACTTGTATGCAGGGTGTTGGTTATTTATGTATATCACATTATATATGTATATCACATCGAATAGGAGCTTTCGAAGATACGTCAAAGGGTTTCTAATGTGAAAATGCAAAGTGGAAATTAGTTCAGCTTCTGCTTAAAATTCACTTAAACGAAGTTTAAAAAGAAATCTTAAAAGTAAATCAAACGATCATCATCATTACAGCCTTCATAATTCGACCCACTGCTGGGACACAAGGCCTCTCCTTGTCATCGAAGGGGTTTAGGCAGTAGTCCACTACGCTTGCCTAGTGCAGATTGGTGGACGGAGTATAAGGTGATCAATACCCCTTTTCTAGTCCATTAGTCGCCTTCTACGACACCCATTGGAGGATATGGGGTGATGCTATTGTACTCTGCCGGCATCACACGGCTATAAATCAAACAAACTTACTATATTAGTTTTGGATTCAAACGTTACTGTTTTTAAGAACGGTGGCGCAATAGGCGTTCGAATTCAGAACGCCCGTAATGAGACAGAACCTCCACCTTACAAAGGGCGGTTGTTATATAACTCTACATTTTGATAGTGTTGTATTTTATTCCTGAGTGTGGGCTACCAGAGCCCTTCAGGGCGAATATTAGGGTTGGTAGCGCAGGAGTGAAATCTCAGTGCTACATCATAATTTGGCTTGTTTTCCAATCCACCACATAGCATGATGAAAAGAAAATACTGTCTCTGTGGAGAAGTGACTCGTCATCCAGTACCAGATCCAGAAACTTGGGTTCGATCCTCACAGAGATTGAAGTTAATAATTTTGGACTGGAATTAAGTAACTCTATAAAACTTGTTTTTTTCTCTCATCTAACTTCTATCGTAAAATATTGACGAATTATCTATATCTAAAACTGTTATGTTATGTTTATAAAGGTACTAATTTTTTTTTCTTTAAAAACTTATTTTTTAATTCTTCAACCCTACTAACCATACATCAATTTTAAACAGCATTACATTGTTGCATATCACAAACAACAATCTGTAATTCCCATAATGCCATGATTATATATCCAATCGCTTTAAGTTTACGATCCTGCGCTGTATAATTTGTAACAAAATAAATTCTGTGTAATTGACAACCCTATTGCAAATGAAACCATATTATGGGTGTTGTGACGCACTTATAGGAGAGTTATTGTGATAATAGCGTACGATATCGTCTTGTACTAACGAACCGGTAAGCCTGGATCGAAACTTGTGAAAACCTTAGCTTCTTACGAGACTTAGGTGCATCCTCACTTCAGCCACTTTAGTGGAGCAACATAAACAACACTACATATACAGTGTGTCTGGTCATGGACTAGCGATAATTTAGGGGCGTCAAATTTACCCAATATTATCGACAAAAACACCCATAAGGGTGGTCGACCCCCCCTCTTTTTGGAATAGCGGCCATTTTAGTTTTTTTTTTTTAGATTCGTCTTTCTGAAAAATATCGATTTCTCTGGACACAAAGGTACTAAAGACATTTTAAAAAATGTGTTAGTAAGGTAACAATACCGTCTTTTAATTAAAAGAGATCTACGTGTAAACTTTGAATATCAATATGTGTAAAAAAAATCTTTATTACTGTTTTTTAGTTAAAAATACAAAAATGCAGTTACCCATCGGCAGCAAGATCAGGGTCCCGGCTACCGGTGGTTAAGGATCCAGAGACAGGAACTTTCTCACTATACGGGCCGTGTCTAGAAGTACTGCCTTCTGTATCTGACTCTTGATCCAACCACCTAACGCGAGCCTCTTATTATTATTATTATTTAGCAATTTTTAAGACAGGCACTTCTAAAACTAGTACTTTATATAAATTATATGTTTCTTTTTTCAGGTAATCTGAAAACAGCTAAGATTGAGGACTTTGTTTCCGTATAAAACGTAAGTTTAACATTCAGTAAATATTATTGTACAAAAAAATTGTTTGCGCACACTTGGAAAAACTACGATTATATTCACTATCCTTCAATATCTTTTTTGTTTTTAAGTCATATAACCGATCTTTGATAAAAAAAAATATTTAACTAAAAGAAATTATGTATCTTCTCCTGTTTTCCAAGTGAGTACATTTATTATGTGCTCAAAGACCGATAACGCTCCTTGAGCTAAAAAAAATAGGTACACAACGTCTGGTCATAAAAAATAACCCTAACCTACCCATCACTCAGCCACAGGGTTCGAAAGGATAATTATCAATAACACATGTTGATGTTTTACTGTGACTACAACGCGTTGTGAGCGTTATCGGTCTTTGAGCGTAACATATTACATTAAAAACTCATTTTTATGTATTTATTGATATCAAAATTATTTTCATATGGTTAATTATTATGTTTATTATATTAGGTCCCTACCTATGAAATTGGCGTTTTTTTTCTTACAGACTTTTATTAGCTGTGTAACTTCTTTGATTTAGTCGCTGTTTCAGTTTTATATTTTAATTATAAATAAGGACTATACTGTTACGGATTTGCATGTAGTAAACTTAGAATTATTTAAATGTTTATTTAAAAGAAAAAGTGACTGTTTTATTTTGTCAGCAGAATCAACTCTTGGATTCGTTGTAACTCATGGAGAGGCCCATCTTTTGTCTAAATCATTGATGCAATACTTTACCAAGTCTTGCTCAATTAACAAGTTTTTTCGAAATTTTAAATAACGTTAGTATGGTAAATACACATTTAATTGAAAATCTTGATAAAAATTGGCGTTGTTCCATACTAACTCTATTTTTTTTTAACTATAAATCCTAATGTTACAAAATTTGGAGGAAATAAGCGAACTGCTCTCGGCTAAGTCTAGCATCAATAAATTATGCAAAAATCAAGTCTGTCCATGAGTTAGTAGGCATCAAATCTCCAATTCTGATGAAGAGATTAAAGAGTCATTTTCACATTTTTTTCAGTATTTACCAAGTGAAATATAATTTAATTACAGACAAAAACATTGCAAAGAGTGTAGTTTCAAATAATAATAATAATAATAAGAACCTAAAACAACTATTGAATTAAAGAAATTGCAAGTTTAGGTACAAGATAATAAAACGCCAATTTCATAGGTAAGGACTAAATATGTGCGGAAAGCAATACTTTTTTCGTTATAAATTTAAAGAAGAAACTTTGCGGGAAATGCCTTCTTGTATAACATGAAAATATTACCTTCCAAACGATACGAAATTCTTAAATTCCTTGATGTATAATACAAATACGTTTGCAATATTTATTACTACATTATCGGTGCTACCCTTTTTATGTATTTGCCTAATTTTACACAATAAAAACAATGTTGCCTCTTATTCTACAAAACTGTACATTTTCCTTTCGCTACGTACACAGTTTGTAAGTTCGCTAAATTGGCACCACCTTATTCCTTTGTAATACGAGTTATTTTGAACTGTTAACGTTGTAACGCTATCACCCGTATCACATTTGCAGACGATAAGTTACAAAAATGTTTCTCATCATCTGATCACAGACGGGAACTGGTAATGATCCTAATGTCTCGTAATAAAACCGAATGACACCACAACGTTATTCCATCCACGTATTCGATTCTTGGTGCGGCGAAAGACGCTTCTTCGGCAAGTTTGGTTGCCGGCTCCGATCCGCAATATGTATGATAAATAAATTGCTATCCAATATGAAATGGGAGCCGCGCCGGTGAAATGTACAAAGGCTTTATATTATATGCATGGCGATGAATGATTGCCGATATGGATAATTCGTTGGTACAATAACGTAACTCTTTATTTATATAGAAAGTCTAGCAAATAACTCCATCCCACTTTATGGTAAGCAGAATTTGAATTCAAAAGCAAAAATGATAATGATAATAAATTTATTTTCCAATAGTTATGTTACAGAAACATGTTAGAGTACAATACATAATTATTTTACAGTATAATGCTTATTGCTAACAATTAGACTCTGCCTCCTAGTTTAGGTATAACCTGTGTTCTAGGGGACAGATCCTTCCCTTAGTAGTATTTTTCAATTAGCACTTTCACTTATGTCTTACAAACTCAAAACTATAAATATTTAACCGGATGATTTTGTATGCGTGCGTGTGTGCGTGCGTTTGTGTGTGTGTGTGTGTGTGTTCGTGCGTGCGTTTGTGTGTGTGTGTGTGTGTGTGTGTTCGTGCGTGCGTGTTTGCGTGCGTGCGTGCGCGTGTGCTCGCGTGTGTTAGTTTGTTTTTAATCCAAACATTCTTGTTAAATCCAACATTCTTTAATTTTATGACGTTAGTTTACTTATTTACTTGAACCTTTTACTATATGTGTTAACACCATTGACTTATTTGCATAAATTGAAGAAGACTTAATGTAAAAATAACTTCCGTCATGAAAAGAGGCGAGCCAAGGGTAGTGCCTGGTACTTGTGACCCCAGGTGTAGGTTTACCGGGCCCATTTACATTGCAACAACGCTCACCGTTCACTACCCCAGCTTTTCTTTCCACCTAGCTATAACTTTCTGTAATACAGCGTAATTGACTACAAAACGTTTTGTCCGTCCGCTCTTACATAGTTATTAAACCATACATTATTCTGCTTATATATTTGACGCTATATACTACAAAGTATATAGCGTTATATACAATAAATTACAAAATATATAAGTACATAGTCGTACCTTGTTCTCCGATGCTTACACCTCGCCGGCCCAAACGCAAATGAGCTGTCGCTTCACAGCGGCCATCTTTTATACAACCGACCACGTGGCGTGGCTTAGCCACTTCCTATTTTAACTACAACTTTTATTGTGTTAAACTATTAATTATTATTATTTTATAATAATATTAATCTAATTGAATATGATAAATACATATTTTAAATACATATCTATACTAATAATATAAAGAGGAAAGATTTGTATGTCTGTGATGAATAAACTCGAAAACTACTAGACCGATTCTAAAAATTCTTTCAGCATTAGAGTGGTATATTATTCTTGATTAAAATCCTATTTTCAAATCCATACAAATAATAAATGTCTCAAATTAGAACAAATCAGTTAAAAAGGTTCACTTCCTCTTTATCAGTTACAAAATGTAAGTAAAATCAATACATTTCCCAAATAATACAACTACCATAATTAAATGGATGAAAAATAATTCGAAAAAGGCTTAATAAATTATAACCTATAATCATATTTCACACGTGCGTGCGTGTGTGTTTGTGTGTATGTGTGTGATTTGATAAGGTACCGTGTGTAAATCGCTTATTTTATATAATGAAGTTGTTCTGAAAAGTTGTTCAGTTTTATTGTAGTCCATCTGTTGTAACAGTCCATCTGTTGTTACCAATTTTGTATTTTTATTTTACATAAGGTAGTGCGAGAGGTATTATCGCGCCACAAAGTCACACTCACCTTGCCGACCTGATTCTTCGCGATAGTGCGAGATTGAAAAGAGTTGTCAAATATTTTAGTTCGCATTGGAATGTTCACAGTTAATCAACTTAAAGCAGTATAGTGACATATTGCACGGACTCCAAATAAATAGGGACTAGGATAGGACGAAGAAGGAGATAATATTTTTATTTACCTATAGTTTTGTAATAAAGTTGATCTAGAAATAGATATAAAACTTAATACTCATCAATTTTGTGCAGTTATCATTGAGGTAAATGTTCCAAATATGAATTTCATAACTCCTAAATAGAAAACTTCTCAAACACATTTAAATATTGCATATTTATTAGTGGTATGTGTAAATTCGGGTATTGCAATATTTATTGTCTTAAACTAACGTGGTCTCTATCATTTAAATAAAAGAAAACAGGATTTAAACGACATACCTTTGATTTTTGGTTAATCCGAGCCATGATCACAGATGAACAAATCTAAACTATTAACCAAAACCTTTAGGTTTAAATCCCGTTTTCTTTCATCTTAATAACAACATTTATTTATTAAAGTATGTATTACTTTAATTCAGATTAAAAACAAATGACAGTCAAGAAAATATTTTTTTTGGTTTAAATAAACAGATCAAGACGTTTCTCAAAATGTCTCCCAAGCTTATACAATATACATATACAGTCACATGCAAAAAACAGAACCGTCTCAAAGCCCACAAATGAAACAAAGCAAATAAGAAATATTAGACGTGACTCGACTTCGCCAGTCATTTTCCATACAAAGAGTCGGCGTCTGGAGTCATCACACGTTGAATGCGCGCGGATACCGACTATGATAGCAGCCATTCGGCGGTACGACAGGAATTTGTGATAAATGGCGCACAATTACGCCGTTCGTTCGTTCATTTGTCGCAAATAGGACGGGAACTTCGCTCTATTCAAGGGCAAGTTCATGGAAGCACATTTTGAAACTAGAACACTCAAGTTTCCAGGAAACACAATTGCGTTTGTATTAAATTATATCTGAGCGAATCCTGAACTGTGGAGTAGAGTTGGCTTAATCTCTAGAAATTAATTAATTTAAAACCTTATACTAATTATCCACAAGGACTTTCAGGGATATGTTCGTTGTAGCTTTCTCGTGATCTTCTTTTTTCTTTTCTGGTCCCAATGTATATGGTGTCGGTGCAATATCACCATAATAGTATAGGTTTTCTCAGCTTTATGGCCAGGTGCTTGCCTGACACTAACTCTCCTTGGTAATGCTGTTGTACGTGTTTTACTCTCCAACGTCGTGCTAATAAGTACAATGGTATTTCGATACTTACTACGTTTGTACAGTGCATATCTAGTCCCAATAATTGTCCAAGTGAATAGTAACGCTAAACATTATATCCATCAGTTATTAAATATAGTGTTGCACTGAAGCGTCAATTTTAATTTACACTAGTTAAATTATTTTTTTCTTTTCATCAATACTTGTATTTGGTAATTATTTCCGCTAAATATAATTAATGTTTTACTATCATCGGTTTTTAAAGTTATTATACTATGATTGTCTCTTGGATAGGAGGATTGCTTTGATAAGTTCAACATCAAAAATCTTCTCAATTTCACTGATTTCAACAGGTTTGGCTAGTTCCGAGACAATATATTCAGAAAGAGAAACTCAATTACGTAATGTTCTGAACGTGTTCACTTCGATTTTGAAAACAAAGCAATAAATCTTCAATGTAGTCGCTCTATAACGAGTCGGAAAACTTATTATTAACTTCTCCTTTCCTCTGAAGACAGTTTAAGCGTGGACTAAGTTGATTCGATGATTCTGCAATGTGGCAACTCGTTTCTATGTCACACAACTAAGGCGCTATATATTTCTTCAAGTACACGTTACAATTGTGGATCATTCAAAAGAGATGTGAAGCAGGTCGGCAAGGCGAGGGTAGAAACATAATTACCTCTCGCACTAGCTATTTTTGTATTTGGACTCACATCATCAGGTAAGATGGAGTTACTTCTAGACTAATTTAAGTATATTTAGAATTTATAAAAAAATTAATTACCTCAACAATCACTCTTTTGAATTAAACCTGATTGTAGTCGTTTAGGAAAACATTACTCTTTCTACAATCTAAGGGTACGCTGAAGGAAATTCCTTCTGAAACAATTGTAATTAATACCGACTAATTTGTAACGGACTAACGCGTGGGGATAATAAGGGCATACCATCTAATTTATAGATTAGTCTGTGAATAGATATTGGTAACGCACTATGCCAGAGTAATTATATTTTTTATAATTTAATGACAATAATAACTTTATTGGCCACGTAACATTTACCTAAGTACAGTCGAACCAACTGAATCATGACCCACTTGGCCGATCATTCCTTTAGAATCATAAATTTAGTTAGGTTTTCTTCGTTATCATGCGTGTTGCACTTAGTACGTTTTAAATATGAATGAAAATGCGTCATTACGAGTCAGAGATCTATGCAATTTTAATATTTTTTATCACTACACTAAAGTCTCAATTGGAATTTTAAATAAGATGTCGTTCATAATCTAAACTCTTTTCACTACTGAGAAAATGGAATAAATATTATATTTTTAAAAATAAAATGACGTTATGTGTCAGATGTCAAGTAGTAGTCTGAACAAATTTTAAAAAGCCGTATTTATTAGACACTGTCAGTGTCTAACAAATTGATAACAGGTTCGTTACTTAGAAATGTACGTTCAAGCGAATTTCATCCTACTTTGCTTAGAGTGACTGTAGGAAAATGATCTTATCGGTGATCTCTTATTGGTGGGTCATGATTCAATTTGGTCGACTGTACATGAATATAATGTTTGATAATGGCTGCATTAGTTTACAAAACCATGTTGCGGTAATTAGTATTCACCTGCGGAGTGGGTCATGTCTTGTTTTAATCATCCATGGTACATTGTATAATTTATAAATAAATCTTAAATTATAAAACATCCATGCGTAGCTGGGTTTGTGTGCGTGCATGGGTGTGTGTGTGTGTGTGAGTGTCTCACTCTCATTTTCCCTAGAATATTGTTATTTATTTACGCAATTTGTAATTTGCAAGTCGCCCGTCTATAAATTTTAGATCCGATAGTTACTTTTACTTACAGATGGTGGCTATTTACACGCTCCACCAGAATAATACTAGTAAATTTGAAATGCATGTTACTTTGAAACAACAGGAATTGCATAATCAAATTCTTTTAGGAAAGAATTTTAGTGCTGCAAGGTTTTCGAATACCTATAAGCCTTAATTAAGATTCGGGCATGCGAGATTTTTTTTGCACTAAATGTGAAGCTACATGACTTGAAAAATATTTTAAATACTGAGTCTTTTACTATGTTTTGGACGAACGGTTTTAAAGAAAAAACTTTTTGAGCCACTCCTGACCGGAAAGTGGAGATATAAAATTTTGTAATCAGCTCGGGTGGTACAAAAGAAAGACTCGTGTATTAATCGAATTAAGTCAAATACCTGTAATCTGATAATTATTTGTTTTACCGTCCCAGTTAATAAATATAGTATTCCGTACTAACGTTTTTCCTTACTTTCTTTTCCAAAGCGGAGATGTTCGAAGCGGAGACGAGAAGAGATGTTTTTCAACAAAGGTTAATTTAAGGTTAATTTCAAAAGAAGACTAAAATCCTATTTAATTGAAAAATGTTATTATAGTTTGGACGAATTTTTCAATGACAAAATATGAGAATTTTCAAATAATGTTTTTATTATATTGTTGACATTTTATTTAACTGACATTGTAATTTCAATAGTTATGAAAAATGTATTTATATTTTTTTTTTATAAGTAATGACCTTTATTGTCATCTTATGATTATGACATAGAGCTTGGAACTATATTTTGATATGTACTTTTATATATTATTATTGACATTGTATTTTTAGTTTTTTTTCTATTATTATTGTATTGTAAATGTAAAGTCATGACAAGAATAACATTGCTGTACCCTAGCAGGGTTCATGTTGATACTCATGCTTAGTTATAAGATGCCACATCACACATGATTGCAATAAATAATTGAATTGAATTGAATTGAAAAAGGTGTATCCACTAAAACTGAGCAGAGATGCGTACTGAATGTAGCGGAGATGTGTGCGATGTTTGTTAAGATTGCAGTTTAGTTCAATCTGACACGAAAGCCGCGGTCTGAAATTTTGCCCGCGATTTCGTCCCCGTGTTGCTTGCTAGGTAGAATATGAATTTTTGAGTACTTAATTTTTTAAGTCCCTACATTTTTTAATACCCAATCATGTTTTCAATAAATATACGTATAGTAAGCATTATCAGATTTGTTTGGACTTCCCTAAGAAATTTCCTTCCCCATGTGGGTCTTTCAGAAACGGTGGAATAAATATTTGTTTTTTATCATGTGCCTCAATTCAAGGTTTCGTGATTTTATCTTCAATAATGACGAAAAAATATCCATGTTCATTTTCACACTTTATCACCCCATTTACCTTTTAAGGGTTGAATTCTAAAAACACCTGAAACACTTGCTTTCTCATTTATCGATAGCAGTACTCCTATGAAGTTTTGAATAAAATAGTCCAACTTGTTTCCCCATACAAACTTCCATCCTCTATTTTACCGACTTATGGCTTGAATTTAGAATAATCCGGCCTTATTCCTTGTCTACCTCATAAAAAGAAACTATCTGCAGAATTTCAGCTATCTAGATCCAAGACCATGGGCATGGATGTTGATCAGTATGTCAGTCAGGACTTTTTCTATTTATCCATTCTATAGATAGATTTAAATTTAATCGTTAGAATTACAATTTATAAAGAACTAACGGTCGCCTGCGGCTTTGCTCACGTCAATGTCAGTTATCGCACCAAAAAGTATTCTATGTCCTACCCAGGGTCTTAAAATATCTCCACAAATTTTTTTAACAAAATCGATTCCGTAGTTTCGGAGCCCATTCAATGCAAACAAACAAACAATCATATCTATCCTCTTTATAATATTAGTATACTGTTAGAGTGCCTCTGATTTCATTGATAAGTTCTATCTTACTTGGATGTAATCTTGTGTTATTATTGTCTAGATATAATTCTTGTTTGTTGATTTAATTAATTGTTTTTTTTTTTTACTTTTCTTTGTAGCAAACTTTTTTTGTGCATGTGATGTATACCTATAATTGATTGTGCATTTAGATTAAGTTTAATTCTAAGCATTCAATTGTAGTATGAATGTAGTAATCGTTGGTATGCTAAATAAATAAATTACTATAAACTTTTAAGTTAAAGAATATATGAAAACTAAAAATCAAACTAATTGCAAAGAAATACAATACAAGAATCGTTAATATTTAGAACAACTGCTTTTAAGCTAGAGATTAGTTAAAACCCTAAAATCAAACTAAAAGCGAAGAAACAAAACACAAACAATCGTTAATTGTCAATAGAGAACAACAAATTTTATCAAAGCAACCAAGGCCAGGGAGTATACATCCATATTGACTCGCGATAAATATTTAAGGTTTCCGAGCGCAAGTCGATCAAATCTGACACCATTTATAAATTTATCCAATATGGGTACTGGGGGACAGTCCTTCGAGGAGGGGGGCACAATCGGGTGATTGGAGTCCTTGGCAGTCGATGGTAAGAAAGCGACGTCTAAATAAACACAACTGCTTGGTCCTTCGAGCCGTATAAACTAGGTTGTGATAAAGTAATTCTTCATGATTTATCAACAACACATTATTTATGATATTATTTTTGTTCTGTATCAGTCAGATTCCTAGGAATAACCAAATAATAAATTAATATATAGATGTAGGCACAAGAAACTAATTTTGTTGCTTTTCCCTTTCCCTGTATAATAAAATGCATTCCAATCATAAAGTTGCAATTGGTTCGTATAGGTAGATTGTACCTACCTTGGACGCTAAACTTTGCTGCGATATGTTTTCTAAGTTAAAATACGTAATGCTTACGTTTATATAATGTAATAAGGTTTGACTCTATTTCTCACATATACAGGTATATCGCTTCTTTATATTTGTTATGAATTTTACATATTTCTTTTATAGTCCTTAAGATACATCCTCGCCGATTACAGGTAATATTTACTTGTCCGTACTTTAACATTAATAAGATTTTATAAGTATTTGGGAAAACTAATAAGAATATTTTTATAACTTTAATAAATTAGCCAGGGGCATCTTAATATTTAGCACTTTCGCCTCAGTCTATCCCGTCTTGCATGTTCACTCACTTCTGAACTGTGTATTAAATCTACTCTTGGTGTACAATGAATCTTATTTATTCATTCATTCTGATTCATAATTTTTCTTTTCTTGTAATCCCAAAAAAAAAACTAATAACAATTTGTCTTTTTAGTTAAGCACTATTTCTTGCACGTTTCCGTCATAAAATTAACGAGAATCTCAATTTCCCAGAAGGTCCAACCGAAACAGGCGTTAGTGGAAATTCCAACATTTAACTGGCGTAGAATTTTCCAAAACATTGGCCTTAAAGCTTAATAGTATCAACGGTCCAAAGTTTTCTTGGGATATGCTGAAATTACACCGACACTTCCGTGCCTCCTTATAACTTGTGGAACAACAAAGCGCTTCTTCGCTAGATAATGCGGGTAATTAAACAGTGAAATAGTATAAACTGCGATTTTCAACATCAGAGAGTGCTGCTTTTATTTCTTTGTTCCTATTGTCCAGTGTCTTGCAAATTTGTCCGGCTTTTTATTGTCGTCGCAACAAGTTCTATATTCAAAATTATTTATATTCAAGAAAACTATTCAATTAATTTTACTGTTATAATTACCACGAGCACTACCTCTCTCATCAGCGTATATGTAACTTGTGACGTAGAGTATTCTTCCTTGACAAGTTATCAAATGATATATTTACTTAAAGTATTGTTGTTGAATGAAAATATTTTCTACTAGATCTATTGTGTAGAAGATAGGGGTAAGCTTTAGCTGTACTTTAACAACAAAATCACTTAAGCCAAAAATCAGTTTCAGAGAAAATACCGAATAACGCGGGAATCGTATTTACCTACATAGATAAATGTTTTTTGGACACAATTTCCATACGTCATATTAGGTCTTATTAGTAAAGAAAACTATTCAATCATTAATCCAAGAACTAAGTTAAGAACACAAATAATGTGTCAATTAACGGCCTACAAAGTTTTGATAATTCTGGAAATATCAGTACTGGTGCCATGATTCGATGGAACAATAAAGTATCCAAGAAACAAAAAGGAAGTTTGACGTCCTGTCCCAGGATGGGTCGTTCGCGGAAATTCGGAATAATACTAAATCTCTTATAACACTAATATCAATTGATTAGCTAATACGTAATAAAAATTATCCCATAAATAAGCAGCGACTAAAATTGACACAGAAGCCACCAAAGTTCCCAGTAACTATATAAAGTCGGTAATAGATCACAACCGCAGCCAGCCGTATTTTGCTTAAACTAAAACATAGGAAAACCGTACGTTAACTTTAAACTGCGATACACAGGCCACCGCAAGCTAAACCCAAGTTACTCGAAAAAACCAGTTAGACAGGAAGCAAAACGTTAACTCAGTTTCGCAACTAGAATCTCTTGGGTTTTCTGTTTTTAAACTGCACAAAAAGTAAATTTTACAGCTGGTTTAAGTTTAGCTCATTATTTCATTACTCGCATTATCCAGAGAGCAGTTTGATGTTGTTTTAAGAACCGAGTCGTCTTGGAATACTACGGAATGTTTAATGGAACTGGCATATTTCAAATCTGTATTCGCGCTAAGTTTTGGATGTTACTAATTCTTGTGATATATCTTCGACTTTACTAACTGATATAAATGTGTATGGTTTCTTTAGGAAATGTGTATTATTTGTAAGATTATTTAAAGTAGCATGCAAAGGATGCATATGCTTATTACAAATTTTAAGACCATAGTATTCTTCAATCTAAGTAAGAATGATTATCCTTAAAGTTAAATAAAGTTGGTGTACCGCAAGGAGCGTACTATGGTCCCCAGTATTTTCATACATATTTTTTTTTACCGTTGAGTAAATCACGCCAAAAACGCCTGATACTGATTTAAAAAAAAATAGCATGCATGGAAAATGCATTTTCTTTAAAAACCTTCCTCAAAGTGGTAAAATCATACAAAATACTAACAGTAATAATAGCACCAAGAGCATAATAGTAAAGCCATCTCAATAACTGTCCCTTACATAACTACTTGTCATACCCAAAAGTGTAATGCTATCTCATAAGTCCCTTAACCCTTAGGCACCAACAGCTAGCTTCGGTTACCGTAATAAATAAAATGTTCCAGTAATAGTCGTTTTTAAATTCTGTTCCGCGGCAAATCTAATAACGTAAACCGGGACACGGTGAAACGCGTTCACCTGCCCTCTATTATTCCAACTGGGAGCTTCTGTTTTTGAAGTATTTAATGGCTTATAGAAGCCTAAATTAACACTTTTAAAACCCTACAACAATAATCTGCGAATGATTTAGATTTGTAAAATGAAATCGCTTTTGCAGTCCTCGGCATAAGATGAGGTACAAAAAATCTGACCTCATGAAATCGCACTTTCAAAAACCGTTAAGTAGGTTTGCACACCATTAACAGAAATATGCAATAGTTATACTGAACCTTATAGTGAATATAATATGAAGTAATCCGTCATTAAAGTGCCTCAATCTGTCAGTAGCTTAATTTCGTAGAATCAGATAATTGAGCAGCCGTGGACACAACAGGGTTTTTTGTAACATACAATGTAGACATGTAAATGCCATAACGCATTATTACGCCAGGACTTAAATGCGATACATTTCTGTCTTGAATAAATACGAATGAAAGTCGCTCCTAAGTCCTAAGACACCATAACAAAGCACTACCGTCTACGTTAGAGATTCTTTCTTGTTCCAAAGTTCCTTGGGGTAGGGTCAGGACATGGATAAGGGGTATGTGGGACTCGAGGTACAGGCGTTCCCAGCCTACCCATTAAACGTCCAAGCAGACTACGACATCGCCCCGGGAACGCGACAGTTCGCTTTTCACCGGCAAGCCATCTGTGCCCGCCCATTTGGGCCCATCCGGTGCAACATACAATCGTGTCCGCTGTCTAGTGAGACAACATACCGCCAGTCTTGCAGACCAGCCGCCACCGAGCACATGGCTCCACCGGCACTGAAAAGGACCTTTTTCGTGGGTAAAACTCAGCTCAGTTTAAGCCCGATTTCAACGCCATCTGTCCCCCTACCGAAATCCGCAGCCATCCGTCATACCGGTCCCACACGTGGCAGCAGGCTTGATTGGGTCCGGTTGGGTCATATAGGCACCGACCGCTGGTTTCTACAGGGCGGCGCTGTCTCCCATGATACCACCGCGGAAAACAAAACCAAAGGTCGCATCCATCAGCCACCTCTGAGAGCAAAGGCGCATCAGGGGCGACTGGCATCACAGATCCGCTCAAGGCGGCCTATCTGTCTATTGGCCGGCCAACCCACGACCCAAAGTTTCTCTGGTCCTGAAAAAGGCTCTTCCGTGTTCCGATGTCAGCTATCTTTGGAGGAGCCAGAACTTGTCCAGGGCCTACTGCGGGGAGGTCTCGGAACATAGCTCCCCATGATGTTGCAAGCCTAGTAGACAATCAGTCACTATCAGGCAGATCGTTTGCCTATCTACTTGCTCTTGATAGAAAAGGAAAGATATGTTCATCAAAATTTATTATTGTCATACCCAAATTTTCAAACAAAAAATTCCTTCATTTCCGGGTTCTTACATCTAAAAAATAATACTATTGGAAATTTAACACAACAAATTTACTTCCGATTGGACGTTTTTGGTTAAACAGTATAAGCAAGACCTTTTTTCCTTTCTAGATCAATGCAGACAAAAAGCGATACAATCTAGACATCTCTGTAGGAAGCTGATTATCGTGGTAGGGTGCGGAGTAACCGAGGGTGGAACAAACAGAACGATTTATTGTTAATGGCCCTCAGCCAGACGTTAAATGCGATGAATTCCTTACACAAACAACTGGAGAAATACTGGGTTAGGATAAATTCACATATAAATTCAAAACCCGCAAAACATAGACTACAGCATTGTGATAAACCTTTGCTCTTAATCGTAATATTCTAATGGTTTGAAAAACTCAAAACACTAAATTCCACAGATTAGAAACGTAAAAACATTCCGAAATCATTTTAATAATGTCAAAATGTTTAATGTAAGCAGTAAAATAAATCGTAATACCCTTTAGTAATAGTAGCGAAAATGAGGGAATGAAATTACAACCAAGACACAAAACTCTCCCAGAAAACGTGTAAAAGCGAGTATTAATTGAAGACGACAGTAAAGCAACATTTACTTCTCTCGCTTCTTACTTTAATTCCCAAATGAAGCACCGACGAAGTGCGGAAATTACACGAGGCACGTCAACTTGAACAACTTCATACATGCTTGAGAGTGTCCTCCACGTCCGCCCAACTTCCGAGACGATAAGTCAACAGCGAATAAAACTGTTCATCCAACTATCAGCGAATCTATTCCAATGCGCTGAATACCGATAAAAATTGAATATTTTAAGCGCTTTCGAGTTAACTTTTTCGAAAAGATCTCTCAAACTTTATTACCCGTAAAATAATCGTCTGAGAAAGCTCACTTTGTTTCATACGGCACAGGATGTAGTTTCGGAGGCAAAACTTTGCGAAAATATTATGCTGGATATTAATTGCTCCGGGGGCTTACATTTTGACGTTCCGCACATTTTGCGGTTGGCGTACTATTTTCACATTATCTTTTATGTGAGCCATGGAGGGTTTAATCAGGCTGCAGACCGTATCTACCCTGACGATCTAGCTCGCGTATTGAAAACGTAAAACTGCTATCCTTTCCCTCGATGCGGCTCTCGTAAGATTAGAAAACACGTTTTGTAGAGCTCCTGAACAATTTTCCGTTTACGTAGCGGTAATTGTCTTAGAACAGGTAGGAATAGCTATCTGTCGGTCGGTGGCGAGCGCAGTGCGCCACCGCCCGCCGGCCCGCTGCCTCCACGCAATCCTCCGATACGGAACGTGCACCGAATCCTAATACAACCTGTACTGATTTTATTTTTGCCTCCCTCGGCCTTGATTCGACTAATAGTTATCTCCGGACGGCCAATGATTCAGCTTTCGTCCGCCCATAAAAACGGATAACCGTCTTAAAAGTTTAAAGTCTCAATTTTCGCCGGGAGTAATTTCTAAAAGGATAATACAATCAGACGTGGTTTTATTGCCGTTTTTACGTTTTAGCGTCGAACGTTTCCTTTTGTGTAAATTATGCAGAAATCAATTCAGCCTTGTAAGCTGGGCCCGGTAAATAATTCAGCACCATTGTAACGAGGGTCCGGAGCGGCACTAAATGTTCCTTTGGTATCTTGAGGTCGACAAACAAGGCTTGTTTTCCTTATCTAGGTGTGGGAATCTTCTCTTACGTCGCACTTTAGTCGAGACCTGGATTTTTCGTAGCAACCATATCGATCGAACCATCTTAACGAATTCAATGAGGGCAACTCCTAGTAAAAATAAAGTTCACAAAGATAATGAAATTGCAGTTGCACGTGTTCTATCGAAGATGCTTGCTGGTTTCAAAATGTAATCATTGTGGGGCCCGATCCCTGTTCTAGATTCTGCAAGCGTCCACTGTCCACCGTACTCCCGCTAATTTAATTATTTCATTAAAATAATCTCCAAAGACTGCGTGGTCTGCTGTCTGCACGGTATTGGATAATATTAACACGGGTGTTGAACAACTTTGTACGATTAAGTGTAATTCACTGTACAAGCTAATTCTTATATTTTATAATGATGCAGAGAACTTTATTTTTAAGTAAAGTCAGCAACTTTTACTTATACAAGTTTGCGAATTTATAGTTAAGGATATTGTCCATGCCACTGTCTTAAACAGCACAAATAGTCTTAAAATTTAATCGTTTTCCGCAAAGATTTCTCCATGAAAAGTTTTCCACTTCAAACTTTGCCACTTCGCCGAAGCCAGGACGCGTTTAACAAAGCTTTTCATACTTACATTTTTATATCGGAATGGAACGTCACGCTCGGTTTCATCGGCGCTCGTCCGCCCGACCGCGAAAAGAACGCGCTTGGACCGGTAATAGGTGACGGTTCGTACGGTATTCGAGTCACGTTTAGAATTCCTTATATTTCATCTTTTTCTACGGCCCCGAAAAATGTCATCGAATACACATTTTCCCGTAATCCTCATAAGTCTCTGGCATCGCCGGCGCTCGGAGCTCCCTCACGCGACGGCCTCCCGCGCACCCCGCTCCCGCTACCAACAAGTTCGCGAAGCCATGACTCGCATGACAATGAGGCTCCTAAAGAACTACGACAAGCCAATCCTCAATTAATAGCTCTGAATATTAGTTATCTTAGACCTCAATATGCACAGCTTGGTCTAAGCGACGCGCTTCACGGAGTTTTAGTTCAATTTTGCGATTCTATATTGCCAGAGACTCTAACTTCAATATTAATTACAAAAGCAATAAATTAATTATATTACCAACCTTTCTCGAAATTTATGGACTATGTGGCAACTTAGTTCCTCTTAAACAAACTTAATCAAACCAAAGTGATTATTAGCCTTTCGTTTTAATTAGTATCGTATCAATTGAACACTATGTTCGTGGAATGCACTGGTTTATTGTACAGGATTTTCTAATAGCGTATTGAATCTTGTCGCCTGTAGGTAATCACTCGTCTCACGTAGCTGATGAAGTTCCTAGCTCTAAACTAGTTGGACCGCTCTGTCGGAACTTTCGCTGCAAGGTGCATGTTCGAACCACCTTCGATAAGGAGGATCCAACATAATCCCAACACGTGCCCCATCTGTCTAGGTTTAGAGCAAGGCGCCACTTTGCTGGCAATTATAACTTTTAAAGGAGCTTTGATGGACTTGAAATTAGTAAATTGTTGATAAATGGGACCATTTGCTAGCCCTTCTGCCTATCAGTGTAAAGATACCGTATTTACATTCTATTGAATATTTCACGGCGTTAAGTTGGTATGGAATTAAAAGTGCGTCAGTGAACCATAATATCCCGAACAGTATCGTTTCTTTTCTTGAGTAACTTAAGAAGCTCCTAACTCCCAAACTAGTTGAATCACTGCTCCATAAACTTTCACCAAAGTAAGTTGTCTTCAATTTCCATGAATCGATTTTAGCCAATACTGAAACGTGCTTAAAGAAACAATATTTAATATTTAGATAATTTGACGGTAGAATTGAAACATGATGAAGATACTGAATACAATGAATTAATAAGTATCTATTATACTTACAAAAATATTTAAAACATACATAATATTCAAATAAATGAGAAATAATCGAAACTCTGACTTACGTAAGCTCAACTGTCCCAAAGTCAGTGTGTAGTTAGCACTACACAAATTGAACATGTTCAATTTGTATTACGTTTCAATATGTTCTGAAATTCGGAGACGCTGAAAAGTATCTTACCTTTTTTTATACAACTAAATGACAAACAAACTGACGGGCACCAAACACCTAAAATAATAAGGAACAAATCACTTGGTATTGCAGGTGCGTTGTCATCCTGAGCCCTAAGATGAAATGTCTTCCATGTTCAGTAATTACACAGCAACTGTTTCACACCTGAAATAGGAAAGGCGGTGGTACCTACCCAGACGACCCTACATACAGGCCTACCACCTAGTAACTCTCTTCATTTCGGACTGAAGATAACAACGCCCTTGATTGAAACATACTTCTTCGCTTTACCTTCGAAGCCCCCAATTTGAAAGTTAAGATGTGTGCCAGATTCATCCTTTGGCAAAAACATTAACATAAAGGTTGGTTTAATTAGAATATTCTATGGCTTTTTCTAATATAAAACTGTGTGACGTACTTTTCTAGTTTTCCAGATTCCTTAAAAAAAATGTCCATAGCAAGCAGCTATCCTATATATATGACTTTACTATTCTCGAAAACTACTGAACGTATTTATAGTAGAATTCGTTCGGTGGCTCCATGTAATCACTCCAGCCAAGTCATAGCTTCGAACTTGTTGGTACGTTGTCGGAACTTTGGCTGCGGGTGCAAGGTGCATGTTCCGGCCTGTTTCAGTGAGGGAATCCAACATAATCCTAACACGTGCACCATCTGTCTATATTAGTGAGACGTTACAATGTTGGCAATTAAAACTTCGCTGAATTGTGGCTTCGTGTATCTGTTGAGGCTACTGCAAGTATTGTAACTAAATTATCTATTAAAGAAGAATGTGTACTAGACTCTTTAACATTTTTTTCGAATGTCTCTTTTCCGTAATGGCGAGTGTGTGAGCTCTCTTTCTTTTAAGGACTGTGCGTGCTGTTTTTTTTTATAATTCCACGCTCACACCAATTATCTAGCCCAAATTAAGTATGATTAAGAACTTCTGCTATGGATACTAGATACAAACAAATATACCTAACAATCTAGATATTTCACAAATAAACTTAAATAAATATATAAACGACCATGACTCGTGAACTAATATTCGTGTTTATCACACTAACGTTTGCCACTACCAGGACTGATCCTGGACCGCCTGATGAGGCAGCGTTACTGACCACTCCACTACGACGGCTTTGTTTGTTAAGGTCAAACTGTGACTACCATTCCAACGCGAACTAAAAAAAATTATAGGTAACTCGTTTCCATGTCACACAATCAAGAATCGGAATTCGTCCTTCTTATTTTAATGGATCATTCAAAAGAGGCGTGAAGAAGCACCTTGCAGGTCGGCGAGACGAGGTTGGCTAACGTGCAGTGCTAATCTCTCGTACTATCTATGCATTAAGAATCCATTTCTACTTACCATTAGGTGGAATTAGGTCATTCACTAGACCTTTTCTATATAGAATAAAATCTTCTTCATTCCGCTGGTTTACCACCCCTGTTGAATAAAATAATTTATAAAATCTAAGACCATTTTTGTATAATGTTAGCGTTTCTGCTAAATTCACAAAATAAGTTTAATAAAGTTTCTCTTATCTCTATTTCCGCTGGTAACTTTTGGTTTATTTAAGTAAACAATAGTTCTAGAACATATTTTCATTTCAAAATTTCGTGCTGCCTGATAAAATTCCCAGTCGAGAAATTGTGTTTCTTTATTGTATCTCTGGCGAAAAATCTCACAAGCCTCAGGAAAATAAATGACTGTACAATAAAGATTCTTGGCTAACTCAGATTCTTGTAGGTAATTAACGGTCAGTATAAATTAGAGCTGCGTCCAGTGTCTGGGGCTGTCCGAGCTCATTGCGAATGCGGGCCGCGTGAGGACGCGGTGTCCGAACATTGTCGCCACACCGCAGCCCCAGCTGTGTCCGCAGATACACTGCCAGCGGGCACCACCGACCCACTTACGGAATTTATAGACTGCACAAATGTACCTGAACATCTGACTAGCTCCATTAATGAAAATAGATCATTAAATTCGCTCTAAATTTACTTCCAACGCCAGTGCAGTTCGTGCTTAGTGTTACACGACGTAATGTAATTCGAAGAATTTAATTAAAACTACCTACTGTTCCTAATGTATTTGGTAGTTTTAATTGCACAACTAAATATTTATTTTCAAAGAGTTGTTAAGTAAATTAATATATATCCTCGCGTTATCAGCAAGCCTTATTAGGTATCATTAACAACACTAGTATCAAAGAGGAGAAAATAAAAAAAAACATTATGTACCTATATTTTTTAAACTTACATGCGACTGTAACTCCGGAAAAATTACATAGTTACCCACCAATATTTGTCCATAACAGGACGTCTTGGAATGTTATTAACCACCATGAATTGATATGAATATGTCATTTATATTAGATACTTATTCAACAAATATTCAAAATCAAGTTACTGAAGTAAAAGAGTAGCCAAGTCAATTCACTTTGAACTCTGGTAAAAACTAAATAACGAAGTCTTTTGGGGGGTTCCTCTTTATTTTTAACACACGCCTTTAGGTAAAGCACAAACTCTTTATTTCATAATTAAGTCTAACTTTTTTTCATAAACATGCAAATTATATTACATGTAGACGTAAACAGTAACTGATGGAATAGAAAAATTAATGTCTAAAAAACACGATCTCATTTTAACAGAAATAAGGTTTTAAAAACTTTCTGAATTCATATCATAGCTATTAAGCACTGATTAATTCATTAATTAAAATTCTCGGAGATAGAGATCACTTCTTGTTTGTTTTGCATTTGTCCCTTTTACCAACATTAATTAATATGCGAAATGTGTATCGAGATGAATAGTATGAAAAGTTGAGACTGTTTACGATACTTTGATTAAGACTTTATATTCATAATCTACATTTAATTATTATGTTAACGAAACCTTCTTTTGAATAAAATATCAGTCGCGTCAAAGAGAATCATGCCTTTATTATTCGACGCATATCCAGCGGAGGTAATCAAAAAATTTACTTGATGAACTTTAAAAATAAATGCGAGCGAAAGGTATATTCACTTTCATTCGGCAAAACGTACATGTGGTTATAAAAGATGCATTTATACCGGCGAAAGTAGTAAAATACAAACGAATGTTTTGTTTTTAGTGCTACAGAGAGGTCTCTGGGAGGTGTTTTCGTTGTTAAATTATGCAGAAATCAATTCCTTTCCCCCGGACGAGGCCCCGCTCCGCCATCTGATAAATAATACATTTGTAATTGTAACCAGGTCCAGGACTTGAGGATATTCAGAGATATGAGACGGGCGCCCATCGCCACGAATTATTGAGGGTAGCTACTCTTGTAAATGTTAAGCAAGATATATTTTTCTGGGTCTACAGATGAAACCGGCCGACAGCGTTTCATGAATTTTGAGGTAGGTAGTGACGGTTATTGTATTATTTCTTTGTGGCTTACAAAACGTACGTCAACGAATTATCCTTGTTAAGTCCTTTTTGTAATATACCTAAAGTACTTCGAGATCTTTCGATATAATTGAGAGGTATTGTTGGTTTTTACCGGACAGTTTTATCCTGAAGATATTGACAACACGAGCATCACTCAAGTTTGAATAATTTAGTAACATACATTCGCATACTTAATTTCTTGTTATGGGTATAAACGTGGATTCATGGAGATAGTGTTTATAAACAAACGACAAACAACACAAAATGAGATAAAGGATATTATTTCTTGAGTTATTATTATAAATAGTCACCTGGCAAACATTGTTTTGCCATTACCTATTATTTTTTCTTTTAGTAAATTAGCTTTTAGCAAATATCTCTTCACAAAATATATTAAGAATCGATCGAGCGGTTTTAATTGCAACCCAAACAACGAGATTTTTATATAATAGCTAATAACTATATATACAACGCAATGGATAATCTAAAAATCTTAGACAGATACGAACTATTTATCAAAATGCAAATAAAATAGAAAAGGAAAGAAATGAAGAATACTAATATGAATGATCATTTAGTGATATTCATTATTATCTGCCGAAAATTCGTTAAATATAAACCTTCACCAAAAACAGTCAAAGAAAGGAATTGCGAAAGTGAATCGTCTGCAGATAGTAATATGAATTGAAATTTAGTAGCAACAATCACGAAGCACTTCAGCAGCGAGCTACGAAAAGCCAACACAAATATTCTTAAAATCTGATTATTTAATGCAACATTATGATAATTACCTAAACACACAACAACTTAAACCAGAGCTAGACTCGTTAAACTTCAACATAATCTGCTCACCTCATCCAAACGATAAGCCAACAAAACTCTAAGTTGCTATCAGGAGCGCACACAAGGTGTGACCAAACCTCCTTAACATATTACTGGTGATGTTCATAATGTGTTGAGCACTTAGTATCGGCCCTCCCAGATACTGTCGCAAATGTGTTGTGGCGATATACATGAATATGTTTACTAAACAATACTTGTCTACTTGAGTAGGTACCACATTTTCAGTAAGAATATCAGTGCCAGTTTATAAAACATGTAAATTAAATAACCAACACCCTGAATACAGGTGGTTTGGGATCGGCTTCTGAGTTGATTTCAATAATTTTTTTAAAAAAAAAAACGATTTTCTCTTGAATAAAAAAGCAAAAAGTACCCAGAAAATATTGTACACCATTTTCTGGGTACTTTTGTTTTTTTTTAAAATCAACTCAGAAGCCGATCCCAAACCACCTGTATTCAGGGTGTTGGTTATTAAATTTACATGTTGTAGATAAAGGTTCTTTTGCGCTATAGTTATACCACGTTCTACTGAAGATGTATAAATAAGTTTTCATTCTGTTCTCATTTATATAAAGTTAGTTTTATGTTGTTTCTTTCATTTTGTTCTTGAACTTTAGAGCATAGATTGACGGTTGATAAAAAAAAATGTCTGTTGATTTTAATTCTAACCGACAGCTGCCAGCATAAAATTAGCTGCTAAAACTTTATCGAGATGTCAACTCAGTAGAATTATTCGAAGCTCATCGAACAATTCGGAAAGTTTTTAAATTATTTTATAATCGAGAATCGGTTATATCCAAATTTGATAAACTGATAGAATGACTCTTATTGGCCTTTAATTCACCCGATGGTAAGCAAAAACCGAAGGTGGAATTAAAAGAAGAATAACCCGAAACCCTCCACCACTGAGGTAGTATACAGCTCAATAGTGGTTACCTACTAAGAATATGTAATTATGGCTGCGGATTTATTAAGATTGTTTTTTATCCAAGCGAACTTAAAACAAAAAAAAGCACTCTAAAATAGGAATCTCATGATAGTGATGCGGTAAAAAAATTGTCCAACTACCCCACATTTTACGCCTGTCGCAACAAAATTTTACGCTTGCAATATCTTTACCAACTGTAATATGAGTGCGGGCGATATTTTTATATCGGTCCACCTCCGAAACGTGAAGTGACGTTAGAATTGGTGCCAATATCGAAATCCAATCAACGTGCCGTGATTGACAGTCAAAGCCTGGGATCCCGGACACATATTCGGGCTGTTCAAGTGTTCATTGGCCCTTAACAGGCAAACGTCTCGACTTGACATTATTACGATACCTTTTGTATAGTTGAGAAGTCGCAACTGTATTAAAAAAATTGATTTTTTTGACATATCTTGGTCTTCATCTACCCTTTACAGTGGTCATATTGTTAAATTCAGAAGCAATTCAGCTACTAAACTAAGTAAATTAGCAAAATAAGTATTATATCTGACAATAAAGCACACGTTTAATGCACGAAAGTTTGATTTCATTTCAATAGTGTTTTATGTATTTCATTTAAATTATTTACAATAAGCTTAGATATTAGTTTGACTCTCGGAGACTTCAAAATATTGCGTGAAAAGTAAGATTAATGTAATAACATAATCAAATTTTTATGGTTTGTTTTTGATATTCATTCTATTTTTTAATTACAAACTCGGTGAAGTATTAGGACATCTAAAACATACAGTATAAAAGAGATAGGTTGTGTAGCCTTTCAAAAATTAAATGCAGTTTGAAAAAAGATATATAATTGCTTAATCGATAAATGGACTATCCAACACAAAATGAATTTTTCAATTTGAATCAGTAGTTCCTGAGATTAGCGCGTTCAAACAAACAAACTCTTCAGCTTTATAATTTTAGTGTAGATGTGAAATTGAAGTCTATAAAAATTATAAAATAATCACGAATGGCTTAGATTTAAAAGCTTCGATCTTTATGAAACTGACTGTAGAATACGGGGAATACCTTAATTTATAGCATCAGTATTAGTTATACACAAGTTTAATCAAGACCTTTAACAATCTATACAGTCTGGGCAATCATAATCATGAGTACGAGGATTCAATCTAATAATAGCCAGCTCAATACTAGGTACCTCAATTAGATACAGGGTTGCGCGAAATTGAATTGTGCTACCTGCAAAATAAAGGCTACCGGAGACGCCATGCTCCCTTGTGTGGATTAACAGAGCGCATTGAAACTCATCTTCGTGGCCATTATTATTCTGGACAAGGCATGCAGTTGCCGAATGCGTCCACAATCTGTTTTGTATAATCAACGCAAACCTTTGTGCATTAGTCGCCACTCGCCCCGACCTCAAGCCTGAAGCGGCTATTGTGAGCCTTTTTAGCTGTTATTTTTGTTATTTTAATACGAAATGAATTGTGTGCGACTGCTGCAATATTTTGATGTGTCCTTTGAGAAGTTGAGTTAAATTCCTTGTCATTATCAATCTATACTAATGTTATGTAGCTGAAGAGTTTGTTTGAACGCGCTAATCTCAGGGTCTACTGTGTGTTGGATAGTCCATTTATCGATGAAGGCTATAGGCTATCGGGCACAGCTAGTTTTCTATAATATTCAATTTCCTTCTTAGTACCTAATATGTATTATAGCTGATACAAAAATATTTCACAAAAATATACCTAAAAGTAGCTATTATATTGTTCTGTCTAATTCAACATGTCGATTACAGTTAATTTTCCAATAAACTAATGCTGGTATTTGCTTATTATAAACTTCATATTAATTCCGTTACTCGAAACTTTTTTAGAAAATTATCGTTATATAAAACTGGCAAGTTTGTAGCAACCCTAGAGTTGACGAATTCAAATAAAATTTACTCGGAAACGTGAACCCCATTGCACCCGAGCTTGTATGCCGAGTCGGTTCAGGTTATAACTAAATAAACTCGTTTCGGAAGATAACGAACTATCAATTAAGCTGGAGTTTGCGCTTTGCATGTGAATTATGTCATTTTTAAATAAATTAGTAGGTATATCCAGACACTTTTTCATATTATTTGTTGTACGTTAATCATCATAACAGCCTTTATAATTCGACCCACTGCTGGGACAAAAGGCCTCTTCTTGAAGGAAGTTTAGGCAGTAGTCCACACGCTTGCCCAATGCGGATTGGTGGACGGTGTATAAGGTGATCAAAACCCCTTTGCTGGCCCATTAGTCGCCTTCTACGACACCCATTGGAGGATATGGGCGGATACTCAGCCGGGATCATACGGCTAAACGATCATCGTCTTTTTATTCAAAAACAATAGCTTAATTACAGTATTGTTTTGGATTAGTCTATTCTGAAATATATTTTCAGAGTTCGACTCGAATATTTTCTACTACGATTGGTGTTGATAACAAAATCGGCTTGGAAACAGATGAAATCCAAATATTACCTACTTTTGTTATTTCCACAAATTGCAAGGTAAGCCAATATTAGAACAGACACAAACATCAGAGAGGTCCACGTTGTAAATACGGTTGTAACACTCGGTGGTAACGAGAACCCTTTTTCCAATAAGTATGATCGAACGGCGGAGTTTCACGGCGCAGTCGGGAATTCTTGGGCAGTTGAGAACAAGTTGGTGGCCGTAGCAATATCGGAGTTCGGCCGCAGCTGTACCGATGTCTCAATAATCCTCAAGGTACCCTCCTAATCGACTCTTCCTTAGTTCGACGCAAGTGTGACTAACTGATTAATTCTGCTGTACGTGCCTACGGTATTATTGTTTGCCCACTTTCGTCCAGTGTCCCATTATGGGGCGATATTTGGACTATTATTGGGAAAGTCCTGCGTCTATTTGCGCGCCGAAGGACGGTCGTTACGTCCTATTGCTTAGTTTGGGAATGTAATTGTAGCTATTTTGTTGGATTTGATCGGAATTCGTTCACTTAGCGTAAATGTTTCTTTAAGACGTCGACTCATGATGTCGATGTATTTTCATTTAACTGCATTAATTAACTAGAGTGTTCGCTGTACCCTGAACACTGCGCGAGTTCTGTTCGAGCCAAGATTAATAACGGCATCTGTCTCAGATGATGCTTTGGACATCCAAAACTAATATTCAGTTGCAACTTGAATTAGATACAAATTATTTTGACTTTAAAGATCAATTCACTGTCATAATTTAATGTGAATTATTAATTTGATATTCATTTAATATTTCTAAAGATGTCTTGTACCGTCATTAATTCGATGGCGTACGGAAAACAATTATTCAAAGAATAATAATTGATTAAAATTGTCTTATAAAGTTTTAATCTTCATTATAAGGCTATTATATACAACATGTAAACTAAATAACCAACACCCTGAATACAGGTGGTTTGGGATCGGCTTCCGAGTTGATTTCAACAATTTTTTTTTAAAAAAACGATTTTTTTTTGAAAAAAAAATAAAAAAAAACAAAAAGTACCCAGAAAATGTTGTACAATATTTTCTGGGTACTTTTTGTTTTTTATTTTAAAAAAAAACGTTTTTTTTTCAAAAAATATTATTGAAATCAACTCTGAAGCCGATCCCAAACCACCTGTATTCAGGGTGTTGGTTATTTAGTTTACATGTTGTATAGATATTAAAAATAAATGCAAATACAAGATAGGGCTGTTTTCTTATTCCACAGTTCATCTTACACATTTCAAATCAAGATGAAAGAAATATATATGAAGACCAAACAAAATGCTGATAGATTTCATGATATCGTTTTGGTCACATAATAATATCGGTTGCATTGAGGTTTGAGTAATACAGGCCTAGGAAATAATGGATTGGTTTCATACAAAGTTATACGCAACTAACCTCGTTCATCCTTCAATCTATTCCTGTCTTATTTAGTCTTAGTATTCCATATGGTGTATTTATGGTCCATTTTCTTATTTATTTATTTTATTTGGACAACCAACGAGACTTAGCCCTAAAACAATCTATGGGACGCGGTTACAATATTGTCTTAAAACTAAATGCAGTTTCACTAAGGCTGCCACGGTATGCATTTCATGTTCATATTTAATAAGGAATAATGCGCTGCGGTCGTGCGTTCTTTATAACGATTCCGAAAGCTAAGCTACCAAATGCGCGGTCGGTACTCGGATGGGTGACCGAAAACTCTTTTTTTTTCACTGACACGTTAAGTTTGTGGTCCCACTCAACCTTTGACTCTTTCCATCTAATTGTGAAAACATTTCTCGTATTTCGGCATTAAGTGTTACTCTCTACCCAATATAGTGTACTATCTACTATTTATGTCATCTACTACTAATAGACCAAGTTCTTATTGTCATTTTATATGGTTGTATGATTAGGATACATAGGTATTATTATTTGGCTATATTATTACATTTAAATATGCAGTCCCTGAAACAAAAATAACGCAGACCCTTTTTCGTCCACCAATAAAAATCCTAAATATTGCTTCTGCGGTCCTAATTAACGAAACCCAATTTATGTTTACCATAGACTTAAATAAATGTAGACACGACAAGCTTATTTTAGTAAAACTTTCACGTACATATAATATTTATTTACGTTTGCGGTTTCTAGTGGAAGCACTAAATCTTTTCTCGTCACGGTTATTAATAGGACAGTCCACTAATTTAGCGCTAATGAGTAATTGGCCATTGGCAAAGAGCTCCAGTGAGCAGGCAGCTAATTCAAACGATGTGACATTAATTAAAACAACACTGTTGGTCAGCTTAATTTTAAATGTCACGCATGATGGCTGCACCCTGTTCTAGTGCATTTAACACGCTTAGAAGACTGCTGCTAGGGAATAAGAAACGTAATTAGTATAGCGACTACTTTGTCTAAGACTTTGATTAATGATGAGATTTGAACAAGATCTGTCGTCGGAAATGTTTAATTTTAAAACGCTGCTTAAGAGCAGACATGCTACTTTTACCAATGGTGATTGACGATTTAGCTGCTTTTTGGAAGCTAAATGCAGCGACTGATCCGCGCCACACACCTAAAGGTAAATTTAATTTAAAAAACTAAAGAACCCGCCTGCTTTAAAACCTATTAGTCAATTGAAAAGATGGAAACAAGCTCAAATTTTATAGGCAATTTTATAACATATTGGTGGTAGTTTTAAGAACTTTTGCTCAACATAGTAACATGCAGTCGGAGGTATGAATGAAAGATTGAAATGAATGAATCACTACCATCAATATGTTTTAAGTTTGCCTATAATATTTGATTTTATTTATCTTTTTAGTTTATTAATAATTATTTCGTCGAAATGGTGGTAGGGCCTTTGACGATTTAAAAGTACTTAGCAAAGTCCATTTAAAGAAAGAGCTTTTTCATTTTCATTATATAATATACATACCTTTTTAAAATCTTTATGATAAGCCCTCTAATTCGATACCCATATTAAAGATTTCTAAAAATCTAGAAGAAAGAAAAAATCCCTTCTAAAAATAGAACCTCACAGCCGCAATGTTGTTTTTTTAACACCACTTACCTAAGAACACTTGAGCTGTCGAGATAAATCTAACAATATCATAATTATAGAAATCTATTCAGCCGTTTGAAAAATATGAGGTAATAAAGAATATTACAAATATACATACATACAAGATACGCGCGAAAAACATGACCCTTTCCTTGCAGACACGTAAAAATGGCAGCGCACGTCAAATAATGACTCATTATTGTATGAATAAATATATACAGCTTATGTTACTCCCTAATAATGTAGCTTTCTTTTGGGAAAATTAATTTTATTATCGGTTTAGTGGTTAAGGCGTGAAAGCATAACAAACCAACAATCAAACTCTCTTACGCATAAATTTGTAATATTAGTTAAAATAGTAATATTTTTATCTCAAGAATGCGGGACATGACTGTTTGTGTAGATATGTTACATCCGCATTCTCTCTGTCTGTGTGCGTTATAGTGGGCACTAAGTACTCCCGCACTAACGCGCAGATCAAATATACAATCGTGGCTGACTGTAATACTGTATTAATATTTATAAATATTTAAGTATAAAAAAGGAGGTTCTCAATTCGATTGTATGTTTTTTTTGTGTGACCTCATAACTGTTTACTGGGTATACCGATTTTGATGATTCTTTTTACATTTGGAAGCTGTTGCTTGACAAGCAGCTACCCTTGTGGTCCTATTTAAAGTTGAGCGACATCTTACGACTAGTTTTTGAGTTATCCCTAATAATGCCTATTTAATTAACATCGATGTTGTCTTCTCATTTTATTACTTGTTTGTCTAAAAGATCTCGAGATAGTTTCCTTAAAATTTCTATACTTACAACACTAAAAAGCAGAAAATAAATTATTTTTAAAAAAACACTTTGAAAACATAAAACGGAGAAATAAAAAAATTGTGTAGGTATCATCATATCAGCCGAGAGACGTCCACTGTTGGACATAAGCCTCCCCCAAGTAGGTACGTATAAAAAAAAATTGAGGTCGGTGCCAACCTTATAATTTGAAATAAACGTAAGTATGGAATAATTTTATTTTTGTATTATTAAACGTAAGTACTTACTTGTCTTTGGGACCAACCTCAAAAAAACATTTAGAGTTTTTTAAACATATTTTTTTTATTTCTCCGTCTTTAGTTTTTGTATACTCGAAGTTGAGTTGTTCTGAACATTCGAAGCACTACATAAATAAAGTTAAAAAGGATCATTAAAAGTGAAATCGATTTACAATTTTTCCCCGCAGCGCAATCTTTTTGGGTCTGTAAGTTAAATTTGTAAGCTCTGTAAACAAGAGGTGACGTCTCGAGCGATGGTGGTCGCTATCCATTATATAAAACTGTTTACCCGGTATCGCATTGTTGTTAACTCTTTGCCTGTGTTAATTGGTGTATTCTTGTTCCCTCCAAGCTTTTTCCGATAAAGTGAAGATTGCTCCACTTGTTGGGCCCTCCCTAGGGTTGCTAAGCACGAATTTATCTCAAATCAATTTACGATTATCCTCGTAACTATTCTCCAATTAAAGCACATGGTGATTCCAAGAAAAAAAATAATCTGAAAACTTAATTTATGTGCAATAGAAAATTTTTATATACCTATATTTTTTAGTTATTTGAGGTTTTATATTTCGAATACTTACTGCTTTCTCTGTTAATAAATTAGATAGCGATCCATAGGTCGCTGGTTCAAATCCGGCTCGAAGGACCAAAAATATGTGTGTAAATTATATTCTTGTGTCTTATTTAATTAGTTATTGCTAATTTTTTTGCAAATAAAAAATATTCTTGCTTAAATAACTTTTATCACACTTTTTTACAAAGCCACAGATTATACATAAAAATTGCGCGCGAAAATGTTGTCTCTTAGGTGCCAGTATTTTCTTAACAGGCGTAGTACTTAAATTTACTTCGACTCCACAAATATTTTTATTACTTTTGATTATATGCTTCGGAACAGAAAATTAACGTAGGTAATAATGTAAAATCTGGATTTAAATATTTTGACTGATTTCTACTAATAATTATGACGGCCATAGTTGCCATAAGTAATCGTTTCTGTAAGCTTGGACGAAGGTCAGAAAGCTTGAGCTTGTCCAAAGTCCAAAGCGTCTGGTATCGCATATGTCAACCCTAGTAAAGGTCGGGGAGTCAGGCGGGGGTGGGTCTAGATAAAAGGGGGTAGATCACCAATAACTCGCTCCATTGTTTGTTGGCGGCGGACTTAATAAGTTCTCCGAATTTATTATGATTTGTAGTCTCCCTTGTCGTCTTATTACGAGCCTTTTAGCCATAGTAGAGTCAACTATTGGAGTGGTATTGCGAATATGAGTCTGTGGGCCCTTTATAGCCCTCCTAAAAAGGTCGCAGACTCTGTGCCTTTGATTACGGCCGGGAAAAAACAGAGCCTTTTATTTTGCTTTATAGGATGAATTACGGTCACTAACATCCGCAAAGTCGACTTTGAAGACACATTTGTCATGTTATTAGAAAAACAAGCGAATTACGTTTGACGTTAGAGGTTTGATGTTGGTAATATCAACATTCCTGCCGGAGATTGAAATGTGTCAGCCCTAACTTGATTTCACAGCAAAATAATATTATAGCTACTTAAACAGAAAACTGTGAAAATTTACTATTTAATTGTCACATCGCTTATACAATATTAAAATATTTTTCAATTCAAGTAAAAGTTTTTCCTATACATGTAATTTGATATTGCCTTCATACATACCTGCTCTATAACATGATCCTTTTTTATATAAAAGTTAATACTCCAATTCTCTTTATTATTAAAGCTAGTTCAATACTACGAAGTATTTTAAGAACTGATTAAGTTAATGAATGAATTCTGAAAGTAACTCAAAATATTAATACACAAAGCAAACTTTGTTATCATTTTTCTTCGTCCACGCATAAAACTGAAAAAAGTTACCAAAACGACCTTGATTGATTTACTACACAAACCCCCGCCATACTTGACATCCATCAGCAAAATTAATGAAAGTCGATAGGACGGAAATCCGGACATCGGATAAATTGACATTATTAATAAATTACCTCAAAAAAATATGACCTCGATTTTGCACCCATGTTGGCTTATCCTGTTTTTCCTTCGCCACCTAATTAACGTTGGGTTAGATTTTATTGATTCCATTTTGATGAAAGAACCTGTTTATAAAAAGATATTATAGATTCATCTGTTAACTTTCATGGTAGTATATTCTGACACCAGACTAGATTAGGACATAATAGATCTGGTGTTACGCTACTAGATCTGGTGTTAGTCAGGGCAGTAATCTTGGACCTTTGCTCTTTGTCCTGATGATTAATGATTTGTCTGATGTAGTTAATAGTAGTACGCCATTATTGTTTGCAGATGATTTAAAATTAGTTGGTGCAATTAAGGACAAGTCTGACTTTGATTCCCTACAACAAGACATTGATAGGGTATTAGAATGGAGCATAATTAATAAACTTTACTTTAATGTCTCTAAATGCACAGTTTTGCCCTTTAGCAGATCACAAGCTCCGATTCATCATCAATACCAGATGAATGGGGAGCCGTTGCAGCGTGTTACGGAGGTTAGGGACTTGGGTGTACGTTTCACTGCTGACTTAAATTTTAGGGTACATATCACTAATGTATGTAAGAAGGCATACCGCAATTTAGGATTAATATTGCGTCTTGGCAATAGTTTTACAAATATTGGGGCTCTAAGAGCACTTTACGACGCACTCGTAAGGAGTCATTTAGAATGTAATGCCGTAATTTGGTCTCCACATGAGGCCAAATATAAATTTATGCTAGAACGCATTCAAAATAAATTTATTAGATTCATATACTTGAAACAATTTGGAGTATATCCGGGTTATCCCTTGTTGTATCCTACTCTGTTTTTACTCGGAATGATAGGGTACTACAAGCTGGAAGTCAGAAGAGAAGTCGCTCTCACGGTGTACTTGCTGAAAGTGTTGAGGGGTACTATACACAATCCGATGGTGTTGGAGATAGTGCGGTTTAGTGTCCCGGATGAGTGCGTGGGGCGCAGGCGCAAGCCTCGCCTGCTAGTGGTGCCGCGAGCGCGCACCAACCTACTACAACAAGCACCGCTCATGCGTGCGCTGCGTGTTCTCAACACTATGGCTGAGAAAACGGATTTATTTTCCAGTTCGATGAGTGAGCTCACTAGATTCGCTTCTTGTATATTAGCTGTGACTACACCCTCGCATTAGGTATTGAAGTACCTGTAATGATTGTGTAAGTTTGTGTGTAATAATAAATAAATAAATAAATAACTTGTTTTTACGATTATCGTTCCTTAACAGTCAGCCGAGTTGAAAAATTTAGTTGAGATATTTTTTTCACCATCGGATTATCAACCGCGCACTAATTTGCTTAACTTTGGCAATAGTTAAATAGAAAGCACTCTGTCTCAAATAAATAATACCTATACTTCAACAGCAGACCCCTGTTGCAGAACGCGCATATGCATAGAAGAAATAAATTCTTCTTCTTCAAGGATTTTTTAAAGTTCAAAATAAACTTCATATCGTAGGTACCGACCGAGGCCCTTTTTGAAGTACACAATTGTTTAATTTTAAAATTGCAGCTCTTTTCCAAATCAACCCATAAATAATAAACTGCAGAATTTGCATCTTATGGAAATTATTTACATGAAATATTCAAATCTTCACGACGGAGAAGCGCTATTATAGCTATTACGCTTCACATCTCATCTGGCGTTAGGTCAAGATGGGGCTGATGGTGAAAACGCTCGTCTCCAAGAATCAGCAACATATTGATTGGCTATCTTACTTGTAAATGTCTGAAAACAACAATCGCCATTCTTATGAAATACAATTACAATCTTAATTTGTGTGTACTGGAAAAATAATACTAAATGTAACCCTATAAAGTCAGTGAGTAATGCTTATAATAGAAAATGTCTTATTTCACTGAAACTAAATACGAATACTAGCAATCTCCTACAATCTTCTAATTAACAACACTCAACAACAAAGCCTAATCATAATCCAAATCTATTTAAATAACTCCAATCACGTACAACCCTAGCGATACTAAATAAACGAGGTACACACTCTTTTAGCACTTATTAGAGAATTCTTTCACATTCAACAGTTTCCCCGTAAGTTGAAACTGCTAAATCTACCTGTAAAATACGTGCTTCTCACCGCTCGCGATGACACGCTCGTAAATCACGACAAAGTGACACTGGAGACAAGAGATTCAGGAGCATTTTATTTTAATCTAGGTGCTGATGCAGTTTCGATAGACATTGCTGGAAAACAATTTTAAGCTATAGACAAATAAGTAGAAACTGTTATGCTGTAAGCTTGGATTCTTTTCAACCGACTTCAAAAAGGAGGAGTTTATCAAATCGACTGTATGTTTTTTTTATGTTTACCTCATAACTGTTTATTGGGTGTACCGATGTTGAAGATTCTTTCGACCTTTGGAAGCTGGTGCTTGTCCTGGTCCCATTTGAATTTGATCGACATCTGAAGAGTATTTTTTGAGTTATCCCTAATAATGCATATTTAATTGACATCGATGATATCGCGTAATCTTATCACTTGTGTGTCTAAAAGATCTCGAGATAGTTTCCTGAAAAAAACATTTAGATTTTTAGAAACAGATTTTTTATTTCTCCGTTTTTAGTTTTGAAAGCGGTTTTTTTTATTACTTTCTCGTATACGTAGAGGAAGTCTTGTAATCGTCAACAAATTCGACCTCTACATTTTGACGGATTCACTCGTTTTGGACCTCCCTGAGTCTAAAAATACCGTTTTTAGAATTATGTCTGTGTGTGTGTCTCTGCGTTAGCACGATAACTCGAGTATGCTTTAACTTATTGCAACTAAACTTCACATGCATGTATGACATCAAAATATAAGGTTTCTATCAACTTTTGAGTCGTTTCCGATATACGAGAAAGTCAAGGGGATACCACTCCCGATTTTTTTTAAATAATTTATTTTTCATTATTTTTTTTACGTATGGCAAGTATAGCACAAGAATGCGTTATTATTCTGCAATAAAAACTATCCTACAGAAAGTGACAGCAAAGGGACCGTATCATTCCCTTAGCTTATCAAATCGTAATGTTTTATAAGTTATGCCAAACTTAGTAGATACTGAACCTAAATTAGACGAGCTGACACCCATTACTTCGTCACAGCGCGTCCCATCTGACGTTTATAGGGCCCGTCCTCACAGATGATCGCCGAGATACTCACGGTGACCTATTTATTATAATTACTCAACGAAGTAAACAAAATATAACAACCATTTAACACTGTCACTCTAAATTACCGTCACGAGCTTCTAATATACCTACATCAAAAATATTCTTGCGAAACATTAAATTTATACAGCACCTGGTATCTTAAATCAGTTCAAGGTTTGACACAAAAGTGTTGATCTTGACGATAATCCCCGTGAAACTGTGACTTTACGATGTACGACTCGTGACGCAATATAAGTGTGAACAGTTTTACTGTAATTACTAACGCAACTGCTGCGCAAAGCGAACAAAACAATAGCTTAAAAGTTCATGAAAGATTTTGTGACTTAGCAAATATCAAATAATCTCAGACCAAAAAAAAGTTATTAATAACAAAACACTTACATTGCTAATAAGGACGACTTTACGACAACCTTAGGTTAAAGGATCATACTTTTAACGTAAATAGAGGATGTGCGAAGTTAGAAATAATATTTTTAAGCCACTAGGTAATTAAATGATAGAGTATGGACAGATATATACATCTGTCCATATTTGTTTTTTGTTGGTTCACTGAAAGTCTGTTACTTTTTGAGTTTGATGCCCCTTTTATGTAGGCGAGGCATTGCTCATACTGTCGAATGTGGTTTTATGTGTAACCAAATTTTACCTAAAGCTCTTTTGGGATTACGAGCGTGATTGGATGATATCAAAAATCCAAAGCAGAAGTTCTAATGATACTCAATTTTGACAAGATAGTAGGTGTCAGCGTAGAAATATCTATAAAATTCTTCTGAACTCTTCAACTGTCCTCAAGTAGGGTTGCCAGGTCCAAAAACACAAAAGTCGGATCAATTACCTTTTCTTAAGCCGGACATATGTTTTAAAATCCGGACAATGTTTCATAATGACGCGGACGAGTCGCCGCCGCCGGCCGGTCGCGCTCGTCGTTGCTTTCTTTACTTGCGCTCAACTTTCGACTCGCGCGGCAACTATAAAGCCTAACAAAAGCCGGACAGGCCGGACGAGACAATATTGGACCGGACACGTCCGTAAAAAGCCAAACATAACGCCTGGTAACCCTATCCTCAACGGTTAGACCGATTCTGATTTAAAAAAATATGTGGTTTAGATAGAATTGTTTTTGTTTTTCTCTTAACAACGTCTGTCGGGCCACTAGTATTATTATCGGCCAATTGCACCAAGTTTTAGGTTGGACAATTTTACAAAAATTTACATAAATTAAAAAAATATAACTTGGTGCAACCGGTCGCAATATTTTATATCAATACGCTGTTGATTAAACAAAGAACAAAAGCCCGAAACAACAACAAAAACACAATGAATATAAAAAGACTGCAAATCTGATATTGTAGCTATTCTTGCCACGCCAATAATCAGAACACAAGACGAGCAAGCCGTGAGGAGGTCGGAATGATGAAAGGCGAAAACTCGGCTTAGCTACCAAATCCAATAGGGTCTAGTGGCAAAGTTCTGTTGAAGTACTGTTCGCTGAGTTACAAATAAACAGGAAACTGTGAAGTAGAGTAAATACAAAATAACGTGCTATTGGCCAGTCTGTCGTACAATATTTTAGAGCAGTGACAGTTTTCAGAGTCAATTAACGGATGTTTTTTAAACGTAAACTACCACCTTTAAGTAGGTAGGTACATACATACACATAATAGCGCTCATTACCCCAAAAGGGATTGACCAGAGCTTTAGGTAACAATAGGTTACACATAATAGCTACATCTGGTAGTATGAGCCATACAGTACCTACACAAAAGGGGGCCAAACCCAAACCCCAAGGACGAAGTCACGGGGGGAGCTATGTGATAATTCGTATTTTTGTAAAAATCCTAGGAACTTTGACTTTAATTGAATTGAATTTAATTATTTTAGATTTTTTTTGGTTGGTATTTATTAAGAAAGAAAACCTGCGAGGGCATAACACGAATTTCACGAGAGCCCTACGACATATAAGTTTCTAAGGTTTTATTACCGAACCGCTTTCTTTGGGGCCCTGCGTATTTATAGATTCAGAGTATAGGATTACCTTAATTTAGGAATCAATGAAAATAAAAATTATGTTTTCCTTCTCAAAATTATAATGATGACAAAATAAAACCAACCAACAGTCCAAGCTTAAAGGTCATAAATCAATCAAACGAAAATCAAAAATAAATCGCTAAATTGTCTCGGAATAAGTAAAAAACGGAAGCACTTCCCCAGAGTTGGAGATCGCCAACAAAATGTAATATTGTTGATTTACAACCGTAGCTTTGTTACCGCGACACTAAGTTAAGTGAGAGTTAGGAGATTATTTAATTAATTGAGGCGCGAAAGATTACTCTGCGCCACCGCGCCTTCAAATCTTTGTATAAGGAATTTCCTTACTTTATAATTAAACATACTTACTATAATATACGTATATTGAGAAGGCGGTGCGGTCGTGCGTTGTGCTTAACGATTACCAAAGTTAACCTACCAAGTACGCGTTCGGTATTTGAATATGATACCCAACATTTTTCGAAAAGATTTTCCTCTTTGCTTCGGCAGGCCACTGTCCCGGCTGTCGGAAGATACTTAGCAGTCGTAAAAACCAGTCAAATCAGATGAAAGAAATAGCGACTTGTGAAACTCTGACATCAGGCTTACCTCAGGTTAACCAACCACTGGTCCACCTGCGTTAACGTTAATGTTATGTCATACTACGCGTTACGTAACGCATTAAAAATGCGCTTTTCTACACTTATGGCACAACGCCGTCTCAAGATATGCAAAGAGCTAAACCCCTTTTATCTGTTAAAAAAAAACTGACACCAGCCCCCCAATCGCATTATTTATGAACTTTAAAACCAAAACCAAATCATTATCGTTGTCATACGTTTTGACAGCTGACACTGTTGTCAAAATGTATGAAAACGATAACGATTTGGTTATGGTAAAAATGTTTAAATAGCACGATAAGACTCCTGAGCTATCACTTAACGTCTTATGCCATGAACGAAGGCCACCGCGTATTTTAAACTCGAAGACGTTTGTATCAATACAAACGCAACAATCAACATGTACGGTACCGAAAACGCACGTCGTCTCGGCGCGATTAAAAATATGCCGTGTGCCGTTCGTCGCTCATAATGCCGTTACTAAATTACCACGTTAAAATACCTAAATTCTAGTAAAAAAAATGATGGATCAATCTATATTACCTTATTTCATCACATGCCAAATTTCAGCGACGGAGTTATTTTTCCGAAATCTCTATACAACAAATGTCATTGTTTATTAGACTATAGCGCCCCCCATTGATTTCCTTTTATTGGTACTATCTATTATCAATAGTTGGGTGACCTGGTCCTATGATGTCTGTAAATTATTTACTGAGTTGTACAATGTTATGTCCCTTAGTTTGCTCGCAAAACTTGCTACCACCAAAATTAGTCACTTTTTTGAGCTGGCTTTGTGCGAACTACAGAACGAAAAGTAGCACATAAAAATGCTTTATTAGTCTTATGTAAATTATATGAAATATTATGTTATAATTTTCAAAACTTTTTTCCATTCTGTATTCGAAAACAGTTTTACCTACCTATAACAACTGGACTCATGGAAACGAATAATCATTAATACACATCTATACGTTTGTTTGCTTGTCAATTTGCAACTCGTGCGTTAATTAATTTGATTAATCATAGTCCAGTGGTATTAGAGCAATTAATAACGTTTTGGTAAGTAGTATATCCAAACATCAATAGGTTTTCTTATTAAGTCGATACCCTTAACGCCAACTAACAACTGGAGTGATAATTGGTCCGTCATTGTGGTTAGATGAAATATTTTATTTGGGTATTATTTCTATTACATTGACGCCACTGTTATGGGGAGTGGTCGGTGACGCTGTAGACATTAGCAGTCCGAATCCTGGTTCACGAGTCATAGTTTTTTATGTGTTTATGTATATAAAACACTAAATTATTATGTATAGGAAGATCGAGGTAACGTTTTTAGACCAATTTGGAAATATCCTATTTTTTTATTAATTTATTTTATTTATAGACTAACACTAGCAGTAAGAGTTTTAAATATTTACATCTTCCAAACTGCATAGCAATTTGTCGGGAATAGTTCTCGTCACAAGAAAATCCAAATAACTGTTAAAATACGCTAAAGTAATACCCTAACATATAACTGTTAACATATGCTAAAGTAATACCTTAACAATATATCTACTTACAACTCAATTACACGCCTTAAGACGATCCAGTATATAACATGTCCTAAAGAGAATAGAAAATAGAGATAAGCTCACCTTTGTACATATTTCTCATACTCATGTGTAATAAAGAATATAATAAAGAAAGGTAAAGTCAAAGTACTATTATTCGAACGAAACTTCTTTTAAAAATAAGTTACACTTTCTGTACGTGTTATTTATTACCTATGAATGTTTTCCTTATTTTTCCGTGTGGTTTTTGTACAGCAAATGTTATTTATTTGTCTTCAATTGGATTTTTTATATCGGCACATACTTTCATCATTAATATGTTCAAAAGATATTAAGGTAAGTTTTGTTCGATTGGCGTTTTACTAGAATTTTACAAGCTAATCTCGATTAGAGTGGCTTTCTGTAATAAGCATAATAATTGTATACGACTAAAAACATCTATAACTTTCAAACAGCCACATATTATTTTTGTCAAATCCCATCAAAGCCCCATTTCTATAGCCTCTATTGAAGCGTGACATTTTTGAGATGATCCAAAGCGACGGTCAAACGGAACGAGTCTATTACACGTGTAGATATTCAAACGTCCAGAAGAACAGGGCAATAAAATCGGGCGAAAGCAATCGCTCGGCCCGCACAATACTCGCACCACTCGCCCACTGTTCCGCGCCAACCTACGAGTGCAATTTCCCTCCGTATCGCGGGCGACGTACAAAAATTGCTTTTAGAGAAAAAAAGGAGCGATGCAAATTTTTGTAAAGTCATTCGGAGACGTGCGTTTGTATTTCTCGGGTGAGGGTAAGGAACGATTGTCAGCGGGAATTCCTTTATTTTGCGGAGGATATTGCGCGTCGGCTGCAGGCGCCCAGCTGCCGCACTGGCTGTTTACCGGGCTATACGGGCCAAGCCCGCATTGAACTGCGATGCGCCGCTCTCTTATTAAACACAGCCGCGGGGATGGAGTGCTATGCCGTGTACAAAACGTCCTAATCGATTTCCAGAATGCTCTTTTCTTTTAATTCAAAATAAAATTACCCTGCAAACGCTAAGAGAATCCCTCTAATTAACAGTTTCGTTAAGCACGTCACAGCCTGGAGCTAGTTTAAGTCCATTACAATTAGTCGTCTATTTTCTTGTAACTACTTTTTTTTATAGAAGACAAGATATTTTGTTATTGTCACGTTAGACTCTAATTACTAGTTAAGATTTTTTCTTGCTTTACGGGGTAGGTTTTAACCTTAATCTCACCAGATGGTTCCAAGTTTCAACCACTAAGAGTTATCATTACCTACCGAAACACAATAATGCTGTTAACATTGTCATGGCGGCAAATTTTGATAAGATGGTGCGGTAGCTAGCCAGTTAGGCTACTAGAAACTAGTCTTACTACAACAAACCGAACAAATTTGTTCTCATCTGGGTTGGGTATCGAACCCAGGACCTCTAAAACTAATTCCAAACCACTTGATCAGGAAGGCGGTTAATTTCATTATTGAAATACAGTGAGAAAAATCTAAATTTAGAACTCCATAAGACGATATTTGCTTGTGTCAAACCCCGATTGTACTAAGTCTCGGACTCTCGGACACTCGGACTCTATGCTGGGATGATTTTGAGGGTAACATTTGTCCTAGTCGTTGGCTTAGTTGACTTGTTTACTGAAGGATTGTCCATTTTTTAATTTGGTGCCCCTTTTGTGTACGTGAATAAAATGATTGGCAATTATTAACAAAATTTGAAGTACCTAGTTACTAAACACTTTAGAAACTTTGGTGACTACTAAACTGTAGCTACTGTTGCTAAACTTTCAGTTGATTTTATTTAGCTACTATAGCTAAATGTTAGGTAACGGTTGAAAATAGCTAAACTAGTTTGGTAATTCACAACCAAATATTTGGTTGAAAATAGCTAAACTAAACTTAAAGATTAGCAATGACAAGCTAAACTCTTCAGTAAAAAGCTTACGCTCTAACGGTTTAGCTAAATATTTATGTACGGGTTGCTAAATAAAATTTTGCTAAATTTGCTTTGCGTCCACAGCTAAACCTATTTAGCTGGTGTTGTTAAACTTAGATATTAATTACTAAAGTCTAGCCACCGAAGTATTAGCTAAACAATTTAGCTAACGTATTATTAACCTGTCACTATTTAGGGTACTATATGGCTCATAATGCTAGATGTGGCGTTGTGTGTGATCGAATGTTACCTGAAGCTCTGCTCTACCCCTTTTGGGATTGTGAGTGTGATTGATGTATGTATATTATACGCCATATGTTTCCTTATACTATGATATACTTACCTGTTGCCATATGCTGCCGGCAGAGTAGAATAGCATAACCCCATATCCTCCAATGAGTGTCGTAGAAGGTGAGTAATGGATCAGCAAAGGGGTATTGATAACCTTATACTCCGTGCACCAATCCGCATTGGGCAAGCGTAGTGGATTACTGCCTAAACCTACTTCGATAACAAGGGGAAGCCTTGTGAACCAGCAGTGGGTCGACCTATAAAAGCTGTTATGATGATATACACAGCTCTGTCTACGTGATTATTCAAAGCATATTTTCCAAAGTGGTCTACCGCCACTTCGATGTTACTATTTAAAACAACGTTTTGTCCTAAAGCCCCGGTACTACATTAATAACGCTAATTAGTATTCGTTGATAAAGTATAAAACCAGTTTGGTATAATCCAGCTTATGGCACCCGAAAGTTTTGCCGTTTTGGATGTACAGTAAAATCCGTAAATACAGAATTTTGTTAGCTGTTGTAATGTCCATTTCACCCAAGGATGAAACACTGGATATTTTTGTTTATCTATTTGGATTCATGCCATACAACTCATCTATGAAAATCGTAGCTAAGTATAATTTGTGAGTCAACACAGATCTATATCATAAATTAAATGATCTGAGTCGTCGTAATACTCTGTGTGCAAGACAAAATACTTAGGGCGTGGACTCATCGCTAGGGCAAGGCGCTATGTCACAGTGAAACCATGTGAAACAGTTGTGACAGTACGAGGGCAGCTTTGGTCCACTAATCAAAACACGTTTTCCGTCACTATTTTATTGAGTTATTAAACAGCTTTAAATGGTATATAAAAGGCACTCTGAAAATAATATAAAACACACTGTAGAAACTAAACAATAAAACACTTAAAAACTGATACACAAGAATATAAAAGGTTTAACAAAAGATACTCACAATTTTAGTGCCTTGATATAATATAAGTACGTATTATAGTAATAGGCCCAAGCCGAGGTCAGAGCGAGACCCTTAGGTACGTTAGTAATGATATTGTGTTCTAGGACACGGTCAGCAATAGAATGTATCAAAAACGGACCAAATGTCATGATGAATGATGATTTTGAATTTGATTGTTACATTTTAAAATATTGCCAGTTATAATGAAGACGATGGTACTATAACATGGCAATGTTATAGTACCACGTTACACAGTGACACGCTCTGGACGGTCACAACGGCACGACGATCGTACCTTCGCGGTGCCGTGTAGGTAGGTACGGCCTTTTGCATATCGTAAGAAAATTAATTGTTTGAAATTCGGTCGCATTAGTAGTTTTACGAGATTATGGATGTTACGAGAAATTATTTCTTGTGTCATATAAGCTTATAAGACACAAGCGTCTATACAAGACGTCTAGTTTAGACACGACATCTACTCAGCTATACTAAACAAGCTTGCGCGTGCACATTCGGCTTGGCTACGTTAGCAAAAGAACGTGTAGTGTCCACCCTTTCATTTAAATTAAGGAAACATGCATGAGTACCATAAACGCGACTGTTTAACATTTGATAGCTCTAGTAGAAGATAGACCTGTAATTTGGGCTGAGGACTACAACTTTAGAAATTTAAAGACATTGGATGAAATTTTGACGAAGTAATGTAATGACGAGTTCAAAATTGTTTTACCAGCTCATCAAAACTGGTCTTGCACTTACGAAAATAATTTAAAAAAAACTTTTGTTTGTCTTGAAGTAGTTCTGGTACCAGCTTCGTATCTGCTCCGTCATTGATTCTTGTCATATGTAATTAATTTATCCAATGACGCCTATAACCACGCCTTTTTTTTCTGTGTTACAAGTACGCAATTATGGACTATTAAACGCTGTCGTCTGTCCATTTGGAAGGGCGGGATAGGTGCTAGATACATAGCACTGTAAGATAATATAAGGAAAATTCTACCCTGATAAGGCTTGAACTGTCTTCTTAGGTGACCAATGACCACAATCACCAACAATATTACATTACAAGAAAGGTTGACGCCAAAAAGGCAACATCGTCAAACTTCTCAGCCATCTTTTTGTAATATAATATAATTTTCAAATAAAATATTAAAAGAAAACATGTTGCACGCCGAACCCTAATAAAATTGGGTAGGGAGATAATGAATCATCGATGTATTGAACCGTCATCGATCTATTAGGTATACTGCAACTCAAAATGGCGGCCTATTTTGTCAATCTGCCTGTGCAAGGACTTAGTTTGACATAGCTTATTTGGAAATAGTGAATCGGTGCCTGACTCCTAATTCTCTTTAACATTAGATGGATGTCCGCAAATCTAGAGGAAGAGGAAAAGCTCAAAATGCAGCAACCAACCAATCGATATGTCAACAACCAGATTGGACATGTATATAGTGGATACACGCTACACGCAATACGTATTTAATCATGTAAGCCACCGGGAGAGCACTCCTCCCGTCTATTTTCAATTGCTCGCATCTCTGAATCATTTTGCAGTCTCATTCACTGTAACGACAAGGTCTTCGTTTGCAGATAATATATTTTGCACGTTTTTACTTGTCTTTTTCTTCACAAAGCAAATATTTTCAGTGTTGAAATAACACACTTAGTCACGTAATATAGAATGAGTCTCAAGAATCAACGCCGTACAAAGCGCGTACGGCTCTATCTATTGTGCTTGATAGAAAGTGAGAAACGTTTCTCAAGACATAATTGAACATTCTGTAATACGCGCCTTAGTGGCTCATTATCATTAGGATTTTCCATAGACGCAATCTCAAAAGTGTTTGTAAAGATGTTTATTTAACAATTAAAGTATTTATGAAAAGACAACAGAGAGTAAACGCCACGCAATAGCCACCCTCTCCTAGACGACTCCAGGTTGTCGAGGATACCTGGAATTATCTTCCTACATAATTCAGCAGACTCTACTAGGGTTGTAAAATGTCGAACACTTTTATTACGTAACGATTATTTTCAATTAATGAGAATATTAGATTACTTTTTAAATACTAAAACATACTTTCATATTATAATTATTCCCTATTATAAAATATATAAAATAACTCAACGGGTTAAAGTTTTTATCGTCAGAAGACGCGCTATCAGCGTTCTGATGTAAAAGAGGTCTCTGAACAGAGAGAGAAAGCAAACTGTTCTGCAAAAAATAAATGCTGGTGGAGAGTTCGTCGAAACGATTTAATAAAAACGCTTTTACCGGTAGAAATTTTTCTTTGTTAATATGAAAATAAGTTTTTTTGTTCATGACGTCAAAACTGTCTAGTATAGATATATAATATTATATCCATTAGGCTCAGAAGCTTTCAGCAAACATATTAAAAGTGGCCGACATTTATTAAAAAAGCGAGGCCTGCGCTCTAAATAAAACACATCCTCGAAGGCTGGTACGGGAACCGGGAGAATCTCTATACTTTCGCCGACTGTCTCCAAATCTGTCATCATTATTATCACAAAGATGACATGAAACCTCGCAGTATTTTATGGATTCACCGTACGGGTTGCAGGTACCATCGCGTTGCAGATAGAGGGATCATAAGCAGGACCTGAGACTTGTGAGCCAGGTGTGGGGTTAAGGAGGCTGCCTTTTAATGAAGATCATCGACACTCATCTTCACTGCCCTAACTTGTCTGTCTATTTTATACGATACATATTCTTTATCACATAGAGATACGTAAAAAGGTCAATATGTAAATTTCAGCTTATTTTTCTTGTTACATCTATAGTGGGTTACAGTGTTGAATATCTGTAACAAATACACCCATAATCCAACTCTCCCAAAACTTACACGGAGGCCCTATCCCCGAGAATTTAAATATTTTAGCTCTGCCGCTATCAACTCAGTTTCATAGTTCAAGGCCCTATCCAGTCGTAAATACAAACAAATATGTAGCGAGAATCATTGGCTACTTACAATATTTTACGATTTCTTAAACTGCCGTTTAAACGCAATCACAGCTAGAAATTTTATTACGTCGCTCATTACGAGCTTGACTTTATATAAATCGTAATATTATTAGCATGGGTTAAATTAGAAATAGCAAGAGTTATAACCGATTGCATGATAATTATTACTAATAATCTTCATTGAATTCTGCCGTTATAATGCTTCAAGGATGGTGTTCATTAAATTACTCAATTATACAAGATGGTAGGAACGTGATATATGTACAAGCAGGCACCGATCTATGATAACAGAATACTTATGGTGTTATGAAAATTATAAATTATAATAGATAATACTATATAATTAATTAATTTGATGAAACGAATAATATAAATACGCAAAAAATTATTTTACAAATGTCCGTACACCTAATTACGAATATGTGAAGTAATCTCGTCTTAGGTACCTTCTAAGAAAAGTTTATTTCTAGATCCCCATTTGGAAAGTGAAACACCAAGAGGCAAGACTATCAGCGCCGGAGCTGGATCACAGAGTATATCACAACGCTCAGAAACATGTAGTATTTATAATGTTGCAAATACAGAGGCATAATGTGATTTCTGATGAATTACTTCTGGAGGTATCTATTTTCTTTGTTCTTAAAAGTCTTCAATGCAAATCTCGTTACTGCATTACTCTGTACGACTAATCTCTCTATCATCTGACGGACTTTAGAGTAACTGATAACTATGAGAGAGTGGACTGTACCTGTGTAATGTGGTTCTGGTGTGTGATGATGCAAACAGTCGCCAACATTAACAGTAATTTTATTATAATTAGAACTTACTCTCATAATTAGAACTTTCGGAATTCGACTTTTATGAGAGGTCACTACAATTTTGTTGTATGAAGTAAACAGAAACGTTTTGAGAATAGAAGTCTGTAGAAAAAACTATGTGTAGGTACTATAATCTGCGATAACAATGCTACCTATAATTAGTCAAAGTAAAATTTTACTTAAAAACATTTAAAATTAAATGAAAAAGAACGGTAAACATTTTCCGAGTATCTTGATGTAATGAAATAAAATTTAAATTCTAATTTAAACTCAAATGTTCAACCTTATCATCTTCAATATTTTTTTACGATCTATAAAGTTGCAAAACTTTCATATTAATGAGTGTAGTAAAAATGAAACTACATACCCAAGAATTTACCAAATGTTCATAGGTGCACGTTTCATCCCGCCCTCATATACTTTTTACACCTCTTTCATTCCGATAATGACAGCCATCTCATTCAACGATATTGTCCCTATTCCCGGAAGATAAGATTTCCTCACAAAAACTAAATAAACAGTGTGAATCCTTATTTTCAGGTGAGGTGCCGCCTCATCGCGAAGACTTAATTTGCAAATCGGTAAGTTTTTATATTCTATAAAGCATAATATTGTAATAGCTTTAGTGTGTACAATTGGTTGTTAGAGACATTCTTATTGTTTTAGCAAATAATTAATTATTAAAATAATATATTTCTACTTCAAAATAAAATTAGAATTAATATCATCTTTCGCTCCAAAACCAATTTAGCAAATGTGGGTGAAAAGACCGCCAGGTTAAAATGGTAGTTTGCTAGTCACGAATGCAGAATGCAACCAGATAGTGGGCCTGAATTTGCAGATACGGCTGGACGGCTGAACCCAAGGACGGCTGTCGTCGACGAGGAAGACCTAAGAAAAGATGGTGTGACGATACAAATAAATTCAAAGACAACTGGGCATATTTTGTCCAGTAATGGTTACCATAAACCAACCCTAGAGAAAATCACTCTTAAAAAAATCTGAGACTACTTACTACAAATATATGATTCAAAAGTGATATTAACAATATTTCACTGAAACCGCTTAACATGAATATAATAATAATAATCTTTATTTTCTTCTCTCACACAGAAAAAGTACAAATGAGCTTAACCTAAAGTACAATATCATTTTAATATTCTATGTGAGAGACTGGTATCCATACTAGGAGATCCTGTAGTACAGATTACCAGCCTCTTCACCTCCGAAACCAGACATCTATTAGGTTATATTACCTTAAAACATTTTATCATCTTTGCTCTACTTTGTATGTGTGTGTGTGTGTATGTGTGTGTACCTGTTTGTGAGTGTCTGTATGTGTGTCTTGGCGTTTTTTTTTTAGGATAGGACCGTTAACAACTGTTCAGTTGCATCATAATCTAGTGAATAATAATGATACATATTTAGAATTAGAAATAAGCTAAAAAAATACTTCAATATATTTAATTAAGTTGCCTCTAACAAACCAAAATCAGTACTCCACCAAGACGATGACCACAATATAAACTATATTTTGTATACGTAATAATATTCAAATTTAAAACAAACATGCAGGTATAATAATATGCCACATTCGTGAGCTGACTATTAAATTTTCTAATCGTCATATGTTATACCTAATCAAAGCCAGAAAGTATATTGACAGTTTGTAGTATAATTATTTTTGTATCTGAAATAAAGCCTCTTACAAGAATAGCAATGTGAACCATACAACATTAACTTAACTTACATAAGGCAAGACGTAACATAGATAACTTTCGAGTAATGTTATTGGGATTTCCGAAAACTTTTGAACTTTGGGACTAACAAAATACATGTTACAGAACAACAATCACCTAAGTGTATCAGCGAGGCTAGGATAAACTACTAGATGTAACAAACAACTTGAAACAAGTTACGACATTACAACGACGAAGCGACTGGCACTTGAGAACCGTCAAACGAAGACGATAATACGATTCGTCTCGTTCGTCCAACTACACAATCTCAGCCTAAAATGGTATTCTAAGCTTTGCATTCCAAAAGCTCTTAGAGAAGGTTATGATTATCTTCACTTGGCGACCGACGAATGTTGAATCAATAATTGAAACGTATTTTGGGATTGATGGATAATCTAAGGTTACCAACAAAATAATGAAACGCGTTTATGTTAACTAATGAAGAAATAAAGCAATCTCACAGTGTACTTAAACACAGAATTGGGTACTTCCCTTTTCTTACCTTTTCATTTCATGAAAATAGATCCATCAGAGCCATGTCCGTGACCTTGAAACTTCAATCTTATTCTGAACTTTCAGATCCTTCTATATTACTTTCAACTATTCATCTATTTTCATCACTATAATAATTTTTATATTAATGGACACAATAAATAAATGCATGAAAGGGTTTGCACTATTAAAATATAAATAGAAAAATTGCGAATAATAATCCCCAATAAAACAATAAACATTTCCGAGCCCAATACCGCTATTACTACTAATAAAATTTTAGTGCGTACTGCCTAGAACTAGGCCAAAGAGAATGCGCAAGGGAAAATAATATAACTGGAAAAAGTAGGTCACGACTTATAGAGCTATGGAAAATACTTATTGTTATTTAAATGATTGCTCCCACAGGTCACTGGCATCTGAATATTGTTGTGTTGTAAGTTCCCAAAATTATCTCATCTATTCGGACATCCCATGTTATTTTTCCACGTCGGTATCCTGTGACATTTCGTCGTGATATACTATTATAGGTCAGATGGCAATAAACATTTCTCGCTAACCATATGAAATGCCTAATAAAGCGAAGTGGTCAATTCTGGGACTACTGTTCCTGGTTGCTACTATGAAATGTCGTGAACACGATGCATTAACCGTGATATATCTGTTAGCAGAACTAAAGAAATTTAATTAAAGTGAAAGGAAACTAAATATATAATACGAAATTCCGTAACCAATTATGCTATTTATTACTGAAATCCACAATTTTGAGGCATGTGTCTTGAATGACAAATGATCAGTACGCTGATAGCTGCATAGGTTTTCCAAAATTCTAGCGACTAAACATGACATAACACACACTTATTTAACTACTAAATGTAGAAGATACGTCGAAATTATAAACGACTGCAAATTCGATTCCCACCCCAGTCTTAATTATTATACAACATGTAAATTAAATAACCAACACTCTGAATACAGGTGGGTTGAGCTCGGCTTCTGAGTTGATTTAAAAAAAAATTAAAAAACATATTTTTTTAAAAAAATAAAACAAATAGTATTCAGAAAATATTGTACAATATTTTCTTAGTACTTTTTTTTTTAAATCAACTCTGAAGCCGATCCCAACCCACCTGTATTCAGGGTGTTGGTTATTTAATTTACATGTTGTATATACGTATAACGAGTTATTTATGACTAAGAGCGTGCATTCATCAAAGAACCAATAATATTTTTTTGCTGTATTGTTGTTGCGAGATAAGAATTAATCTTGCTTTATTATATAATTTCCCGCCTGTGTCTGTTCACATCGCTTCAAAATGAAGTCTAAAAAATCCACAAAATGTGACAATGTGGACGTAAATCAAGTGCACGCCCTCAAGAAGCATAAACTATCTAAGAGATAATAATATTTTTACGGAAGACATAATTTAATATCATCATGATAAAAAATATTTATAATTTGTAGAGAAAGACAAAGACATAAATGTCGGAGTGGCAATTTTCTTATTGAACAGTTCACTTTTCTATTTCTTGTGGAATAGCCCTACTAATATGCCACAACTCATTCTGATTTATTCGATCTCGTTATAATTGTGCGCTCCGCTGCCGCACCGCTATTGCCTGCTGTTGCAATTTTCATGCAACCGGTCCGCTGGAATGGATTTATTCTTCCTAGAAATTTGCCCTCCCTGTGTAATGTCAAGATAATTCAGTTTTTGGACGCCGCTAACGCTTTTGAGGCTAATTTCCTTTTAACATTGACTTTCATACTTCCAAGATGAAGAAGCATTAACTAAAGCCGTGGCTAAAAGAATGTATTATGCAAATGGCTTGGATTCTAGGTTAATATCGGTACGGGCGATTTCCAGTCTTGTTAACGGTCTCCGAAATTGTGCGAAGGACATCTTAATATAGTGAGCCTATTTATTGCTGAGTGAATCAGCGCGTGTTTTACAAGATACCTGTTTGCGGTTGGTGTTGCTGTAACTGTAACTTATACAGCGAAACCGCAAATATTCCAGGCTATTGTGATTCATAGATATTGCTAGTTAAACGACACTTTTAACGCGGTATTTATTCGCGTAGGTCTGATAAACGATTTCAATAATGTTCTCTCGTAAATATGTCATATTACTAAAACTACGTAATAAAAATTTGACGTTCAAGTAAATCTTATATTTACTTGAACGTCAAATTTTTATTACGTTGAAATAGAATTATGAGACGTGAATAGCCCCGGCAGTATAGCTTCACAGTGAAACATAAATTAATAGCTGCTTCTATTTACAATGGAAAGTAACGGCCAATAAAACTCAACTTCGCGACTGCTTTGTCAAAGTTGGTCGGTTCAGATTCGTTGGTAGCATCGCGATTACGCTCTATCCAGTACAATCAATCGTCAACTTTTATTTGACTTATCAAGAAAATAAAAAACAAGAAAGCGCGCGTTAGCTTGGATTCTGGGAAAGTTTGAAGGTGAACCGGCGACCGTCTCCCTAATAGAGAAGAAAAATACGTTAATGTACCCTCAGATCCCGAAGACAAATAAACCGACACGGACAGGGACGAAATAAAAGCGGGGAGGCTCCGGGATAAATAACAATGATCCGGGCCGAGTCACCCGCGCCGGCCCGGGCACACTACTTACACGTTTTATGTCTTGAGGTTAGGTTTTGAATAAGTCTCTCTTGCGAAAGACGTTAGAATAGGGCTTACATTAATCGCTTATCAGAGCATGAGTTTTACTCTTATGAATGAATACTGTTAACTTTTTTTTTGTGTTATGAGATGGCAAACAAGCTTGCAGCCCACCTGATGTTAAGTGGTCACCGCCGCCTATGGACACTTGCAATATTAAGTGTAAATCACTTAACACCGCAAGTGCGTTTGCCATCCTGGGGACTAAAATGATATGCCCTCCATGCCAAGTAATTACACTGGCTACCTTTCCCTTCAATCCGAAACACAGCGAACTGCTTCACGGCAGAAATAAGAAAGGCGGTGGTACCTACCCAGACGACCCTACATATGTGTCTACCACCTAGTTGGCGCTCTACGGTTTGCATAACTTGAGAATGGAAAGAGCAAAACGGATGCTGTTTCAATCCGACTAGAAAAAAGCATCTATCTCGCTCGCACGTTGTGTTAAAACAACGAATGTTTTTAGTGAGATTTATTAAGATGTATCTAAAATTTAAATCGCTCTTAAACTCCTAATCGCACCATCCATCAAATTCCACATTTACGAGAGCAACAAATTTAATATTTAATACGTCACATACTTGATACAAGTTTCTGACACGCGGATAAAAAATATTCTCTTAAAACTGCTGAAATTGCTTTTTCATGTGATAATGCAGATACACGGTTCAATATTTACCGAAAAATATACGTTCCATAAATACTTGCAAAGCCCCCAAAAATTATTAGCTAATAACAGAAAACGGAGCAATGTTAATACTCGAAAACAAACAGTATAATCCTGCAATCCCATCACAAATGAGGAGTTTAATTTGTTTCCCTATTACCCTCTAAAGTCTTTTGGGCGATAAAATTGTGAACACAGTCATGTTGAATTGGTTTTACCAAACCTTTGTAGTTTTAACGATGATTTTAATCATCAACACATTTCTCGATGATACCGATTTATTTCCCTTTTGTCGTCCAAACTACACATTTTTTTATTAAAATTCAACTTTATATATTTTTATTAGGGTAGCGGAAACCTCAACCACTGAAAGTCTAGGTATCTTGTCATTACTTTCGAAACGATAAAAGCCTTCGCCAATATTGGTATGGCAATGGATTATGATAGAATAGCCGACTTAAATCAGATGATGCCGCAGCCATGTTATGCCGGCAGAGTAGAATAGCGCCACCCCATATCCTCCAAAGGGTGTCGTAGAAGGCGACTAATGGAACAGCAAAGGGGCATTGGTAACCTTATACTCCGTCAACCAATCCGCATTGGACAAGTGTGGTGGACTACTGCCAAAGACTCTCCTTGTTATCGGAGGAGGTTGCCTCCGATAACAAGGAGAGTCTTTGTATCCCAGCAGTGGGTCGAATTATAAAGGCTTATGATGATGATGAAGTGAACTTAAAACAAGCCTACAAAGAACCACTATTTTGTAAAAATATTTATCTGTAAAACACAACTGAAAATAATGAATAAATAGGTCCACAAAAAAGATCAGAACACGCATTTAAAACTAGGAATCCTCTTGAAATACACAACTTCCACAAAAAAACGGCAAGGCAACTTTTAAGCAAACATTTTTAAATTACAAAAATCCCCCGGCCGTTTCATATAATCCATCAGCCGCAGACTTATCTTCGAAATAAAAAAGCATCGTACAAATTAGCAGTTGTTTTCCTGACCGTAACTTAATATTTCAGTTTTAAAACAAGTGGGCCGCATGGCACAAAATCGGATCAGAGCTAACGAGCTCAGGGCAATTAACTCGGGCCGCACATCCCCTCGTTGTAGCGACGTTCCGCCATACTAGCAATTGTCCTTCTTACTTTATTTACTGGTGCACTCTTCCTACACTGTGCTCTAAAGCGCGGTAATCTCTACTACTACAAGCTGTAATAAACGCTAATGTACAGCTAAATTAATTTAAAACTTTCGCTTTTGCGTTATCGTCATTTTTTGTTTTATTTCCCTGGATTTTGTAAAAGCTTTTACAGACTATTTTCAAAGTTAAGCATGTTGCTAAAGTTTTTGCTACGTACGTTCATTAATCTTCTGAATCCACATCTAGATATCGAAATCTACAGCTGTCTACTATCAATTAGCATCGGATTTGACTTAGATTTATCGAAGAAAGTCGATTTAAGATCAATTATGTATTACTAATAAGCTTGTACCCACCGCTTCGCTAGTGGTAAATTATCTGTCTTTATGCTTGTAATGAAAATGCTCCAAAATGACTGGGCGGATTTTTTGATTATTTCAACGGCAGAATGCAACGTTTTCACTGAGTAATAGATTATCATTGTTTAAAAAAAATAGGCCGATTATTGCGCAGACGGATTGCTAGTAGCCTATAATTATCTCCAATCAATTTATAAACCAAAACTTTTCAAAAACGGTTAGGCAGTTTTGGCGCGAAAACGTAGTAAGAAGACTCACTTTCTCAGAATACGTGCGTATTGTATACGTTAATATAGGCAAAAATATTTTCTGTTAAATATGCCTATTCAACTAAATAATGTAGAATATACCCTTTAATTAAGACATACGATGGCATGAATTAGAAACCAAAATAAAACTACTCTACCGATATTACATTCTCGCTGTCCCTCCCGCGAACAACGTCGCCATGAAGTCCCGACCCTCCTACCCCATGCCACAACCGTCTGCCTCCCATAACGAATCCGCGATCCGTACGACCTATAAAAATTTAGGACGCAATCAATTGCTTTAATCACCTCATGAATTCATTAAAATATTTCCAGTACACGTGACAATATGAGTCATAACATTTATTAAAATAATTTATCGGAAATCCGTGGCACCTATCAAAATGAGAACGTTAATATAGTAGGTATTACTCTGTTAAATTACAAACAATATTTCACATACGGCGGCGGCGGGGCCAATTTGTGTTATTTAATGTTGTTTATCACAAAACTATACGTCCCAATTAATTAGTTCCCAATATGTTTCAATTATATAAGGTCACTTTTGATATCGGTATTATAATTTCCATTGCAAGAAAAAAATCGCACACAAAGGCCCTCGCATTACTCTAAAATATTTCTAAATGCAACAATAAATTATTGTGAATTATATCATGTAATATATAGTTATTCTACGCCCTCATATTCGCAGAGTAGACAATATCACCAATCTAGCTTGATCTCACACGAGCCCTCCGAGTGTCACCTAAGTGGAAGCATCTGCAAACTACGACAGGTCTCCCGAAATTGGCTCTTTGTAATAGGGAAAGCGTGTCCCATAAAGAACATTCTATGTTTTGTACATCTGGCTTATTTCATTACAAGCCTACAGCTTGTTCGAATATATTGAGCTGACGTATAATAAATTGCTTATGTAATGTAATACCACCTACCAGTTTTACGAAATGGGAAATATATCCAAGATTCTACAAAATATTTCGTAAGGAAAATAATACAAAAACCAGTTCATATCTGGTTTATATCTTGAAAGTTACTTGTACCCTGTTAAAATGTAAAGAAGCTTATAAAGGAATGTTATGATAACAAAAGTAGCAGAAACATCTAAGGACTAGAAAGTGCCACAAAAAAGCGTTTTAAACATACAAAAACAAGTGTACGATGTTAAGCTAATACGCTTATCCGCGACAAAAGGGAAAAGGTTGTCTACAAAGCCGTTGATCAAACAGCAGACAAACAAGATATCAGACAGTAACAATTGACGTATTTTACGTCAATGTTCCTCCATTCCAGAAGTAAAACAGGGTTTTTAGGATTTTTTATCCTCTTTCGCATTGAAGCTGTAGATTTAGCAGCTACTATTGAGCTTATGTTGCACGTTGCATTCGTTCTTAATTTGTGTAGCTAGTATCTAAGGCAAGATTAAGTTTATTGGGTCTGCGTGCTAATAACGAAATCTAAAACCCCAATTCGTTCAGTTCACCGTGGAATTTATATACTTACTCATTATTATAAAACTGTTTGATATTATCATTTACGTTGTGCGTCATATATTATCAATCAATGCCATCTCTAACAAAGCGTGTGTTAAATTTTTATGAAGCATCAATTTCGAAGGGAACTTCGGCTTCACTCTATGTTTATACAACAGTGTTAATAGAGATCGGCAGCTTTGCGAGGTTTGAAGCTAAAACAGACCAATTGTATGTACCAACTAAGTCTTTCGTTATGGTCGTAACGTGGCTGCAGTTGATATTGTATTCCAGCGCTCGTGAACTATGCAATGGCTCGCCGGAATCGGTCGGAAACAAATTCAATGCCAGAACGTTCGTCGAATTGCTTCATAGTCGTAAACTTTGAACCGACTTCCCTTGTCCGTTGTTCCCGTGTCCCTTCCATTTTTAGACTAGTGATTTAGATGAAAAGTTCATTTTACTTAATCCCAAAAGAAAATTCTAAAATTTATATCCAATGGCATAGATAACATATTGCAAAGATGTACTAGAAAAATACACTGAAAAAAATCGACCTGCCCCAGGCGGGAATCGTACCTAGCATCTTCCGCAATCCGGGCGGCTGCGTTATCCACTACGCCACCAGGGCACTGCTTTCGCTGTCGAAATTTGTCAGTGCTTGGTGCTTATGTTTTTATGGTAAACATTGTTTCATCAAGTCTTTGAAATTAGCAGTTCTAAGATCCGAACGAAATATTTTTGCAAATATTTGACGACCCGTTTTTCAGTGTATTCTTTCGACGCGTTTGTAAACGCAAAAAATATTTCGTAATGGAACAATGTATTTAAGGTTGATGGGTATAGTTATCTCGACCTTCATCGCACCTGTGTCAATGACTTCTTCACTCGGAATCCTCAACCACAGAAGGATCGCTGTCTGAACACAGTAATGCTGTCGTCATTATATTATGTATTATGGCTGACTACACACTTTTGATAAGATGGCAATAGCTTGCTAGGCGGACTTACACCAAGTCCATGACCACTCATCGAGCAGTAATTTGACTCCTCTGATCTGTTTCGTCATAAACTGAATTACATAATGTTATTCCAAATCAAGACAAGTTTTGCTTTAACAAACTATGAAATTGACAAATTCCAAATTTATTTAGGCTATTTTATTAGGGCCAGTAGCAAATGATATAGCATTTTCAATTAATGTATTAGTATAGACCAACTTTGGTTAGTGTGCCTTGAAACACAAAACAATTAGTTAAAGTTGCTAGATATATCAATAGTGACTAACAAAGTTGCAAAAAGGTTTGTAAAGTCGGAGCGAGCACGGAGGCGTTGATGTAGCAACTAATCTTTTAGCGCGTCACCGGCGCACGCACATAAATCTGGACTGAATTACGAGCCGCCCCTGCCCAACTGACGCCTCACCTTATACCTCCCCGATGAATTTCAACTTTGCCCAGTCGCTCCAAATTTTATAGTTTCACATGCAATTTGTTGCAAACTCAGTTGTAAGCCAATTATAGAAAGTTGTTTTTAGAAGACCTAAAACATTCCCAGCATGTATTACATACGTTTTAATTTTTTTTTTAAATCAAAAGTTAAATGACTTAGTTCATTGATGAGATTATATATATAGAAAAGCTTTTAGCAAGATAAATGATTATGTTAATGATCCAAATGCGAGGGAGTAATAATAATAATTGTCCTAAATTTACGCGTTTAAACTTGTAAGTTAAATTAAATTGATAAATAGTATTTATTGGCCTGTATTGATGTTTTGAAATCATGACGAATTTGTAAGCTGTGGAGTTTCTTTCGCCATTTCTTCTCCATCTCAGCATAAGAATAATTATTTTAGTGAAATAATTATTTCGTCCCGAAATGGTGGTAGGGCTTTTGTCGATTTAAAAGTACTTAGCAAAGTCCATAAAAGCTAAGAGAGATAAGATTTTTCATTTCATGAAACGAAATCTAATAAGACCGCAATCTTAGACTGACAAAGTATTAAATTACATTATAGAAATACGACATGATTAGATATTGACAGTAAGTAGGTAAGCATAGTATTTTTTATACGCTTATGGTTGTACGTAGTTTTATCTGAAACTGTGTCTTTCAATGAACATAATGATATTATTGGTTCGTAATTTCAGACATTCAATGTTTTCTCACGCTCGAATTATGCGACATGCGTAATATTTTATTACCATCCCAGTGCAATAAAGTTACAGCACTTTACACTGCGGATCAATAACAGTTCCAGACTACCCGCTACTAATTCAAATTGCAGGCATAAGTTCTACTAATTCCCAGTTTTGCGAACGGAAAGAAATGAATTAATCTGGAGTCGTGTACACCCCATGACCGGAGTTAGTTCTTCATTACTCCGTTTCTGTTTCCGGTCGGCGGATTTTGATTTATGATTTTAATTTGGCAAGGTTGGCGACGACAGCCCGAGACATGTCGGAGTGTTTTCAAGGAGCCATCGTGCAATTGTTTAATTAATCTTAAGCTACGGAAGCGCTGCGGGTGCACTACACTTGGCCCAACTTTAAACTCGTTAAAAGTTCCTTTGAAACATTTGGCGCCAGATAAGCCACAGTCAGACTTTGCTTCGAGATTGTTAACTTATCTAGTGTTATAATTAAACAGCATTTCATATTTAATTTCTCGCCTTCTTGTATTTCTATTTTTTATTTCGAACCAAACAAGAGATCTTTATATCAAATATTTGAATTCTTGCATCTGTTCGCGTTTCAAATTCCAAAGTTTTATCTGGAAAATGAAATTAAGTTTCTACTTATTTATTTCATTCATCATTTTTCTACCCTGCTCCTGTTTATTTGGGGTCGGTACAATTTGCCTTGATATCGACAATACCGCCTAAGGATAAACATTAGATTTTTACGGCAGTGTGCCTGACACCAACCCTCCTTGGCAACGACTGCTATCTTTCGACAGCAGCCAGGACCACCAGCTTAACGTGCCGACGAAGAACGGAGGAAAATCGATTTGAAAAAATTGTCGGTCACCCATCTGAGTACCGACCACGCACTTGGTTGCTTAACTTTCGTGATCGTTACTAAGAAGCGCGACCACGGCGCCAACGAACTGCTCATTTCTATTTATTTATTTACTTCCCTCTTAAAACATTACAAATTTGCATTTTCATTGCAGCTACTGTGCTCTTCTTTAACTTGACTTATTTAATTTTCACTTGGTTCTATTTCTGTAGAATATTCTTCTCTTTCTTCAATAGACTTGATCCCCTAGATAGACTATAAGTGCAAACACGGGTATAAATTGATGTAGTTGAATACAATGAAGTGTTTGTACGCCCATTGAAGACACTCGGGGCACTGTCGCTGCGATCGCCGAAAGCATGTACATAACAGGCGGCATTGAGCGAACAAGGCTCATTCCACGCGCACAAGATGGCCGACAATGGCCCTTAGCGGATAATTACTCAAATAGATTGCCCATTGGGGCATTGTCCCTGTGTGTTTCCAGAGCGATATTAAGCACGTTTCCGTATAATCCACAGACTATTAAAAGAACAACTAACCTGACCGATTGTAACTTGATTCAAGTGTTGATTTGAATTTCTTCAGTAACTTTGAGAGCAATATAAGTAATCAAATTGGAAATTGGTTTAAAGAATTTTCTCCAGAAACTCCTGTAATCAAAATTAAAGATACCTACCCATGGCAGAGAAGAGAGCTTTAAAAGCGTCATAATTAAATTAAATTAGGAAATGTAAAACAATTTCAATTTGAATTTTATTGCTGTCATCATCATTTCCCTTTCAATTTTCAAAAGCAGAATACTCAAAGCGTTTCCATCACATCAAATTGGCACGTAATTTTAGTAGAGGTAAAAGAATCGCTCAATTTCCATTCAGGCGTTCGGAGCGGCATAATTTTTCTCGTTTCGCATCAGGGGCATTTAATCAGAGGTTTGATCAACACGTCCTCACTGGGTAATATAATTACAGTTAACAGCAGTGCGGCGACGTTATCGCGCGTATAAATTAGAGCGATTTACATTTACGGTCGCGACATGGGCTCGCCCATTATCCTGAATGATGCGGGATAGGTGCGGGCCAGGATCATTGCACGATTGGATGTTACTGTCAACTTGTACGCACTTTAGTCTATGATCTTCGATACGACATCAAATTAGAACATGATGATTTGCAAATTAAAGGCCATATCAGTACCAAGAGCCACGATAGACAAGATCTCATCTCATTTGGTTGGGAAACGAGTGTTTATTCTTTATGTAATATAAGGCAAATTAATCCAAATAGGTATTAAAACTTAACAAGGTAATACCCCACATCTCAATTAATTCTCATAGACTATTAATAAAATAAACCGATTGAAATCAAATTACAAGATTCACTCGGTTCGTGTGAAATCAAATTGAAGTCATTCATCAAGTTTCCTGAAATTATATCCATCAAACCGCACATAAATTAAATTCCCATATTCGTTGGAAAACCTCTGCAAATTGGTCTTAATTTACTCGAAACGTAGAGCCTTAATGGTGAGCATAAGCAATATCACTTTAATACGGTGGGTGGGGGAATCCCGACGCGTGTATGGGTTGACTCCTAAATAACTTCTCCCGTATAATATTATTTATTACAGTCTTCGAGACAATCCCCAGTGGTGCAGCATGACGCAGACATAAATACGAAAGGTAATGTTGAAATACTAATAAATTACACTAATAACGTATCTCGTGTAACCTCACTAGGAGCGCTTACCTCGATTTATGTTTCTAACTAATGATACTCGTAGAATGAATCTTATCGAATAAGGTTCGAACGTTTAATTATGCCTTAATCAACTTGTTTATCTTCATTTAAATGAACAATAAAAATAATGTATTTCTTCGAACAACATTACTTAATTATAACCTTAATAATAAATTCGTTATTACGATAGTATTGTATTTAATGTTCAATATTGGTTGCGCTTTCAGGTAGGTACTTAATAATATCTGTATCCATTAAGTCTGCATGAAGTTTTAACATTTTACACACATATAAATTGGCTATTATCGATTTTATGATATCCTATTTACCAATTTACAGAATTTATTGTAGTACTTTATTATTAATATATTAACTGCAAAAGTTCATCTCATAAATAATAATTATTATTAAATTAAATTATCATTCATATTTTTCGAACTTAATGAAGACAACTAAATTGAAAAGTCATTACCGATGTCATCGTTTAGCGAGTAATTTACGAGGGCTTCGATGCCAAGATGGTACTTGCAATTTGATTTAGACTGAATATAACGGATCGTTAATGTTACGACGCCACAGTATGGCCCGCTTCACCGCATTATCATGATCCTCTTAATGTTTCGAAGCATATACTTTTACTTCAATGAAAACATTTGACGTATCATGTTCGCAATCATAACCCCTGTTTTCGATTCTTTTTAATTAGTATCTACAATACTTGACATTAAACTTTATGACTACAGTAAAATTATTGTATTTTTTCCCTAGTATGTCTTTCACTAATTCAAATAACCTTATTATAATAATGTCCTCCTTTCTGAAGCTCTCATTAGGAGATCAAATATGTTGCTGTAATGAAAATATAAAGCTTCTGTTTGACGCGGCTAATATCGCCGGTACGAAAATTCTCTGGCATTTTTTCCGATATAGCCGTCGGTCCTCAAAGCTTACTACATATTAGAATCATTATTGGAGGATATCGATGAAAATCTCCAGCTTCCAATCTCGCGAGAGCTGTGGGTGGCCCGCGTATTCTTGTAATTTCTGAGGCATAATTTTATTTATTAGAGTGTTCCCTCACCCAGCGGCGAGAGCACCCCATTAACCGCTTCATTGACTTACAACGGCACTCCATAACACTTCGCACATATTTCTGTAGCGCCTCCCAGATGCTAGATCCCTCGCACCTCATTATATTGCGGATGACATTTAATAAAACATTATGAGCATATCTCGAACGTTTTTCGATAAAAGTGAGAGCTAATATTGGCAATTTCGAAATAGACTCAGGACAATACATATTTGCATATTATAGAGTTAAAGAATAACACGAAAAGAGGAGTGAAGCCAGTTTTTGAAGTGTTTTCATACTTCTACTAGACATGTCTTCCAAAAAGTTTTAAGAATGGTGAACTGACAAATAGTTGGTAACATAGAAGAAGACCTAAAAATAGCCATTAGTGTTGCAGTTGCAAATAGTAATTCGATCAAAGCTTATTTCTAGATTTGTGTGTTTTAGTCAAATGGTAGGTAGCCGCTGTAAGAATTCTTAAACAAAACCCATGCAATATTATTATATAGCAATACTGGAATCTGTTACAGGCGTGTATGAAAATTACTAGGTACTGAAAAATGGGAACATAAGGGTAAAATTTAAGTACATTTTTAGTTTTTAAATATATATGTTCAATGTTTATTTCCCATTATACTATTATTGAGTGAAGATAGCAACGTAGTAACTTAAAATATTGTTTTCTTTTATAATTGTTTAAGTTGTAGGTGTGGTAATGGCAACATCATTCGTAAATAAAGTATCTAGATAGGGTATCTATATTATAAAAACATATAGAAGTTAGTTATTCACTTAAAAAATAGAAGCTAGTAATTCATAATAATTAAAACTGTTAACAATTACTAAACGTAGCCACAACAAATTAACGAATTCCATATTCGCGCTGCTATTAAAACTAATTTTAATTAACATAAGAGCAATATTCGTGAATCTTTCATAGGATTTCCACAAAATCTCCTCGATACAGGCTTTGAAATACACGCAAAGATTCAAATATAATTCTCGTTTAAAATACATGAAAAACGAAACGGGTTGACACAAGAGCTTGCAGCCAAAACCACTTTCTAGTTCCGATTGAACCTGAATTAAGGTCTGCACGGGCAATGCTATTGTTTTTATTTAATCGGTCCATCGCAGTTGTTTTGTAATCAGGTACTCTCACGCCCAACGGACAGTTGACAAATTGCAGGTCATTCCGATTTACCGCACAATTAGTTTTAGCATGTTCCGATACCACATTTGTATTAAACAAATATTGAAGCACTCGACATAATAATCAGGTGACCGCGCTAAATTGCTACTCTGCAAATTATACTTAATGTAAACGTGATAATACCTCTCAAATCATCAATTTATTGTGCTCCACGGTTTTCTGTTTAATTGTGGTCCGTTCGATATGTTTTGTCTTGTTTCTATTGAGCAGTTTATACTAATTACCTATTAAATGATCTAGATTAATTATAAAGTGCAAATCAGATTTGAAAGTCTATATACTTACCACTATTTAATTGCTGCGGTCATAAAATTTAATAGAGCATGACTTATAAACGCTTGCGATACCGACATCATTTACAAGCTCACTAAAACTTTATTATTTAAAAAACACGATTAAGAATGCGTTAAATTCATACAAGAGAAAATAAGAATTTACAATTCCATCTCAAAACAATAAACTATTTTCTGGACACTAGTATGTGAATCAACATTGGGTTAAAGAGATAAATGTTTTCTGGTAGTCAATACAATTACAGGACAACATGACACTTCTCATATTATATTACAAGCACTGGCTAATACACAATCTTGTTTGCTGTAGAATAAATAAAATACTTAAACCATGAAGCACCGTTATAGATTAACACGTTGCTGTAAAGGGTTAATTAAGGTAAAATAAATATTAGTCACGCTTCTGTGTAATTTAGCCATGTCAGAACTTTTAAAAGAAAGTCTAAGAATATAAATGGCGCTCTCCTTAGCCGCTATAATTTCTCCATCTCCGATCTTCAGCGGGGGCATTACCATAGAATCTGTTTAATTTTCATCCGGAAACAACCGACTGCTTAGTGCAAATGAGATATTCATTTTTATTCTTTACAATTTCTACTGTATAATATCAGCATTATCTCTCGCGGCAGGTCCCTGAATGAAATGATTAAATCGCGCCAATTTTTAGACTCTGCTCATTAATTCTGAGAGAAAACAAAAGAGGGCTCGTTTCGAATTGACTTCTGTATTTTTTAAATCTTCTAACATGATGCGCTAAGTATTTTAAGTAGATAACAATATTGCGTTCTGAATATTTTCCTTTTGAATTTCAATGCTATCCAATTACATAATTGTACCTACACAATTTGAATGTTATCAATTTAAATGTAAATTTGTTCTAACATTAGGCTTACCCTTATTTATTCCAGTTTGCTACTGTTGCTCGTATAAATAAATGTTTTATGTATTCACTCATCAGCTTTAAAAGTTACAAATTTGTTCATTTACTTCTAAACTAACCTCTTGAAACCTTTGAAGATTAGAACACAATATTGTATTTCCACAATGACGTTTATTTACAAAATTTCACCCAAGTGTATCCAAGAATATTAAACCACTGGACTTTACACTTAATATTTATTATTTTCAAAATTAATATCTCTCTGTATTTAAACCATCATTTTAAACTAACGCAAGTAATAATATGTGTGTAGTTGTAAACTCCTCGCTTGATTAATTTTTTTCTACGATTTTCTTATAGCATTCACGATTTCATTAACGATCATCACAAACATACTATTTTTAACCGACTTCAAAAAAGGAGGAGGTTAGCAATTCGACTGTTTTTTTTTAACCGACTTCAAAAAAGGAGGAGGTTATCAATTCGACTGTTTTTTTTTTTTTTTTAAATGTTTGTTACCTCATATCTCGTTACTGGGTGGACCGATTTTTAAGATTCTTTTGACCTTTGGAAGTGCTTGTCATGGGGTCCCATTTAAATTTTATCGACATCTGACAAGTAGTTTTTGAGTTATCCTTAATAATGCCTATTTAATTGACATTGATGATATCGTAATTTTATCACTTGTGTGTCTAAAAGATCTTGAGGTAGTTTCCTGAAAATTTCTGTACTTAAAACACTAAAAAGCAGAAAAAAAAAATTTTAAATAAAAAAAAACCGCCTTCAAAACTAAAAACGGGAGAAATAAAAATTTTGTTTATAAAAATCTAAATGTTTTTTGAGGTCGCTGCCAAATATAAGTGACAACGTTTATTACAAATATTGAGGTTGGCACCGACCTCAAAAAACATTTAGATTTTTATAAACAAAATTTTTATTTCTCCCGTTTTTAGTTTTGAAGGCGGTTTTTTTTATTTAAAAATTTTTTTTTTCAATATTGTATCAATTTGTAATCGCCAAGTTACCGCTATTTACACTATTAACAAGACAGGGCTACTGATACTGGCCACAGAACAATAGCCCCGGAAAACACCTTTGTTTCTCAATGTAACTGTCCTAGTTACCTGTTCTGAGCCAGTGACGGAATTTGATTTATCATTTTAATTTGGCGACCGACGACGGCCGAGGTGTGCCCTAACCCCGCGGGGCCGGGACCCTTGGCTTAAATTTAAATCCACTGTATTAAATAATTATTACATTGGTTGTCAACGAAAAGGATCGTGACACGAATCCAGTATCCAGCGATACGAACTATTGTTGTGGATGTCCGTTAGTAATTTGTAACTAAGGATTTAAAGTTTTTATTATTTAAGTTATTCATTAAAAATTATACAAAAAAATATTAACCTTAATGATCGATAAGAACTCAATTTTTAAAAAAATTAGGAGTATCACTTATTTTCTCTTTGACGCGTGAATTCTTTTAGACGCGAATACTGAGTTAAAGCAAATAACTTCCACGAATTCAATATAATATTTTCAACAATTCAATCCCACCGTCAACTTGTCCCAGGACCAAAACAGTTGTTTACAGACAAAACGTAACGGAACCCAATAGAAATCTGTCGTCTCTTATTTCAGTTGTAATCAACTAAGTCCAAGGTAAATATCAGAGTCCGATAAACTTTACCATTAAAAGTTTCATGTTACAAACACCAAAGTTTCGCATTAAAGGTTTAAAGTAAATGGCTTTCATCAGTCGCAAATTCGCAAACAGTGACACCATTATCAAAATTTTCACGCAGAAATATCATAGAATGAAATTTATTTAACACAATTGGCACTTGATGATATAATTTCTCTAAAGGAACACTCCAAAAGTTATTCGTTCTAGTCACTTTTTAGAAAACGAAAATGATTGATTCCTCTACTTACGGCCGGTTTGATCGAGTTATTATTGTTCCAATTTCGTGAAAAATGAACATATGTTCAAAAATGGAACAATTATTTTTTGGAAAAATTTAGAACGTAAAACTTAGCGCATCTGGCCGATTGAGTTTACCGCTTAGCATCAATCACTTTAACATTCTAAATTCTCCTAATACCTATAATAATACTTGTATTATTATGAGCCTAAAGGGATGATGAGCCTGAAAGCACAAAATACCAAAGGGGGTGAGCAGAGCTTCAACTACAGACACACTTGGTGTTATGGGCTAATGCTGGTTCTAAATAGGATATATAGCCAGCCTGTCGCCTACATGAACCCAGAAAGTAACTAAACCACCAGTACACCTACATACAAAAGGAAACAACAAGAACATTAAATGGTATTTTTATTTTTATGGGAAAGCGGACAATCGAGCAGACGGTTCACCTGATGGTGATAGTGACCCGTGCGGTCTCAAATGCGTTGCCGGTGTTCAAAAAAGGAATAAGTTCTTTTTGAAGATTTCGAGGTCGTATCGGTTCGGGGACACCGCTGATGACAGTTAGTTCCACTGTCTTGCGGTTCGGTAGTGGGAATGGATTTGACGTCGCGAGGAACGATGGCGGAATGCAGCGGCAGGCGTAAGTCCAAACAACTCCTCAGAACACTTCCCATGATACAATCGATAGAAAATGCAGAGTGATACGACATCAAACTCAAACTCAAACTCAAATTTCTTTATTCATTTAGGTACAATTTGTACACTTATGAAAGTCAAGTTTGATGCCATCGGTTCACGAGTCTACCAGGAGGCCTTGTTCTGAGAAGAACCGGCAAGAAACTCAACAAGTTTATCCTCCCTTTACAGTTTTCATAGTATTGATTTGGAAAGAGTCATAATTCACATTGTCAAGTCTTTAATAATTAATCATAATAAAAATAATATAATAAAATAAAGACTAATAATTAAGTTTAGAATTATATATATATGAAAAAGTGATTTAAGACATCTTTCCTTACAATATTGTCAATTAGAAAATTTAAATTTTACACATATTGATATCTCACTAGATTACAATGGAGAATCGAGCACATTTGGATGTGTCCACACATTTTTATCGTCTATATATTCCTGAACTTTATAATACGCTTTCTTCATTAAAATTTGCTTAATGTGAAGCTTAAATTTATGTAACGGAAGTTCAGTTAAATGATGTGGGAGTTTATTATATATTTGTATGCATTTCCCCATGAATGAGTGACTAGTTTTATGAAGTCTGAAACTTGGAACAGCAAGTTTATTTCTACCTCTGGTGTTCAAATTGTGATAATCACTTTTCTTCAAAAATGTATGTAAATTTTTATGAACATACATAATGTTGTCATATATATATTGGGAAGCAACCGTTAATATATTGATTTCTTTAAATAACTCTCTAAGCGAGTCACGAGGTCTTAATCTATAAATAGCGCGTACGGCTCTCTTTTGTAATACAAAAATGTCATGAATATCAGCTGCTGATCCCCACAACAATATACCATATGACATAACACTATGGAAGTAACTGAAATATACAAGCCTTGCCGTCTCAACATCAGACAGTAATCTAATTTTTTTAACAGCAAAAGCAGCAGAGCTAAGTCTTCCTGATAGGGTAGTAATATGAGGATTCCATTGCAGACGTGAATCTAAAGTTATTCCTAAAAATACTGTTGAGTCAACACATTGTATTATTTCTTCGTTAATTTTAATATTTGTACTGACCTGCTTGACATTTGGTAAAGTAAATTTAATACATTTTGTTTTATTTGAATTTAATAACAAGTTATTAATAGTAAACCAACACACTACTTTGGAAAGGGCATTATTCACATCGTCAACATTTTCTGTTTGTCTATTAAGTTTAAAAATTAGGGAAGTATCATCTGCAAATAATACCGTCTCACATAAGTTGTTTACATAGAAAGGCAGGTCATTTATATAAATCAGAAAAAGTAACGGCCCTAATATCGAACCCTGCGGCACGCCCATAAGAATAGGGGCCCCTGAAGACTTTGCTTTATTTATAACTACTGTTTGTAATCGGTCACTCAAGTATGATTTAATTATTTTTATTGAGTTTATTGAGACGCCATATTGTTGCAATTTGCCTAATAAGGTTTTATGTTCTACACAGTCGAAGGCCTTGGACAAGTCACAGAAGACACCTAGAGCATCTTGTTTATTTTCCCAGGCATCAAATATATGTTTCATTAATGCAACACCTGCATCTGTCGTATTTTTACCCCTGGTGAAACCGAATTGTCTCTCATGAAACAGTTTATTCAGTGTAAAATGAGAAAGCAATTGATTATAAATAACTTTCTCAAATATTTTACTTAACGTTGGTAAAATGGAAATAGGTCGAAAATTAGTGGGATCACATTTATCCCCAGACTTAAATAAAGGTATAATTTTACTACATTTCATCAAATCCGGAAAAATCCCATTTTCAATACATTTATTAAAAATAGCCGTTAAATGTGGGGCAATTACTTTAATTATTGATGTTATAACTGTAACCGATATACCCCATAGATCTTCTGTCTTTTTCGTATTTAAAGATTTAAACGTTTTTATAATGTAGTCGGCACTAATTTCATGAAAGTTAAAAGAACTGTCACATTTATTAACACAAGATTCTAAAAAGGAAAGCGCCAATTCGGTAGATGAATTCAATTCACTAGTGATTTTTGTGGGAATGTCTGAGAAAAAGGACTCCATAGCATTTGCCACTGCTTCATCCGTTTTTACCATTTTACCATTAATATTAATTTCAAAAGACCTATCTTTAAATGACGTTTTACCAGTTTCTTGATTTATAATTTTCCAGGTGGTCTTAATTTTATTGGTGGAATTTTTGATTTTATTATTAAGGAAGTTTGCTTTTGCAACATTACAAACCCTTTTAAATATTTTAGAATAATTTCTGACATAGTTTATAAATGACTGGTCTGTGGACATAGACTTTTCATAATATAAATCATATAATTTTCTTCTACTAATGTAAATACCTGGGGTAGCCCAATCACTAAATTTCTTTTTTGAGTTAATTGAAACAGTTTTTTCTTTAAATATTCTATTAAATTCTAAATTTATTTGATTAAATAGATTTTTATACATTTCATTTGCATCACCACAATATGGTAAAAAATTAAGTCTATGTTCAATATTATTTTCTAAAATCTTCATGCGACTGTCCGTTATTGGTCTAAAAGTAATTTTTGTTACTAGATTAACATTACGGCGCTCAATAGTGATTTTCTGTCCACTATGATCTGAGTTTACACAGTTAAGTATAGATTTTTCAAGTATATTACAATTACAGAAAATGTTATCCAAGCAAGTAGCTGTAGTAGGGGTGATTCTGGTAGGTTCAAAGAAAGCATAACAAAGATTAAAAGATCTAAATAAATTAATGAACCTATTTGTATATGGACTTGATACTAGAATATTTAAATTGAAGTCCCCACAGACAACTATCTTCTTGTTGTTGCTACAAATAATATTTAGAACATTTTCCATGGCAGTTTCAAACAGATCATAGTTTCCAGAAGGGGGTCTGTATATGCATACAATTATAAACTGCTCAAATTCCACACATGAAATTTCAATAATTCGTTCAATTGAGTGCTTAATCACATCTGATCGTTCTTTATATTTAATATTGTTTTGTAACAAAATCAAGGAACCACCTCTAATGGCAGACTCTCTAGTGAATGCACTTACAATATTATAACTTTCAATACAATTTAAGAACTGATCTTTTTTTAGCCAATGTTCTGTGAGACATAATACATGTATATTTAGACTCTGTAAGAATAAAGAAATTTCTAGTTCCTTTCCAGATAAGCCTTGAATATTTTGGTGAACTATTTTAAGTGAGCTATTGCCAGAGGTGTCCTCTGTTGTCTTACTAATTAATTTAAATATTGATTTTGTGTTGAGCTTATCTGTGAGTCAAAGTTAGTTTGCTCAACAGGAGCAATTGTTATGTTTATAACTAATTTGCTCAAAAGGAGCACTGTCAGAACTACAATGCTGTATAGGGGCATTGTCACACCGAGATAGCCCAATAGAGGCAATGTCAAAATAAGGTTGCTCAATAGGAGCTGTCCGTACAGCCAAATTCTTGGCTGAAGTTAATAAAGAAAAGCTTAGCAATTTTGCTAATTGTTTTTTAAAATAATTTGATAGAAAAATTCTATCCCTTGTCAAATAAAATTTTTTGTACCTATTGTTGCATGTCAATTTATTTATGTCAATAACATGTATTTTGTCTTCATAATATGACATAGTATCTAATTTTATGTTTAATCTATATCTAATTTCATTTTCTATCTGTGGCAAACTATCGCAATATGGAAATGTAAACATTACAATTTTTTTTACATTTAATTTTAGTAGGTACTCATAATACTTTTGTAATAATCTTTTGTTTACATTATCCCTATTTCCTATGAATAAAATTAAGTTGTCATTACTATTAAAGTTGTATTTAGTAACTTTTTCTATAATGTCATGAAAACAAGAACCTGGCATACAGTAATTTGTTACACTTTGCCCCAACTTATTCATTAATAATAGGCCCAAATCCTTTCCAATTTCATCACTAAATATTACATAACTGTCTTTTATTTTTATCGAAGAACTGTTTTCATTTGTGCTTGTAATTGACTGGCTGAGTTGTTCAGAGATCGACGGTTCACACACTGACATAGACCATTCAAGTTGTTCCAAAGCAAGCAGGCCAGGAGCCGTGGAAGAACTTTTTAAATCACTGGATTCCTCAAACTTTGAGTTGTTGTTTATAAGGTGATTGCGAGTCAATGTGTAATCCCTCATCCCCCTTTTTGGTGAATTATATTTCTCAGATAATATAGTCAAAGATTCCTGTAGAAAACTAATTTTCTTATTTAATGACATTACATTATTTTCATATATTTCTTGATTTTGCTTAATCACATTCGAATATGACTCCAGTTTATTTAGTAACGTTATGCGCTCCCTATTATATTTTAAGTTTTTATGAAAACAGTTTTGTTTCTTAATTAATGTCTTAGTCTTCTTAATAAATTTATTTAATTTTAAATATTTTTTTAACTTATTTCTGCTGCATTCAACCTTTACCGCTGTGTCAGATGTGTTGATTGAGTCATTGCAAGTTAAGTTAAAAGACACCGCAGGATTTATGTTGTATGCAGCAGAAACCATTTCCGGGGCATTACTAACTAGCTCCTCGAATAGACTTTGGTTCTGTGAGGCAGTCCAATTTAATTTGTCAGTTTCTAATGTATTAATATGGCTATTTGCCTCTTGTAAGCATTGCTCCAATTCAGTTATGCGCCTGAGGGCCTGCTCATACTCACAACTGCATTGGTCGAACCGGTCTACTACAGATTGCAACTTGTTCTTTTCGTCCGTAACTATTACACTTTGAGTATGCAACTCAGCCATTTCCTTCTTAAGTTTGTTATTATTATCTAGCGCATCTAACAGATCCTTCTCACTGTCATCCCTTTCCCTAAGCAGTTGTTCAACTAACTCCTTGGAAGCCTTTAATTCCTGCAAAACCAGGTGGTACTCCTCCTGGCGAGCTAAGGCCTTACGAGTCAACATCATGGGATAATTGTAATGTAAGCAAAATCGATAAATATTACCCAAGAAGTAGTTTGATCAACAAAAAAAGTGGGGTTACTTATGTCAAATAACCAACACTTTCAGCGACAAAATGTAAATGTTCAATATGAAACTACAAGGAATTAATTATCTACTTTTTCTAAATAAATTAAAATAAGCTTTTACTCACGTGAAAGGGAAAACATTGATTACTTTTATACTTTGTTGTGACAATTCAAATTGTATGAATCACTAACCGGTCACCAGTACACAAGTTCAAATTTTATCGCAAATTACGCACAATTTGGTGTCACTAAACACTAATACACAATGCCAATGATTTGAATATCATTTATATTTAGTGATAAGTGGAAATGGGGCCGTAATTATTATTTATTTTTCAAATAAATATACGGAGCTAATTATAACCTCGGAGCTAATTATAACATCTCTACGCAATGCCAAAGTGTCAAGCTGATCAGAAAAGGCTGATTCGTCAACTATTCGAGCCGCTCTTTATGAGGAAGGTAAACGTTAAATAATAAATTAATAGACTAACTATTCTGAGATGAGTGTAACATCTGTTTTGGTTGTTGGTTTTTATTTGTGGATTCACTGATGGTTCAAACGAAAAAAAGCGTTTTAAGTTTGTTAAAGTTTCCTTTAAGTTTTAATGAGCGCTTAGTAGGCCTATCCATTTTCAATAAAATATACTTAATTTCCACGAAATATTTTTAAGCAAATTAAAATACGAAACCCGGCTTAAGACGTACAGATTTAAACTAAAAAGTAATAAATAAATAATATTTTTATTAAGTTGTTGAAAAGAGCGTTATATAAAAAACCAAGGAAAGTATTTATTACACATTTATAATTATTTATTTATAATTCATACTCCGATATATTTGGAGTCGGTTCAAGTTCGTATCTATTAGGTAAGGTTATTTTGCTTAGGCTGGCACCGGCTCCAAATGCCATATCGGAGTATGAATTATAAATAAATAATTATAAATGTGTGTCAATACTTTCCTTGGTTTTCTATAATGCTCTTTTCAACAACTTAATAAAAATGTTATTTATTTCTTACTTTTTAGTTTAAAATTTATACGTCTTGAAGTCGGTTTTCGTATTTTTATTTGCTAAAATATTTTATTCAATTTTAATTAACAGTGTAATAACTAATTGTAAATTTCGGTTACGCATATCGACTAATGGTTTCAGCCAAATTTAACGAAATTAAAGTCACACCTCATTCCTATAGCAAAGCGAATTAGTATTCTCATAGGGGGTTTAATTTGTGCACAGTATATATGGCGACTAAGTATATTCTGTTCTTATGGAGAGGATTTCTGCTTTATATGCGATTATAACTTTTACAACTTTGTCAGTTGTTTTTGTGTACATCTCTTGCTTATTACCATCAGATGTATTTAATGTCTATTTGCAATTATCATGATAATGCGTTCATAGTCAGTACATAATTGTAATTAATTTAGTATTTTAATTCATTTTCTTCGGTATAAATAATCATAATCTGCGTGTTTGAGTTATAGCTATTACAACTTTGTCATTAGGTTACTAGAATTTATTATTAATTTTATATTTATTTATTTATTTGAGATAGGTACTGACAGATTATGGTCATTACATAAGCTCAGAAATATAGACTAAAAAAATATACAAGACAATACTCCAGATTGAGTGTACTTACACAACATGCATACATGCGCATTATACAAACAGGATACAGTAAAGTGTGTCAAATATAAATATAGGGATTAATTTTATTGTATTATACTGATCGGTGTAGTAAGCTGACCCGCTGAAGGAGTGAGGCGCGGTGACGTCACGCACCCGCCCGCCCGAGACGATCCGCCCGCCTTCATTTGTTTTCTGGTGTCACTTCTTATCTCGTCTCGCAATTATTACAATTTGTCCGCTCCTCCCCTTATCTTACGCTCGCTACTTCAGCATAAAGACAGCGGACTTCAGCAGATTCACGAGATCATATTGAGGTTCAACCGTTTCTTTTTCTAATTTCAACTGGCGAGAATTTTTCAAAAGTTTGAATAATGACAGCACCGTAAATTGCAGAGGTGGCCGCACTGAGGATACCCTGTTTGTTGTTTTGTGAGTTCCGTTTTTCATCGGCCGACGGCTGTTGTTTTGATAGGGCCATTTCACTCAACGTAGATTTTTTGTTTTCATGATCCTTCGCCGCATCCGCCTCATAGAGCCCAACATTGTTATTATTGAAAATTCTTTATCCTCTTATGGATGTTTACGTAGCAATCGTTCTGGGACTTGATTAAATTTCCAATTTGCATCATAATAGCTGTGCTCTTCTAAATTGCGTTTTTCCAATTTTCTGAAGTACTTGTGTGTGTCTATGTTATAGTCAGTTATGTTTTGGGTTATCGCTATTTTATTTTTGTCATGAAGGTACTTAATTATAGGATGAGAAAGTTACTTTACTTTGGTAGTTTCCACTATCTATTATGAACAACTGTTATAATCTGATCCGCTGGATGTAACTAATATGGCTTTCACGTTCTGATTCTATTATGGAATATATTGCAAACAACTCTTTCATTACCCAATTTTAACTTAACGGGTTATGAGACGATTCAAATAATTTGACTATTTCACTCCATATGAATTGGCGATCGAAATGTCGTTAGTGCGCGCGATTGCGTCGAAATTTCGTATTTTTATCGCTCCTTCGGCAAGGGGAGGCGCACGCGCTCGTTGTTGCGACAAAATGTTCAATTTTAGATACAAATAAAAAAGGTCGGACGCGACGCGCAGAATATTAACGGCGCACAATATGAACGTAGGCATCCGGAATACGCGTCAAAAGTGCCAAAAACGTTGTTATTCTTTTCCGTGCGGAGGTAATAAGGGAGGCGGGACCAACCGTGCCGCGGATATGAAATCCAGAAATGTTTATGGCGCGTGATAATGGGCACGCTCCGTATCCGATCGGGGTTTACGGATGAAAGCATCCACTCGTAATTAGAATCCTTAAGGTCTTTTGTAATAGCGTAATTGTTTCCCGTTGTCGCCTCGGAGCAAGCCGTTATCTCTATGAATGGAACGACTCGAACACAAAGAGGACAGTGCAGCCGTGACGCGGGGAGCTTCTGTGTAGTCGCGTGTTTGTCACTTTGTGTTTTATTACGGGCTGAGTAGAGTTTAGTTTCGTAATAGGTGCTCTGGGACGCACGAAAGCGGAGCACGTGTCGCGGCGGAGAGTGATTGAGGGCCGTCAGATGCACCGTTCCGCTCGCATGCCTGCACCGATGCCGACCTGTGCCCTGTTTCGCTCGCCAACCATCGTCACTTCTAATTGCATCCGTAATTCACTAAGGCATCTTAATACAATGTGACTACCAGCTGTCGAGCCGCTAAAACGTACTAAAAATAGAAGCAGTATTTCACTAATCGTTACATTAAATAATGACTATATTTATCACAAGTGAAGTTACACTAACCATTCCTGTATTACTATTCTAACTGAATACGGCCAATAGGCTAATTGATCCTTTCAAGTAGCTTAATCATGTAGCCGGTATTCAGTTATATATGGCGTTACATATGTACCAGTGACGCTCGATTCCTACAATACTGACTATTATATGGACTTCAGACATACGTATATACGTGTTCACTACACAGACACATGGATCGGTACACCGCAATAACCCCGGAGCCATGTTAACACGCTTAGAGCAGATTTGCCTATGAATTGTTCAACTCTGCAATTGGATTGAGTTATTGCTCGACGGGCCATCTTCAGTAATTTAATGTATTGTCTAATTAACTCCACTGACTTATTAACTTCATATTCGCCAGTACAACGTTACTAACTTATGTCGTAAGTGCTCTGAGGGGAATCCTAGTCGGAAATTTTCGGCTGAATTTTCGTATAATGTCAAAGGATCTTGGGTGAGATCTCTTATTACGGTCCAAGTAGCTACAACTGTAGGTACCTACAACGCTCCTACTCGGGCTCAATACGTGAGTTCAGAGTGGTCCTTCAATAGACTCCTGTAATAATATTTGCATACAAAGACGATGCCGCCAGTGCTTTGCGCTTTGTACGCAAATTTGTAAATTTTCTAGGTACCGTTACTACCTCGAGCATAGTGTAGGCGAATCCTTGAGCAATTTACAGAATTGGTGATGTCTGGACAGGTTTATTTGATATATTTTTTTTATTAATTCAAACATCTGTCGGCTAATACTATCCATTGGGAGATTAATTGCTGCAACTTTCGCCGAGCCGAAACCTAGGATTGTGGGCGTTGGAGAGAGAGCGGCTCGACTCGGGAGCGGAACAGAACGGATTAAATTGCAAGTGCGCTGATGTATTTATAGCCGGGCCGAAGACAAACGAGCGAGCGCGTGATGGACCTACCTCGTTATGGGAATTAATCGAAGTTGCACTAACAGCACACCTGCATCTAACTGAAATATGCATTCTCTCACACCGACATGTCACAATTTAAAGCATTAGAAAAATTCACTCAAAATTTATATCAATAGATCTATTTACATGTTTTCGGAGAGCACAACAGAGCAATTTGGGTTTGTAAAATTAAATAAGCCACCCATTCAGACTAACAATGACTTCCTTGTCTTTGCTTGGAAGTAAGACATTAATTTCCATTTGAGGAGAAAGTAAAACCAATTTAAAAAGAGGAATACATAAGCAGAATTTGCATGACAATTCGGACTTTTCCAATTTTTTGAGCGTTGAAACTGTTGAGTGGAGCAAGTATTGTGGAACCTTAAGGAAATTACATTAATCAATTTGCGATAAACTCCTTTCGATAAATGCACTTTGCATATTTTAAACATTTACAGTAATAGAATAGAATTGACTGCAAATCAATGGATGGAATATCGCCCTCCAAATTATTATATAATCAAGTGTTGTCTATTGTCATAAATGGATCAGAAAAGTTGGACGGATGAGAGTCATGTTACTGAAATGAGATGCTAAGACGATGCGGTGTGGAATAACAAGAATGGAGACGGCACCCCTATAGTCTGGATGCCTGGTTATCCACAACCGTGCACCGAGTTTTTCGCGCCATTTTCTGCGGCGAACCAACCGTTGCAAATGGTATTCCCGAACCAATACGACCTCGAAATCTTACAAAAGAACGTATTCCTTCCTTAAAGGGCGGCAACGCACTTGGATCCCTCTGGTTGCAGATGGGCGGCGTTGATCACTTACCATCGGGTGAACCGCCTGTTTGTTTATTGTTTCCCTTAAAAAATTAAAACAGTAGAGGAGATTTGAAAGTAGTATTAAAACCAGAAAGTACAAAACCTGTGACAAAGAACTCGATGAACATGAATCATGTGACAAAGCTCATGAACATGAATCATGTTACAAAGAAAGTGATGAACATGGATAAACGTGGATGGGTATAAAGGGAGAGGAAGATCGAAGAAAAGACGGATATTCTATGTGAGACATGGCAATAAAAGGAGTAACTGTATAGAGATAATGTAGAGGAAAAAGTAGATAGAAGACATGAACTAAGGTAGGTGAGGTCCAAATAAATTGGGACCAGGATAGGAAGACAATATATTTAACTAAATAGGAATTAGTGCATTATTATTATTAGTTAATAAAGCTTTCAACATAGGTAATCTAATATTTTCTAATGAGATTAGGTTTATTTAAAAAAAATATAAACGATCACCGTGTTGTATTAAGTATGTATTAGAAGACTGACATATACTCGTAGATGCATCCGCAACGTGTTTGAGCCCATTTCTTTTTAATAAGTGAAGATGAGGAATACTACGTTGCATGCTTACCTAGAAGTAGCATATTCACTCCCACCTTGAAGGTACCCAAGATATTTTCAGGGAACACATCAGCAAGCAACAAGTTCCACTTCTTAGCTGTTCCGATCTAGGCGCTATCAACCTTCTCTTGTTATTTGACTCATCATTGATCTTAAATTGAAGCAGCCATTTCTAAAACAAATCTCCAAATTCATTCCGATCACTTTATTTAAATCGGTCAACTGTATCATTTACACTTGTCAATCTGTTTGCAAACATATATTTGTGAGGGTATCGAATTGTTCGATGATTATGGCCTCCCGGGCTCGGCCACCTGCGCCCCGCTCTCTACATGAGCTAAAATGACCGCGAAATCGCATTATTGGGCCGATCGCGACCATTCAATACTACGTCCGCCGATTGGCATTCCAACCGCTTGACCAAATACAGTCCCGGTCACTGAATCAGTTATAATTGCTAAATAAAGTAGTTGATTGGATTGCTTTCCACGGCAACTTGTTTTGTACGTTGTTAAAGATTCGTTTAAATGTTTCTACTACGTTAAAAAAGTCTAGGTTTAAGGGCTTCCATAGAAAAAATGACTTGGGAAGAGTAGGAATAACGTTCTTAGGGCCTATTCATGCGGCGCTTTGGACACGTGTACTCTGCACGTCATCTCCGTGATTCATTTGCGTCTTGCATACAAATGGAACAGCCAATACATTCAGCGCGTTACCAACGCGTCTTGATTGTGTTTGTAATACGTAAGTTATCCAGGTTTCTAGATGTGCGCGAACTAAAACAAAATGTGAAACAGTAGGTAGTTTAATTTTTTGTGGGTAATTAGACTTTGAGTAGATCCCGCCTGAGCACTTGATCATGACCGAATTTTTCTCGTTTTTTGTTTTATAGAAAACTTTTAAATTTGTTTGTTTGAAATTTGTATAAATAAAATAAATTTGGTACATATTTCAAACTTTTAGGAAACTAATACCATTTCGATGGTCTAAGTTGGAAAGAATAAAAAATAGGGAACTTTTGGTAAATCGATTGACGTAATTTTCGGGATTTAATTCAAATTCGTATTATTCATACTGAATACAACCGAAAGCAATTTGTATTTCTCAAATTCGAAATGAATTGAGGATATATTTAATAATCTATATTTAAGTATAAAATGCTTTGTCCTGAATGGTGACTGATGGATAGGCGTTGATCGCTGATCGTAGAGACCTGAAACTCGGAAGGTGTGTTCTTTCACACATAAGCAAATAATCTTTGGAATGTCTCGAAAGTCACCGTACTATATATAGGTATTAGTATCCGTCAGTTTTAAAGTAAAACCCATACAAATTAGTTTATGAACTTTCAGTTAAAAATAAAGAAAGATATTTTAAGATTTCTCGAAATCCTAACCCTAGGGTTTTAAAATAGGGGATAAAAGGGAATGAAAGTCCGAACAAGTCTATCTGTGTTTACTATCATATATTGGAAATAAGTACGTGTATGATTTGTGAAAAAATAAGTGCTAAAAATTAAAATTCTGTTCAAAGTAATTATTCCACGAGGACGAAGTCGCGAGCAAAAGCTAGTTTATAATAATTATTTCCAACTTTTAATATTTTATTTACAAAAATTTTGTAGACTCTCGTTTATTTCACTTTCGCTACTCTGATTTAATAAAAAGTTCTTATTGTTCGGGCTCCTGAAGCCACAATTTCGCAGACTAACAAATCACCCACATTAGTGTAATTAACATTTTAACAAAACTTGCTACGTGACTTTCAAGTTATTTCACTACTTTAGGCACAGAGAAAAATAATATTTTACTGTCTTATGTGTATTCACTTTCGCTTCTTATTTGCTTCGTATTGAATAATTACCCCGCTGAAGATAAGTCAGAATTTCACGAATTAAAGTCCTAGCACACTTATCAGCTTGGAAAGGGATCGTCTCTTTATGGTGGCTACGAAACAGCTACGGTCCTTAGCGCATCGCCTCTTTAACATAGTGAAAAGAGTCTATACAGTTCCGAGCTGATTAGAGCCTTTAACCGCCTTCATGTCTAGTTGTTTGCAATTTAGTCAGAGTTTCAAATGTTAACCGACTTCATGTCTCCACCTGGAATAAGATGCAGAACTCCTAAGTCCGTACTGTGCTCAGTACCCAGGAGAGTACTGCGCTGTACGGTGGTAGGCCTAGTCGCCATTATAATATAGTGTTGACGGAGAGATTAGGAGAGATTAAGGTAGCCAGTCCCGAAATATTTGATAGATAGATAGATCGAATAATATTCTATCTATCTGTCCATCAACCATTGCTTTTAGTTTAGTGGTACACTAAATACTTTTAATTTAGTAGTGGTGGTGGTTATTGTAGGTACACCATTAAATTTAAAGTATAAAATACTGAAAGGAATAAAACAAAACACACAATGTACATTGAGCGATCTTATCGCTATACAAACGATCTTGTCCAGATTACATTTAAATGGACACTATATGCATGATACAATAGATAAGGAAGTTGTAGTGCTTAAGTACTTAAATTTATAACATTTTCATTTGCTCTTAAATCATAATATCAAAGAAACATAGGTACTAGTTGAATGACTTGGAATTAAGGACCAGATCAGAATAATCCAAGATTTGTTTAATAAACCCTTAAGAAAATTTACAAACAGCCTTTCCTATTTACAGCTACAAATTGGCACATTTCCTTCCTACGGCATCAGTAAGCCGTAAAAAAGTCAGAAACGAGTGAATCCAAGTTGCCTGTTAAACTACCATACAAAGGCTTTGATTCAAGCACAATGCACCGAGCAGCCGCGCCGGTTGTATCGCTACTTCGAATATTTATGGCGTCGCCAAACAAAACTTCAAGCAGCTAAGTGGTCTAAGTTACCACTAATTTAAGAGTTCGGGCAAAGCATCGATCTGCCTTTGTCATAACTTGCATGGATATTACGGCGGAACTTTCGTTATTTACTGAGATTGGAACTATACGTGAAGGAAAACATCGTGAGGAAACCTGCACACACATATGAAGAAATTCTTAGGTTGTGTGTGAAGTCGACCAACCCGCACTTGGCCAGCGTGGTTGACTAAGGCCTAATCGCCCCTAATGTGGGGTAGGCTCGAGCCCCTCGGTGGGGACAATTATATGAGCTGTTGATGATGATGATGAACTATACGTGAAGTAAAGAATATTTCAGTTTTGTCCAGTCTTTTAAAGGTCTAATAACTCCATGCTACCTGATGCTTAGCAGTAGTGGAGTCCAAATGCGAAGATAGCTAGTGCGAAAGATAATGTCAGCGTCTGACTAGCAGCCCTCGCCGTGAGCTGCAAGTGCTTCTTCACGCGTCTTTGATATGACCCAGGACTGTAAGGGCTGGCAATGACTTCCATTTCTTGATTGTGCGACGTAGACTCTTCGAATTGGATGGTACTAGGCAATGGCGGATTTACAAACTTTGTCGCTAGTAGGCTAATAAATTTTTGCCACCCTACTTACTTCTGAAATTCGATACCCTAGTTCCATCGAGCTATGCCTAGTTCAATCATATTAATTACATTTGCAACTTTATTGTGCTCTATCTTCCTCATTACATCAGCTTATTTCCCTTTAATAAAAAATAAAATTTATGGGGCTCGTTTTCTCAAAATATTGGCTAAATTTGTCGCCCCCTAAAATTTGCCGTCCTAGGCTCCAGTCTACTGGTAAGGTCGGCTTTTCTGTTTCTTAGCTTGTCGGAGGGCCACTAGACCTCGGAACTACTAGACGGAAGATCACCAATGCGTTGCACCGATCAAATTAAAGTCACAGAGAACGCTCCCTTGCACGAGTGTATCAAGAACACGGCAAATATGAGGCAAGCAACATCAGCCCCCAAACTATCTACATGCCCACGACCACTCTGGCAAGAGTAGGAAAAAGGGAGGAGAGGTTGTTGCTTGTTTTAGCTTTTTTTAAGCTAGCTACCTTACCTAATCTCTTACTTATGTGTATGTATGTTACGACTGTTTAGCTAGACGATAACAATTATAATTGATATTGAGGATTCCGTAATTAGCTGATAAAAATAACTTATTTCACACCTAAGTACTCGTTATCTACTATATTATTAGATTCATCATTATTGTAATTTTATGTCAATCAAACATTATGAAAAGTCGGTACATATTTTCGATTATTATCTTGTTCAATGATTTCTGTAAATGAGAAATAAACATTTATAATTACATTAATAATGAATAGAACAAAAGGTCGGCCAGTATATTCCTAGTACCTACATTTATTTTAAATTAAGTTGCCCTCAATTTGCAGCACCTCCTAGGTAACTAAGTTTTAAGTACTTTTTGTCATTTACCATCAATGTTAACATGTACACTTAGTATGCAATAAAGTTTTGAATTTCAATTTCAATTATTATAAAAACGCTGAGTCAACATATAAAAACTACCTAAAATTCAAACATTTCAAATTTAATAATTGTAATAGCTCAGTCGAAAAATATGTTAACATTCCAGCACGTCATAACAATACAAGGACGCCGCGTGCATTTTCTTTGAGAAAATAAAACTTCAAAGAATTTTTTTGTAACTACCACCCGAATTAACATAATTTAAAATTCAAGCCGTATGGGGCCCGACTAAGAACATGCTACTGAAAAGGGGCATTAATTCTTTCAGTGGTACTTCAGCGGTTAAAAATACTTAGCAACTTGAGCGGTTTTGCCTCTCGTAATAATATAGCTTGAAATAGTTTATATCCATGAATATTTATATTTACCATTATCAATAGAATTTTGCTCACTTCAAATAAGTACTACTTCTATTGAACAAAATATGTTATAAATAACTCTGAGTGGAATTTCTATAGTTCAAACAGACGATTCTGTCAGCGATGAAAGATTCATGAACAACTATACCGATTAAGCAATCAATGGAATGCGCTTGCGTTTAATTGACGAAAAAACGTATTGACCCAAACCAAGTAGGGCTTATTGTTACAAAATCTACTTTATTTTGGCAAACTTATAGGTCCATAACTTTTCATAATTAAAAGTATATTCTTCTCGCCGTGGATCTCTGAAAAAGCGGATAGAAATAATAAATAGCGGTATAATGGCGATCTTCACGCGAAAGATTAGCCACAAAGCTAAGGATTACCAGTATTTATAAGGAGTGTTAGCGGCACGCCACGGGGTACGACGGATTTAAGGCCCAGTTGGGAGGAATTTCTTCTTTTTATGGAGGAAAAATATTAAATCAACCTAATTCTGCCCTTGAGCGGGCATGCACTAGCTATCTACTTATTTTAAATTAGCCTCTATACAAAACCCCGTAGGTAGTTTGACATAAATGAAAGAAATTTCAAAAGCCACCATAATCTAAAAACAACATTTTCATCAGTAATGGTGCATTAGTAGATGTCAAAAACTATTTGCCCTTGCTTTAACTAGAGAAAGGGAATCATTTGTAACTAAATATTTTGTATCCCTGGCGACTTTGAATTTTTTAATTAGATCTCACAAATGGTCTGCCTCGCCTTTTACTGGAAAACAGCACACACATTTTTTTTTTTATAAAAAGGTTAGGCAAATGACACGATGGTAAGCAGAAGTAGAGTTCAAATGCGAAGATAGCTAGTGCGAGAGAAAAACCGCAGCGCTAGCCACCCTCGCCTTGCCGACCAGCCTGCAAGATGCTTCTTCACGCCTCTTTTGAATTAGTTCGAATTAGTTGTTTGAACTCTCTATTTCATGTACTAATTCTTCGAGGACATACCATATTTTCTCCACTACATACATAGTCGTTCGCTATGTTCTGGTTATGAAAATCGTAGATCTCCTCTGTCTGCCTCTCTTTGAAAATAGTATGGCTGATCATCTCACTCATATTAAGAGTGAATATTTTCTATAATATAGAGGGAAACCGAATAGTGCATATTATTACTTTCACTTCTCAAAAGTATTGCAAAGAACTGTTATCGAGTCCTAACGCAATGGCATATACATTTTAATGCAAACAGTTTTAAACACAAATATTAATTAAATTTTATGCTTTTTGGTTGACTCCACGTTGACTCAGAAGTATTTGTTGAAATTAATGTCTATAATGAGAAGATATTAATATAAGTATTTTTACTTTTATGTTCCAGTTTCTAAAGGATCGGAATAAGTGAAGTGGTTGCTAACATTAAATTAATATTTATGTAGCATAAATTGTGCAGAAGAAATTACATTTTATACTAATCTTAATATCTTTTATTTAAATTAGTTGAACCGTCATAATGGGCTAGACTGTGGTGATGACGTGACAGGTGTCATGGGCAGAAAATCCGTGTATTCTGCGTCGTAAACATGATTTTTACATAACATTTATCACTTAATAGTATGATACAAATCTAAGGGTTGTATCACATATTCCATATAAGCTAATATAATAAGCAATAATGTTAGTTCAACATCTTTTTTATTATACATATACTCTAATATTGGGTCTACTAGTTTATATACACTTAAATCAGTAGACCCAACATTAGAGTATATATGAAACACGACGTTATTATATCTTGGAAACGTCCTAGCACTATAAAAGATAATGTATTTAACTTTCTAATTTAAGTGCCTCTAGAATCGAGAATACTCGTTCATTAACAATAGAATAGGGACACGAAAAGTGAGTTCTGAATAAATCAGTTTCATAAGATTTTTCTAAATTCTGGTTGTAATTTCCATATTTTTAAAGGCTGCATTCGTTGCTTCATTTGCAACTAAACTACCGACTTTAATTTGTACAACATCAACCTTTGCCAGCTTACTTCGTTAGCTTCATTACGGTTTATATCTTCAGCCACTGGCCAGTATTAGGCGCAATGTGTGCCTGTCCCGATGCGGGCCGCAACTCCGCCATAACTCGTTTACTCTGGACCACCTAATTTGCTTGCCGGCTAACAGTCAGCTTGTCAGTTTAATTTATTACGACATCTTTGCACTGCTCGTGTAATATTCATTTGTTAGCTATTAAGTCAACTGTTTGTCGAAGTTTCCGTAGAGACGTTTAACTTGCGTTCTGGATATTACGAATATGAATAATTGTTATGCTACTCCATCTTTGGTAGCGAAATCTTGTACCTACTACTTGGAAATTAGTCTTACAAATAATATATATTTCTAAAACTAATTTTGAAGTGGGAAGTACATGATTTTGCTTTGGGTAAGTGCCTGCTTGCGCCCACTTTCATGTAGCAAACATGCTGTATATTGTTGAAGGTAAGCTTTGTACTACTCGTAATGGTAACATTTGCAGTAGGTAGATCCACGTAGGTAACGCAATTGTTCAACAAAGATCGATTTACAATCCTATAAATTGGGGTCTGCTTACAATATAAACTACTTTTTCCTTTACACTGTTGTCTGAACATTGGCCTGAATGATGTTAACTTATTTACTGTTAACGATTTTTACACGTATTAACATTAAATAAAACTATTATTTGTCTTGTGAAAGTGTAGTGTTCGAGTACACTATTAATTTCCGATTCAATCTCTGAAATCAAATATTCACTATCTTCACTTGTTCTCAGAATGCTATTGTGTTATTGCTATAGTACGCATAATTATGAGGAGTTCCCGCAGACAGTTCCCTTTATTCACCACAACATGTCTATGTCTACGGCAGAAAGTCACACAGATGTGTAGTTCGGAAGCTTCTGCAAATTCACGGACGCGGGTGCTGACCGCAACTTCCAACTTACCAAAATACACAGGCCAATTACGTCATCGTGCGCCAACAAGAGCAATCTGACCAACCAGGACCGTAACTAGGATGTTATACTATTCCTAGTTTGAATAACAATTTCTGGGAATTGGAAAATTGGCACACAATATTAGTATTAATAGAAAAGAAGATTATCTGACTGTAACTTGCCCCTCCACTGTGAGTCTACGGTATGCTTTTGTAGACTAATCAGATAGACATTATTAAAAAAGAGAAGAAGATGATGAATTCCATAAGACTTACATGCAACATTACTTCAAATTAACTGATCATAAATCATGTGTGGAATAGTTTTGTAAGAATGCGATTAGTAATATAACTAATGGAAGCATTTTTGCAAAAAGTGGTGAACCAGCTGGCTATAAGATACGCCAGGAATTTCATTGTTGCAAAAAATACTCTTATCTGACTGTTTCCGAGTTTTTAAAGAAGCATCATTCAGGACCTTAGCCACGGCCCTGTAAACTACTCGAGTCGTTTTAAGTTTGCGGCGAATCGACACAAGCCAACTTGTCCTGCAACTCGAGCCATAAATTGTCTTTATTATTTTTTCGTGTTTGAGAATTGTGTCGTCTTTTTTCTTTCTGTTATTTGACGTTAGAGCTGACTAGTGTTTTGCCCCAGAGCACTTTACTTAATTTAATTTTTTTACTTAGGAAAAATAAAGTCTATTGTTTCGCTTAATTTTTGCTGGATGGTTTTGGAGTAGGTATCTGTTACTGACAGTAATCGGAACTCCGCCGGTTATAAATGTTATATTTTCAGTAATTGATTGCTCGAAACCATATTTCTTTTCCAATGTAGTTATTATAGATAATAACAGTCAATTTCATGACAAAAGTTACTTCGTATTTTATGTCCATAAACTTCTTAGACTATCTTCATGCTTATATGAAGATAGTCTAAGAAGTATGAATAGCTAAAATTTGTGATTAGCATTTTACTGTTAAAGAAGTACATACGTATAATTTTGTCTGAGATTTCGTAAGATAAATGTGGGGCTAAATGAAATTGTGTTTCGAGATACCTGTAACCTCATCTTTGTGTGCAAAGGTTTTCGATTATCGCAGAAGATATTTTGGTTCCCTAGGGAACGTTCAATCGAGCGTGCTGTATTAAAGGTACCCTAGATAGATTACACCGATAAACCCATTCTCATACTTAGGTACGTGACTAGGACAAGGACAAGTTTTTAGATACAATTTTACTTTTCTTACATCATGATGATGGACCCATCATCGGCTTTGATTGACTTCTTCGCTTCTTCTCTTGGAATATTTCATCGCCATCTTTGCATCTTTCTTTTTTTTATTCTTTTTTTTCTTTCATCTTTTTCACACGACATTTATAACCACATTTTAACTTTAGCTTTACTTTAGTATTAATATTATTTAATTTAATTTAATTTAATTACTATGTATGACGACAACAAGTACTTGTAAAAGTCTACGTTGAATAAAATAATTTTCATCCCACCACCTCGGAAAGTGTAATTTTGCGCTTCGAAATCTGGCTGGAAAATTCTATTTTATTCGCTTGAGTGGCAAAGTAGATTTGAATTTAGAACATCACATATAATGAGTACTCAATATAATTGTAAATTCAAAACGTCATTAAACCTATTTAATGTAACCTCTATGGTGCCAAATTTATGATTAGAACTTTTTAAATTGTGAAAAAATTCTTTTTCATTTTGTCATTTCCTCGCTGAGGTGGGATGAAAAGTTACGTATTGCACTCGAGTGGAAAGATTTTTCACCTTGTGCTCGTTTGTTTCCCTCGCTGACGCTCAGGATTCTAATTTAGAATCACTCGCTGCGCTCGTGATTCAACTTTAGAATCCTTCGCTTGCTCGGTCATCCAAATCGAGCACGCGGTTAAAAAGGAACTTTCCACTCTTGTATAATAAATAACTATTGATTATGATTTGGTAAAATTTAAAAAATTTGGCATCAACGGGAAATGTTCCTTCTTATCCTGTCCGGTAAAACCTAAACAGGTTTATGTGGCACTGTATCAAAAATATTTTTTATTTCTTTTTGTTAATAATTAAAAAAATAAATGATCGTCAGTATCAGGCTTATTAAATTTCAAAAAGAAAGATTTAAAAAAACCTGGCTTATAATTTTGACTTTCATGCCAAATATCATAACATAATCTTAACGTAAATAATTTCCTGCATAATTAGCTTTCATATACTTCAACCAAAATCTTGAACGAAACAATTGAATCAACATAATTCTAGTCGAAAACGATCATCTTCATACAACTACGTCAGGCAAAAATGGATCTTGTTCAGACATCATAAGGTTACAAAGTTAAATGAAAACTGACATCTGCAGGAGTATCCAGGTGGGCAATAAATACAAACTGCGGCCCGCTCGCTAAATTAAGGCGAGGTGCGCCGCGGAGCAGCTATTGAAAGATTTTTGACTCTCCTTGGGGAATTTGTATGCGAAAACAACAAATGTTGTACCTACTCACTCTGTTTGTTTTATGTCAGGTAGATAACATAATGAATCTACTGGTGCTTTCGTCATGAAAAGTGGGAGTACAAAACCTCCCTCATCTTCTTGCCTTTTGTTATTACATTATTTTTCAAACCCCAAACCTAAAAGGTTTATATAATTTTTCTCTACTACTAATCACTTCTGAAATCTGGATTTAACACGAAATTGCTTGCTACTTGTAGAGCAAATGGCTAGGGTAGTGTATTCGACGCGTTTTAGTTAATTTAATCAACTTTCATCTTGGTCGATTCTAAAATTAATTATCTCGTGTCCGCTCTTTTTTTGGAAGGCACATTAATGGAATGCCGAACTGGCCTTTATTCCATCTAGTCCTACCAGTAGTTCGATAGTCGAACTGTTTGGATTTTTTTATTCCAAATGGGTATAACTAACGGATCGAACTATTTGGAAACGCGAATTTTTTTCCAAACAGAACTACTGTGAATATAATGGTACAGTCATAATAGGGATTGTTACATTGTGTGCAGTTTCACCCTTACTTCCAAGGGACAAAATAGAGTCGGGATGGAGTTACATTCAAGAATTTATTGACGTTAATGACAATAAAATGTATTTACTGGTATCATACATGAATAAGTTTTGGATAAAAGATAGTAATTTTATCGATTCCTGGTGTGTTTTGGTGAAACGCACCGTACAGACAACTTTATAGAAGGTTGGCATGTGAAAATTAACAATGAATGTAGAAGGAAGAAGGCCACTTTATTGAAATTATTAAAAGGTTTTAAAGATGATGCCGCTTTGTATAGTGTTTTGAGAAAACAAGTTGAAAATTGCGTGGCCCCATTTAAAAGCAGAACAAGAGAGAGCATCCTTAGGGATCAACAATATCAAAACACCCAAATGACGCAAAATTTCAAATACCACCTCTTTCGCCATAGATCCATCTATGTCCTACAGATACACCATTTATAAGCTTCATTTGGGTGTCATGTGTTTTTTTTGTAGTCACTTGTAAAATTTTCATTTTGTATTGTATAAAAAAATCTAAAAATAAGTATAAATATAAGATGTTTTATTTTTTGTTTCACTGTAGGTACATCGGAGTCAGTAGTTCTATTTGTAATAAAATTCGCGTTTCCAAATAGTTCGATCCGTCAGTATAACAATTTGGAATTTAAAAAAATCCAAATAGTTCGACTATCGATCTACTGGTAGGACTAGATGGAATAAAGGCGAACTGGTTGCATTGAACCTGTGTGTAGGTATATTCACGGCATTTAAATTTCTCATTCCCATTTAAGACCTTTGAGGTCTGTGTCCAGAAATTGATAATTAATGATGCGTGTGATATAAGATGTAGAATGTATTCTCGGATCTGTAATATGGTACACGACGCAGTAATTGTACGTGGAAATATTTAACCAGTAATTATTTCTTAAAGACTATATCAAAAGCTTGCGACAGATGAAACTCAGTACTTCCTTGTTGTGAACGCTACAAAAGAAAACCCGACTGAAGAAGACTTCTGTCATGGTTTTGAAGATCATTGGTAAGTGCAGCCAATACTATTATTTTTCTGCGTTCACAGGATATGAAACTCATAACTTGGTAATTTCGGCCTTTATAGTAGGTTCACCGCTCACAACTAAATGGAAGAAAACTTGTTATCCGCTCGTGAAATAAAAAAAAAACAAAATGGTACATAAAAAGAATATAGTACTAGTACATCACTAGATCTACGAGATTCCAGGTGAGCAATAAATACAAAGTGCGGCCCGCTCGCTAAATTAAGGAGCGGATTCGGAAGCTGCGAACTTCGAGTCAAATGTTCCCCCTGGGAGCCGGGCCGGGCCACTATGTGTTTTCTTCAAATATTAATTTTCCTGTCGAAAGAACTGAACAACTGGCTAGTGTCAAGTATATTGAAATTATTTCTATTCCCAAACGTATTTCAAACCGATTGGTAATGAGTTTATTTAACTTTCTTTTTTTAACTTTTATATTTCAAAGTAAAGTTAGTGTTGTTTCAGTCAATCAATCAATCGATTATAACTAAATATAAAAATAAACAATCTATAAAGTATGTTACGTGTGCTAAGGTCAATTTTAGTATCAACAGAATGGCTAAAACATAAATTCTTGTTTATTTCTACACTGATTATCTACTATTCATGCAATACCGAATTTCCGACTAATAAATCTCGTTAAATATTAATTTTATTATACCTACCAACTATACGCTTCAACTCGTGAAACCATTAACTAGTCTGTGATGGTACTAATATTTCTTCATGATTGTATTCGTAATAACAGACTACAAGAAGGGGTAATGTGTTCTACTGAATCACATTAAATTTTATATAAAGCACTACATGCCACTCAATTTGCAATTGCGTCAGTTCGTAGAATGGACGAATCGATAGGGGTCATCGGCATCATAGGTACCATCTATGGGAACCCTTGGTAGGGCGTTCGCCACATTATGCCTCCCCTCAACCCTCAATTGGATTCCAGGAAAACATTGCATCGCCTCTATATTTTTCACCTGGGGTACAACTTAGACATTGCAATTATTTGCCGGTTAGGGAGTTTCGCGTTACACGAAATCGGTCACGTGTAATGTGAGAACCGATTTATTTAATTTATGGCTGGATTATATACTTTCTCATATACCAATGAAAACAGGGATATTTCGTTTTAAATTTGATTAGAAATCCGGAACGGATTTAGTTTAAAGCAGTTCGAACCGTCTAAGGAAAGCCAGTATAATTCGTTGTTTAAACTTGATACACCCTAAACTGTTTCCTTCCTCCAGAAATAGGAACGTGCGCATGAAACTTCTTTTCCAATTTTCTCTCAATGGCCATTAGGATGAGAAATGTAAAGTAGATTCCGGACGAAGTCGAGATATGTGTTGGGAAAGAATGAAATTGTGAACTATACAGGCGCCGTATAGAGCTGCATCCCCTCACCCGGTGAAACGACTCCAGATGCAGTTTCCGAAATTATTTGCATGTATCACGTGTCTGTATAGCGCAGTTATCGTGCTCAAAGAAAATGTTTTGTGCGAGTCTGAACTTTGATAAGATCGAGCTATTTTCTCTTACTCTTTGTATCCGATAAGCACTTCATTTTTAAACGGTTTCCATTTTGAACAAACCGGTTTACCTACCATCTTTTAGATGACAAACATTCCCGACGCGAATACTGTTTCCGTGCAAGTATATACCTAACTACTCAGAGTTGTTAGCTCAAAAGACGCTCCGGAAATGCGCCCGTTATGTGACTCGACATAATGAGAGTACAAGTTGTGTGCAAAGCAAACAGGCCTCTGAAACCATGACTTAACACAGTGTCAACAGGTTACTTGAGTCGAGTTGACAGTCTGTAATTTAACGGACCGGACCGAGCTCTGGACGCTTATTTGCAAGCCCACAACTAACTTACAACCCCTCTTTCTAATACATTATGTGCTCTAGATTTTTTCTCGAGTTTCAATAACACAAAACGATTTCAGCGTATGAAGATAATTTTTCTAGAAAATCTTGTGATTACACTTTGTAATTAATATTAATAGCATACAGCTAACTACGCCCGCGCAAAATCTCTGTACCTAGGCAAGCTTTATAGCACGAACGACCAGACTAATGCAAATTAAATGGACGATTCTTTGTAGTAAGCCATATTTTCATATTAAGAGCAAGGGCCCCCGCTGGCAAACACAATTTCTTCTTAGAAAAGAGGCGGGCGGGAGTGGGGTGGTCTGGCCGATGCATTTTTAACCTTCCAGCGTCACGTCCGTCCAAGATGTTGCATCGGCTGCGACGACCTTAATTAGCGGTTGCACGTCGCTACAACTTATCTACTTAATCTAATTTCATAGATAAATTTAAGAAACGACTCTAGGAAACAATTCATCACTTTAATCTTCCTAGCTTCCGCAGAATATTTCTCACCTAAATTAACTCTGGTTATAGATAAAGTAAACAAAAAGGGTAACTTTTATACTTCTTTGAACCTTTGCAAATCTATCCTCAAGACAATCCATGGCAGTAATAGTTCAAAGGAATCGCATTTTAAAGTTTATAAATTCAAATTTTCATGGTGCGCGTGGAGTGCCTTATAATTTGCTCTGCATATCTGAAAGAAGCGCTTCGTTCATGTATGCGTTTATTCAGTCTTCGGAGTTAAGAAAAAGTTTTGATAAGCACTGATATTTACTTATTTTAAATAACACTACATATCGATATATGTAAAACAATTAGGTTTTCATAGTCAACGACGAATTTGCAAGCTTTTTTTTATGACCCATACATGGACTAGAAAATTTTCCTCTTGATGAATGCATTATTTCTATATTATCATCTATCGACATTTTTTTGCATTGCAGTAAAAATTAGAATGTAGCAAATATTGTGACCATGGGAAGTTAAAAATGGCTTAATAATAAACTCGCCAGCAAAGTAACATACAAGAATGTGACCTACCTGATGGTAAGCAGTTACAGTTGCCAATACTCGTAGAGCTCTAGAAATCTTACTTATAGAGAAAATACAACCCTACGGAAAGTTTTTTATTCCTATAAAGGGGAGACTTCTCCAGGAAGAGGCTTCGAAATGCAAACGGCTTATTCAACAGAACATAAGAAAGACGTTAATCCGCTTTACCCCTATCGCTCTTAAATCATGTTATTGAATGCTCAAAAAATTATAATAACTTTTAAAAAAAAAAATTTAATGTGTCATCTTCGTTGCTTTTTGTTCCATGGCAAAAAGTAGTGAGTTTTCGCCGTTATTTCTTTAGCCGAAAATCCCCTCGCAGAAGTTTAGTTAGGAATTCCGTACACCTATCTTTGTATCTTACCACATATCTTGTAGGCGGAACATGGGGGATGTCTGTGAAAATTTCTTGTAATCTACTTCTCGACTGGAGAAAACTGGAATGGATATTTGGAATATCATTCTATAATTATTTAGTAAAATCTAGTACTTAATCTAAATCAGGCATTTGCTCGGCTAAGTTTAAGCACTTGGTAAGTACAAGTATATCATCGAAGTAATTTGAAAATGTTTTTCCTGTACGAGTATATAGTAAATCTTTAATTATAATATTATAGCTGTGAAACTAACGTTCCGCAATGTGAAGGAAAATACAGGAAACAGTAATCCCTCCGTACTGAATTGCATCAACCACGCATTATACTAGATGTATGTGTGCAGGCGAGCGTAAACAAATTTCCAAGGGTAGTGTACGTCGCGAATACCTCTCCAGTGTAATATTGGGAAAAAGTTGCGGAGCAGCGGATAGTTGTGGGGGTCAACTTAATGATATCGCTGCCATTTGCGGACGAGTCCCCGCTCCGAATTGCGCCCGGGCACGTTAATGGGCTCAGCTACAGCGGTCTGAATATTTTAAAGGACATTCGCCGAAATTACTACAAAAATAATGTCGCTTTGCTTGTACCGAATTACCCGAGAAACGGTTTAGAGACCGGCAATAAATATGCACGGAATCCTCGTCCTATTGCCTCTTTTGAGATTGCTTTTTCGGATCAAACACTTCCTGTGAAACAAGTGAAGTCCGATACAGGTTGAAGCAACAAATCTGCTTTGCTTGGAACATCGATTCGTCATCAAGGATATTGCAGCATTCGGGGGTTCACGTGTGCCGCTGAGTAGGTTTCAGTACCGTGAGCCGTTAAATAATAAATGAGGTTCAGTGATAAAAGAGCGCGGCGGGCCGCGTTACCGCCGGAATATTGGACGGCTCGTGGCGCGCTGCCGCTGCCGCGCAGACAGCGAGCTACGTGCGCCGCATAATGCACCGCCCTGTGCAAAATTCACAACTACCCTCCAGCAAAATAAATTTGCCCGAGCTATCTTATTTGCTCTAATTCGCGTTTTGAAAACTTCAGCTATTCGAAACTTTGTTCAGTGTTGCGTAATGACCGTGCTGCACGGTACAGGAATTAGAAGAGTATGTTCCATTCGAATTTAATAACGCCGGTGCAAGGGAAAAATCGCTAAATTCTTAAAAACTGTCGACTCCCAAGCTGAATGTTTCGAACTTCTTATGCATTTTGCAAAGTGCAAAAGTTTTCTACACACGGTGGTGTGTCGGGGCGCGCGATGCATGCGAACGCGAAACGACCTCCCCTAACTTTTTCGCTTTGAAAAATCTTCATTTAAATAATGTTCCCTCAAATAAACGCGTATCGTGTAATTTCTTGTTCGACAACTTCCAACTCGCCTCTGACGGATTTTCTTCCTTCTTTGAAGATAAGTTTTCGCAGTATATAATAGTGTTTGTAAATGAGTGTAGGCTAATTGAATAAAAATGCTGGTATTTTAGAGCTAACCCCCATTTCACGTGGAATATTATTAGCAAAAAGGCATAGTTCTCTTTATTATACCTACTGTAAGTCCGAGTTTGTTGTTTATACAGAAAGTTCATAAATAGCGCAAGAAGCCACCTGCCCCGCCTCCTCCTTTCAAGATTATTTTCTTAGACGATTTGTGAAACAAAGCGAGATGTAATTTAGGGAAATCGGTGGGCTGCGGCCCATCTCGGCTCTGGCATTCCCGCGTACTTTCACCCCTTTTGAAAACAGCTTCCGTTATTACATTTAAATAAAGTCGAGACCTTTTGTCGTGTGTCCCCTGGTCCCCTCAGAGGTCTAGGTCGATGCGTAATGTGGTTATTGACAATGTTATTTTAAAAGGTTTTCTATATGTTCTTTGATATTTAACTAAGTAATGTTATATAAGACTTTTCTTATAAGTTTATGGAATTTGGTTAGTTGTTTTGATACTTATGTTGTTAGTCTTAGATTAAAGCATTTTGTAGTAAGCAAATATTTTATGGTGGTTTGAAATAAAAAAAAATATATTTCGGTTTTAGTTAAAGCCTACAAATGTTAATTATTAGTAAATACTTCTACACTATTTGTTTTTATAACAATTTTAGCCTTACACATATACAACTTATGTATTGTGTTGTGGTTCTTGCTTGTAATAAATCTGATTCGTTCATCCATTATTCCATTAAGGCCGAGTAAATGGAAAATATCTAACCATTATTGGACCATTAAATGAAATGACTAACGTCAATATCTAAACACTTAAACATACTTTCTCATTTTAACACCAAAGCGATTAGAATTAAATTTGCTGACTTAACATATTTAATAAACTAGCTTCCGCACGCGACTTCGTCCGCGTGGACATTTTACCCCCTTAGGGGTGGAATTTCCAAAAATCCTTTCTTAGCCTACGTCATAAGATCTACCTGCATGCCAAATTTCAGCCCGATCCGTCGAGTGGTTTGGGCTGTGCGTTGATAGATCACTATGTCAGTCAACCTTTGAGTTATATATGTCAGCAGTAATGTCGTTAGACTAATGGGTCGCAGGGCTTCCTACACTACACTAACCTAAACCCGGTCTCCACTCCAGGATTCATCTCCTCCAACAATTATCGGTTCTCCGGTAAACATGACCAGGCCAGGCCATTGGCACTTCAGCGTACTAATTCTTTGCAACAGTCATGTACCGTGGCGTTTCTCATGCATTAGTCAATACGAAGCCCGAGCCTTTACAGGGAGCCTCAGGTGTAAGTAAAGCTACCTTCCGACACGGACGCCTTAGATATTCTAATCTGTAGAGACTCCTTGGCGAGAGAGATACTCGTCGACTAGAAATCCTCTAGGGGAGTTCGCCAGCTATCCCAGTAACAATTCGTTGTAAAGGGTAAACCCGAAACGCCCCCACAAAGCGCTTAAAAATAGAACCTACGTCTATGTCAAGGTGTCGCGTCGTCGGAGATTCCCACACACGCCTCTTCGTCTAGCCAACGTTACGGTACGGACCGAAAATGGATTTTCCATTGTCAAAATAAGGAGAATCGCAGCTAGAGAGGACAAGGTCCTCACCTTATTGTAAACTCCGGTCGCATCTGCGATCATGCGATGTCACTAAAAACCACTTTCCATAAAAGCTTAATCTAGGCTATACGCATACGTATTAACAAATAAAGGCCATTATTACATGGTGTGCAATAAAACATCCTTTATTATCCGCAATGTTAGCACTTCAGTCCTTCTGTTACACCCGTATTCTGTGGGGCTTGTTTGTTTTTAATAGTCTCCGTGGAACGAAAAATAGCGGACAGTGTTCACGTTATTTGTGTTGCTTATTTTCCGCATTGTGTTCTAACAGTTTGTCCTAACAGCGGCAGTCTCCAAAGTGAACAACATTCGCAGGCTAATGAACCTGGAGATAAACTGTCCCAATTGGCAATTTTCTACTTCCTGTAGCACGTACATTAGTTTTATTATCTGTAAGGGTAACAGATGATTCTCAAGCAGACTCACAGAATGTTACTTATGTTAAAAACTGACTGTCTATTTGTCGAAATGTGAATGACTAATTATCATACAAACATTGTTATCTGCATTATTTTGCTGAATGCTCTTTTTCTTCTTTCTTTCTTTCAAAACATGTTTGTACAATCAAAAACGTCAACAATTCCGTTTAATTTTAAAAGAGAAGCAATTAAAATGTTTATGGTCGACATTTACCGAAGATGGAATGGATGGAACAACGGTAAGTTTTCACCAAAGCACAGAGTAAATCGTAAGCAAAGCTTGTGTAGTTATATGCGAAGCGGAGAGCAAATCATATGCTTTATCTTCATCTTTTTATTTAGCTATGACTACCATTTCAATGCGGACTAAGAAATTTGGCAATTCATTTCTATGTCACAAACCTAAGAAATGAAATTTATTGTCAAGTCATGTCTTCCTTTTTACCATTTTCAAAAGAGGTGTAAAGAAGCACCTTGCAGGATGGCTAGTCATCATCTTAATATTCATTATAATTCGACCCACTACTCGGACACAAAGCCTCTCCTTGTCATCGAAGGAGGTATTGGCAGTAGTCCACCACGCTTGCCTAATGCGGATTGGTGGACGGAGTATAAGGTGATCAATACCCCTTTGCTGATCCATTAGTCGCCTTCTACGACACCCATTAGAGGATATAGGGTGATGCTATTCTGCTCTGCCGGTATCACGTGGCTATCGCAGAGCTTATATTATCTCTCACAGTCTTAGATTAAAGCAACAGGGCTTTAATCTAAGACTTTTTTGCTTTAATCTAAGCTCACAGTAGCTTCTTTGCATTTAAACTAGTTGTTTTTAACACATAGTTACCCCTCCCTCTCCTCTTCATATTTTGGTGAACTTCTTAAAAACTTCCATAACGAAGAACTTATAATGAGAGTTTCTTTAATAATGCCAATTCTTTCAAATATGTAGCAAACAAATGGAATTTTCAGCTTCTTCTTTCCTTGTTAGGAGCTAGCGTGCTGGCCGGTGTTATTGCCGGCTTACTGGTGGCTTACCGTTCCAACGCAACAAAAAGGATTTTGACAACTTATTTATCTCTTGTATACCCTCGAATTGGAGTTCTGATTTTCTCCGGAGTTCTTGTTGTAAAAACACGTCTTGAGAGACTCCATTGTTATTCAGTCTACGACTAAATCTCTTTCTGTATTCTGAGGGCTAAATGCTTAATGCGGATGCCATAATTAAGAAGAGATAACAAATGGAGTACCTACCGTTCTCTGATAACACACGTGTTCCTTACTTTTGCTACCCTGGATCTTTCAAAACAAACGTGAAAAGGCTTTTGTCGTGTCTGTTAAGTGTGAGTGGCGAGTATGATCCACACATACACTAGCTTCTCCACTAGCTATCATCGAAATTAGACTCAATCCTCAGTTACTATCAACATAAAAATGAGTTGCAAATAGTAACAATTACAACCTGACTGGAAGTTTGCTGAAGCAATAAGAAAGACCGCCTATTAAATTGACTGCGCGGTGTGTAATGTTTTTTTTTTTATTTATTTTTAATGCATTAAAGTATGTTTGTTTGTTTGTATTCTACAACCTGCCTGGAAGAGGTTTCTGATTAGCAATAAGGTCGCCTATTGTAATGTGCTTTGTGTAATGTAATTTCTGTATTATTAAGTGTGCAGCAAAGTATGGTTGTAAAATTTGTAACAAGGATAGAAGCTAGTCAATAAACGTTCACTGTTATGGTCGAATACCGCCAGCTCACCCAGATGGAGGCTTACTGAGGTCAAAATCCAAAGTTGAAAAATCAGTCCTTGTGAAATTTAATGTAAGCAATTCTCTGAAAAGTTTTAAATTAATAGCAATTTGAGTAATGGAATAGAAATCTTACTTTCGTTGATAGTTATTTCTTATGACCAAGCAGAATAAAGATTGATGGCTGGTATTTATAGAATCGACTATTCGGCGAATTAGCCATTAAAGGTTAATTCGATATCCTTCGCCGATAAACAGGAGCTATCTTTTGCACCAAGTTCACGACTTTCTTAGTAATACTCGTCTGAGGGACTAAACACATAATTACATAGGTACCTACGTAAAGTCACACCTTTCTCCCATAGGGATAGGCAGAGATAAATTCTTTGCACTTGCTACAATGGTTACATTTATTTATTTCGCTTCATCTTATCTCATCACAGTCAGATAATTAGATATACACACAGCAATTGCGAATCGGTACTTTTGACCTGGCATATCTTTAGGATGTTTTCCATTTGATCGACAAATTGCTCTTCTCGGCCCAGCATCTCCACTTACTTCCAATGCTTTTTCGTCAATCTATTTTCACACGTTCTTTCCACATGACCAAACCATTAGAGCACCCCTTCTTGTCTTCTTTCAAACCACAACCTTTCTCTTATCCCGTCAAAACCTGTCACTCAATTTTGCCCCAGCCACCTCAAGGCTCTCATTTCTACCGCATTTATAACAGAAATATTTTGAATTAATATCTATACTTCCGTATAATTGTCTCCCAACACTTAAACCAACCCCTTCCCAAAACATAAACCACTGCAAATCTTAATTTAACGTCCCACTTTGATTATGGCGGATTGATGACGCCATTAAAACCGAGGGCCAGGTCACCCAAAGACATTTACAAAATTTATCACTGAAATTTTAATACTATGAAATTCTTAGGGTTACACAATGACCTACTAGAGTAATAGCGAAAATGCCGAGCCTTCGGACTAAAATTAACGTTTAGCAAGTACGATTTCGATCCACAAGGTAGACTGACGATCTGGTAAGGGTCGTGGGAAGCCGCTTGATGCGGGTAGCGCAGGACCGACCGATTTGGAGATCCTTGGGGGAGGCCTATGATCAACAGTGAGCGTCTCTCTGCTGAAATGATGAGTACGATTTCTTTAAAGATCTATCATTTTCTTAGGTACTGTTATAGGTGAGTACCTTATCTTTTGACGCACCCGTTATGAAAAGATGGAAGTAAGTAGGCTTCTTTTATCTGCTCTTATACCATTATCTGACCGAAATCAAGCGTGAACTTGTATTAGGGAAACAGATATCTGTCAATGTTTTTCTATGTTGAATAGACTGGACGTTTGACCACAATCACGCCTAACGGAAAGCGATGATGAGGCCTTAGGTGGTACACGCTCGCCTAGAAGATGCTTGTTCACTCTGGCCTTAAAGATGTCCAAATTATACTGATCCGAGAAAGCAAACCTCGGCAAAGAGTTGTACTTATAAGCTGTTCGCATAATGAAAGCGGAAGCAAAACGCTTCGTGCGACTGGGAGCAATGTCAAAAGCCCTCGCCGCGCCAGGTCGTCCGGTGATGAAAAGGGGCAGGGGGGATTAAATTATGTAAAACTTCTGCACACTCCGAAAGGTAACCGATAAAAAACCGAGATGCTAACCACAGGTCTTACATGGTCAAGACTCTGGAGATTAGCCTCAACGAGGGCGTCATTACTGATGAGTCTCTTCGCACAGTGCTCCACCGAGTCCAATGCATCTAACTGATATCGAACAGACCGGTCCCAAAGGTGACAGCAGTACTCCAAGCAGGAGCGAACTTGAAATATAGAGTTAATCTATACTTATTATAAAGACGAAAGATTTGATTGTTTGTTTGTTTGCATTGAATATGCACCGAAAGTTCTGAGCCGATTTGAAAACTTCTTTCACATTTAGAATCCTAAATTATCCCTGATGAACATAGGCTATTTGATTTAAAATAAACTCCAAAGGACGAAGTCGCGGGCGGAAAGCTAGTACATAATAATTTATATATTGTAAAAAGTGTAAAATAAATATATAAATAATCATGGCTTGTTATCAAATTTTCGTAGGTATTTCGGACCCAAAAATTTTCTCCAAGCAGGATTCTAACCCAGACCGCTTGATGTGTAGGTATGTGTAGGCAGCGTTTGTCCACCACAACGCGGCGAAATATTTTTATCTTTTTAATACTCAGACCAATAAAAAAGTCTATTGGTCTGAGTTTTAATAAAGATAAAAATAATACTGTACATTTGACTACGACTCGTGGACAAAATTGAATGTTTGTGTTCATTACAGAAACATTTTAGCCACTAGTCCACTACCAAGATTCTACAGGGCATGACTACCAGATGTGTAGGACGCGTTACTGACCGGTGGAGTGGTCAGTACAGCGTCAAAATATCTAACATATTGTAGGTACCTATTATTTTTAAGTAATTTATCACATTACTAAGTACACTCGCACACAAAGCAGTAGGCAAGGTAGGCTGTCTGGAGCTTGCTTCTTATTAACGCACATAAATATCAGTCCCCACTGCTTCCCCCCCAATCTTGTGCACGAGGCGTCGTTCAGAACAAATCAACCTGCTTCCATATAGGGACGAATTTTGCACTATTTATCACAGATTTTAGGTCCTTTTGCGAAATAATATTATATTTAGTGTTCTTAATTCGCAAACTAAGTAACTTCTTTGGTTTAAAAATTAAAAATGTTAGATACCTTTTTTTTCTTTTTGTTGACGGGAAGGTCAAATGCATTTACGCATCGTCCCTGCGGGGTGGTGCCAACCACAAGGGATATGTGGGATCTGAGCACGTGAGCGCAACTACACCGTGACCGTTCCAACGCTGCCCGTCTAGGCACTCCTTGTGCACCAATTGGTGGCCAGCAGCCCACAGGGGCCACCGACTGACGCCAGCCCCTGTGGGCCGCTTGCCGACGCCGGCCTTATAGGCCGCCTCCTCACCGACGGCTGCTCGACCTGGCGCATCCTCCTGACGAGGACACCGGGAGCAGCCATCGGACCGCACCCGGGGGACTGAGGGCGCGGTCATGGCCCTGAAAAGGGCCGTCCGAAACTAGCCGTGGTGGGAAAAAAAAGCAACTCGACGATGGCATGTGACTTCGAATGCCAAACGGACACACTTGACATCAAAAGCCACACACCTGCTGAGAAAGTTTCCCCACCACGTTACCAGGGTCCGCCTCGAGGAGACTTCCGGACGTGGACCCTAAGGTACAGATACCTAGTCATGCTCATTAAAAGCGGTAATCATGCCACTCTTGAACAATTACTAAATAATAGTGTGTGTATGTACTTTGCTTGAAACTAGCATGCTTATTATTACCTCAGACCAATAATTGGTCTGAGACTATTACAACTAAAGCTATAGAGGATGCTCGAGTTTTAAACATGTGAATAAGTAAAAAATCGGGAGTGGTCTCCCCTTGACTTTCTAGTAAGTATACCGGAAACAACTCAAAAGTTAATAGAAACCTTATATTTTGATGTCATACATACATGTTAAATTTGATTGCAATAAGTTAAAGCATACTCGAGTTATCGTGCTAACACACACAGACGCACAGAGACATACCTAATTCCAAAAAAAATATTTTTGTGGACTCGGGTCCAAAAGTGTAAATCCGTCAAAATCTCGAGGTCGAATTTTTGCCGATTACAAGACTTCCTCTAACCTACTAAGTAGGTACCTACCTTCGTATACGAGAAAGTAAATAAAAGTTTAAAACTACGTAATTTTAAAATTTAATAGGTAAGTACCTAATTAAGCGTGCATAAAATAAAAGCCTATATGACTTTTTTAAATTATCATGTTGTATTTTTCTTTGTAATTATTTTTACAACGCATCTTATAAAACTAAACTTCCAGATCCAGCTAGCCCGCTACTAATTCTATTCGGGATCATGAAAATATTTATCATTGTTTTTTATTCAATATTTTGAGGTCTGCAACTCGTTAGTCTGAAAATTGTACTGTTTTACATTAAAGTTCCAATAGTATTTTACTAGGTTTTATTATCCGAAACGGGTAATTTCCCCAACACAAACACTCGGCTGTGTTCATTCGAGAGCCCCTGAGCGCGCTAAATTTGAATTCATGTTACGAACGAGCAACATAAACCAATTACTGAGCAGAGCCAATGGCGGGCGGAGGCACGCGGAGAATCGATAACTCACAATATGCCCGCTAGAGGGCAACGCTTTCGACGCCCGGTGCGCGCCCACACCACTCCTCCACGTTGCGCAGCTATGCAAGTGACCTTGTCGCGAGGTCCAATGATAAATAATATTTTTATGTCTGCACAGTCTGAATTGCCAAGAGTAGAGACATTATTTTAAATTACTTTTATGTTTCAATAAATTTCTTATTCCTATTTAAGATGTTATTATTGCATATAAGAATTTGTAAAACTTATAGGGAAACAAAATTAATTGTATTTAAGTATTATTTATTTTTTGGCGGACTTAACAATTAACGTCGTTCTCTACCAATCAACCATAATAGGGCTAAGCAGAGACGATTCAAGTGGCACAAATAGCAAAATGTCAAAAATAAGCTATTATAAACGGTTAAATTTTAATTTGATTATAGGGCCTTACTAGTTCGTTTCAATTAAAAATTATGTATTATCTATCACTTTCTTTCATAAATTACTTTTTATTTTGAATCAGTTTACATCACAAACCAAAAGTTTGTTGATTAAACTTTACGCAGTTACAACGTCACATCTGTCAGTCAGTTGTAGTCAGCTGCTACTTAGCTTGCCGTTTCGTGTCGCGCTTCTTATCCGCTTTCAATGTTTTCCGTTTTATTTTGTTATTTCTGTGATGCAAACATATTATTTAACTAAAATTTATATTATTGCATTGGTGTGAATTAAATCGTGCGCTGTTACAGTGATATATCCTCCGGACAACAGATGAAACGAGGTAAACGCCTTAATATTTTTGTTTGTCGTGAACATAACCTCTCTGACATCACGTACGATGCTCAATTGCAGTCTTTTAGCTTTTTCTGTGAATTGTAGAGTAAGATAACAAACTATAAAACAATGTGGCTATGTTATACTGACATTATTATTCAAAAATTGAACATTTTGGACAAGAATGGTGTTGTTTTTATAAGGGCACATGATTGCCATTGATATTGTGGGAAATGTTATGTTCTCTCTCAGTTCTTTTGTTCCAAAAAAACGTTTGTTATAAGTCTTATGCGCATGTTCTTGTAAGTATTCATGATATAGGGACATAAAAACATCCATATAAAGTAGATTTTTGAAATAAATCCAGTAAATCTTTGTTGATCAAAATTAATCACCATGACAATGAGCGCTTGATAAAACAATGGTTTCCATTAATTCCCCCTAGGGGGCGTTGCTAAATACGGATTTGTTTGGCGCGCCGAAAAGTCATGAGTTCATGGGCATTTTATGGCATGTTGAAAATAATAACCTATTTGTTATGCTTAAAGTGTCTCTATCTTGTAAATCAGTTGTATAAACACGATGCGTTTTCCCTTATCACAAGAACTCTGTATATCGATGTTCATTAGAACAATTTGGTAGGTTTTATGAAGTTTAACTAAGATAACTGCTTGTAGCAGTCGAAAAGTAATAATCACGTAGCCCTTTATGTGGTGTGAATAAGAGCTATTTTTCAACCAATATATCTGATTCATAACCTATAATTCTCAACTGTAGGTACTAATCTTCATTAAGTAATCACGATACCAACCTAGAGTTTATTATTTTAATAAACAGGCCATATAAAATTTGGGCTGAGCTCGCGCGCTGCCAACTCTAATCCTCTTTTCTACCCCTTGGAGCTGTGGCGACCTTACTCACCAACAAAAACAAAACACCTCAAAAATGTAGTGTTACCTACTTTTATTTCTTTACTTTTCGATTCCTCTGGTGTTGCAATAGTCCATGGGCGATCACTTACCATACACCATCAGGTGAACCGTCCGCTCGTTTGTGCCATTTTCCGTAAAAAAAAATAATACGGCCGACTATTTATTAGCTTTGGTAGACCTACGATAAGTTAACATCCTAACTAAAATTATAAATCCGAAAGTGAGATTGTTTGTTACAGTTTCAGTCCTAAACCATTGAACCGATTTCCATGAAATTTTGTATGGAAATAATTTGAGGTCCCGAGAAGGACATAAGTAGGATATAATAAAATAAAAGTAAGTAGTTATTGCTCGTGACTTTAGTTAACATAGTCCTTTAAATTTATCCTAGTAAGTGAGTGAAGTCACTTTTAAACCAAACAGTGGATGAACGTCTCTCGGCTGATATGATGATGAAATGAACTAACTTATCTTTTCAAATTCTGTTTTTATTTTTATAAGTAGTAATTTTTATAAGTGGTAGGCAAGGTACCTAAACCTTTTTTTGAAATAACGCGGTAGGTAATCGCGGTAGGTATCTACCTTTTTTTTGTTGACGGGTAGGTCAAATGTAGGTATTTACGCATCGTCCCTGCGGGGTGGTGGCAACCGCAGGGGAAATGTGGGACTCGAGGTAAAGGCGTTCCCTCCATACCCACTGAACATCCTCCCCGGCCTGACCTTCAGTGCGCTATTACGGGACTGCTCAGGATCTGCGCTCGTGAGCGCAACTACACCGAGACCATCCCAACGCTGCCCGTCTAGGCACTCCTTGCACCAATTGGTTGCCAGCAGCCACTCCTCCACCGACGGCTGCTCGACCTGGCGCGTCCTCCTGACGAGGACACCGGGAGCAGCCATCGACCCCACCCGGTGGACTTCGGGCGCGGTCGTGGCCCTGAAAAGGGCTGTCCGGAATTAGCCGTGGTGGGAATACAAAAACAACTCGACGATGGCATGTGATTTCGAATGCCAAGGGGACACACTTGACATCAAAAGCCACACACCCGCCGAGAAAGTTTCACCACCATGTTACCAGGGTCCGCCACGAGGAGTATTGTTTATGTAAGTGGCCAATTCTGGAAACTTTTAGTGTAACATATGTATTATGACTATATTATTGTATCAAAGTCGTCTTCAGTCGTAGTTGATAAACTTTTTCAGCGAGACATCATCATCATTAGTGTCAAACCCCCTTATTGTAAAACATGGACTAAAGTTAGTCGCAGTTTAAAACTGATGCTAACTGTGTCTGTCATTTAGCAAACAAAAGTGACAGCATCAATTTTAAACCATGACTAACTTTAGTCCGGAAGAGTTTCTCCCGAGTTCTTGTTGTAAAAACACGTGTTGAGAGACTCCATTTTTAACTCATCTACCGTATAATTGCCTGTTACTTTATAATATACATTTTCACTTGACATTGGTAAAAATGCGTAATCTTTATGTGTCGCGATCGCCATTTCTTTAAAAGAAGAACTTTAGTCCGTGATAATGGGGAAAATGTTTGAAAAATGTTACGAATATAATTTATAAAACTGAAACGAAGGAATAATTTACTGAAACATTTACTAGAAATATATAAGGATTGGATTGGTGGCTAAAGTAGTTGTAGGAACAATCGGAACCAGAGTTGTTATTGTCTTCCGCAGTACGGACGAATTTGAGATTATAAAATGTTTGATGACAAATTGTGTACCGAATATTCAGTTGTTCCCAAATGGGACCCAAAGCGTGCAACACGCTATGTCATGGAGCTCTTCATCAAAGTCTCCTAAATGTATACCTTACATGTATACATAATTTTATAACTAAACATCTAAATTCAACTATTTTAACGACTTATTTAAGAATACATCAAGTTTGAAATGGAAGGCATGCTAAACAATTAGTTTCTGTAGACACTAAAGTATGTTGTGTAAAAGGTTATTTAAGGGAATCAAATGTTTTCGTTAGGACGGCAGTATTGCCTTGGATAATACGTGTATTACCTATAGTATAGTTACTCGATAATCTCAATCTGCTCAATAAACTAACGTGGCTTTAACCCAGTGCCACTGATATAACAGATTATACATAAATGACAACTATAATCACCAAATCTTAAACGCCAGTCTGCTATAATCACAAATGTTTTGTTCAAGACACTGGAGAAAAAAAAATGAAAAAGAAAAGTTTCGTTTTCCGTACCTGCTACGGAATCCTAATAATACCGGAAAATTCACAGCTGAGTGACTATTTGAAAATACCGCCACCAAGATAAGGTTATTTCAGGGCTTGTATAATTCCATTTTGTCCATTCCTAGACTTATCTGCGTCGTAAACTCGGAGAGTCTTATTAAGCTTGAAGACAGCTTGCTTTAGCTCCCACCAAGTTTCGAAATACTTTAATGAGAACACGACACGAGGAAGAAACCATTAGCATGGATTCACAGTAGCCCTAATTCAGGGCTGCCATAAATGCTTATGTGTTTGTATTAATGGTGTAAAAAAGTGTTCCTAGATAAATTTTGAGGCTAGGGTAGGTAGGTATATAATTATGTATTACAAATATAAATACTTACATCCTTATGAAACGAGAAGCAAATTCCCCCAATTTGCTTAATATCTTCTAATTTTATATCTTAAAAAAATATTTTTAACTCTACATTTTATACATGATAATCGAATTTTGAATGTAGGTTTAACTTTCATGGTGTTTTGTGTATATAAAATTTTGCTTTTTATTTATCATCTCACATTTATGTATTTTTAGCACGTAATCTGGAGTCATGTATGGCAGGTAAAAACAAAAAGCTTATTATTACTATGTCTACAGTGTTTCGAAAGTACAAGTAATAGTTTATTCCATGGGTGTTATTTCATCCTTGACTTCGGGAGTGATTTATTGAAAGAAAAATAACTTTTAGATCAGGGAACTTTTTTATGACAAACAAAATTCCGAGCTGTCAATGATGGAAGTTGTATCTTTGAAGGAAAAATGTATTATTGGGTTGTAGGCATACTTACTAAAGTATCTGTTAATCTTTCTCAAAATACTTCAGAATGGTTTATGAAATTATATGTTATATAATTAAACTATTTGGATAAATTGTGACCGCTTTTTCCGATAGGTACCTACCTACCCAATAAACGAGAATAATTATACGGACTATATTTTGAAATCTTCAAAATTATTCTAATGTTGACATCCTTAGTGAGAGCAAACTTCAACTCTCAAATATCTCTTGGAACCTTCTTGGAACAGTTTACTCAACTATTATGGATTTTTTCGATTCATGGTTAACGTCATTAGTTAAAATGTATTAGAGAATTTTCTCTCTGATTCAAAATTCGGATCTGAATTCCGATCATTGTACTATTTCTACTAACGTATGCTATACTGCATTCTTCATGGGAAGTGCTTATAACTCAATGTAATTCACTCAATTTCGGTAGTATTTTTTTTTGTTTTAATTTCTGGATTTCAAATATTTGGTTCTTTATTTTCATTACATTTTGGATTTGGAAGCATGACATTATTCGTTTTGTATTGTAGCTTTAGCATGCTAGCATACGTCAGCTGCGATATCATTTTACTAAAAGTTAAGAATTAGAATAATTTATATAAACAATAAAATTTATGTGAAAGCAAGACTGGATTGGGTTCATCAATTTCCTACATCATTAATGGTCCTTCAAACCAGACCTGAACCATTGACCCGCAGAGCGTTACTTATAAAGCGAGTGATGGCACGAACCATCTGTAAGATTATTTTTTAATCATTTAATGGATTAAAAAACAATCTTAAAGGTAACCTTAAAATATAAAAATGAAATATTACATGAGCAATGTCATACAAAAATCCTTTGTGTACCGAATTCTAAACTTAGAATTCAAAGGAAAGATTTCTTTTTCTCTTATAATGTTTGGTTAATCAAAGTTTATTTATGTATGCTGTTATAGAGTTATTCAATTAGATTATTGCTATAATCAACATCAAAGTTTGTCACAGCTTGCAACCAGTTAATATGATACACAAAATTCTTGGTACTACATTAAGCCTAAGCGTAAGCGTTCTAGGAATATCCTGTCTTTGGCTATACTGTGGTGTGGTTGTATCGACCTCAAATTTGTTGCTTTTCCTTAATCTGTTGATTGTTATGACCATTGTTTGGGATTCGCTTTGCTTACATACACAAGATTTGTTGTAGGTACTCTTTCGCTGTTTGTTTAAAGAAAGCTTTGATTTTTAAATTCTATAGGCAGACTATTGAATAACGCTTCTCATTTAAAATTGAGAGAAGTGGGGCATAGCAGGTCACTTGAAATAGACCACCCGTCTTGGGAAAACCCCCAGTTTAAGAAGATCGCTGTCAAATTAATTTCCTTCGAGTGTTGTGTTTCTTTCTATCAGTTAAGGTTTCCAGGATTCCACGGGATAGAAGATTACTAGGGTTAGCAGCAAATGACACGTCGATGTTGCAAGCGTTAACCCTTATTCACAAATATTATTATGAGATCTCTCGACTCTAGGATAAGAAACGAACCAATCACAGAGCTCTATTCAACGCAATGGCATACGCACTAGCTACTTAAGCTGTGCGTTCATTTTAGAGTACGCATAGTTCCGATCCCCACTTAAGTATTGTCTATGAAGAGGTTTTTAATCGCACTTAATCCTTGCCATACGGCACGCACTGAGAAATGCCTCATTTGGCATAGCATTGTTTTTTACTAAGACAAGTATTGTTTGTTTATACGAGCGGTAGTAACACATAAAGCCAGATCTAGAAGTGTGGGCCATGCAGTGCCTCCAATAGTGACAGGTATTGCCAGCCTGTCGCATAAACTGTGGTTGAAACTATTGCCAAGTATAATTGTCTTATCGTTTTTATTATACAGACAAATAGCACTTGTAATTTTGTAATCATTCCACTCACAAATTAGTCACTAACTGACTCAGCTCCGACATTAAATCTTTCGATTATAATCACCGGTGTGGTATCATGTGCATACCGTCTGTTCATTGTAATACCTCTGTGCGTGAAACCGATAAAGTTTGAGCGTTAATAATCAACGGCTTACCTAAAGTTGTTAATCACTTCAGTACGGTTTTAGAACTCCATAAAATATCACGACAATACTCGTAACTCGTACCGAGCTGTAGACTAATAAATACATTATGTATGGAGTTGAACATTTACGCAATATCCCGAGATTGATCTGAAATCTGTAATACCTCGTGGATGTTTTTCGTTCAATAATGCCTTCGTGCAATCGTATTCCATTTACCGTAGGAAATATGATCAAAATAGTATCTTTAATTGTACCTACTGCATTTTATATTACATTATAAATTCAGCAGTATCTTTGATAAACTCAATATGAACTCTATAATTGTAGACAAATTTTATGAGACCGCGGTGTTATTAAAAGAAATCCTTGCTCTGGAGTTGTTGGATATCCGAAAACGCTGTTAAATGCAGATGAGTGGCTGCATAACGTTTGCAAATGCCGACTTTTGTCCGAAATGTCCGTCTCGTCGGCCATATTCCGTTTAATGTCGCAATATTGTGAGCGGCGGGGTTCCGCGGCCGGTCGCATGCATTTACATACATTAATGCCGACGCCGCACATGCATGCACCTCGCTCAGAATGTGTGTGCGCTGCGAATTAACTGTAATTGAGCCATTCGGACAGCGGCGAGCCGCGCTCCGCTGCCTCCCAGTTTACCTATTCAGTCGACACTTGGTACACTCTAAGCCGCCTATAAGAACATATTACACATAAAATTAATATCTACTATTAATCCACTTGATCTCAGACCGCTTTCATAAACCTAAGGATGTTTTATTGAATCAAATTGATTCCATATCTCAAAACCTGCATTGTCAAAATGGACCATCGTCTAACGGCTACAGGCTGTGTATTAAAAGTAGAACGCTTTTTCCAAGTCAGTATATCCAGGCTCAAGGTTCTGAAAAATGTATTACATTGTTTTCTAAATAAATTCAAACCCTTTCATAAGGTTTTCCAAACAACGGCCCAGATAAATCAAATTCTCAACAAATTTGACTCTTCCCGTTTAACTAAGAGGAGACGAAACCCTTCGAAACAATGCAGAGCGAACGTAAACAAAACGGCCTTAATTGTTTTTGAGATGCCCAGCCAAGATTAAAACATTCGTTCTTTTCGCGACTGAACGACTAACCGATGGCAACGCACTCTGATATTCATCTTCACCCCTTCTGGAGAAACAAACAGAGGCGTCGGAATTTTGTTATTAGCAGTACTGAGGGGGTGCCGCCACCGCGCCGTCGCGCACCTGACTGATTGATAGCACTTCTTTCCACCTCGGGTCGAGCTTGTAATCGAGCCATTAATAAACTTTACTGCCGCCAAGTTTATCCTGCGGACTCGTTATTTGCTTAATGGGCTGGCAAACGGCTCGGGCACGAGACACCTGTGCTGGTCTGCGTCACTCGCTCAACTAATTGACATATTGATGAAAATGTTCCCCAAACAGAAAGTTTCCTATCCCTGTCCAGCCGCTTCAAATGAAAACGGCGACTTCATACAAAATAGATGTCTATTTAACTCCACATAAGACTTTTGTAAATAGCACCTATATTTAGTAGGGTTGTTCTATGTAGGGTTTTTGGCGATTTAAATGTACTTAGCAAAGTCCATTAAAATTTTGAGAGTGCCGTGTGAAGTCAATAAAACATTTAACTTCCGAGTATTTAGCGCTTCAAAGTCTAAAATATCGTATTTTAGTTACTTAGTATGAATAAGTAATTTTTAAATTGAAACTTCAATTTATCAAGGACAAATTCAGGAAGTAAATAGAGTTGGGTATAATTTTATTTGGTTTCCAAATTATCTGACAGTGGGTCGAGCTAATGTCACTCGACGCTTGACAAAGCGACTGTTGGCACGGAGAGGCTTTACTCGCAGCTACGTAAACAAAGAGGGCAAAAGGTTGAAACAAAAAGTAATAAAAGTTTTATTTATATTCCACTTTATGTTTAGAAAAAAAGAGGAACCCGGTTTAATAGCAATATATACTTCGTTTCCTTTGCTTAAACGCTATTGCAGCAATAAAAATAATTTTGTTTGTCTCAACTTGTAATTGATAAACTTGGCTTTAGTTAGACGAAAATGTAACATTTTCGGCCACTTTCCGGTACAATAACAGGAGTAGCTGCGGAAAAGTGATAATTCAATAGTCATTATGATCGTCCGCGATTCGCTCCCCAGAGCTAAGTGTATTAATGTCAACCGCAGAAGGGAGAATGTCGCTACTTTATCAGACCGCACTCGGCACCGAGAGGCTTAACTTGACAGAATGTAAACGACAAGGAGACAAGGGAGGCGCGGCGTCGTAAAAAAGGGCAAAGCAATAATTGCGGTGTTGTGCGGTATCGTCGGAGCCGGCCGCTTCCTTCCGCCCGCCCCGTGATTGAAAGTTGACATTGAGCGGCGCGGGGCGGCGCCAGGTACGGCCCTCGCTATTTTTGACCCCGCGACCTATCGCGCCGGCGATCGGCCTCGCCAGAAACTTGCCGTTTTAATCGCGTGAATGTGCCGCAACATTTCGCAAATGCGCACAGAACGTTTCGTGCTTCTCTGCAAATTGGCGTCGCTTTAGTTTTTAGGCGCAATTAAGTAATTAAAGCTTGAATCTCCCTTAGTGCTTCATGTTTGTTGAAATAGTATTAGCAACTTTGTAACGAAAGCAAGAGGTAGCTAGGATCGAATGGTTCTA